>JAPDVU010000005.1:112734913-113934913 GCA_026230045.1 Corynorhinus townsendii
TGTTGTGGTGACCCCCAACCATAAAATTATTTTTGTTGCTACTTCATAACTGTAACTTTGCTACTGTTAATGAATCGTAATGTAAATATCTGTGCTTTCCGATGGTCTTCGGCTCTACAGCAGCAGTTCTCAACCTGTGGGTTGTGATCCCACAGGTTTGGTCAGTGTCAGGGCAGGGGGGTCATTCATAATTGCCACTGGTCCTGATGTCACCCATCTCGTTTTGCTGCTTTTCTGGGTCTGGAGCTGAAATACAACTGAGGCCTAGATGTCATCTCTATTCTGTATCTGCTGTAAATTGCTCTGCCCCTTTGTTTATCTGCCTCAGTTTCCCTGTTGCATTTGTCCTGGCTTACTGGCCTGTCTCATATGGAACAAAAAAAGAGGAGGTCCATAACTATGTTTTTTATCAAAAGACACCTCATAAGAACTGCTTACTTCTGCAAAATGCAGTATGTTCTTATCTACAGGCGCTATTTCATTATAAGAGCTACTCAATGAGTGCCTCCCATGGAAGACTCACTGGCTAAGAGGTTAGTGTTCATTTTCTTATTTCATTCTCCCACAGGCCCTACAGGTTAGAAATGATATTTGATGAGGAATCAGAGACTCAGAAAGGATATGGAATATGGTTAATGGTTCAGGGCTGGCAAACAGCAGAGCAGGGATCAAAAGTCGGGTTAGACTCTCCAGAACGCCTCCCCTTTTCATGGCGCCGCAAACCGCCTTCTTTCACGCCCATGTGTCATTTGCAGGGTGAGTGTGTATAGGGCAGGAAATGAATGGGACTTCAGACTACCTGGAGGTCTCTGAGACAAAAAGGTGCTACATCACTATTAAGTAGTCTTGTCGGTAATGGATTATTGTGGCTTCTGTCTTCCGGGCCCAATGCGAGGCCTGGTCATGGGCTCAGGACCCATCTCCTGCTGGAATCGCATTAGTGCTTCCTCTGCACAAATAAGAACGGGTGTATTGTGTTAAATTGACTGACACAAACAACCATGCTTTATCCAGAAATAGAAAATGCAATTTTCTTTAGCAAAATAGAACACAGGAAGTGGTGGGGGTTGAAATGTCATGCACAGAACAAAGGTTTGGCAGAGGAGAAAGGTTAAAATCAATCACCCTACAGGAAAAAAAAGTCTGCAGTATTCGATAGTAATTATCCACCCAAAGTCACACTATAGAATTGGGAGCGATTGCTCCTTAAAAACTCTTTAAGAAAGGAAAGAAAAAACTCCCCACCTCATGAGGTTAATGTTTTACTTTCCATGAATAATTTGGAAAGATCATAGATATATTACTGAAAATAAATAAGAAAATACCATTTAAATATTTTTCCTCTAGTGATAGGATATGACCTTTTAATAAGAATGAGTTAAGAGAAAAACCAAAACTGCTCTCTCAATGGAAAACGCCACTGGTATATTACTACTATGACTTGTATGTTGGAGGAAATTGCAATTTAAATTAAAAATGAAGAATTGTTGCTCAGCTGGTGTGGCTCGGTGGTTGAGTGTCGACCTATGAACCAGGATGTCACGTTTTGAGTTTCAGTCAAGACACAAGCTCCGATTGCAGGCTCGATCCCCAATGTGGGGCATGCAGGAGGCAGCTGATGGACGATTCTCTCTCATCATTGATGTTTCTAGCTCTCTCCCTCTCTCCCTTCCTCTCTGAAATAAATAAATTGTATATATATACATGTATAATTGTCTGCCACTCACACCTTCTGGACAATAACCTCTTCAAGCAAAATGTCCACTCACATTACTACAGTTTCACAATTCTCAAATTATTGCATGAATTTTGTGGAATTATTATTATTTTTTGTTTATTTTTTATTCCACAGAAAGTGTCACTATTAATCCTATTACTTTCTATCTGAAAATTAGGAATTCTTCCAGGTCCCACAAATGATGCCCTCATCTCAACTGCCAGTGGTTTCAATCCTACAACATGCTCCATGCAGACCAAGGGGGAGTTGTTAAGAGGAATCATAAAACAAAGACAAAATATTGGCTTTTAGGGTCAAATGTTAAGATATCACAGAAAAACTAGAAAGATTTAAGACATATAGTTCATCAAGAAACAGTCAAGGGAAGTACAAAGGAACTGAAGCTCTATCTCTGAGAAGGAACCTGCACTCTGTCAAGGCCAAGCCCAGGGGAAGACTCGATGATTTATGGAGACCCTGTTTCCTGTTCTATTTAAGACAGAACAGAAAAGGGGATTTATATCATAGCAAAAGAGATGGGGATTAGAGATCAGCCTTTTATTTATCTGTTTGTGTGTTTATGTAATACAAGATGGCAAATAGATGTATTAAGTCAGAGCAAAACTATGTATGGCATTAAGTCTTGACTTGACCTGGAGGCAGGAGGATTAAGGTAAGGAAATAAACTGTCTTAAGATTCCATAGAGTCAAATTGGTCATCACTTTTGAAAACCTACATAGACTGTAATTAATAATAGTCATTTCCAGCCTCCAAGTCTCATCCTCACTGGGTACATTCTGAAAAGCCACTCTTCCGTTAAATATAGATTTGGTTTCTAAGTCACTTCCAGCTCTTGTTCTCAATTCCTTTTTATCTTGAGCAAGTCATATCATACCTTCTGAGTATTATCTGTCCCCAGGAACCTGTGTCCTTTACTTAATAAAAGCAATGTGAAATGAGAGATAAGGACTATAAGGTACCCTGATGTCTTAGAAAAATTAGTCTATAAATATTTTAAGGGTTTTAGTAAGTATAAAAAAAAACCCAAAGAATGTATATATAACCCATGGACACAGACAAGAGTGTGATGTAAGACCTGGGGAGCTGTGGGCAGGGTGGAGGGAATCAAAGGGGGACATCTGTAATAGAGTCAACAATTTAAAAATAGAATATTACCATTTAAGTGGGAGGGACCTTAGGGGATTTGAGTTTCCTTTGGGAGGGGGATGCTGCAAAGAGACTGAATGGAAAAGAGTATAACTATATTGCCTTGAGCAAGCTGCTGTATTCTCTTGGGCCTCGACTTGCTGATCTGTAAAATGGAGGGTTTCAATTGTGAGTATCCCTAAGACTCTTTCTGGCTATAACATTTATGAATGAAATTAGAGCTGAAATTAGAACTCAGAGTTCAAGATTTTTAGTTGTCTGCTTAGCACATTTTAAATAGCCTTTTTCTCTTTAGACTGCTGTATGTGCCTGCAAGATAAACTCAATATTCAGCGGAGAAAAACATTTTGTCTCCTTCTTACAACCTCCTCACCTTTCCCCTGGTACCCACTTCCCCCTCTTACACACACACCTCAGTCTGGTTGTTGAAATTATAAAAGCTAAGATAGGGAAGGTCCAAGGCAGATTCTTAGACCTGCCACTCCATTCAATGGACTCTCAGAAGTATTCTGGTTTCTGAATCAGTGATTCCCTCCTTCAAACCCTCACACTTATCTCTTTGGTCAACCATTTAAAAAGATGAAGCAGAAAAAGCCTTGCCCAGCAAGAAACAGATGCAGCTGGCAGAAAAGAAAAGCGAAGATCTTCCCTGGCAGGTCAAATCTAACTGCCACAACACAAACAAAGCTACGACAAGAGAGAAGAGGCAGACGCAAAAGAGTTGAAACTAGAAAGGAAACTATTTTGAGTTCCTTTCACCAAAAACTGTAACATATTTGTGCTTTGTTATCCAGCCTCCTAGAACTCTCCGACTTTTCTTTATTATTATTGAAATAAATTTTTTTTTCACTTGCTAACAAGCTATCCTCGGATTAGCTGAAATATTCTCATTGGTTTTAAAACCTGGAATTGGGCTTTCATTGAACTGCTGTCATGCCTTAGTAATAACGGAGGGTAAGGAGACTTGCAATCTGGTCCAGCACCTCTCTCCTCCTTTGAAGGAGACTGCCTATATTCGGTGTTGGCCCTTCCTCACCTCTCCACTCCTCCACGAGCTGGTTTCTGCCCCATCCTAATAATCTACGCCAGTGATGACCATCACGGACTCCTTTGTTCTACAACTGCTGTCAACGATGCTTTCATCTGAACATGGCACACTTTTCCTCCGTTGCTTCCCATGAACCAGGCTTGCCTGCTTCCCCTGTTCTGGACTCCCCAGCCCAAACCCCTGTAACACAGGACCCATCACCTAACCAGCTCTTAGAGTGATTGTTGAAAAAATAATTGCATAAAACACTCACCACTGAGCCTCTATGTCTTTCTCATCTTTTCAAATTAAAAGATTGAACTTCAAACTGGAAAGTATATGATCACATGATCTTCTTCTAGAGGCTTTATGGATTCAAGAGTCAGGTATCCTCATCCAGGGGAAAGAATCACTCCATAGAAGATCCTGGAATCTAGCACATAAAAAGGATAAGTGAGTTTTCAGTCTTTCCCTTTTTAAGGTCCCAGAAGTGAGGCATCAGCACGTTTAGGTTACTGAGACCAAAGCTTTGGATATATAACATATTCTGCTTAATAGATAGGAATTAATGCACAGATACCTAATACATAAACATACTAAATATAAAGGCTTTAATGTCACCATTATCTCATTCTCTTTAGAATATGATCTAACTTCCTGTGTTATATATTTCAATAAAATTCAACTTCAACTTGATAAATTGGACTGTTCTTTTTAGCAGTATCTGCTCATGAAGCTTGATGGTAATCATACAGATCTATTTATAGAAGCACATAAAATGGGTCTGTTGTTTCTATGTCAATTCATTTGTCATGATTCGGTACATAATCCATTACACCCGTTCTTTTTAGAGTATATAAATAAGACTTCCTAATTACAATAAAATCAGAATACGTAAAAAAAAGTAAAAGAAGATGTTGATCACACAAAATCCCAACAAAATTATATATAATACATAGGTTCTATTTAATTTTTGAAAAGAATATATGTACTATCATCTCTAAAAATATTAACACATGATCATAAATTTGGGAATAAATTGTCACTTCAAAAACATATCTTACCAAGAGCATTCACATGATTTTTAAATAGAAACCTCTAAACACCTTATTCACAGTTTACAGTGGTAATTTACCTTTTAAAGAAATAAAGCTAAATAAAGTACTTGGAAAATTAATGCTATTTAATTTCCATCAAATCGATGTAAACACCATTCACACCTCTTCTCTCTCAACAGCTCAATCACCAAGTGAGGATGTCACCAAATCGTAGCACCACAGTCCTCCCAGAAGCACATGATGAGATCAGAGTTCAGGTGTTAGTTATCCCAGGCTGCACTTCCTGACACAGCTGTCCTCCAATCATGCTGCTGCATCCACCTCACAGTTCGAGCCCCCAGGAAAGTGGGTGGAAAGAAGCAGAGCATTTGCCTTTTCTTCTTAGGCTGCTGTCTGATTTCTTTTAGACAGTAAGACTGAAAAATTAAAAATGGAAATGTCATTTGACCCAGTGATCCCACTTCTGGGAATATACCCTAAGAATCTCAAAACACCAAGCAGAAAAAATATATGCACCCCTGTATTCATAGCAGCATTATTTACAATAGCTAAGATTTGAAAACAGCCCAAGTGCCCATCAATAGATGAGTGGGTTAAGAAGCTGTGGTAAATACTATGCATCTGTAAAAAAAAAAAAAAAAAAAAGGATCTCTGACATTTTAAGATAGCATGGATGGATCTGGAGATTATTATGCTAAGTCAGTGGTCAGCAAACTCATTAGCCAACAGAGCCAAATATCAACCGTACAATGATTGAAATTTCTTTTGAGAGCCAAATTTTTTAAACTTAAACTTCTTCTAACGCCACTTCTTCAAAATAGACTCACCCAGGCCATGGTATTTTGTGGAAGAGCCACACTCAAGGGGCCAGAATCGCAGTTTGCCGACCACTGTGCTAAGTGATATAAGCCAGTCAGAGAAAGACAAATATCACACGATCTCACTCATATGTGGAATCTAATGAACAAAATAAACTGATGAACAAAATAGGTCCAGAGACATGGAGACATGGAACAGACTAACAGATCTCAGAGGGAAGGGTAAGCAGGAAGAAATTAACCAAAGAACTTATCTATAATAATCTATAATAATAAAAGCATAATATACTAATTAGAACAGACAGCCAAACGACCCTCCGGACATCCTTCTGGATGAAGTTGGGCTGTGAGGGCCGAGTGCCTTGCACGAATTTCATGCATGGAGCCTCTAGTATGCATCCAAGCATAGCCCATGAATACAGACAATAGTGTGGTGAAGGCCTGGGGTGGGATGAGCGCTAGGTGGAGGGGGGTAAAGAGGAGAAATGGGGATATATGTAATACTCTCAGTAATTAAAAAAACAACAACAGAGGTCGTTAAAGAAACCTGAAGATGCACATCTTGAGTGGGCACTCCACCCTAAGATGTGTCAGGATCTCCTCTCTTTGGAAGGGGATCTAATATAGCAGAGAAATGTAAATCAATTTGATTTGTCAAAGTTAGCTGAATCATGGCTGCCTTTCTTGGGCTTTAATGTGGTTCAACATTTTAAAATCAACTTAGAGGATTTATAGGGTGGGAACTGGAGGAGACTTTATTAAGCCTCCTTTTCATTGTATCATGCTGCCTCTGCTTGAAGTGTTCCGGAATGAGGAGCTAGCTCTCCATGCTGTGAGGTGGCTCACTGGACTTTTCAATTCCTCTACTTGTCAGGAAAGTCTTTCCTCATTGGGCCTGGATTTTACCTCTCAATATTATAAACCCATTGGTTCTAATACTGTTTTCTAGCATGACCAGAATTAGCTTGTCTTCCCTGGCACATGGCAGCCCATTTTTTAAATAAATCAATAAAATTAAAACACCTGTTCTCTCAGTGCAATGGTTCAGGTCCTTGAAGTCTCCCCTGGTTGGCACAGGTTCCACACCCTCTCCCCGCCCCTTCTTAGATGCCCTGCTCTGGGCGCTCTGGTCCTAGTGAGCATCTCCCACAGTACAGGCCCTGCAATGAGACAAAAGTGTGAACAGGCTCTTGGTGTCAACACCAGGCATTAACATTTTTGTTGGGAAATTTTACCTTTTTTGGTTTTGGTCCATAGCTCTGGGCCTAAAGAGCATAATTTGAGATCCTCACTGATCGAACACACACGTTCTCTCTCCTGATGTATCTGCTAGGCAAGCCTTCCAAAATTTCATCCAAGTCATTAGAAAAAGGAAGAATTCAACAATATAATATGTTTTGAGAGCTTTGCCTTCAGATTATCAAGCTATTCATATTTGTGTGCATCTGTTGTTCAATGGTCTACCAATCTACTTCAAAAGATACTCCACATTTCTCCATTTCCTGCAGAGTTCCTGGGATTTTCCTTTCCCTGCCTTCTCCGGGTAATCTAGAGCCATCATCACTCATTTATTTGCCCGTTCTCTACCACATTCCCAAAGTACAGTACAGATGTCTGGCAATCCTTTAAAATTCAGGTGGAAAAATGAGGGTGGAAAGTTCACATTTATGTACAGTTACTAAATAACAAGCACTGTGCTAGGGGATTCATGTACACCATTCCCTTCCTTTCTCCTAACCACCCTTTCAAGTTTTAGAATGCCCCCCTTCCTTTTTCACAGGTTGAAAAAACAAAGTTTACTGTAGTTAAGAAATACTTCCTTAAGATCTGTGCTGCTTTTTTTTCTGACATGAAAGACATGTTTTTCCACACCAATCATCCAATTCTCCAACATCAACTGGGTGCCCAACAGCTCAGATTTAGTGCAGACAACACAGGTTAAGGACTCAGGACCACAAGACTGCCCCCACTTGAAACACCAGCTGCAATTGGGGTGTCCAGGCAACTCACACTTCTGCCCAGCCAATTATAAATTCAGGGGTCCTCCTTACCTCCATATGAAGTTTGATAACTCCCTAGACGATTCACAGAACTCAGGAAAATATTTCTACTTAAAGGACACCATTCAGAGACAGCCAGACGGAAGAGGTGCCTAGGACAATGTATGGGGGAAGGGAGAGCTTCCAGGCCCTCTCTAGGCACACCAACTTCTTAGTGCAGTGGTCGGCAAACTGCGGCTCGCGAGCCACATGCTGCTCTTTGGCACCTTGAGTGTGGCTCTTCCACAAAATACAACGGCACACACGTACAGTGCGATTGAAACTTCATGGCCCATGCGCAGAAGTCGGTTTTCGGCTCTCAAAAGAAATTTCAATCATCGTACTGTTGATATTTGGCTCTGTTGACTAATGAGTTTGCCGACCACTGTCTTAGTGCATCAGTGTGCTCACTACCCAGAGGGTCCCTGGACCCATCTATAAGGGGGCTTTATGGAGGCCTTATTTTGTGGGCATAATTGATTAAATCACTGGCCATTGGTAACTGAACTCCAGCTCCAGCCCCTCTCCCCTCTCAGAAAGTCAAGAGGTGGGGATATAAGCTTTAATCACATGACTATCTAGGGCCTTTCCCTCCCTCCAATGAGTCATCGCATTAGCATAGAAAATACAGTACATTTCAGGGGTTTTAGGAGTTCTGGGTCAGAAACAGTGAACAAAAACCAAATGTTTATTTTTTATTATACATAAGATCACATTGGTATAGCCATATCTCTGAATTCCATATCCTTCTCTCACAACACACTTCCTTCTGATGAATGCATTTTAAAAAAATTTGAATGAAAGTCTATATTAAGACAAGATATTTTGAGATGTGTACCAAGTAGAAATATCTTGTGTCAAAGTCACATCAATCTGAAAACTGGTAATCAAGAAAATGAGACTTGAGAGATTTGTTTTTCTTCTACTCAGTTATCATGCTCAGCACTTTCATTGACATATTTACCCTTCACAGCCAAAGGGTGTCACATAGGTAAGGCCTTTGTTCTCCATGATCTATTTGTTACTAACTGCAGGTTAAGGATCCAGCTAATATTTCACAGTCACCAGATCTGCCTACTTGTAAATATTGTGCTGTCCAAACACTCTTTTAAAAGCATAAAGAAATAGGTTTATCACACACAAATTAAAAAACAACAGCAACACGTAATGTTGTGGGAAAATAGATGACTAGAGTCTGAGTTACTTGCATGGAAAAAAGCATAGCATGCTCTGTATACATCTGTTCCTCTTCGCTGCAAAACTGTATGGCAGACATCCTTGGATAGGATCTGGAGCTTTTGTGATACTCTAGTAGCTAAGAGTTTGGTAGAACGACTAACACAGTACTCAGCTTAGTAACAAAAATGCGTTGTAAATTTTCATTCCATTCCCCTCCCCCCCCCCCCCCGCAGCAACATAATTGATACCATGTACTGAGTTCCTTTGATGACAATTACTAATAATTGCAAGCACTTTTCAAATCTCTAACTTTGTATCCAACTCTACAAGATAGATATCATGTCCTTATTTTACAAATGAAACAGACTCAAAGGTTGAGAGGCAAACCATATGGAACCTGTGTCTTTTTACTGCAGCTTGCTCTAAGACCTAAGTTTTTGGGATCGATTCAAATATGTTTCCTTAAAAAGGCAAGGAAAAGATAAGATAAGTTAAGGGAAGACAAGAAAAGTCAAGGGAAAGGAAGGGGAGAGGAAGGGAAAGTATAGGAAGTGAAGGGAATGGATGTCAGGGCAGGGCAAAATAAGCTACTTTAAACCAGAGGAATGGGAGAAGCTATAGCTAAATTTCTGTCTTTTTCACACTACAAAACAAAGGTTATATTGACATTGTGTCTCCACTCAAAAATGTGTTTCCAAATATCTGGGTTATTTCATCCCCATATTCACTTAGCACCTCTCTTTACTCAGAAAGTGCTGTGGGGAAAATATATAAGCAGCCTAAGATAAACTGCCACCATACTGAACTCAGAATCTAGTTGGGTCAAGAGTATAAATGCATGGAATAGTGGAGACTTGCACAGAAATCCCTTAAGCTGTCTTCAGCCCCAGCTATGGAACCAGAAAGTAGAAGTGCACGAGTTGGGCAGTCTCCTCTATAAGCCAAAGTTGTCTTCTCTCATCAATCCGTATGTGTACAGAGAACAAACAGACAGAACGTGACTCTGCCAGCAACAGGGATAACACTGAAGGTTCTTTATTGCCCATGCCCAGACTGTGGTAGACTCTACTTCAAGACCATCGTAAGCAATGAGAAGTCCATCCTATAGCTTCTTAGCCTGGGAATTGATCTTAGTCCTAAACACTTTACCAGAACAAAACACTTCAAACCCTGAGCCCCTTTGTGATAATGAAACATGCTAAGCTCAATCCTCTGAAAACAGATGTATGTCAAGATCCTGTGCCAAATGGTGGAATGGTGTCTACTTGTTTCCATACACTCCATTACTGTAAACTGTTTCTTGATATTCCATGTCCTGAGACTTCCATGTCTATTTCTAAACCAGGGTGGCAAACAGGATGCAGACACTCAAAGGACAAATCACTGAACTGAAACCTTCACCTGAGTCCCTCTTCAAGATGCGGCAAGGTTTATGTTGAGATTTAAAATCTCAATCCCAGAACTATTATATAAACCCGTAGAAGGACTTTTTGGTTGTTGTTGTTCAGATCCCTTTCTGACAAATGATTTCAGTCACTTTGAGACCTTGCTTTGAAAAATACATCTGCTATGGTCTCAATGTTTCTGTCCCATAGATCATAGGTTGGATTACTAATTCCCAAAGTGGTGGTATTAAGAGGTGGGCCTTTGGTGGGTGAGTAGGTTATAAGGGTGGAACCCTCATAAATGGAATTAGTGCCCTCATAAAGAGGCCTCAGCAAGATCCCTTGCCTTTGCTGCCATGTAAGGATATAAGGAGAGGTTGGCAGTCTGCAACCCAGAAGTGGGTTTTTACCAGAAACCAACTATGCTGGCAGTCTGATCTTGGATTTCCAGCTTCTAGAATTTTGAGCAATAACATTTTGTTGTTTATAAGCCATATGACCTATGGTATTTGGTTATAGCAGCCTGAATGGACTAAGACAACATTCTAGCACAATCCCTTATACTTCTTAGTATTTCCCCACAAGTCTAGCATGCAATGCTTACTGATGGATGCTGTATATTAACAATCCCTGAAAGAAAGTATCAGGTAATGAGTATCACAGTATAAACCTGGTGTTCACATATTTCAAAAAAGTCCACTGAAAAACTCAATGATCTTTTCTGTATGGGCATCTGTAGGTCCATACTGTTCCATAAAAGTCAAGGATAAATTTCTGTTTTTTAATATTCTGTGCTAAATTTCTGTTGCCCCTCCCCCCCATAAGTACTTAAATAATCTGGAATCCATTCATCAAAAGACTTAGCTGGAAGGAGAAACCAAGATGGTGGCATAGGTAAACACCTAAACTGCTGCCTCGCACAATTTCAAAACTGCAACTAAAAGACAACACATCTATCACCCAGAACCATGGGAAAGCTAGCTAAGTGGAAGTTCTATAACAAGAAGGAAAGAGAAAAGAGCATTGAGACATGCACAAGCGCTGAAAAGCTGAGGTACGGAGGGGCGCGAATCAGGCTGATGGCCGGCGACTGGATGCACTGCTTTTTTCAACCCTAAGGGAGACAAGCACCCAATTACCATGAACTCCAGTTGCTGGGGAGACGCTGGGGACTCAAACTCCTACGGGGAGAAGCTGGACTATCTGCCATCAGGTCGGAAAGTGAAGGTGACTTTCTTGTAGAGGTGCGCCCAGCAATCATTCTTTACTATGCTGGGGTGCAGGATGCGGGGACTTGGAAATGCGGAAACACAGAGATGGCTGACTGGCAGTCATCACTCCCTGAGATCCTGCCCCGCACAATCTACAAACCCACCCAAGCTCCACACAGCAGCTTTTGCATATAAATGGCCTGCCCCATCGAAGCTTAACCTAACAAACTGCAGCTCTGGTCAGACAGCTCCAAAACCTCCAAACTCCAAGCAAAGAGGAGAAAACTGTAGTTCTCA
Organism: Corynorhinus townsendii; assembly: GCA_026230045.1. NCBI lineage: Eukaryota > Metazoa > Chordata > Mammalia > Chiroptera > Vespertilionidae > Corynorhinus > Corynorhinus townsendii. Next base: position 112,746,813 of record JAPDVU010000005.1, read on the forward strand.
CTGTAGCTCCTGCGGGGTGGCCTCAGATAGTAGCTGACCTGCACCCCAATGGAGATCCAGAAGCTAGCGTATCTAGTGGTCAGCGTGAGATGACACCAGATTTTAACTACTCACATCCATAAGTGACACATTCAAGAGGCAGACTCAGTGAACACCAAAGCCCCACTGAAACAAGTCCTGCACCATAAGGGTGTCTCCAGCACAGCAGTTCTTCCATTATAGACACAGCGGGTCCTCACAGGCAATTGGCCTGGAGGTCAGTTCCTCCCAGTGACACCAAAAACAATCAAGGCTTAACTACAATAAGGCTGTACACACAGTCCACAAAGGGGTGCACCAAGAGTGTCCACCTCAGGTAACTGGGAGGCCGACCCACTGGGCCATATAGGAAACCTAGCACACAAAGCCACCCTATCAACTCAGGGAAGCAGCCAAAATGCAGAGACAAAGAAACAGATCACAAATGAAAGAAATGGAGGAAAACAAACAACTGGATATATAGAGTTCAAAACCACGGTTATAAGGTTTTTCAAAAATTTCCTAGAAAAGGCCGATAAATTTAACGAGATCCTCGAGGATATGAAAAATGACCAACTAGAAATTAAACATACACTGACTGAAATAAAAAATATTATACAGAGGTCTAACAGCAAACTAGAGGATCGCAAGAATCAAGTCAAAGAGTTGAAATACAAAGAAGCAAAAAACACTCAGCCGGGAAAGCAAAAAGAAAAAAGAATCCAAAAAGTTGAAGATAGTGTAAGAAGCCTCTGGGACAACTTCAAGCGTACTAACATCAGAATTATGGGGGTGCCAGAAGAAGAGAGAGAGCAAGATACTGAAAACCTATTTGAAGAAATAATGACTGAAAACTTCCCCCACCTGGTGAAAGAAATAGACTTACAAGTCCAGGAAGCACACAGAACCCCAAACAAAAGGAATCCAAAGAAGATCACACCAAGACACATCATAATTAAAATGCCAAGGGCAAAAGACAAAGAGAGAATATTAAAAGCAGCAAAAGAAAAACAGTTAATTACCTACCCAGGAGCACCCATATGATTTTCAGCTGATTTCTCAACAGAAACTATGCAGGCCAGATGGGAGTGGCAAGAAATATTCAAAGTGATGAATAGCAAGAACCTATAACCAAGATTACTCTACCCAGCAAACTTATCATTCAGAATTGAAGGTCAGATAAAGAGCTTCACAGATAAGAAAAAGCAAAAGGAGTTCATCACCACCAAAACAGTATTATATGAAATGCTGAAAGGTATTTTTTAAGAAGAGGAAGAAGAAAAAAGTAAAGATAAAAATTATGAACAACAAATACATATCTATCAATAAGTGAATCTAAAAATCAAGTGAATTAAAAATTGAGGAACAGAATAAACTGGTGAATACAATAGAATCAGGGGGATAGAATGGGAGTGGATTGATAATTCTCAGGGGGAAAGGGTATGGGGGCTGCAGGAAGAGACTGGACAAAACTCATACACCTATGGATGAGGACAGTTGGAGGGAGGTAAGGGCAGAGGGTGGGGTGGGAACCAGGTGGAGGGGAGCTGTGGGGGGGTGGGGGGGAAGGAGAAATCCAGAACTGAGCTCAGGCAGGGACTAGGGCACTTTTTTGAGTAGTGTGCATTGAATCAACACCACTGACTGATTTTACTTCTAAGAAGTTACAATTCAGTAAAATATACTTTCTTCTATTTTTACCTGATAAAAATGACTTATACAATGGCTTTAATGAAGCCTTGAATTTATTGCTGGATGACCTTGTAACGGTCTCTCTAAGCTGCAATGTTCTCTCCTGTGTAACAGAGGTAACACCTACCTCACATGGTTGTTCTGAGGGTCAGTTTAGAATGATGCACATAAAGCATTTCACACAGTGCCGGGAACACAGTAACTGCTCATTAAATGGTTCAAGTTTTTAATTATTAATGCTGTTCTCACTCATATGTGGAATCTAATGAACAAAATAAACTGAAATAAAGTACTCAGAAAATTAATGCTATTTAACATTTCCCAGTGTGGATGCCACCAAATCTTAGCACCACAGTCCTCGGAAAATCCCTCTTCTTGTCCTCATTTCTATCACATGGAAGTTGCCTGTCCTCCAGGCTAGCTCAATCTCACTGCTATTCCATGTTCCTTAGCCTTCGTAAAAAGGAACCAGCTAAAATCTGGACCAAACTTTTACTTTGCCCAATGAAGAAACACTCAAGGATCTTGTGTGTGTGTGCTTCTGTTTTTTATTTCTCTATAAGACTCAGGGAGGTCCCTAACCAGTTTGGCTCAATGGATAGAGCGTCGGCCTGTGGACTGAAGGGTCCCAGGTTCGATTCTGGTCAAGGGCATGTACCTGGGTTGCGGGCACATCCCCAGTGGGGGGCGTGCAGGAGGCAGCTGATCGATGTCTCTCTCTCATCCATGTTTCTAACTCTCTATCCCTCTCTGTAAAAAATCAATAAAATATATTTTAAAAAAAAGACCCAGGGAGGAGTTTATCTTTCATAATACTCTGGTTCCATTCTTGTTGGCCTTCCAAGAGCAAATATTATTCTGAAACACCCAGGCTAGACAAAGACACAGAAAGCCAATGACCTGTATTCCGACTGCCATTAGCCATCAGGGTGAGGGAACAGATACTTCCCCCTTTTATGTCAAGGGCAGACCAATGAATCAGGCATCAAAACAATCCAAATAAATCTGATAGCTTAGGTCTGTGCAATCAGCTACAATAAAACTAAGTGGTTGGGGAAAACATGGCAAGGGAGTAATCATGCCTACAAGGTAACTTGAAGAATAACTGAGCAAGCATCTGCTCAAATAGAGTCTGTGCCTTTTCAAGAGGCCTATGCCTCCATTTGGTGGTGATTTATACAAAACCTACTGGACTGAACACACAAGGTCAGCGTGGTGATCAACTTGAAAAGCCTGTGATCGATATTTCTAGTTCTGGAATGGTAAACAAAGGTGTTGTGCATATGATGGATTTAATGTGCCACTTTATTAAGTGTAGACAAATAATTTTTCTAGAAGGAACTGAATTTCAGCTCATATTTAATAACGACTGTGGCTCCTGTAGAAAGAAGGGAAGAGTTAATCCCCAACCGTGCCCACATGTGCAGCGGCAGCAGAAACTGGCAGAAAGAGCCCTGAACTAGCCTTGAGTACTATTCTTGTCTCCACGCTCTCTAACTGTAGGCTCCCTGCCAGTAACCGCTTTTGTGAAGCTACGAGGAGCTGCTGACTGGTTGCATTTCCTTGATCATCCAAAAGCTATATTTAGAGTGACAATCCCTGGGGATCTGGGAGACCCTGAGACAGGTCAAGGGATATGGTCCTGCTCTGATTCACAGTCACCTTGTAGGATCCCTCTTTTGACCTAGGCCAGTGGTCGGCAAACTGGGGCTCGCAAGCCATATGCGGCTTTGGAGCCGCGGATTGCAGCTTTGTTGACTAATGAGTTTGCCGACCACTGGGATAGGGGCTTAATCACAAGGAACAACAACAGCCTGTAATTATTGGAATTGAGAGTCTAGGTCAGTGGTTGGCAAACTCATTAGTCAACAGAGCAGCAAACCGTGGTGCTCATGAGCCACAGTTTGCTGAGCACTGACCTAGGCCAAGAGAATAAATTCAGTGTTGAGGTAAAATGGTAGGAAGATGGAAAAAGGAAGATAAAGAGGAAACTTCTGATAAGAACACTGTGCGGGTACTAGAGCTGGTTGCTCTTACTTACATGATCTCATTTCATCTTAACGACTATGCAAAACAGGTATTACCCATTCTCATGTTCTAAAATGATAGGTAAATTGGCTAAAGTAAAAAATTAAGGAGAAATTCAAATGTAAGGCTCCGAAGTCTATTATTCCCTTGTCTTTCCATTCTATGGTTCACTGTCTGTATAGAGCGCCCTCTGGTGGGCAGGGAATCTAGACCCTCCCTGAAAGGACCCATCTCCCTTGCAGGTTAAATGGGCCAGGGGTCTGCCTGGGTTTGATAGGGACACTGAGGCAAATGGGATTTCTGGGCCTGCCTTAGTGGTTCAAAGTACTTTATGTGCTTGGCAAAAAGTTTCAGAGCAAACAGATCTCATTCTTTGGTGGTATGAATTCGTTTAAGATAGAGGATATATACTGTGATATATATGTCTTAGTTCTTCCCTTTCTCATAGTCTTCCTCTCTGTAAAACAGAATTAGTAACACCCATCTTGCAGAACGACAGGCTGGTGGAAAGTGTTTCAAAAGAATATAACTATTAACTCTTTAAAAAGAAAGAGAAATATAGAGCCTTGCAGTTTTCCCACAGATGTTGACTCATTGGTTCTCAGAGAAGCTGAGATACAAATATTATCCCCATTTTACAGAAGCTCAAGAGGTTTAGTGACTTGCTTAAGATAAAGTGGTTAATAGCAGCCATGCTTTGACTCAATATTCTGACCTCAAAAGGTATGTCTTTGTCATTAAAATACTCCCTCTCAAACTTCTTCCAGCAGTAAGAGAAGGGGGAAGATTATATAAAAAACCAAGCCACTGTCTTATCCCTGAATGAGATTTCAGTAGTATAAGGCAAAATGCTGTCTATACTATGGAGGAAAAAGAAACCAATCATGTTACTACCCCAGTGGAGGGAAAGTGGGGTGGCAGGGAGGGAAGGGTCATAGACAGGAAATGCTTTGTTGACATAGGTAGCCATTGAACTGAGTTTTGTGTGAAGGATGTCAAAGGTTCAAATAAGGAATCAGGTAGAGGAGTGAAGAAAATCAGCTGAGGAACCTAATATTGGCCAACTGCAGGTTGCAGGAGAGGAAATAGTGGAAGACAGTGTTGGAAACATTGCTGAGGGTGACCGTGAGTGGCCAAGCCAGATGAAAGCACTGGAAACATTGCTGAGGGTGACCGTGAATGGCCAAGCCAGAGGAAAGCACTGGATCTGTATTCTGCCAGTGACGGGGAACCACTGAAGGTTCTGAGCAAGGATAAAATGACCCTCTACCCCACCATCCTAGTCTGCTATTGTTTTGAAGGAGTGACTTAAAAGGGGAGAGATTAGAAGATGCTTAAGAGAAATTTGCCTAAATATAGATAAAACAAAAAGGGGACCTTATGGGGTTGCAACACTAGGAATGTAAAGGTAGGGTGAAATGCTAGGAAGTGAGATAGGTAGAAAATTCATAGAGCCAGTGACTGACAGGATATGAAGGCCAGTCGGGGTTGAAATCAAGAGCTCTCCTAAGGGTCTGAATCCAGCTGATTTAAAAGATAATGATAGAACTGGGAATACAAAACAGGAAGAGGAGCTGGTGTAGATGGGAATATGGTACGTTTTGTACATGCTGACGTAAAGTTCTGATTGATCCTTCAGACTGAGATGTGAAGTGGATCTGGAACACAGCAAGAAGTCAAAGCTGGGGACTCAGGAGTCAGGGCATAAGGTAGACAGAAGTGAACAGAATGGCCGATGGAGAGAGACGAGTCAGGTGCAGAAACCCAACAGACCCGCAAAGAAAACCCACCAAAAGAGACAACAGAGTAATATTAGAGGGATAGGGGAAGAACATGAAAAATTCAATGCCACAGGTTACGGGGATGAGAAGCATCAAGAAGCAGATGATGGCCAATTGTATGCTACCCACAAAAACATGCAGGAGGATGTGGGTTAGGACAAAACTATTAGATAAGTCTCTGGTGGTCTCTGCGAGCAATTTTAATAGAGCTGTGTGGGCTTACACCAGATTGTAAAAGGTTGTGGGGAGAGAGAGAGAGCAGGAAGTGGAGGCAGGAACAATGTAGGCTACAACTTTGGGAAGCAGACAGCCTGCGGCTCATAGCCAACCATCTGGCTCTGAAGTACCTTTCCAACTTAATCCACCATTTTGCTCCAAGAAATAATTTTCTCCATAGAGCCTTGTCACCTATCACCTGACTATACCAGACTCATGTTGAATATCCTGTTTTCTTGTCCCCTCCACACCTTCGACCCCTTTATGTCCATCTGAGTCTTCTGCACTTTTCAAGGCTCAGCTCATGTCCTGAGGCCTCCATGAATTGTTCTCCTTCTAGTTTATCTTTACTGATGTCTCAGATCTCAGACCTGGTAAAGTAACTAGAATAACCTGGACTATGCATAGCGCACTTCATTGTTAAGAACTTTAGATTGTTATTTAAATAGTTGGCATAAAAAGCCTGGGAGACTTAAGTCACCTTTCAGAACCAAGAGTAAAATCTATCAGCCTTTAAGTTGTAAAAGTTCAGGCTCTGACAGTGGAGGTGGACAAAGGTGGAAAGGAGGCTCGTAGGATAAAATGAAAGAAAAAAAAAGATTCCATCCACACTGGATGGAACAGACACAGAATTAATTAGTTATAAAAGTAATTAGTAGAAAAACACAATAGTGCAATTATGAATTTAGATAGGAAAGGGTAGAGGAGCTCAATACTATCACCATGGGCAGTGGTCGGCAAACTCATTAATCAACAGAGCTAAATATCAACAATACAACGATTGAAATTTCTTTTGAGAGCCAAATTTTTTAAACTTAAACTTCTTCTAATGCCACTTCTTCAAAATAAACTCACCCAGGCCGTGGTATTTTGTGGAAGAGCCACACTCAAGAGGCCAAAGAGCCACATGTGGTTTGGGAGCCACAGTTTGCTGACCACTGACCATGGGGAATAATAGGTAATACATAATGTTTATCAACAAAGTAGCTCCCACCTAGATTTTAGTGCTGTGACCCTGACTACAGAAGATGGAACACCAGAAGCAGCGAAAAGACTGCTGGTCCTGAGACTGGAAGAGGGGAGTGGCAGGGAAGGCACCGTGCTTTTAAATTAGAGTCTGCTCTGTTGTTGTCATTTTTGTCTTGCTTTTGCCATGCACATGCACACTGTGATAAAAAAAGAAAAATAGCTCTGTGTATTTGTAACACTTTAATGTACGCTGCCTTTCCCCTACATCAGTGGTCGGCAAACTGCAGCTCGGGAGCCGTGGTTTGCCGCTCTGTTGACTAATGAGTTTGCCGACCACTGGGATAGGGGCTTAATCACAAGCACAACAACAGCCTGTAATTATTGGACTCGAGAGTCTAGGTCAGTGGTCGGCAAACTCATTAGTCAACAGAGCGGCAAACTGCAGCTCGTGAGCTGCATGTGGCTTGCGAGCCGCAGTTTGCCAACCACTGCCCTAGATTGTAAGCCTTTTCAGGGAACGGGTTTTGTGTTTCCTATTCTTCACGATGCTGTTGTGAGAGTTGGTAGAGGAAATGGAAGCTCACTTTGATGAACTTCCTTCCATGTCATTTCCATGTACCTGGCATTGCCGCCAGTGGGCCCTTGACTGCAATGGTCAGGCTTGACCACCTGCTCCAACCTCCATCTATCACAAAACACAGGAGTGCTTCCACATGGGGATTTTTCTTTGCAGTTCATGATAGTCGGTTAGCTTAAGGAGAGTTAATAGATAGCAAAACTCAACTTTTATACCTAAAATTCCAGTAGCAACTTCTAACTCCTTCTCCGTAGGAAGTCATGGAACCCTTAGCCCCATGTTCCTACGAATGGCATCTGCCTGGTCCAGTTTGGATGGTCTTTTGCACTCCCTCTCTGTTCTCTTCCCACCAACAGGCACACCGTGTTGCTTTATTGTATCACAGTTTAGATTTCTAATCACAAAACTACTTCACTGTCTGTGTTTGCAAGTGATCCAAGTTCAGGTTTTAAATCAACAACACAAGTCAATTATACCACCAAGCAGACTTTGCTTTCCATCAACACCATTTGCAAAGTGCCTTTCTGTCTCATCCCCTTCTCTAGGCCTTCTCTACCCAGCTACCCTGTGTGCTTCCAGCCACAGTGGTCGCTCAGGAGGGGCCTTCACTAGCCAGCTCTTTAGAAAGAAGCAGAGCTTTCTGGTTGCATCAGGACTAGAAGTTGTCCTCCTACCTGGCTCACGTGTAGCACCTTCATGTTTCATTTTTAATACTTGAAACCGCCCTCCTACCGGCAGCTTCTGGGACTTTTTCTGTTTGGTTAATTTACGCCCAGTGCCATGCAAATTTCATTCGGCATATCACAGACATTGAGGTATTTGTTCCATTTATATTAACTTGACATAAAAAAAGTACCATCATATAGGGAACTACCGGCATCCCCAACTATCCCTCCCACTATTGATTTATTACAGCCTGATTTGGATTCTGTTTTCTAGAAACAAGGCAGACTTTCTAAGATTGAAAAATGGATGATTAAACAAATAAACAAACAAAAAACAAAAAGAGAAACAATTCAAAAGGAGAGCAAGAAAAATAAATTTCAAAATGTGTTTAATTTAAAACACCAAATATGCCCAGCCAGTGTGGCTCAGTGGTTGAGTATTGACATATGAACCAGGAAGTCACGGTTCAATTCCACAATTCAATTCCAGGTCAGGGCACATGCCTAGGTTGCAGGTTCCATCCCAGTGTAGAGCATGTAGGAGGCAGCTGATCAATGATTCTCTGTCATCATTGATGTTTCTCTCTCTCTCTCCCTCTCCCTTCCTCTCTGAAATCAGTAAAAATCTACTTTAAATACCACATGCTATTTGTAACAGAGTGAAAGGCCTGTGCTGTTCATGAGTGCTCTTCTTTGTTTTGTTTTGTTAATTTTGGGTCTCAATTTCAACTCCTAAAACTGGTGGCGAAGGCAAGTAAGCACCCAGCCAAGGTAAGGCTTTGCTATCTTTACTATCTGCCCTGTGCTGAGAGAGGCAGGAGGAAGCCAGCAAAACAAATGTAATTCTGTTATTTGCACAGGCAGAGGCGGAAGGAAAGCGAAGCTGCAGATGTGGATGGCTGACCTTTAATCTGAAAAGAGTCACACTAAGGATGGGAAATAGATCACTTCAGTGCAGTAGGAAGGTTTCAGACAGGTGAGCTGATGGAAGAAGAAAGCCTGGCATTAAATTGTATGTGAAGCTGCTGACCACAGAAACATGGCCTCTCAGAAAAGAGAGCAGAACACTCATGCCTCCCAGTAACCTTTGGGCGGCAGGGCCGGGAAAAGGGGCTGCGAGGTCAGCAGAGGAATACACCAGCAACAGTCTAAGGGCTGGCTGTAGTCACGGGGCTCCTGTGGCTTAGGAGAGGGCATAGGTCTAGTGCATGGTCACAAACCTCTCATCTGAGTACAGTTTACTTTTCTGCCCTGAGATGGATTGTATCATCATGAATAAAAATAACAGCTTTAATATAAAAAATAATTGATGTGCCACAGATTAGTGCATACCAGCCCTCATGCAAGGAATTTACCTTCATTATTTCTTAATTCTCAGGGCAACACTAAAAGTACATTAGTATCATCCCCACTGGACAGATATAGAAACGTTTTAAGCAACTTAAACTACCATCCTGTACTAGTATATCCCCACTCCCCAAAAGTAAGAACTCAAACCTAAACCCTTCAGATTATCAAGTCAATGTTTACTCATTCATTTACTTATTTTTTTAATCCTCACCCAACGATGAGGAAGGGAGGGGGAGAGAGAAATATTAATAGGTTGCGTTTCCTCTGTGCCCCCGACCTGGAATCAAACCCGAAACTTAGGTATGTGCCCTGACCTGGAACTGAACCCTCAACCTTTTGGGGCATGGGACAATGCTCTAACCAACTGAGCTACCCACAAAGACCAAAGTCAATGCTCTTTTAATTAAGAGAAAACTAAAGAATAATATATTTGAATTTGCTTCCTGGCTCTACCACTCATTAGCTGCCTTGGGCAAGTGCATTTTTGTAGTCACATTACCTTTTTCTGTAAAATGGAACTATTAGCCTCCTTCTTCGGAACATTCCATGAGAGTAAATTAAGAGAATGTATCCTAAACACTTGGCAAATTAACTGGTTCATAGTACTCAGTAAAACACTAGACATATGTCTTTTCTTTTTTCTTTTAAATAATTCTTTATTGTTGAAAATATTACATATGTCCCTCTGTTCCCCCCATTGACTCCCTCCAGCCTACCCCCTCCTCCCCCCGAAGCCTTCAGCACCCTATTATCTGTGTCCATGGGTTGTGCTATATGCATACAAGGTCTTTGGTTGATTATCTCCCACCCACCCACCCTCCCCCACCTTCCCTCTGAGATTCCACACTCTGTTCCATGCTTCAAGTCTCTGGATCCACTCCGTTCATCCGTTTATTTTGTTACTTAGAGTATCATGCTAAGTGAAATAGGTCAGTCAGAGAAAGACAAGTATCACATATCGCACTCATATGTGGAATCTAAGTAACAAAATAAACTGATGTCTTTTCTTAAGTAATCACAAGAAGTATGAATTATATTTTAGTGTTTTAATATGATTTCTAGTTAGTCCAGTGGAAATATTTGTGTGTGCACCTATATACACTAGGTGCATGAAAACTACAAAGATAACGTATCAAAACAGGAGAGTGGATTTTAGAGAGCTTAGCCTAGAACAGACAGGACTAATCAGTGAGATGCCTTTAAAGAGGAAAAAATGCAACACCACAAAGAATTGGTCAAGTGGGAAATAAAGAACAAAGGAACAAGTGCTTGGCACATTTTTGAAGAAAATTAGAAATTCAACTCCATCTGCTCAATTTCTGACAAAGTTAAAGAAAATTCAACAGAAGGCTAGGTCCGCTCTAATAGCTGGATAAGAATGAAAAGCAAACTGGGAATACCATTTGGCATCATAATGCGGGCTGGGCAACACCCAGCAGCCAATGTGTGCCCCAAAGGCGGGTAACCTGGGACACACCCCAGGGAAATACTGGAGTAGGAGACAGTCAAAGGTGCTGGGAAGGGATTGGCATTTCCTTTTGACTCTACTAGACCCTGCAGATGTTGAATGAGGACTGGACTCCACCGCATGCTGCCCTCTCATTTCCATATGCCTTCTCACGCGTCTGCTGCTTCTAACTGCCAAGAACATAAGCCATCGATTGCCAGGGAGAAAAGTCAAAGAAGCATCTTTTTCTCCTGTATCTTCCAGCTTGGAGTATGCAGAAAGGAACTGATTACTATAATTTACTTGTATTTTTGTCGGAAAGAGGAGAATAATGGCTCTTTGCTCAATTCCCGCTAGTCCTTCCTAACAAGTAAAGAAAGAGAGGTGCACTGGTTCTCACTAACATTTTAGTAAAGAACAATGGTCTCCCAAAGTAAGAGAATACTCAGCCCTCTATGTCTTGAGTATTTGCATTTTTAAAAAATAAACAATATACTATTTTTAGAGCAGTTTTAGGTTTATGTAAAAATTGAGTGAAAAGTACAGAGAGCTCTCCTGTACTTTCCTATATCCCCACATTTACCCTATACCCCCCACATTTACCTTAATAGTAATACCTTCCATTAGTGCAATACATTTATTACAATTGATAAACCAAAGGACACACCATGAAAGGAAGTCCATAGTTACATTAGAGTTCACTCTTTGTGTTGTACAGTTCTCTAGGTTTTGACAAATGTATAGTATCATGAACCCACCGTTGCAGTAACATACAGAATAATTCCACTGCCCTGAAAATCCTGTGTTCCACATTTTTAGCCCTCTTTCCCTCTCCCCAACCACAGATGTTTTTTGCTATCACTATAGATTTGCCTTTTCCATCATGTCATATAGTTGGAATTATAGAGCTTAATTAGATGGTTCTTCCACTTAGTAACAGACATTTAACTTTCCTCTCTCTTTTCATGGATAATTGTTTTTCTCAGCACTCTTCATCTGTAGAATAGAGTAGACTAAGTCATATACATCTCAGTGCTGAAAAGTCAGCAAGGTGACCCTTGACATTTAGGCTAGAACATGCCTAAACCACAGACACCTCTTAAGATGTAACACATTTCCCCTCAGCTTCTCTTTCACAGGGTAATAATTTCCTACCAGAAAAAGCCTTCCTTGTATATACCCTCAACTGCTGGAATCCATCTGGATTTCAATGAGAACATAAAAGAAATAGAATTATTCTTTTTTCCCCTCATGAACAAGCATTTACTGAGCACCAACTGTTCCAGCTGTGAGCTTTTCCAGCTCGGAGCTCTGGGCCACGTCTGCTCCCTTGGGCCTCACCATGAACACTGGAGCCCTGCACTGCAGACCATGAGGGATGGGCGCAGGCGGAAGCTGCCCACAGCCGCTGGGCACCTCCTGCAGCTACTCCAACCCACCACAGCAGCTTCTCTGTGAGGTGTCCTGTCTCCTGGGTCTGATTCCATCCAAAGCAGGATTCTCAGAAAGCAGAATCCCCCAAGTTGTTTGAAGGTATATTTGTGCCTCCAGTTTCAACATCTAATTATGAAACCCCAAATCTCAGCATTGCCTCTTCTTACCGTTCTGCACACAGGGCGTGGCAAATCTACTCGTAGGAGAGGGATCATAAACACTTCACTCCTGCCTGAAAGGGAACACGGTAAACTCAGCAAAATATTGTTCCACTCTACAAGTAGAACATTCTAGACCCGTCTCTTCTTTTGTTAATTAAGAGAGCTTGCAGGTCTTGATCAGTTTGGTGATCTCTAGTCACCCTTCAAGGGTATTATATAGCTTCTCCTGGAACTACAGCTCTTACTTACTAGGTTGGGAACGAGTGGATGGGTATATTTAGAACCATTCAATAATTAAAATCACTTTCTACCTGCCTTCTGCAAACACATCTTAATGATAGAATCCCCTTCAATTCCATTAAAGCTGTTATCTCAGCTTCTTTTTAGGAGATATGTTCCCACTAATTCTATTTTACTATCTTCTCTTTCTAGTGCTTACTGAGTAAACACACACACACACACACACACACACACACACACACACACACACACACACACACAGTGTGCTGTGATCTCTCCAAAAAGAAGTGAAAGATGTCTCCAAAAAGAAAGGGAGTAGGGTGGACAAGGAATAGCACCCAAGTCTACTGCCAGCTCTTTTCAAGTCCCCAGGAAAGCAGAGCAGAAACAAATATACCTTTTTAGCACAGTAATCTTTAAATAACCTTTAAAAATCACATTTCACTTTTAAGAACAGCTCCTGGACTCTCTTTTGTAGCCAGGGCCCCATCCTCCAGCTGACTTCCTGCTCTGAGGAGCACTGAGGGCCCACCTCTAGACTTTTTCTTGACATAATCTCGGCTCAGTAGGAAAGACTGATTTATGCCAAATTGCTTACTTCCTGAAAAATACACAGACAAGAAACAGAGAGATGGAGCATTAACAGACCAATAATCGGCATCATTTGCATTTCTTCATATGCAAGTCAACAACCTTCCTGTTGGCTAAGGGTTGCTGTTCTAAAGATTTATCAGGCTATATTGGAACCTCCCTGAGGTAGCAGAAGCCCAAGGTGATGTGGAGATTGGAGTAACAGCACCGAAAAGACAGCTTACTGGCAGCAGTAACAGCTTATGGATTCTATCAGCGGATACTATCAGTTAATGCAATTTGTACTGGTTCCAGCTTCCCTTTGGACTTTGAGATCTGGTAACAGTTTATGAGAAAAATAAATTGTGGGTAGCATTTTTCCTTCTGTCTTAGCTTAGAAATTCCTGGGAGAAATTCCCACTACTTGGTAGTAGTGGTAGGGTTGGTGGCAGTGGTGGTGATGGTAATAATAGTAATAAAAAGAAGAGCTGTAACTGACATTTACTGTTTTATAAAATGAGCACAGGAGGTTCTTACATCAAATCTGAGATACAGCTATTTACTATACTCTTCTACAAGTAAAGAAGCTAAGGCCCAAAAGGAAAGTAAGTGACTATCTGAAATCACCCATAATCTGTAAAGGGCAAAGCCAGAATTCAAGTCCAGATGCTAAGACTCTAATACCCAAGGTCTCCTTTGATTCTGTTCTAAAATACACTGAGTGGCCAGATTATTATGATCTCTGAACGCATAACAATCTGGCCACTCTAATATGTATATATTAGAGGCCCGGTGCATGAATTTGTGCATGGGTGGGGTCCAGCCGTCCTGGCCAGGGGGAGGGGACATGGGCGGTGGGCCGGCCTGCCTGCTGGTTGAACTCCTGGTCAAGGGGACAATTTGCATATTAGCCTTTTATTATATAGGATATACACTGAATGGCCAGATGATTATGCATTCAGAGATCATAATAATCTGGTCACTCAGTGTATGTAGTACCATAAGATGAAATGCCATCATCTCAGTCTCTGATGGAATATACACTCTATTAAAAATAAATGTGATTGTTGCTTCATTAATATTCTGCTTATAATAATACCACTCAATACATGACATCATGGTATCCAACATTCTCTCTGTGGTATTAAAAAACTCTGGCACAGAGGTTATCATTGGTCCCAGAAAATCCTCATCTCTGATACTATTTTCCATTCATATTCAGCTAGATTCAGATGAAAAAAAAAACACATTTGTTGAACACTGCCAATGGGCAAAGCCTAATAATAAATGCTACCACTTATATATTTGCATTTAATCCTATTAGCAGATGAGGTAGGTTGTATTCTTCCCATTTGCATGAAGAGTCAATGAAGAAAAAAGAAAATATTCACCCATTCTTTCAGCCATCCTATAATGTATTTACTCAGCCAATATTTATTGAGTATCTACTATGTACCTGGCACCATACAAAGCACTAGGGTTACCGAAATAAAAATGAAAATGCAGACCAAGAGTCTGCTCAACTAAGGTTTAAGTCAAGGAAGATACACAATAAAAAATAACAAAGGGATGTCAGATCAGAAACACAAGGATACACACTGAGGTGGGGGTAAGAGGGACACCATTTTACAGGAAAGGCCTCTGATGATATAATTTAATTAGAAACATCAGGAAGTGAAGGAGTGCATCTCAGGGGAGAACAGTCCAGTCACATTTATTGACGACTTTGTGCCAGTACTGAGCTGGGTACCATAGATGGGAGGATTCATATGGCATGATCTTGAATGACCAGGATCTGTGGTTCTCTGTGTGAAGACATATAAATTATTATTATGAATGTAATGGTATGATAGATACATGTTCAGGGCATTATGAGTAGGGCCAGGGATGGGGTGAGGCAAGTAGATAATTTCATTTTAAATGAAGACAATATCACTATAATTGATTTTCCCTTTTGCCTCAGGTCCCAGTACTGCTCTGCATGGCACCGCTTATGAGCACAGATGGACAATATTTCTTAACCAGCTTTATGGAGACCGATGTCCCTAGAGCTTGTAACATCTGAACTGAGACTTAACTAACAAGAGGAGGCGGCCACATTCAGAACTTTGCTAGAGCCACAGAGTCAGCAAGGGCAGAACAAGGATTCAAATACACGTTTCTATATTGAAGGCCATGGCTATGGCTGTCTACCTCATCAGCATACCCTAAACTGTGTTCCTCACCTTTGAAGAGCAGGAAACCCATAGGATATCAACAGGGCAAAACTGGAAAAATTGTTTTAGTAATCAAATGAATTTTGACAATATTTAGCATTAACTGATTTTAATTGGTTTCTTTACTGAAGGAATTTTAGAGCCTTCACGACTCTCTAAATTATAAGGCAAGTATACAGAATTTCCAAAAGTGATTATTTTAACTACAGACTTAGCCCTCTCCTTAAGCCAATATAATTAAAGCAAGCAATACCCACCACTGAGACTAGGATTTCTTCCTTCACAAAAACACATGAGCAAAGTTTGCAACTGAACAATAATACAGCTGTCATTTATTGTGCACATACTATAGGCCAGCACTGTATACGTACATATATGCTATAGGGTATACAATATATGTGGGTGTATACACGCATATGTATATGCTCTGATCCATATAAAAACCCTGGAAAATACTTGTTATGTCTATTTTACAGTTGAGGAAACTGAAGGGCATAACGAACCAAAATAATTAGCCCAAAGCCATGCAGCTTGTAATGGGCAGATTCCAGACTATACCCAGACTCTGCCTGCAGAGCTTATATTCAGCCCCTCCACTGTACTGCTGTTCCGCAGTTCAGGCAGCAGGCAGAGACTGCACGGAAGCTGGCTAAGAGTATCTCTGGTGGACTCAAGGGTTTGAATAAGAAATCAGAATAGGATTAATTCTGAGTGATTTGGGAAATAAGCTTGTAGAACAAAATGAGCTATGAATGTGCTTAGCTCTGCAAAGTTGATGTTGGTTTGGTCTGGTTTGGTTTGGTGTTTGCTTTCTGAGCCTATTGTGTATCTAGCTATCTTGCAGATTTTTAGTAATTATGAAAAAAAAACCATATCATTTCCTATGGTTTTTTCATAGGCAATACGATTTTACTCATTTTTTTCACTCAACAGAAATTGTGAGCAGTGGCGCTGTATACATTCTGAATCCAAGAAGGCCAGGATTTGGGGCTACATCAGCCCCACCTCGGGACCATGTGGCCCGTCAGGCTGAGCCCCCCCACCCCACTCCACCCCACAGCGCCCCAGCAGTCCATTCCTCAGCCACAAACACTTGACCCAGTCAAACACCTTCCACGCTCACAGGGGCTGACCTATTACCTTGAACTCCATGGGCAAAACGCAGAAAAATACAAACGAATATGGAAAGGAGACCCAGGTGGCAGATTCCACGTGTTATTTTTAGGCGGACCGCCAAAATCTTTTCACCCTCATAAAGAGAATCTATCTGGACTCAGCCTTATTCCTTTGGAGAAGCTGATTAAATAAGAAAGGAGTTTTGCCACTAATAGGCAATGCCCAACGAAAATGAGGCTCTTGTGGCTCATCTCAAAAGGAAAACTACAAGAAAGCACTGAATTTGCAAAGAAGTGAACCTCATAAATTGTGCACAAAAAGGTTTTGAAGATTCAGATAAAAAGCTCAGCTGCAGCATGACCATCTGTTATTTCCCCCTAAAAGAAAATAGCTAGTAGTTTATAAAAGCAATAAAACAGTTCCAGTGCTCAAGGCAACAGCGAGGACTTCCAGTTACAAACCAGGGGACATGCAGACTGACATCAGCAGAACACACTTGCTTCCCTTACCTCATCTCCAGAAACAAGCAAAGATTCTTCCAGTAACTGGTGTCTGATCCACTGTTTTTCTCCCTCAAAATGATTAAGGCATCAGACCTGCCTTCTCCCCTTCCCTTCTGCCAGTGGTCACAGCTTATTTACTTTTTTAATCTGGAAAGTTTTCTGTATGCATACATCTTGGCTTCCTTGTCTCCCTACCTCAACTCCTTCCAATTCAGCTCCCAGTTCTCTCTGATTCTCTCCTCCCATTCAAGTGGTGCATTAAGAATGGAACTGAACCCGGAGTGGCCAATATGAAAAGTTAATGATAGATCTGGATCAAAAACAAGAAAATTTAACTGCAAATCAGGGACATCAACTCCTGAGGCTGAAATGAGAGTCTCCCTCAGTTTCTCCCCCACACCTTCCCCTTCTGCTCCTTCACATAGCATTATGGTTAAGAGTCGGCAAAGACTGGTGCTGCTTGGACTATAACCTTGGGCCTATACTTCTCAGATGCCTGGCATTGCCTGGGTGAGTCATTTGACCTCTAGATCCCTCAATCTTCTCAATGATAAATTATGTATAATAATATCCCTTCCTCGTGGGGTTGTGAGGATTACATGAAATAACTCATTTAAAGTACAGAACACAATGCCCAACACATTTTAAGCCCCCAATTAATATTATTTATAATAATTATTATTATAATAACTAGAGGCCCAGTGCATGAAAATTCATGCACTGGAGTGGGGGGGAGAGGGCATCCCTCAGCCCGGCCTGCCCCCTCTCACAGTCTAGGAGCCCTCAGGGGTGGGAGGCAACCTGGCGATCAGGGGAAGGCGACGCCCCATAACACCTCTGCTGCTGCCACTGCCGGCAGTGCAAGCCTCAGCAGGCCCTGGTTACCTGAGCCCTGGGTGGCCCTGGGTGGCTGGGCAGCTGCCATCTGAGGCTTGCCTGTACCTCGGGCCTAGGGGAGGGCCTGGCCTTCATGTGCACCTGCCACCCTGGCAGGGCTGAGGAGACTGGGCGCCGCCATCTTGTGGCTGTGGTGCTGCCATCTTTGAGGGCAGGCAGTCAATTAGGATATCCCCTCCTTATTGGCTGTGGGCGCCACCATCTTTGAGCGTGGGGCAGTCAATTAGCATATTCCCTCCTTATTGGCTGTGGGTGCCACCATCTTTGCAACAGTGTGAGGGTCAATTAGCATATTCCCTCTTTATTAGATAGGATTATTTTTATTAGCAGTAGCAGCATCTATAACCTATTCTTTTGTGGAATTACTATGATCAGAACTATATTTGTCCTATTGTTTTACTTCAAAGATACACTGCCATTGCTTAAATAACAACAGGAGCCTACGCATGGCCAATGATAATGTCCACGGAGGTGAAACAAGAGGAAGAGCCAGGCCACCTGGCGAGTCCCTCTTTCAAAAACTGACCATCAGCCTCATGGGCCCCTTCAGAGATTTTATTTTGTCATCACCAAGAATGAATCTGTATCCGAGGCTATATGTGTATTAACCAAACTCAGGGAACATTTATAGAACTGCAACAACTATCTTTTCATTTACAAAGATAAATACTATTACTGTGATGGGACTATCATACTTGCGGCAGCATGACCAGAGAAATCTCTTGCTGTAAATAAACCTACTTAAGAAACTAAATTTTAACCAGAAATGGTTGGGTGGATATGCAAATTAAAGAAGAGAGTTAGCTGATGTTCACTACATCATCTAAAATACATGTATCTGTCTGCCAAAAAGGCCAGGCCCTTCAGAGGTGATTGGCTAAGCTCCCTCCATGGCCCATAGTCCCACATTGGAGCCTGTGGATGGAGGCCTGAGGTACTCCTGTGCTAACAATGTTCTGAATTAAATCTTCCTTTTAGGTAGCATCTCATAAGCCTGGACTCTATATTGCTTTTTAATTATAACTTTGCATATCTCTGCTCCAATCCATTTTATACTAATTTTACAGTTGTACTCCCTGGGGAATTTTCTTTACCAACATTTAGTAATTCCATTATGTTATACAAAACTAGGTATGTGGGAAGTGGGGTGCTGTTGAAGATTCAATGATGTGTCACATTCTTTTAAAGGAAAACTATCCTCAAGTTCCAAGTAAATAACTTTACAAACTTATTGGACATTGTCCTCACCCTTGCCTCCATTTATAAGACAGCATCGTGCTAATTTCACCATTAAGCAAAAGGATTTCTATTTCCAAGTGCTTCTATTCCATAACAAAGGAGATCACTGTAATTATTTTGGAGTAAATGTGGCTGTAAAAGGGTCATACTTGTGTCACCCATTTTGCACTTAGTTGTTAGTAACATGAAAAAAATCTTTAAAGGGTTAAGTAAAAAAAAAAAAATCAAGATTAAAAGTGGTATATTCAGAATATGTACATTATAGCATAGGATTAAGTTGTGCTCCTAACTTTAGTGCCCAAAACAGATGCACTTCTCTGCCACATCTGATAGACATACAGGTGATATATCTTGCCTCAGTTTCTTTTTCTGTGCAATGGGAAGACTGCCTAGCTCATAGATAATGAAGATTAAATGAGTTAATAATGGCACATAAGAATCATTCAAAAACTATGAGCTTATTATCACCTCTACATAAAAATATGAATAAAATTGGAAAGAATATATCCAAATATTATTAGTATCTGCCTTCATAAAGAAAGCTCTGACTACCTGTTCTCTTTTTCTTTATAATGTCCTATGCTGTCTCCAAATGTAGTGTCACAACCATAGTCTACTTAGATAATCAGAAAAAGAATAATCTTTCAAAAAGAAAAAAAATTACTGTCTCAGCTGGTGACTCTTATCCTCAAATAATGTTTGTCCAAAAGCTCCTTTGAAGATATCATTCAAGGCTTATAACTATCACTCTTCTGCTGCTGCCATAACAAATTACCACAAAGTCAGTAGCTTAAAACAATAAAACAATGGTAATTTATTATCTTACAGCTCCACCGTTCTGAATTCTGACATGATCTTACTGTGTTAGCATCCAGGTGTGGGCGGGGCTGCATTCCTTACAGGGGGTAGCAGACCACCGGTCTAAAATTGTACTGTCCCATATGGGAGCCATACATATGTAAATTAATACTATTTAAATTTATACTAATTAAAATTAAATTATGTTACATGTGGTTGTTTGATTGAACAACAATGATTTAAAACATTTGCCTCATTGCAGGAAGTTCTCTTAGTGCAGATCCGGAGGCATCTAGCTAAGGTTCGTGGCCATCATTATCTCTTCAAATACAGACTGGAGCCCCTTGTTTCCCTGCTTCAAATTTTTCTTTGCAAGATCCCTCTTTTAATCTCAGTTGCCAAATATACTTTATTTTAAAATTTCCTCATACAAACGTATGACCATACACTCATTTGGTCAGTTTTGCAGTCTCTTCTTCAGGTTAAAGTGCCTGTCTACATTTCTTTATTACTTAGAGCGCCAGGCACTTTGACATGTGCTCTCTGAAAGAATAATAGGTAAGCCACTGCACATCCTTGTACCAGGAAAAACAGTTCCACCATTACCAATTCAAACTGTGTACACTTTGGAAGAAAGTATTAGCAGCATCTACAGAGCTCTTACTATGCCAGGTACAGTACTGAGAAGTTTACAGATACGTAATATCTTAATGAGCCTCACACCCCTTGAGAAGTATGACCCCAGTTTTTACAGATGAGGCTTTGGTCACACACCTGGGAAAAGGTACACTGGGATTTGAGCCCAGGCCATTTGGGTAAGTGGGTATTGAGATCACTGCATTCTTTTTTTTTTTTTTTTATTGCTTTTAGAGAGAGAAGAGAGGAAGAGGGAGAGGAAAAGATAGAAACATTGATAAGAGAGAAAGATCAACATAGATCAGCTGACTCCTGCATGTCCCCTGCTGGGGATCTAGCCCATAACCCAGGCATGTGCCCTGACTGGGAATCAAACCCACAACCTCTTGTGTGTGGGTCGATGTGCAACCACTGAGGCACAATGGCTAGGCACTGAAATCGCTGCATTCTTATAGTGTTCCTAGTTCTACCTGAATAATACCTGCAAGGGACCTCTCTGAAAGTCATGTTTGTGGTTGCCTAAACATGGGTCCAACAGAAAACTGTGAAGATGACTTCAGCCCTAAGTATGAGAATCATTCCCTTTAAAAATAGAGGCAAAGGCTAACATTCGATAGTAAGTATATTTTAGAGCAAATCCTACCAAGAATCCACAGAAATCTATGTCACTCACTGGCTATATGTGTAACACTAGGGATATTCCTTAAACCTCCAGGATACAGTCTCTTGATCTGAGAAATGGGGACAGAAAAAATACTTGGTTGTTGGAGGACAAATAGCATAGGTAAAATATTTAGTGTGGCTTTAAACATTTAGTAATGACTAAATACATAGTAATAACTAGGGGCCCAGTGCATGAATTCATGCACCTTTGAAAGGAACTGTCGGCCGCAAGGCTGTGGTGAGCACAGGGGCAAGTCTTGGCCCATCCTCTGTGCTCTCACCTGGCCCCTCCTGCCATGGCCCCCCGGTCCCCTGTCTGCCAGCAGCCCCACTCCCACTGCTGCTCCCATGTGACGGTGCCGGCCGCGTTCGCACCTGCTGATAGCGCAGAGCGATTGGGGCTGACACCAGCCGCAGTGCAAGTGGGGTTGGCGCTGTCAGTGGGTGCGAGCAGAGGCTACTGCCTGATCATCCCTCAGGAGCAGGGGGAGGTGGAGAAGCCCTCAGGGGCAATCGGGACTGGCAGCCGTGGCTCGCACCCACTGACGGTGCTGAGTGATCAGGGCTGGCTCCAGTACTGGCAGTGAGTGCTAGTGGGGCTGGCACTAGCAGCAGGTGCGAGCACTGGGTGGGACTGCAGTGCATGGGAGCAAAGAATTTTCAGTAACCACCAGAGGCTTGCCCTGATGACAGCAACCAGCGCCCCACCTTTGTCTGGCACCTCCACTCACCTGCTCCACCATCCCACCACAGCCAATGCCTGCCATGTTCTGCATGTGCTCCCTGGCGGTCAGAGCACATCATAGTGACTGGTTGTTCAGTTGTTCCATCGTTCAGTCTATTTGTATATTAGCCTTTTATTATATAGCATTATTGTTGCTGGGAAACAGGTCTGAGTCAGAAGAATGTCTGATTTATTAAATTAGACTCCATAGTGAGCCAAGAGAGCCTAGCTGCTACTAGTTAAGGAAATCCTAACCCCCTGCTACTGTACATGAAGGAAATGAGTCAGAAAGATAAGACCCCTGCTTCCCATGTAAGAGATTTATGGTAGAATGACCAATACAAGCTTGTTTTTCTCTGACCATCACCAGTTGGTAGGCAGGAGGCAAGCAGGTGCATGAAACATCTGAGACCCCAAACACATTGAAACTGCCACAGCTGGTTTACTTGGACCAGAACGCTGCCTGGAATCCAGCCTTGCTCCAGCTGCCCCCAGGAGACACACAGGAAGCCTCCTGCTGAGCTATGGTCCTGTAGGAAATGCTAACATTCTGTCTGACGTGACCACAACCATCCCAGGAAATAAGAATCTTCCATTCTGAGGCTAGGAATGGGAAAGTACAAATGGCTGAGTGACAAATGAATTTGTATGCTTTCCTTTGAGAATAAGAAACCAACAAATGCCCTTACACTCTGGTTTTACACGTGTATTATTAAGGATTGTTTAATGCAGATGAACCATACAGGCGAATAGGAACTAAAGTGTGTGTGGTTTTAACGTGTAAAGCTAGCCCATAAAAGATATTTGTACAACTACTTTTGAGTTAAAACAACGCTATCCTAAAACTTTCAAAGGAGGAATTTCCCTACTTTATTCATGCTTGGCATTCTAAACAGCACTCAGCCATGAAACCCATCTTCCATTTTGCCACCCTGTCTCCTCAATTCTCTGCTTCCTATTCTGAAAACATACTGAACTCATTCTTGTGCCTAGGTTTAGCCCACGATGTGTTCCATTCCCGACCTGGAATACTTTTCTTCTTTATAGACACACAATTTGCCCACCCTTCACATTTTATGTCAAGTTCCATCTTACGTTTAAATGCTGAGACTTCTCCAATTCATGTCATTGCCAGCCACCTTGCTTGCCCTTGTATATATGACAAAAATATAGACTGTACTATATGTGCCTGGCAGGGTGCTAGGCATTGTTCATGTAAGAGTGAACAAAACGAAAGTGGCAAAACACATATAAAAATAAAGAAGATTTTCCTATAGTAAAAGCTGCTATTGCTAGATCACTGTCTATGGACTTTTCATCACAACGAAAAGGGATTTCACCAGGTTTCCTGGGATCTGGGGTGGCACCAAATTGAATAAGATTTCACTGGGGATTGTTTCTTAAAAGATGCAAAGCTTGAGACTAGTAGTTACTGCTACTCAATGAAGTAAGATAGAAATAAACCCAGAGTTCACACACACACACACACACACACACACACACACACACACGCATGTGCACACTTCGTATGGGTACACTTGGAGCGCATGCAAAGCCTATCTTGTCCTCTCAAGATTTAGCCTGCTATGACATTAATAATGTACTTGCGTTGCCTCGCCTTTCGCATAAAATGAAAGTTCTTTGAAAGTTCTGGTAGTGATGGCTCTTTCAATATATCATATCAATGCTATCTATCTTTGAGTAGCATGAAGTGAATTTTGAAGTGTTTTATTCTGATAATGTCCCTTGAAAGATAACCATCTGTTAAGTATCTCTCATGTAATGTTCAGCCTAAAGCCCATCATTTGTAGACAGAAGTGAGGAAGGCCCAGCTGGAAAGAGGTCTAAAGCTGTCCTTTCAAACAAAGAGCTGGTTGCAAGGGCTGGTAAGGGAGAGCTTTCCATTTGTCTTTGCACATGTACACTAGTTTGTCACCACAGCATTCATGTCCCTAATCTGATTAGCTAGAGGGGTGTCCAGAAATCCCTTAGCTACAATATCCACTTGCAAAATCCAAATACATCAAAACAATGATTAATAAAATATATCTATAAGCATGTTTACAGTCACAGGGGGTTAAGAGGGAAATGAAACAGCAGCTATTGCCAGCTCCTTTCCACCGGAATTCATAATTTATTTACCTTGTCTGTCCTGCTCCCGGTGTGGCTGCAATCAATTGCATTAAATGTCAACTCCTAGTACAACAGTCTACTGTGCCTGCATTTCTTGTTGTATGAGCTAAAAGGTCTACAAATGCTTTTAAGGAAACACCAGCATGTACACTTCAGTTATCCAGGTGAAGTCTAATTGTAACTAGAAAATGATCTGAGGGCCTCTCCCTTCCCCTAAAAGTATTTTTAAAGAAGCATGCATAAATTAGGGTAGGATGACTGTCTTAAGAACCTCCCCATACCTCAATGACAACATAATAAATATGTATGTCTCATTTATGCCAAGTTCAATGGGAATATTTCTGGTCTGGCAACTCTCCTGGTGGTTCTCCTCTAAGTACAAACTCAGGGATTTAGGTTCCTTCCAACTTTTGTTGCTTTCATCTGCAACATGACCCTCCACAATTGCCATGGACGGGTAAGAGGGTATGTGCCTATCAGAAACTTAACTACCTCTTCCAAAGTAACACACATCATTTAGGCCACATTCCATGAGTCAGAAGTAGCCACATGGCCTCAGCTAGGTACAAGAGCCGTGGGAAATGCAGACCCAGCTGAAGGCACTTCACAAGACTACACCAAGGAAGGGAGCACCAGCCTGGTGGTGAGCAGCTAGCTATCTCTGGCCTGAGGCCCTCAGGTTCACATATAAAATCCCTCAGGATCTCCTACCAAATCTCAGCTCCTGCCAATCCTACAGCAGATATCACACGTGGCTCCTAAGGGCTCAGTGAGACAGCAGGGGTTACTTAGAGTCAAATCCTGACCCATCACTCAGCCATCATGTGACCTCAGGCAGATGACTTATCCCCTCTCTGCCTCATCAGAACAACGGAGACAATAGTAATATTTTACCCAGAGGGTTGTTGTGAGGATTAAATGATGGAAATCTAAAGAAATAATTTAGATAAACTAAACATTATCTGAATGAGAACAAAGACAGGCTTGCTATAGCAAGGAGTCAGACATCATCACTGTCACATTTGGGAGTGACTCAAAGGCAGGCAAGGGTGAGAAAGCTTTACAATGGAAAAAGAGAAGGTTTTAGGCATGCTTTGATGGAAAGCTATTGGCATGAGGGGGCAGGGGGAGTGGGCTAACTAGAAGCAGAGCATCTTAATGGATTAGTTTGAGACCCATATCTGACTTTCTCTGGTTGATCTTGGATGGGAAGCAGGGGCAAAAAAACAGTAAGCCACCATCATTGACCAAGACCTGACCTTCGTGGGCCAATTGCTGTGGAGGCTGTGGGTCAGGACTTTTATGTCTTATATGGTCTGATCATTGTCGCTATTATTATTCTCAAGTGGATGGGGTCTCTACTCTTTCACACGGACAGAGATTATCTGCTGCCTGGCCTATCCTGGAAAAACATTAATCAGAATTTTTAATGTTCTTAAACCCTGGGCATTAAGGAATAGGGGGTGGGGAAACTTACACACACACACACACACACACACACACACGCACGCACGCACGCACGCACGCGCGCGCGCGTGCAGCAAAGCTGGGTCTACCATTATCCCACACTGCACAGAGCAAACCTCTGCGCAGCCAGGTGTAGCCACTATAAACGTGCAATAATGAGCTCCTCAGGGCTGGGGAACTGAGGGCCTAGGCAGAGCTCAGAAAGGCCTACCCACTGGCTGCTTTTTCCCTAGATGAGAATAGAACTCTCAGACATGGCTTTAGTTCAACAACTGGCAGAGCCTAAAATTTCCCAATAATCCCTTAAATGGAAGAATTAACACAGCGATTGTATTGAGTAGGCAAATTCTTTCTGAATGGCGATGAAAGACACAATACAAAGTGACTCTGACCCACCAGGAAATTAATCTTCTTGGATCTTGCAAGGCCTTACTTTAAGTAGATGTTGCTGGTAACTGTTGTGTCCTCTCTCCACCCGTTAGAAACTCCAAGGGCCAAGTGGGGCCCAGTGAAGCCACAGGAAGATATGCTACATCTGCATTTGCTCTCACTTAAAGCAATCCTGTGCGAGTGTGAGCATGTGAGTCTACCTGTGCACAAGCAAGCACACTTGCCCTCCACCTGAAAGGATCATGCAAACGCCGGGCTCAAACCACAGGTGGCGCTTAGAGTCAGCTGCAAACTTAAAAGAGACAAGAAGTGCCTTGCAAGAAAGCAAGCAGGGCACAAGACTTCATGAATATCACAGTGAGATGAATAGTTGAAAAATGAATAAAGAAGAAATTGGGGATGCTAAACTTGAAGAAAGCAAGTTTGTGCTCATCCCACAGGCCAAGGATTGGATGGGTCTTTCCTGGGCTGGGAAGAGGGAAAGGGTGAGTTACCTTTCTGTCCCAGGAACCCTGAAAACAAATGTAATGATACACTTTTTGAAATGTTAATTGACGCCCTCTGCTCACCTCCAAGAGATTTATCCCTCTGCCACCCCCCCGCCCCCACCCCAACCTTTCCTTCTATGCTTTCCTCTTAGCCAAGTTGCCTATGCTCCTTGCCTCAGGGAAGTGATGAGTAGAAAACAGAGGAGAAAAAAAATGACTTTTCATTTGCATTCCAAAAGCCTAGAACCCTCAGGGAATGAGAAAGAATAATAAAAAAAAAAAATCACCAGCACTAGAAAACAAAACCCGCTCTGAGGCACACTTTGGAGATAGAAATAAACATCTGTGGAGCAGAGTTCGCACAGTCCAGGTTGACAGTCCTTACCTGAAGAGATCCTGCAGGCAAGACCCAGGTCCACCTTTGCAGATGATCCAAGTTTCCCGGGGAACAAGGTGCACATCCTGCCTGTGCCTGAGGGTGCTGCCTGCTGCCTGCGGAGTCGGAGTCGGAGTCAGTGACTCCTTCGCACTAGAATTGCAAGCACACTGATCACCAGGTGGGAAAGCGCCTGCGCCTGCCCAGAGGCTTTGCTTGGCCCCTGGCGGAGGAAGCCTATAATAAAACTCACTCCCACTACTACCTTACCATGTTCCATGTGGTTTAAACTCCAGATATTAAAAGGTAGAGGGTGCAATCCTAAATACCTATTAAGTCGGTTGGTGCCAAAAAGAAAGGTCTAACCATTATACTTGGATACAGATGAACCAGAACAAACCCACATCCCACTGAGCTAGGAGAGTGGATTATACACTGACTAAATGATCATTTGGGATGGAGTTATAAAAAGGGAATCAATAAGGAGTCTGTATCAATTAGGGTTTTCCAGAGAAACAGGATATATAGAGCAAGAGAAAAGCTGACTTTTTAAAAAAATTGATTTCATACAGGGAGGCAGAGGAGAGGGAGACAGAAACATCTATGATGAGAGAGAATCACTAATTGGCTGCCTCCTGCATGGTCCACACTAGGGATCGAGCTAACAACCCGAGTATGTGCCCTGACCGGGAACAGAATCCTAACTTCCTGGTTCAAAGGTCAATGCTCAACCACTGAGCCACACTGGCCAGGTCAGAGGTGACTTTTTGGACACCTTTGACATTGCAAAATGGAGCCACCATCAGCCACGACAGGCATGTCAAGTGCTCTGTCAAGACAGAAGTAATGGAGTATAATGGGAAAAACCCTTAGGAGGGCAGGAGCACCGACACCACAAGTCTGGACACTTGGTGTTATAATAATGTTATGGTTGTAAGGAAACCCCTCTAATATATAAAATAATTATTGTGTGAAATGTTTGCTGTGTGGAGACCCTAATACTCTGTAACTTCCAAATAGGTGAACACCCCACTATCTTGATGTGGATGCCCTAAGCCCTTAAAGTGTAAACACCCTGCTCCTAGCATAAGGCACACTGTCTGGCCCACACTGATAAGGACACAAGTTGTTTACTACCGGCTATATAAGCATCGGACCCTTCTTCAGTCGACGTCTCCTGCCCGATAAGAGGAGGACTCCACGTTGCTCCGTGAGACAAGTCCCTGACTGCTCTGCTGTGCGAGCCTGAACCAACTGCGGCCGCCTGCCTTCAGTGTGCATCGCCTGGTGGCCTTTGCTGGAGCCTAGGACCCACTAGGAACAGGTAAGTAAACCCTGTGTGATTGCATACTAATTCTGTCTTGTGTGTCATGTGTTCTGGTTCGTCTTAGCTGTCTAGACATTGAAGTACCAGGGGATAGGCCATTATTGCTGACTCCTGGTCACCTGCGTTTGTCCCACTAAGTCTAGACAGATAGTCAATTAATTGGGGCATAATTGAGATACTTGGATAAGGACTCCATCTGGACACGGACAGGAGTGGGACCTCTGCCCCTTGTGGGCTATAAGATCTCAGAAATCTTAACACCCAATGCTTGAGCTTGGCTTGTACCACAGGTCACACTCAGAGCCCTGCAGGACTTCCTCTCCACTGGACATGTGTCATCACTGTAGCAGCCTGCCTTCAGCCACACTGCCCCCTCTCCATCTCGGATGCCACCAGTGACTTCGGCTCCCTCTGTTGGCTTCTCCTGCACAAGCTCCCTGTGTGTACTGCTCTGTGTGTAACCTGAGTGTGACTACGGGCTTAATGGGGAGGTCTCCACTAATAAACCTGGCATTGTGGAAAGACACAAACGTGTATGAGTGACTCCTTTCAGGGATGCCCCCTTGCTCACAACACAGAATCAATGGATTCGAGCTTTATTATAAGGAAACGACCCATGATCCTATGGAAGCTGACATGTCCCAGTATGTGCAGGGTAAGCTGGGAAGCAAGAGGCTCAGGAGATCCAATCTGTCACTTTGATTCCAAAGGCAGGAAAAAGCTGATGTCCCAGCTCAAAGGTAGTCAAGCAGGAAGAGTTCTCTTTTACTCAAGGAAGTGATGTGGAAATTTTGGACTGGAACATGCAGCTGAAACCTGGATTCTTTGTCCACGGGTTTCAAAGAATGAATCCATGGACAGAAGGTGGTATAGCAAAGGTGGAAACTTATTAAAGAATAAGAACACCCTCCCAGGTGGGGAGGTGGAAGAGTCCCACTGAGTTCCTTTTCCCTATGGCTTATAAAGGCTGAAAAATCTTGGTGCCTTGATATTCCCTCTGATTGGTCACTATTCCCTTACTGGTTACTATAGTAACTTCTAAGTTCAAATGTTGAACCTCACATGGGACCTGTCAGTTTCTCCCCTCTCCTTCCTTATTGTTTCCCTATACCCTTTGGGGTTTCTTCCTTTCCTTCTGAATGAAGGGCTTCCTTCCCTTTATTTTGTAAGTATAGACCTTTTGCTGTTCCCAGCTCCCTCATTCTATGGAAATGTACCTGTTGCAGCTTTTCAGCTTCCCTCTTCTATGGAAATATACCTTCTGCTGCTCTGCAGCCCTGTGTTTCTTCCATGGTCCTCTTGATTTCTAAAATTTCCTAAATCTGTCTTTTTCACCCCTAAAAATTCGTGTTTCAGAAGGGTCAGCTCTCTTGTTCTATTCAGGTCTTCAACTGATTGGTTGAGGCCCACCTATACAGGGGAGAATATTTTACTTTACTATCTATTTAACTGTTAATCTCATCCACAAATACCCTCACATGTACACCCAGAATAAATGTTGACAATGATCACCAAGTCAAGTTGACACATAAAATGAACCAACACTGGGTCTCCATGAGCTCATATTTAAAGCCATTTCCAAAACCTGGATCCCAGGGGTGTTTTCATCTGGCAGACATATAAGCATCCAGAACTTGAAAAGGAAAAAAACATAGGGAATTTGTTAAGGAGTGTGAATGTGTGTGTGTGTGTGTGTGTGTGTGTGTGTGTGTGTGTGTTTTAAGGGGGTGGGGAGTGGGGAGAAATAGATAGAGATAAAGAGAGGAACACGGATTTGTTGTTCTACTTATTTATGCATTCATTGGTTGCTTCTTGTATGTGCCGTGACCAGGAAACAAAACCACAGCCTTGGTGTATCAGGATGGCGCTCTAACCAACTGAGCTACCTGTTCAGGGCAATTTTAAGGCTTATGTTTGTCTAATCTTGTTAAGATCAGTTTATGTTTCTTTTCAAGATTTTTTTGTGTAGCCAGTCTGTTTATTTTTAGTGGAGCCTTCAAGTACCACATAAATGTTTAGCACATTTTTGTATTAAATTCTCATCATTCATCCAGCATAAAACAATCTTCATAGGGACATGAATAGCAAAAATTTCCAAGGCTATAAAAATTGTTCTCCATGTTTTCTGATAAGCCAATAAGCTTTTGATGCCAGTCTAGAAAGTACAATGTAGCAATTAAAGTGTATTCTAGCTCAGCCGGTGTGGCTCAATGGTTGAGCGTCAACCTATGAACCAGGCGATCAGGATTCCCAGTCAGGGCACATGCCTAGGTTGTGGGCTTGATCAGCAATAGGGGGCGTACAGGAGATAGTCAATTAATGATTCTCTCTCATCATCGATATTTCTATTTCTCTCTTCCTCTCCCTTCCTCTCTGAAATCAATAAAAATATATTTCAAAAAAAAAAAAATGTGTTCTGGATCACACAGGCCCCAGTTCAAACCCAAGCTTTACCAAGACATACATAAGGACCTTTAGCAAATTATTTAAATTCTTTGAAACTGTTTCCACATCTACAAATGGGGGGATAATGACACTGCTTATGCTCATTAAATCAGAGGATGCCAGCAAATGTCAGCACAATATTGGCTACATGCCAAATGTTTAATATGCATTAAAATTGATCATTAATACTTAGAGTTCTTAGAAATGTGCTGCCTGCAAAGCCCTGAACTCTTTTTAAAAACCCTAACTTAACTCATCCTTTCTCTTCCTCTTTCTTTCCACAAATTCAATAGCCACACAGAACTACTGTGATTTTTTTTTTTTTAGATTAGCAGATAGATTTCTGGGTAGAATGCTGGGTGATAATTCCCTCAAAAACCCAGGAACCCCATTCAAGGGCAGGTCTTTGACTCGAATGCCAGAAAGTTGGAAACCAGAAAACAAAGATAAATAATCCGATTTCCTCCTTCAATTTAAAGTTTTGTGTGCATGCATGTGCACCAGAAAATACTGGCTTAATCAGAAGCATTCAATTAAGATGAGGAAAGTAAAGTGCAGCATCAGAACTGAGGCAAGCACAGCAATCAAGTGGTTATTTCTAAAAAATCCAATCCCGTGACAATGCTCAATAATGATGAAATGTGCATCCAGGCAATTCCAGAAAGAAAGATAATTGCACCAGTTGGCAGTAATGCAAATTTCTCTCCCTTCCTATGTCACTTTATCTCTGGTGTGAGTCCAGGATTTTCCAGAGAGAAGAAACTTGAGAATGATTTTGCCTGGACTACTGCTAAAGATAGACTTCCTAATAAATTTCTAAATGCAGTATTTGAACCACGTGATAAAAAAGTAGGGCCAGCTACAGTCTGCTAAAATTACATTAGTTTAAACTATACTGGTTTCCAGCAATGGCTTCAAGAGTCAAAGAACATTGAGTAGGTTCTCAACTAGTTTCTTTTTAAATATATATATAATATTATTTTGTTGATTTCAGAGAGGAAGGGAGAGGGAGAGAGAGATCAATGATGAGAGAGAATCATTGATTGGCATGCCCCCCACTGGGGACTGAACCTGCAACAGGGCATGTGCCCTTGGCAAGAATCAAACCTGGACCCAGAACCCTTCAGTCTGAAGGCCGACGCTCTACCCACTGAACAAAACCATCCAAGGCTCAATTAGTTTCTTTAGAGAAAGTTTCATGTATATAGTAAGTCAAAAGAGATGCTGTATGACTGAATTGTCATTATTTCATAGGAATAACACATTTGTGTGCAAGGAGTTTCAGAGGAATATTTCAACAGAGAAATTTTACCTGCTAGAAACCCTCCCTCGTCTCTAGGTAAGAAATAACATCAAAAAGAGACTGGGTCATTCGTTATCAGGAAAATGCAAACTAAAACCTCACTGTGATTCCAGTACACACACATTGGAATAGCCCTGCACACAAATCCATGCATCAGTAGCTCGCCAGTAGCTCCCTGCCGCCCTCCTGTAGCTCCTCCCACCCCCCATAGCTTGCCGCCCTGCCTCCTCCTTTAGCTCTCTGCCACCCACTTGTAGCTCGCTGCCCCACCCTCCTGCTGATCCGTGATCTGGTCGTTATGCAGTCAGTCGTTACGTTTCACAGCGTAACGGCCATTTGCATGTTACATCTTTATTATATTGGATGACCATACAATTGGCCAAGAAGGGGAGGAACCGGAACTCCCCTGCACTGCTGCCAATGGGGATGTGGAACTGTACAGCCCCTCTGGAAAACCACTGGGCAGTTACTTACAAAGTTAGACATATACATAGCTGCCATATGACCCAGGCGTTCCATTCCTCCATATTTCCTGAAGGGAAACCCAAACTATGTTCACACAAAGGCATGTGCATGCATGTTCATGGCAGCTTTATTAGTAAGTGCCCCAAAATAGGAACAGCCCAAATATCCATGAACAAGTGAATGCATAAACAAATGACAGTGTATCCACACAACTGGAATGCTACTCGGCCACAAAAAGGAACAAATGATTGACTTACGCAACATGGATGAATTGCTAAATCATTATGCTGGGGAAAGAAGTTACAGAAGAAAGTATGTACTATATGCTCCTAGTTACAGAAAATTTTAGAAAAAGTATATCTCTAATCTGTAGTGACAGAAAGCAGATCAGAAGGTGGCCTGGGGTGGAGTGAAGGGAGGGCGCTGAACACTATGATGAGTGGGCACCAGGGCACTTTTGGGGGTGATGGGAACATTCATTTTCTAGATGTGCTGATAGTTTCACAGGTGTATACGTATGTCAAATCTAAATATGTTCAGCCTGTTGTTCTTCAAATATACATTAAGTACAAAGACCAAAGAAGGGAATGGGAATGTGAGCTGTCACAGTGCCCAGCATAGGGTAGGTGCTCCAAAAATGCTGAAAGATAGGTATTCTCTTGGGAACGGCTGCCTACTGATATTGGAGCTCTTGCTCTCTAAGTGTTATACATGTTCTAATTTGTATACATAGCTGTGTTCTGTATGTGTTATGATTCTAAAGGATTTGGATGATACATGCTCTACCTTGTCTTCATACTAGTGTTTCTCTGATTTCTGTGTTCATGGTGTCTCATATCTTCTGTGACTCTCTCTGCCTCTGTCCTATATTTCTCTGCCTTAGATATGTATTTCTAACTTATGTGAACAGCATCTTCACTTCCCGCTGACAAATTCCCATCCATCAGCGCTTACTTTGTGAGAGGATGGAGAATACGGATTCAGTCTTAGAGATTATCCTCCTAGCCAGAATGAGTGGTTGATGAAGGTACAGCCCAACCTGGGCCATTGAGAATACGACTTAGGAGGCCTAGGCTAAAACTTGTCTTCAGCCTGTGGAGAAGGAGTTGCTTCCCTTTTCTGCCTGCTTTACAGT
Organism: Corynorhinus townsendii; assembly: GCA_026230045.1. Taxonomy (NCBI): domain Eukaryota; kingdom Metazoa; phylum Chordata; class Mammalia; order Chiroptera; family Vespertilionidae; genus Corynorhinus; species Corynorhinus townsendii. The sequence goes on from JAPDVU010000005.1 coordinate 112,780,282, forward strand.
GAGCATGTGAGCAGGAGCTGTGGGCCAATACCTGGCCCCACCAGGGAAAGGCTATCTACAATAAAGCCAGTGAGAGGAGTGATCTCTGGGGCTCCCTGAGTCCAGGTGTGCCTGCATTTGGACCTATCACTCTGCTTTCAGTTTTGTGGCCAATTTCACTTTTCATTAAGCCAGCTTCATCTCAGTGGTTAAGTACTTGCCATCTCCCTATCTTCCTCCCACACCCCTCCCCCCAAAATACCTGCTGACATCCATGGGAAAGCGTTATTTGGTTGTGTGTCAGTGAAAGGTAGACGGAAACATTTAAGAGTATTTGAAACCACTAGATGACTTCTATAATTATTAATGTTAATGTACGAATAGACAATTTGACAAGCCAAAGGATGCTCATAGGTGTGGTCCCCCATACTAATTATGTCTGAAATTAATCTCAGATAAGATGAATACAAGAAGCAAAATAACTCTAGCTGTGTGACTTTTGCTAAGTTTCTTGACTTAAGTCTCAGTTGCCTTCATTTTAAAAGGAGGCTAATAATAGTCTGTTTCTTGGGGTTTTAAGACAGTTACATTGAACTATACACTATTGTCCTCAGTGCAATGCTTGCTACTTAGATATATTATTATTAATAAGTACGATGCTATTAATATTTATCTACACTACAAATCCAAAATGCTTTTTCCCTTCTCTTCTTTAATGTAAATCCTGGGCATTGTTCAAATCCCACCACCTCCTCTAGGAAAATCTTCCTTGATTAGTTTAACACATACTGTAGTGATTATTTTCTTATTTGAATCTCCAAACTATTATTCTGTATATGTATCTGATGCCTCTTCATATTGTATTATAATTTTAACTAGAGGCCTGGTGCACAAAATTCATGCACTGGGGGGAAGTTGGCGGGGTCCCTCAGCCTGGCCTGTGCCCTCTCATAGTCCAGGACCCCTTGGGGAATGTCTGCCTGTCGGTTTAGGCCCCTTCCCTGTGGGGATCAGGCCTAAGTCAGCAGTTGGACATCCCTCTTGCAGTCCAGAACCCCTTGCTCCTTACTGCCTGCCTGCTTGCTGCTCCTTACTGCTTGGCTTGCCACTCCTTAGCACTGCCTTGGAGGTGGGAAAGGCTCCCGCCATCACTACTGCGCTCGCCAGCTGTGAGCTCAGCTTCTGGCTGAGTAGTGCTCTCCCTGTGAGAGTGCACTAACCACCAGGGGGCAACTCCTGCGTTGAGTGTCTGCCCCCCCTGGTGGTCAGTGCACATCATAGCGACTGGTCATTCTGGTTGTTTCACCATAACAGTTGCTTGGGCTTTTATTATATATAGATTCCCAGGAGTGGGCTAGAGCCAGCTCACATCAGCTTGTGAGCGCCAATTGTTAAATTTTTTAGGAATTTTGAGAGGTGGTTATTAAACAGAGCTGTTATTAGAAATTAAATTGCATAAAATAATAATGAAATAAATTATATTAAAGCTAAAGGTGCCCTACCGGTTTGGCTCAGTGGATAGAGCATTGGACTACAGACCAAAGGGTCCCAAGTTCAATTTTGGTCTCAAGGGCGTGTACCTCAGTTGCAGGCTCCTCCCTGGCCAGGGCCCTGGTTGGGCACATTTAGGAGGCAACCAATTGATGTGTTTCTCCCACATTGATGTTTCTCTCTATCTTTCCCTCTCTCTTCCACTCTCTCTAAAAATCAATGGAAAAAATATTCTCTGGTGAGGATTAAAAAAAAAAATGGCCAAAGGTAATAAACATTCAAAACATAACACTTCTTAGGTATTCGCATTGCATTTTACTATCACTTATGCTCTTGAATTTATTTCTGTGTGTTATATGTGTAGAGAGGAAATATATAAAATGGAGGGTTACTACACATCTCTTTCCACAGCAACATCATGATGGGTTGGTGGTTTGCAATCTGTCATGGTGGGAGAATTTACACCACAGAAATCAGCAAATGCAGACCAGGGCTCACCCTTCACTCCCACACCACAGAGCTGGTGTTAAACACTTACTGGTAGGCCGGTAAATGTCTTACTGTTCACATTTGTAAATAGCTGTAATGAGTTCATTAGCTCTTTGACAATAAGGATTCTGCACATTTGACAATAAGGATACTGCACATTCCTCTCTGTCCTCTGTGTTGTTCAACATAGCATTATACACCCAGTAGGTGCTGAACATTCTGCCTTTTGCTAGAAGCCTAGAAAAAGGCAATTATTTCACAAAGATTGCCTTTGCTACATGTATGTGACCTGGTGTATTTAAAAATACTCCTTCACACAAAAACCTTGCAGGTCTACCACTGCTTGAGTTGTAAACAATGGAGAAAATGCTACACATAAAGGTAGGTAGCGTAAAAATATTACAGTATGACAGTCAAAGTGAATGCATATTGACACATCCCTCTCCTGTAACAAAGAGCTGAAATCACTCAAATTCATGTAATAAGGAATGGTAAAAAAATCAGTAATGTTTCATTTTGAAAAAGGAAAAAATGTAGGTGCACAGAGGGCAATAAAAAATGTCTCCAAATAGTTGAAAGGCTATGAAAAGAGAAAAATATGAGATATATTCTATATTGCACTAGACAATAACACCAGAATAAATGTTTAGAGGATACAGAGGCACATTTTGATATAATGAGGAAGAATGGTTCTACAGAGATGACTCAAGATGGATGGAATGAGAAGTAGTGAATTTCTGCTCCAGTGTTACCCAGACACATGGATTGGTCATGGAGCTTGGCACACAGTACTGGCCCAAAGCTTTTACAAGAATAAATAAGTGTATGGTCCAACAATGGTTCTCATCTGGGGCCACTACTGCCCCAAATGCAAATTGTGCTCCCACTGAGATATAGTCATTGAGATAATAATCAATCATGCAGCAAGTGTTTGTTAAGTGACTAAGTTTTAAGCGCCTTGCTAAATTCTAGGGTTAGTTGCACAAGATGAAGTTTATTCGTGCAATAGGTTAAAGTAAGTAATCAGTTTTAAGAATGACGTGTGGCTAACCTAAAAATATGAATGGGGTGCTGAAAGAACAGAGGGTCCCTACATTATTAGAGTATGGCATCATTCAAAGGGTGGAGAAGACCTCTCAGAGGTGTTGGTACCTTCAGGTTGGGGTCTGTAGAACATGCATGGGAGTTCACAAGTTGGAGGAAGGAACTCCAGGTGGAGAAAACAGTATGTACAAAGAAACAGAAGTGTGAGAGAACATGGCACTAGAAGCCTCATCTGAAAAAGTGATCTATTAAAACCTTTTATTTGCAATTGTTATATTTGGGCATCTGCTATATTTTTTAAACACTTCTCCACAGAGGGCGCTTTAAGAACTTAAGCAGAACTAGAGTGAAGGTTGAGCATAGGTACTGTCAAGAAAATAGACAGAGGAGTTTGAGAAATGTCCCTTCCAACCCTGAGAATCTTTGAAACTTTCAGGAGAGTCATTACCAGGATACTATGTGATGCGCTGAGACCAAAACCCTCATATTATTGCACTTTGCTTTTCCGCCATTGACACTGCGTCAGCAACTTGGGCTTTCATTCTACTGCTGACCCCACAGTTTGGGGTATTTGCACACGATCTTCCCTGTGTCTGCAATATTCCTTCCCAGATAGTCAATACAGTTGGTTCCTCCTTAACCGTGAGATATCTCAGTATTACCTCCTCGAACAGGCCTTCCCTGTCCATCCAATCTAAAATAGCATTATCTGGAACTTCCTTATTCCTACTTCTTATTATTATCTGTTTTTACCACTAGAATGTAAGTTTCAGGAGTGCAGGACCTCTTCCATCTTGTTGCTTGTATGTTGCAGTGCTAGTATCCAAGAGGCTATTCACTCACACCTGGACATGCCATTCTATAACGGACAAGGAGAGAACAGATCAGAGGAGAGCACTTGGGATGCTTAGGAGACTCCAAGCCACATTCCACGAAGAAGGAACAGGTGTGTGTCTTTTCAGTAACCCAGCAAAGACTAGCACTAACTTGGAGACCAGTTCTTCAGAGACAAGATTATAGGACCTAGGATATTTAGCCCAATGAACGGTACTTTTTGAATAGTGGGTACTATTTTCAAATCTCTGGATGGCATCATGTGGGAGAAGGACTGGAATTAGTTTGAACTGACTCCCAAGAGGAAAAACCAAGGGCTAGAAGCCACATGAGAGAGAGATTTCAGATCCACTTGAGGAAGGGCAGTAACAAGCAAAGCAACAGTCAAAGTTCAAAAGGGTCCTTTAGAAGGTTCAGGGTTCCATCAGTGAAGTGCTTAAGCAGAAGCCAGACAACAGAGATGAAAAGGTCAAGCCTCAGGCAGGAGAGCAGAGCAAATAACTAACATTTGTATGTTGGCTACCTACATGCCAGAAGCACTGTTTGAGGTACACGACAAATATTAACTCACTTAATCCTTACATCAACTTGAGGAGACAGGTGCTAGTGTCATCGCTTTATAGAGCAACAAACTAAGACCCAGAAGTCAAAAAACTTGGCCAGGGTCCCCTGCTAGTAAGTAGCGGAGCCAGCTTTTTTAAAAAATTATCTTTAATGCCTCTTTTAAAGTTTCATAGTAATTCTTTTTATGCCTCAACTAGAAATGAGTTGATATCCTGTTTTTATCATCCTCAGGGAAAAGCATTACCGAATATTCAAGTGTAACTGCCTGACACCACCAAGGTTAAGACTGGAGGTGATACATAACAGTATGTACACAGAACAAACATCCCAGAAACCTGTGCTGAATGAGGGACCCTGTCCAGGTTGTAGCGCATAGTTATTTACTTTTATTTTCTATACTCTAGATCAGGGTGGGGAACCTTTTACCTGCCAAGGGCCATTTGGATACTTATAACATCATTCTCATGTCATACAAAATTATCAACTTAAAAATTAATTAACTCACTCCTAATGTCTTGGCAGAGCCAGACCAAATGATTTTGTGGGCCTTACATGGCCCTCGAGCCAGATGTTCCCCAACCCTGCTCTAGACCTACAAGGAATGAGATTTTATTTTGCTGACTGCTATATTCTCAGGTGTTCAATAAATATGTGTTAAAAATGGAAAAGAGGGAAGGACTAAGAAAGTCCGTATACTCATGGATCTTATGCCTGGGCTCTGTGCATTAGGTTCTTTGTGGTCCTATTCATGGACCCAGCAAGGCAAAGGAACCAGCAGGAGCCTATATATCAGACAACTAAACATCTAGCCCTTATAGGTTTCAAAAGAATCTATCACAAACACTTTGGTTTTTACATTAAAAGAGAAACAAGTACCTTTCAAGCAAGGTAACTGAAGCATGGATAAAATTTAGAGTATATCTCTGGGTTGCTATCAAAATCCCATTCTGATTAAATGTAATAAAACAGAGTCAATACTAAAATGTTAATAAAATGCTGCTTTCTCCGTCACCACCATCTACTAAAGGTGTTTTGATCACATTTATGAAATAAATTATATCACTTAGTATACAAGGGAGCTATTTTGGCTGTGGGAGGCAATCATATTCTAATTTAATGACAGAGGAGAAAAATCATGCATGACTAAAATAACTACTATATCCAACTTCAAGAAGACTACATTTTGTGAGGGGCTACAGACATGCAGTGCTTGTTTAAGCATTAAAATTAACATGTTTTAAAGTTTTTCATTTACTACAAATTCACTATGCCTTCTTCCAGATCACATTCGCCCACACTATCTTTCTCATGAATACTTAATTTTCCCCCGGGGAAGTCAACTCTGCAACCCACCCCTCCAGAAAAAGAACTGCAAACAAGGCTGAAGGGACAAGTGACCCTGAGATGAGGCAAGAACAAATGCAAAAGGACAGATGGGCAGAGAAAAGCGGAGCATCTCAGAGTCACCATCCAAGGAAGGGAGAGAAACAATTAGAATGAGAAGTGAGCCGATTCAAATTGCGGAAGCATTTAAAGCCTTAATACCTTATCTAAATGGAGACATGGGTTCTATTTTGAGGCAACCGGGACGGCTTATGAATACTTCATAATGTTTGCATTACCGAGCCTATGTCAGAATGAATAGATTTCATCTTTAGGGTGAGTAAGCCAATCCCTGATCAGTAGTTAGAAATTTCAAATGTCTTTCCTGTAACAAACTTCCTGGGGGCAGTTGAGTCACCAATAAGGTGATTTAGAGACAAACGGATATCCCCTAGTGGAGGAATAAGGAACTACTACCTAAGCATCCATTAGTACATTTGTCCTCTGAATAGAGTTGAGTGGAAAACCATTAACATTGAAGCTTCATGAAGACAGCTGTGAAGGGACCCAAGCAGTAAACCCTCTCCTCACCCATGCCATTATTATCTTCATATCCACAGAGTTTCAGAGTATTCACGAGGTCTATGTCATGAAGGAATAGCAATAAGAAACACTCCCTTTTCTTTTTAAAGATATTCTCCAGTAAAGGGGATTTGATGATTGTGTCATTCAGTATAAGTTAATTTCATGCCTTTCTATGACAATCTTTTCATTTTGCCCTGACAGGCCAAACAAAGTAGTTGTTACGAGCAGAGGTTTTAGATTCAAATACACTTATAGTCAAATTCATGCTCTTTCACTAATTCGCCACATGACCTAAGACTTGTGTAGTTGTACCAACTTGCTGTGCAAAGTTGTAATCTACACTAATAAAAGAGAGAAACACTAATTGACCATACCTCCGCTATGCCCACAGCCAATCAGGAGTGATATGAAAATTAAGCCAAAAAAATGGCGGGTAAATTTGCATATGCAGGAGGGGCGGGCTGTGCTGGACACCACCGGCAGGGTCTAGGCTGCTATTGGTAACTGGGCCGGCCAGGCGGGCTGCTCCTGATGTCGCCAGTGGGGTGTGGGGTCCAGGCTGTGATGGTATCCAAGCAGGACCGGGGTCCATGCCACCAAAGGGGTTGGGCAGTCCAGGCCGGCAGTGCGTGACACCACCTGCAGAGTCCAGGCGGTGATCCGTATCGGGGCAGGCTGGGCAGGCAGTGCCTGACGCTGCCCATGGGGTCTAGGCAGCGATGGACAACCGGGCTGGGCCAGCCCCGCAGGCAGCGCCTGACACTGCCTGCAGGGTCCAGGCTGTGATCAGTAACCAGGCATGCTGGGCGGGCAGCGCCTGATGCGGCCCGTGGGGTCCAGGCCGCCATCGGGGTCCGGGCAGGCCAGGTAGGCTGTGCCTGATGCTGCCCTGCATCAGGATGCAATCAATAACTGGACAGGCGGGGCCTGTAGTGCCTGACGCCCCCCTCAGGGTCCAGGCCACCATCAGGGACCTGGGTAGGCATTGGTGGCTAGGGTCTCTGGCATCACCGTCTACCCTGGGGCTGCCTGTGGACACCGGTGGAGCAGGCTGGGGTTGAAGATTTTAATGAAAATGGGATGACTGTGCCCCGTCCCACCACGCCCCGTCCCTGGCGAGGAGAGGGCAGTGGGCAGTTAGCAGGCACCAGGGCTTGGAAGGGGCTGGGAGCAACCTGCAGGCATGCTACCAGGAAGAGGTGCTAAACCATGATGACGCAGAGGGCTGGCTGATGGAAGCGCGAAGGTGCAGATGAGTCGGCTCTCACTAGCGCTGAGCTTGAAAAACGCATCTACAGCCTGATGGACTAAAACGCCTTTCTGAAGAAGGTGCATGAAGAGGAGATAGCCGAGCTGCAGGACCAGATCCAGTATGCTCAGATTTCCGTGGAGGTGGACATGTTCTCCAAGTCTGACCTCTCTGCCGCTCTCAAGGACATCCGCGCCCAGTAGGAGAAGCTGGCTGCCAAGAACATGCAGAATGCAGAAGAATGGTACAAGAGCTGCTTCACCATGCTGACCGAGAGCACTGCCAAGAACACCTACAGGGTGCATGCCGCCAAGGAGGAAGCGTCTGAAAGCTGCCACCTGCTCAAAGCCAAGACCCTGAAGATCAAAAGAAGCCGGGGTATTAACTAAGTTCTGGGAAAGCAGCTGCTAGAGCTGGATGATAAGCAGAACTGATGCAGGACACAATCAACAAATTAGAAAATGAGTTGAGAACTACGAAGAGTGAAATGGCATGATATTTAAAAGTATACCAGGATCTCCTCAATGTGGCTTTGGACATTGACATTGTAGCTTACAGGAAACTCTTGGAAGGTGAGGAGACCCGGCTCAGTTTCACCAGCATGGGAAGCATAGCCAGCGGCTACTCCCAGAGTTCCCAGGTCTTTGGTCCGTCTGCCTACGGTGGTTTACAGACCAGCTCCTACTTGATGTCCGCTCACCCCTTCCTTTCTTAATACACCAGCCACGTCCAGGAGGAGCAGATCGAGGTGGAGGAGACCATTGAGGCTGCAAAAGCCAAGGAAGCTAAGGATGAACCCCCCTCTAAAGGAGAATCTGAAGAGGAGGAGGAGAAGGAAGTGGCTGAGGAAGAGGAAGGAGAGTAAGAGGAAGAAGGTGCCAAGGAAGAATTTGAGGATGCAAAGGAGGAAGAAGAAGGAGGTGAAGGTGAAGGAGAAGATGCCCAAGAAGCTGAGGATGAGAAGAAAGATGAAGGTGCTGGGGAGGAGCAAGCAACCAAGAAGAAAGATTGAGCCCCCCTTTCCTTAATTATTTCAGGAATAATCCTCCTGAAACCAGGTCAACCCTGTTACCAACCAAGCAGTTGAAAGCCTGATACTATATGAATTAAGAAGTCAATATATTTAACATTCTGAGGTGACTCAGGTTGGACATTAAATGTTGTGCTATGACTGATGCAGAGTATCTGTTTGCTTGCAGAGTGGCTTCCTGGCTTGTTGTCAGCCTGTGCATGGTCCATGCTTATGAGTTCAGGATCTATGACAATGTGAATAATTCAGATGTTTACAATAAAAATACATGCATACATGAATTCACTGATGTTAATGTTAAACTTCATGGAAAAAATAGTCCTTTGAATCTTTGGTGGTTAGAAATTATAGACCTCAAATTATGTGCAATAAACAGTAAATAAAGTTACACTGAATGACAAAAAAAAAAAAAAACATTAGGGGCCAGGAAACGTTCAAAGAACTGGGGAACCATTCCCAAATCAGGAAGGGAAGTCACAGGGTGTATATTATTGCTAGGAATACAGTATTTCCTACTACTTACAACATATACAATGTAATGTATTAGATGCCTTCCTGTCGCATGAAGTATGTATTCTCATAGAGTAATACTGGTACATATGTTATAGTTATGGGAGTATGTCATAGCCAATCTATATTAAGAAAAGGGTAATATGCTAATTAGACCATGAGACCTTCCAGACGTATTTCCAGACAAAGCCATGGTGGTAGGGCTGAGGCAGAAGCAGTTAGGGGTGATCAGGCCAGGAGGGGAGGGCAGTTGGGGGTGGTCAGGGAGGGCAGTTGGGAGTGATCAGGCCAGGAGGGGAGGGCAGTTGGGGGTGATCAGGCTGGCAGGGGGGGGCAGTTGGGGACAAGCAGGCCAGCAGAGGGGACCAGTTGGGGGTGAGCATGCCGGCAGGGGGGTGCAGTTGGGGCAAGCAGGCCAGCAGGCAGAGTGGTTAGGGGTGATCAAGCAGACAGGCAGGTGAGCAGTTAGGAGCCAGCAGTCCCGGATTGCCAGGGGGTTGTCTGACTGCCAGTTTCGGCCTGATCCCACAGGGGTTCCAGATTGGAGAGGGTGCAGGATGAGCTGAGGGACAATCCCCCCACCTCCCATGCATGAATTTCATGCACCGGGCCACTAGTGTTTAAATAAAATGATATGATGCTTAGTATATAGTAAACACTCAATATAATTAGCTATGTGATAATAAATTATATTACTTAGCATGCAACATTCATATATAAATTTACAAATAAAAAAAGTCACTTAGATTGACAAGTCCTGATTTGGCACCAAAACTAAGACCACCATATCACAAACTGCAGGAAAACCCATTTGCCTCTTTGGACTTCAATTCTGCCCTGATGAAAAAACTGAAAAAACAGGACATGGATTTATTTTGTGTTACTATATTAATCAATTTCACTTCTCTTTCCTGCTCTCACCCTTATGCCAAACGCCCACCATTTTGAATTCTCTATGTAGAATTAAAATCTACAAGTAATTGGTACAGAAAATATTTCTTTTATAGTCTACCCTTTGAAACGGTACATGTAGAAGGTATCAGTAAAAAAAAAGAAAAGAAAAGAGCAAAGGTATTGAGGTTCCCCCTCCCCTTATATCAAGAAGATATCATTTGGAAACTTGGATGAATCACCTGTCATTGTTGAATGGCAAGATAATGGTCTTGTGTTAGAAAAGAGAGAGACATAAATGATGTGTTGCAAAGTAATAACAGAAGATTGCTTAACAGGTATGCAAAAATGGCACGAATGCTTACAGATACAAATGCAGTGTGACAGCAATCTGTTAGGACACGATGCTACTTGTGGAATGCACATATGCTCATGCAATGGATATATTTTAATTCTCTATGAATATTGTGTCTCTATCTATTTATGTGGGACTTATAAATATGGTATAATATCAGCTTCTGAGTATTCTAGCTTAGAGGTAACGTGAGTTTAATATGCATTATCTTATTTATTCCATATAAAATCACTGTGTGATACATATCCATGGAAAAGGAAACTGAACCTGAGAGATCAAGGGGCATGTGCGAGGTCATGCAGGCAAATAATAATGGACAGATTTGTCTTATCCAACTCTGTGTTGCTTTTCTACTATATAACAATCTGTTTCTACCATATAACAATCTGTTCTCCACACAAACATATTTGGAATACATAAACAAAACTGCACTGAGTCATGTTTTCTCAAGAATTAATATAAAGCATTTTCCTTCTTTTTATTCCTAGAAAGATTTGTGATTTGATTTTTCCGGATGACCAGACTGCTTTGTTCTTCTGCAAGAATAGTATAGGAATATAGGACACAGCAATTTTCTACACTATGTTTTTAGATTGATGACATAATAATTTTCAGACAGTATATGCTTAATGCTGGACACATGCATGCTTTTTGGTGGTGGATAGAAATGATGAAACCATCGTAGGACTATATTAACACATAATGTTCACTTTGCATTTGGCAGAAAGGAACCCACAAATTGATTTTTTTCATGTGTTTTCAAGACATTTATTTTCTCTTTCAATTTTGTTTTTGTTATAATTAAATTTGATGGACATGTATTAGTGTCTGCTTTGTGAATGATATCGGGCTACACTTTGGAAACTTTATGAGGAGGTCTAAGATCAAGTCTATTAAAAGATACTGATGAATAAACTCATGGTAAGCCAAATGAAACAAGATTATTTACACCATTCTATTGCAGATTCTACAAAGTTAAAACCACTGTATTATAATTTACAGGCAACTTATGATGCAGTTAGTAAGTTTTGTTCCACAGATGAAATTTTAATAGTATACTATATTTGGACACATTAAGACAACATAAACTCAAGGTTAGTGCAAAGAGGAAAGTTTACTTAATACTAAAACCATGCTGACTATGCCATTTCTGTTGTGTTTCTATTCACATGAAACATGAGTCAATATTTTTTAAAATTTTGGTTATTTTGGAGGTGTTAGAAATATATTACAATATTTATTTCCTTATTTTACTTTTTGCATACTATATCCTTCTTATTATTTTATTATCCTACCATCTATATATTATTTTGAATGTTATCTTGAGAATACAATTATAGATTGGTCTCTATAGTTTGTTTTGATGGTTATAATGATATAAAAATACTAGTAAATGAAAATGTTAATATCAAATTTTTTGCAAAAATTATACAATTACATTTGCAAAAGAAAATTAGATTATGTATAAATGGGCATCACTTTATTGTGATTCATAAGATCTATAGTTAATTTCTCCATGCTGTTTGCTTTCTATTATGTAGTCCTGTCTCCATTCAGCAAGTATTTAAGTTTCAGGCACTAAAGACACAAAACTGAAAAAAAGCGAGTTTTAGTCCTCAATTCTTCGGCTGTCACTGAAGGCAGGCAAATGAATAAGTACACAGAGGCATTCTGGCGGCTCCAAAGGAGGTATTGCACAAGGAGTTGGGGTCTGTACAGAGAAAATGTCAATCATCCAGGTGTGATAAAAAAGAGCATTCTGAGGAATGGTGCAGATGCTTCACAGGAAGAATAAAATGGAAATTTAAACTGATTTAAAGACTGATTTCATTGGCAGAAATATGGAGGAGAGTATTTTGGGCACAAAAGCAAGCACATACAATGATATGGATATTGTGACATGGAAGAAAAACTGAAAATTACATTTTATTTCTTTCAATCAACTTTCTACATGTTGGTGGAAAGAGAAAAATTTTATTCCATTTGATTGAAAAATTATCTGATTTCATTTGGAATCTCCAAAAACACGGTCCATGAAAAATATGATTCAATAGGATTTTTATTATCCATAATACTGAGAATTCCTATCTGGCCATTTTGTTAGAAGTGGGGATAGGTGGGGAATAGGGAGAACCATTCTTCTGTGTTATAAAAACAATCAGTTTACTTCTAAGAAAGTTTTCTTCTAAAACTTTCCCATTTCTTGATGGTCCACTTAAAAAAATCTGTGTGTCAGTCAAGTAATAACAATATTGTTTAAGCAATCAAATGACTGTGTCTGAAGTCATAGTATTTTAATCTGTACCTTTATTGGCTATGTTGCACCTCTTTTTGGTTGAATGGACTTTGCCATGCCCTGTTAAATCTTAAATTGTTAAAGTTTTTGAGCCTCAATTTCTTCACATGTGCCGGAAGCCGATCATTGTTTTAATAATAGAGAGCAGTGGACAGGGAATTCGGAGGGCTGGTCAACCTTAATTGCTCTAAAGGGTCAAAACTAATTACTGGATATTGGTAGTTGAAGCAGCCCCCACCTGTTAATCCTAAATTCACTGAATGACTGTTATTGGAGTTTCCTGCCTAGGGGATAAGGGTGTATCCTATAATTTTAATCTTAATAAAAGGGATAGTAAAGCCAGAGTGAGGAGTCGTCCTACCACTAGAGTTGGACTACTGCCTGGCCCCCATTTCCCAAATTAATGCTTTTCTAAGTCTCTTCTTATTTGTGTGCGGCCTTCTCCAGAACCCGAACCCTGAACCGGAACCCTGAATCACGAGGGACGTGAAAGGGGTTTCCACACATGTGCACTGTGAAGGAATGATGCATATCTAGAGACTTGCTTTCAGGACAAAATGAGGAGTTCATTGCAATGCATTAAACAGTTGGTACTTGATAAATACATTAATTATTTCCTTTGAGAAATTATTATTGTATAAAACTAATTTACATATATTGATTTAAAGAGATATATGAGTGAAAGTAAATAGGCTTTGGAATGTTATGTACCCATCAAATTTCATCTACTGAGCCTTAAATATGTTTGTATCACAATTTAGACTGGGAGGCAACTAGGGGCAAAACTAATCTATGGTAGTTTCTTTCAAAAATTGCAGGAGATTGTTTTCCCCCTTTACTTGTATTCAGGATAGTTTTTGTGCATCTGAAACATTTCAGTAGATTCACTCTACAATCTATTGCTTGTATGAATAACTATTACAGATTTAGCTTTTTAAAAAAATAACAGATTCTGACAACTCATGTAACTGTATTTAGTGATCACATGGTTCTAGTTGCAAAATATATATATATATATATATATATATAAATATCATGTATCATTCACATTAAAGACTGTATAAAATACTCTCCAGATGTCAGGAGACTTCTGGGCCATCATTTCTACTTGTTATTTGGGGGGTTGGGGTGGGGGGGTTGGGCAGTCATGAAAACGTTCTGGTTAGACCTCAACTGTGAGGAGGATAACTGATTAACATTCCCAACTCCTATCCCTCTGGATCCCCAACTGTGTTGACTTTGAGGCCAGGCTTCCAGCGGGCTGCTCTCCCCCAAAGACTGAGTGTGGGAGGGATAGTAAAGGAGGCACATCCTAGCAAGACAATGGGCATTGTCTTCCAGTGAGAGCTGTTGGCTGAAACTTTCTTGCAACTGTGCTGTAGTCTCAGAGTCTTTCCACCCAATCCTTTTTCTTTTATTCTCTCTTTCCATAAGTGTCAGACCTGCATTGCAGTCTGAAGGCTCTCCTCCCTTTTCCCGGCCCCTCTGTTAATGAATCTCTTGAAGTTCTCTCATACTATCTTAAAGTCTGCTTCTCTGTGAACCACTTCATCTCTTTTGGCTTCAGTTTCCTCATTTTTAGTTTGAACAATAATGATAGCTCACCTGCTTACCTCACCAGGTTATTGTCAAGACCAAATAGTAGAATGAGTAATAAAATGACTTGAAGTTATAAATTGTATATTACCATCATACTTCTTTTCTCTAGAAGAGACTTTGTTCCTCCAATCAATTTCTTCCTTGCTTTCTCATAGCCCGGGGAAATTTTTTTGGTCCTAGCTATAATATGAAAAGTTCAATCTCAATTCATCTGTTTCCATACCTTGAAATAGGGTTGTAGTAGACCCAAGCTTGCTATATTCTGGATTCTATTCATGACAGAGAAAAATTCATCATAAGGCAGATATTTCTTGAAGCCCATCCACAGGGATTAGCTACTGAAATTTTGAAATAACCTCCTTATACATAAATGTTCCTGAAAGTTGTCCTCACCGTGGGAAGTATAGCAATAGATCAATTTTAAACATTATAATAATTTAGGGGAATTGCATAGTATGTATATTTATTTTAGGAAAATACTTCTGCAAAGACACTGAGCAATGCACAAGTTTTCACTCCTCTTCATTTTAGTGAACGTCAACAAAGGCCTTTTTGGATGCCTGCTCATTTTGAGCTCAGTTCTATGGATGTTATCTAACACTCAAAGAACCCCTAATGGTATTTGTAGACTTGAAATGCATACCTCTAAGGAGTGGACCAACCTGGTGTCAGGTAACATTTCCCCTCCTTAAGATGCTGTATAGCTAGTATAACATTAATACAATGGCTGTGTCACCTGAGGCAACTTGCTTAATGTCTGTTTTTCAATTTCTTAACAAAATATAGACCATAGTAACATCTATTTTATACATGGTTTGGAGAATTAAATGACATGTTATATAGGAAACACTTCACAAAATACAAGGTACAAAATCAAATCTTAATTCCTTTTGGTAATTATATAGTCTGGGAGAAGAAGGTATAATTGCTCATTAAACTTAAAAATTAAATCTAGTCAGGTAGAGACTTATCAAATTATATTAGAAAATTAAAATAAAACTTGATGACAGGAAGCAGCTGTTCTGAATGAAAAATAAAGAAGTATGGCATGAGAAGGTTGGTTGAAATGGAAATGAAAGGCTCCTCATTACAAAATAAATGATATGGGTTAATTAATTCCATGAGAAATCTGAGTCAAAAGGTGATTCTAAAATTCTCCTAGATATCTCCTCTCAACTCTGGAATCGACTGTCTCCTTGACAAATTTAATGGAAATCTTGAACAGTATGTCCAAACTCCGACTCCTGATTTTGTCTTCTAAACCTGTATTTGCCATGGGCTTTCCCTTCTCATCAAAAAAGCAATAATTATGACAATAATTCTTTTCTTTTACTTGCATAGTTTGTTGATTGTCTATCTCCCTTCACTAGATTGGCTCTACATTTCAAGAGGACAGGATTGTCTCAGTCTTGTTAACCTCTGTAAAACCAAGTCTCCAGAAGTAGTCCAACTCATAGGAGCTTCCAATGAGTGTTTGTTGAATAGATGAAAGCAGAATGTCATTTATTTGCTTAGAAAAACGTATTTTTTTGAATTATTGCCATAGCAATGTAGGGGCACAAAACAGAGATGTTGATTAAAACATTAACATAAGAAGCTAGGAGGGAAAGGAAACGACCTATTGTCTGTGAAATAGCATGATTAGCAGAGGTTTCTTAGCACATGTGTTTGAACTCTGTGGTGTAAAATGTGAAGAAAGAGTTTTAAATAACAAGATGGGGTGGAGGTCCCTTTAGGCATATAGAAGGGCAACAGGAGGAGTCTAAACATTGGAATCACTGAAAATGTCTTTTCTCCAGTTCTAGAAGAGTTATAATTTCAGTTCTCTTGATGGGTTTTGGCAAGGTCCTGCCTGAAGGCAGGGTTTTGTACTTGAATGCCACATGAGCTCTCAAGCCTAAGGCTCCTTGCCCCGTGAGTCTGTGAATTAACACAACTCTTTGAACAAACTTGTTTGATAGTTTGTGAAAGAAAACAGAATTAAATAGTAGTTTGGTAAAAATCTGAAGATATGGGAAAGATTTGTCTTTAAGAGAGAACTCAGAAAAATCTCTAGAGCAGAACAGATATATCCACAGACAAATTGTTTCCCACATCTGATCTAAAGAGTGGCCTGTTCTTTTCTAAATCGACCAATTTAACTACGTGGGTATTTAAGCCTAAACATGTGCAAGTGATTTAAAGGAGCCATGACTGGAAGTGAAACATGGCTTCCAAAGGAAATGGATATTTTTGTCATAATTGTGACATTTATAGTGACACAGATTTAGGCATATATTTAACCTAGGCCAGTGGTCGGCAAACTCATTAGTCAACAGAGCCAAATATCAACAGTACAATGATTGAAATTTCTTTTGAGAGCCAAGTTTTTTAAATTTAAACTTCTTCTAACGCCACTTCTTTAAAATAGACTCAGGCTGTGGTATTTTGTGGAAGAGCCACACTCAAGGGGCCAAAGAGCCGCATGTGGCTCGCGAGCCACAGTTGGCCGACCCCGGACCTAGGCTGAACATGAATGTTGCCAAGATGTGAATCAGCTAAGCTCTCAGACAAATCAACAAGCTGGAAAACTTAAAGGACAGGATGGTTCTTTAATTTCAGAAAGCATTATAATTTCTTTTAGGTTGCCTTTACTGCTTAACCTCTTGCCCAAAATGAGTTCTGCCTCTGTGTGCAGGGAAAATTCTCCTCCCAAATGATAGAGTGGCGGTATTGTAATAGTTTTCTCCTCTATGTTCTGGCTTAAAAGATAGTTTTTAAGAGCACCTGAATGAATCTTGTTCATGGGAATTCAGGCTCCCAAGGGCCACATTACATCTCTAAATTGAAATGTCTTTGAGTGATCAGACCTAAGAATATTCTCAAAAAGGTCTCCATCTAAATTCTCATTTAGAGTGCTGCTGTAGACACCAGCTTTGGGTGAGCCAGCTCAGCATGTGTCCCTACTATTTAATGTCAGCCCATGACTATTCTTAGCCTTGACACCTCCATACAGTTTACCAGAATGAACAGATTTCTCCAACCCGTCACATTTTCTATCCATTGAGTTGCAGATGGAAGAGGATAAAAAGGACACATATATGAAAGGGAACTGGTGCACGTTTCCTCCGCCCTCAGGAGCTAATCTCAGCAACTGAGCTAGTGTCAGTTGCATGTGAAAATAGGTTTTTATTTTTTCTTCCCCCTACCCTCACCCCTACCCCCATGCTGGGTGCTGGGGAAATGAAACAGGGATGACAATAATGTATGGCTGCCAGTTTCGGGTACTTTAGCTTTCCAAGTTGGCAGATGCTTAACATCAAGAAAATACTTTCCAGCCAAAGAGGAAGGACAACTAGAAAGAGATTAAAGTAAATGAGCATTGGCTTTGTTGGCAGGCAGGGAAATCCATTTGAAATGGGCGCTAATTGATGGTATTCAATGTGAAGAAATTACCTGTATACTGTCTAAAGTGCGTTCTGAGAACCACTACTCTCTGGCTGCAGAATCTCAGTGAATGGAGACTAGAAAGTGGGTTGGTTGGCTTTTCCATTTTTGTCACTAATAATTCTTCAAGCTCTGACAAACTGACTCCTTCATGCAGCTGGTTTTCTATTCTCTGTGGTGGGAGAGGAGGAGGATGAGGCAATGAAGTTGCTTGTCAAGTAGATTAACAGAAATATCAGGAAAATTTCAAGATGGTACTTGAGGTGGGGATCCTCAGAGAAGGGCTCAGCGTCTCTTACTCCCACTCACTCTCCGCCTCCTTTGTTACTCCATATGGGTGGAATTAGTATGTGAGCCCCTCATCTGGCTGGAAAGGTGAGATGGGGGTGTGGGTGCAAGATCAGGCTGGAGAGAAGAATAGAGGTTTAGTAGGATGCTTTTTCCTAGAAAGAATTAGTGAGAAAGGTTGAAGTATAAGTGACTTTCAAAAAGAGAGAGAGAGAGAGAGAATGAAAGGAAAAATAGAAAAAAGAAACTGGGTCAAGATAAGAAAAGCTGTGGGAGTAATTGCTGGGAAATTTTTCACCTTCTTGGGACTGGAAGACGATTACCACCATCACCATCATCACCATCCTCCCCACCACGGAAAATATTGGCAAGCCATTTCACGAGCTGTTCACAAGTCAGAAAAATAGCCAGCTGCAACTTACTCGAGAAGGAGCTTACTCAGAAAGCATTTGAAACCATAAACTTTTTATTTTTCAGGACTTTTGGAGCAATTAATATTTGTTACGTTTTCTTTTACTTGAGTAGTTTCTGAGTCTGTCTGGCATGAGCACTTTTTCACAAAATCACAAGTCAGAGAGTGAAAGGACTATTCCAAGATCATAGGTACAGATGGTCACTGGAGGAACCAGGGCTCCTAACACCTGTGATAGGGTATTACTACAAGGTACTGATGTATCTTCCCCATGTGGTTAGAGCCTGTATTAGGGCTTCTCCATATCCTCCGATGCCAGGTGCCCAGTGATGATGAATAAGAAATGATGAGATGTCAGCAAGACAGCTCTGCATTTGCTACTCACACATGGCTTGGGGTTCTCATTCAGTCTTTTGGTCTTCAGTTGGTAGAATTTTCAAATCAGATTTGATGTCTCTAAGCTATGACAGGAACTTTTAGGATAAGTTGTTTTATTATTAATAGAAAAACAAAAGTTTCAGCTAATTTGCTGATAATACTAGAAATTAATAAAAGGAGATTTGTGGGTGTTAAATTCCTAAGAAATGCCAATGCAAAGTAATTCAATTTATACAATTTTCATGTGTATGTGCATGTGAAATCATGATGGAAGGACAGAAGAGAGCAGTTTTATAAGAAATATACATTAGGCTAAGCAAAAGAAGCCACTCATAGAGAGATAAATATCACATGATCTCACCCATTTTTGGAATCTAATGAACAAAATAAACTGATGAACCAAATTAGATCCAGAGACATAGAAACATAGAACAGACTGTCCAATCTCCGAGGGAAGGCAGGGGTGGTTGATGGGTGGGAAGAGATCAACCAAAAAACTTGTATGTGTATATGCCTAACCCATGGACACAGACGATAGGGTGGTGGAGGCCTGGGGCAGGGGGCAGGGGTGAGCTAGAAGAAGTTAAAGGGGGATGGAGGAGGTCATATATAATACTTTCAACAATAAAGACTTAAAAAAAGAAATATACAGCCATGACTGGTTTGGCTCAGTGGATAGAGCATCGGCTTGCAAAGTGAAGGGTCCCAGGTTCAATTCCGGTCAAGGGCATGTTCCTTGGTTGTGAGCACATCCCCAGTTGGGGGCCGGGGTGCAGGAGGCAGTTGATCGATGTTTCTCTCTCATCGATGTTTCTAACTCTCTATCCCTCTCCCTTCCTCTTTGTAAAAAATCAATAAAATATATTTAAAAAAAAAGAAATATACATTTTCCTATTCAAAGTCACAAACTGCATATGGTTTCTCATGTATTAGAAAACCATCTCTTTATGTGGGGAAAATGCATGTTATTTCGCTCACACCAAGTTGCATATTTTAGTATCACAGCCTCACAATCAATTTTTGTAACATTTGGACCATGCTGCATTTGTAAAATGTCACTCCTAGTTATGTGCAGATCTCACACACAGATGACTGCATTCTCCTTAACTGCCCACAAGGTTCAGAAGCCTTATAGATAAGTATCTTTGATTTTTCTGCCTATACCAATTTTTCAAAGGTTAACTTTTTTCACACATCATATCACCCAAAACTATGCAAATAGGAAAAATAAACTGAAGTTAAAACATAAGAATTATTTTTTTGGATTGGATCTGGATAAGTGGCTAATCTATGCAGCTCCTTGATAAAAAATAAGCCTCTTAAAAAATAGTCACAGCAGAGCTAAAATGCAGAAGAAGAAAAAAGAGCCATGTAATAGAAAACCTTAATTACATCTGTAGTTAATTGTTTTAATCCCTATGTCATACTTTTAGCATATCCTAGTAGGCATTTCCTATACAAAAGTATTACACTCTGGGGGCCAAATATTTTTCTTTATGATGTTGTAATATGGACTTTTCCTGATTTAGAATTGGTGATTAATATGGCTGGTGCTAGCTTAGTAAATCCTTTTTATCATAGAGGGAACTATCAATAAGATTGTAAAGTGGATGATTAAAATTCTGAAATCCAAGCAGATACAAAGGACAAAGCTATTGGAAGGGAAGAAGTGCAATGTCTGACATTGGTTGTGTTTATGTGGTGGAATTACTTGTAATTTCCTCTTATTTTCCCTATTTTTATAGAATGTGTTTATATTACTTTATGTTGAAAACACACCTTTAGGAAAACAAAATACTCAGAATTTTCTGGGCACCTTTATGCATCTTAAAACTGTCCAGTTATTTGCAAACTACTGAAATAAGCACCGAGAATTATTCTGATCACAGCATTTTTTCTTACTCTACCTCATATGGTTGAAAATATTATTTTTCTTTAAAAAAAAAGATAAACACAATCACTTTTCCCCAATGGATATTAGTTTTAGAAGAACTTGGTGCAGCTCTAAATCCACGAGACATGTTTTGAAAGGGTGCTACCACCTTAGCCAAAATTTAACTCATTGTAAAGATGTAGACATAAGTGTTTTAAGTATGTGTCATCTTGGATCTCTTATAAGTGTGAGTTCTAAGTCATAGATTTGGGAAGTTTCAAAATGTAAAATTCAATACAGGAGTGGATGTTGTTCAAGAAATGGAGAGCTTATGTGTGGTTTTGTGACTTTATTAAGCTACCATGTTTTCAACTCTCATTTTAAAATTTCTATATATTTTTGTATGTTTTTTGTTTCTAATTCTCACCAGAGGACATGTTTTTCATTTATTTCAGAGAGAGAGGAAGGTAGAGGGGGGGAGGGGAAGAGAGAAAGAGGTAGAGAAAGAGAGAAGAGGAGGGAGAGAAACAGTAATGTGAGAGAGAAACATCAATTGGTTGTCACTGCATGCACACAACCTAAGTATGTGCCCTCACCAGGAATCGAACCTGAAACTTTATAGTGCAGAGGACAATGCTCCAACACGCTGAGCCACAGTGCCCAGGGCTGTATTTTTTTTAATACAGTAAAATATTAATATATGTATACATATTGTTGAGTCACCTCTTTTGATATTTGGTACAAAGACATTTCTAACTGATAGTTACCTAGCTAACTTACTAACTAGATTGATTTATTTATAATGGGAATTTTGTCCTACAGAATACTGTAATTTTTGTATAGTCAAACCTATCAATCTTCTATCATGAAATGTTTGTTGTCATTATTAAATAGATCTCCTTCACTTTAGAATCATAAAACTAATATACATTTTGGTTTAATACTTATGTGTTTCACAATTAGATTTAGATTTTTTATCTATCTAGAACTCATTTTTAACATTTTGTAATGCAGGAATTCAAGTTTATTTTATTCCAAATAGTTATCCAATTGTCTCTTCCTCATTGTTCAGGTAATAGGTGATTTCCAAACTGCTTCATGCCACTCATATTTTATACATTTCCATATTCTAATTATCACCCACTGATGTGTCTGTTTATCCTAGACTACGGGGTCCTTTCTAAGCTGTGCCTTGACCTAGCACTATCGTTATAATAGGTCATTGAATGAAACGGCCATCTGGAAAACGCCAGCTGAAGGAAACGCAGGCCTAAACTGAACAAATTATCCCCAAATAGCTTTTTGCTGAGCTTATTTGGAAGGTTGTTCATTTCCTACTTTTTAAAAATATTATACAAATCCTTGTTTTCTTAAAACTAGTATGTGAGAAAATCATGTTTCTGCATGTCCAGACTGGCATGCATAAGCTTTGGGACGTGTGACCATGACATTTCTTTCCATTGGCTATGTTTTGGGTGAGGGATGGGCATGTCGCAGAGTGTCACCAGTGGCTCTATTTGTCTATCATTTCGAAGTGCAGATTCTGCAGATTTAGAAGCAGGAGCACTGTCAGGCCATGTGCAGAGGCTATGAGAGGACTAAGCTATGGTGTCAATTTTGGGTAATGTGGGTATTTCTAAGATTTATTTCAAGAAAGGTGTAAATAAAAGTGACAACAAATTACCTTCGGATGTGGCTTTACTTCCAAGAGACAGAATATGTACCTTGGCATCTATATAGCTTGAATTTTTAAAGGGAAATGATTGTATGATTATTTTACATTTAGATGTTTTAACTACAATATGTTAATTCCTTGACTAGTGTTCTGATTCCTCCATAGAATGAAAAGATTGATACTTTCTTTTGAACAGGAGTTCTTCTTATAACCCTGTACTTGCCTCTCATTCTCTAATGAGCTGGGAATATAATTCAGTCTCCTGCACATCTCAGCTCTGCCTGCTATAGTTCTGATAAATGGACTCCCTTACATAGGCATCATTCCTAGTGCCACGGGGGAAAAGGGCTTTGCAGTAAACATTTGGTTTCTTTTAGAATATTAAGACAATGAAATAGACAAGAATATATAAATAGACCACAAGAACAATGTAAGGTCCAGAAGTAGACTGAGATTCATGACACTTGGTATATGACAACCCTCCCCGACCCTCCACTGTCACCAAAGCAGCCACCGTGAAAGGCATAACAATCTTTCAAAGAAAAGACTGAAAGGCTCCGGAGCTATTCCTGAACAGAGCAAAAACAAAAATCTCCCGTCATTCTGCGCAAGCGTTACCATCTTAATCACAAACTGCTGAAAGGAAGTTTACAGTAAATACAAGAATATGCACAAGGGAAAACAATATTGGAGGCTACTCTCTTTATGAGAAATTTTAAATAAAACAAATCAGATATAATATTACATTAAAAATTATTACATCCTGAACATTTCATGTTTATCAAGGGAATACAAGTAATGGTCAGCATTAAGCAACCTGTTAACATCATCAATAGATTAATGGTGAAAAAAAGATTATGTATATAAAGGGTAGGGCAAAAGTAGGTTTACAGTTGTTAGTACATGAAACTGGAGTTTATACTTATATTATTGTTTATTAATTTTTGTATTTTCCATATGAACAATTATAAACCTATTTTTGCTGACTCCTGTTGATACTATTAAGTAATGCTGCCATTAAAAATCTCTTAGCAAACTAATCAAAGCAAACTTAAGTTGATAAATGATATTTTTCAGAAACTAAAATATGTATACATTTATGAACACCTAAAGCTTTATATTATAGAAAACTCTCATATTTCTTTGTCTTCTTTCCCATTTATTGTACTGATAATTCTATATTTAATTTGAGATTTTTATGACTATATTTTATTTCCCTTGGTCTTAACTAGTTAAGTTTTATTTCTTTTTCAATTACTAGTCACATTCAATTATCTCAGCTATTGTTACATTTATTTATTATTTATTTTTATTGAATTTATTGGGGGGGACATCTATATATATAAAAGGCTAACATGCTAAGCGTCCCTCCCCCCTTCTGACCAGTCACTATGACATGCACTGACCACCAGGGGGCAGACGCCCCACACAGGAGCTGCTGTGACATGCACTGGCCATTTACAGAGAAACGCAGTGCGGACCTGGTGTCGACAAAGCAAACTCAGCTTCCCCCAAGTGTAACACAGGCCCCGCCAACACTCCGGAGCTACAGTCAACACTGCGGAGACCCCATGGCCAGCCTGGAAATGGACAGGTTGCTGTGGGCACCAGGTAATGATGTCACATAGCAACACATGGCTTCCTCTCTCTAGCGACTAGCCTCCTTGCAGTTTCTTAAACCCAGAAACCCGACTTGCTTTATAGCCAGGTGGAAATATTTCACACTGTAACCAAATGTCTGTGGAGCATTTTCCCGTGCCTCATCTCATTTGATTCTCACAGAAGACCTGGAGTAGGTAGGTAGGAGACTTGGTGGAATCCTATTTTCTTTTCATTAACTGGAAAACAGAGATTTAGAAAACTTAGAAACTTGATTGGACTTATAAGAAGTAGGAAATGGTGGACCTTGAAAATGACTTCAGGCTTTCTCACTGCGCAGAATATAGTCAAACATTGCTGCAGTTAAATATTTTACCCTTTGTTCTCCCTGCGTGATCTACAATAATAATCTGCTTCGTGTTGATATTTACTGCTGTGTTTCTTACAATTACCTGAAAGAGAAGTTGGGGTGCTTCACTGGGCTGTAAAAAGTTTAGCTAAATCAGAAAGCAGGTCTGATTAAGCAAGTATTCTGTATCTATAAAAGGCTAAGTTGACTTGCGCATGCTCGGTATTTATAAAGCTCTTGCTGGAGCCAATTGCAGGCGTGTGTTTCCACCTGTCATTGCCAATCGTGAATTTGGTTGATACTTCTATTATAGAGAAAGGGCAAACAGTGATATTAAAATATTTCTTCTAATTAATTTCCTTTCAATGTGCATGAATTTGTGCACTGGGCCACTAGTTGATTAATAAAACCATATAGGTTTCAAGTGTACAACTCAATAAAACATCATCTGCCTACCACCTCATGGGCTCACTACCCAAAGTTAAGTCTCTTTCTGTCCCCATTTATCCACCCTTTGCCACTTCCACCTCCTCCCATCCCCTTTCACTCTGGCTATCACCACACTGTTGTCTGTGTCTATGTGTCATCCCTTCACCTTTTTTCACCCAGTTTCCCAATCCACCCCCCGCTCCGCCCCCGCCATTGGACAACTGTCAGTCTGTTCAATGCATCTATGCTTCTGTTCCTATTTTGTTTGTAAAATAATGTTGTTGATTAGATTCCACATGTGAGATAATATGGTATGTATCGTCCTCTGACTGGCTTATTTCACTTAGCTTAACAATTTCCAGGTCCATCCATGCTGTCACAAAAGGTAAGATTTTTCTTCCTTTTTATGCTACTTTTAAAAACTCACAACAGATATTACCTAGATGTTAATTCATTTTAGCTTCATATAGCTCCTGCAGCATTAGTATTTTGCCTCTTTCTTAAATACTTTATTCAAGATTATTTTACAAGTGGGTGTTTATGTGGTAGAATTTGAAGGCTTGTATGGCTGAGAATATTTTTATCATTCCCTCTATTTGAATGACAGTTTGGCCATTTATAAAATTATTGCTTCAAATTCTTTATTTTCAATATTTTGAAATCATTGCCCTTTCGTCTTCTTACATCTAGTGTTCTGATTCCTTTGTGTGTGTTTGCTCTTTCATTCTTGAAATTAAGAGAATCCTAAATTTTGTCATTAATAGTCTTAAAGTTTCTATACTTTACATGTGAGGTTTTTTTAAAAAAGTTATTTATGCTCTGGCACTCTGTGGGCCCATTAAATCTGGTTTTCATTTTTTACTAATTATAAAAAAATTTCTCTATCATTTTTTCAAATATTTCTCTCTCTACTTTTATATTCTTTCTTACTGAATCTCTAATTTCTGGACACTAGCACTTTTGTTCTTCCTCATATCTTAACTTTCTTTAAAAATTTACTTTATTTTTTAAAATTTCTTTATTGATTAAGGTGTTACATATGTGTCCTTCTTCCCCCATTACGCCCCCCACCACTCATGCCTTCACCCTGCTATTGTCTATGTCCATTGGTTAGGCCCATATGCATGCATAGAAGTCCTTTGGTTGATCTCTCCCCTTTACCCCCACCCTCCCCTACCTTCCCTCCAAGGTTTGATGGTCTGATTGATGTTTCTCTGTCTCTGGATCTATTTCGTTCATCAGTTTATGTTGTTCATTATATTCCACAAATGAGTGAGATCATGTGATACTTATCTTTCTCTGACTGGCTTATTTCACTTAGTATAATGCTCTCCATCTCCATCCATGTTGTTGCAAATGGTAGGAATTCCTTCTTTTTTAGCGCAGCATAGTATTCCATTGTGTAGATGTACCACAATTTTTTAATCCACTCATCTGCTAATTGGCACTTAGGCTGTTTCCAAATCTTAGCTATGGTAAATTGTGTTGCTATGAACATAGGGGTGCATATATCCTTTCTGATTGATGTTTCTAGCTTCTTGGGATATATTCCTAGAAGGGGTATTACTGGGTCAAATGGGAGTTTCATTTTTAGTTTTTTGAGGAAACTCCATACTGTTCTCCACAGTGGCTGTACCAGTCTGCATTCCCACCAGCAGTGCACCAGGGTTCCTTTTTCTCCGCATCCTCGCCAACACTTGTCGTTTGTTGATTTGTTGATGATAGCCATTCTGACAGGTGTGAGATGGTACTGCATTGTCATTTTGATTTGCATCTCTCAGATAATTAATGACTTTGAGCAGGTTTTCATATGTCTCTTGGCCTTCCTTCTGTCTCCTTTCCAAAAGTTTCTGTTTAGGTCCCTTGCCCATTTCTTGATTGGATTGTTTATCTTCCTTTGGTTGAGTTGTATGAGTTCTCTGTAAATGTTGGAGATTAAACCCTTATCAGTGATAACATTGGCAAATATGTTCTCCCATGTAGTCGTCTTTCTTGTTGTTTTGTTGATGGTTTCTTTTGCTGTGCAAAAGCTTGTTATTTTGATGTAGTCCCATTTGTTTATCTTCTCTTTAGCTTCCATTGCCCCAGGAGCAGTATCAGTGAAGAAGTTCCTTTGGCATATGTCTGAGATTTTGCTGCCTGTGGATTCCTCTAGTATTTTTATGGTTTCAAATCTTATGTTTAAGTCCTTTATCCATTTTGAGTTTATTTTTGTGTATGGTGTAAGTTGGTGGTCTAGTTTCATTTTTTTGCATGTATCTCTCCAATTTTCCCAACACCACTTATTGAAGATACTGTCTTGACTCCATTGTATGTTCATGCCTCCTTTGTCGAATATTAATTGGGCATAGTGGTTTGGGTCAATTTCTGGGTTCTCTATTCTATTCCATTAATCTATATATCTGTTCTTGTGCCAGTACCAGGCTGTTTTGAGAACAGTGGCTTTGTAATACAGCTTGATATCTGATATTGAGATCCCACCTACTTTGTTCTTCTTTCTCAGGATTGCTGTAGCTATTCAGGGTCTTTTTTTTTTTGTTCCAGATGAATTTTTGGAGAGATCATTCTAGGTCTGTGAAATATGTCATTGGTATTTTAATGGGGATTGCATTGAATCTATAGATTGCTTTGGGTAGAATGGACATTTTGATGATGTTGATTCTACCAATCCATAAACATGGTATGTTCTTCCATCTGTTTATATCTTCCTCTATCTCTTTTTTCAGTGTCCTGTAGTTTTTGCACATAGGTCTTTTACCTCTTTAGTTAAGTTTGTTCCTAGGTATCTTAATTTTTTTGGTACGATGGTAAATGGGATTGCTTTTTTAGTCTCTCTGTAAGTTCACTATTGGTGTATAGAAATGCCATAGGTTTCTTGGCATTAATTTAGTATCCTGCTACCTTGCCGAATTCATTTACTGAGTCTAATAATTTTTTGATGGAGTCTCTAGGGTTTTCTATATACAGTATCATGTCGTATGCAAATAAGGACAGTTTTACTTCTTCTTTTCCAATTTGGATGTCTTTTATTCCTTCTTCTTGTCTGATAGCAATGGCTAGTATTTCCATTACTACGTCGAACAGTAGTGTGAGAGAGGGCATCCCTGTCTTGTTCCTGTTCTTAGGGGAAATGGTTTTAGTTTTTGTCCATTGAGTGTCATGCTGGCTATGGGTTTATCACATATGGCTTTTATGATGTTGAGGTATGATCCTTCTATTCCCACCTTGCTGAGAGTTTTTATCAAGAAAGAGTATTGGATTTTGTCAAATGCTTTTTCTGTGTCAGTTGATATGACTACGTGATTTTTCTCCCTCAATTTGTTTATGTGATGTATCACGTTTATTGATTTGTGGATATTGTACCATCCTTGCATCCCTGGGATAAATCCTGCTTGGTCATGGTGTATGATCTTTCTGATGTAGTGCTGGGTCTGATTTGCTAGAATTTTATTGAGGATTTGGCATCTATGTTCATGAGGGATATTGGCCTGTAATTCTCTTCCATTGTATTGTCTTTATCTGGTTTTGGTATTAGGGTGATGCTGGCCTCATAGAAGGAGCTTGGAAGTGTTCCTTCTTCTTGAATTTTCTGGAATAGTCTGAGGAGAATAGGTTTTAGTTCTTCCTTGAATGTTTGGTAAAACTCCCCTGTGCAGCCATCAGGCCCTGGGCTTTTGTTTGCTGGAAGCTTTTTGATGACTGCTTCAATTTCTTCCATAGTTATCAGCCTATTGAGATTTTTAGAATCTTCCTGATTGAATTTTGGAAGGTTGTATTTTTCTAGGAATATGTCCATTCCCTCCAGGTTGTCTAGTTTGTTGGAATAGAGTTGTTCATAGTATTTTTTAACAATCCTTTGTATTTCTGTGGGGCCTGTTGTTATTTTGCTTGTATCATTTCTGATTTTGTTTATTTGAGTCCTCTCTCTTTGCTTCTTGGTGAGCCTGGCTAGAGGTTCATCAATCTTGTTTATCCTTTCAAAGAACCAGCTCTTGGTTTCATTGATCTTTTGTATTGTTCTTTTTTATTTATTTATTTTTTTCTCTAGAATTTTTATGCATTTATTTCAGCCAAACTGATGACATGTTGGGAGCAAGATCTCAAATGCTCCACAATTAGATTTTTATTTTTATTTTATTATTTTTTATTGTTTTAAGTATTACAAATAGTAGTACATATGTCTTCTTTTTTTCCCCCCATTGACCTCCCCCCAACCTCCCCTACCCCCCAGTACATGCCTTCACCTGCCCGCCCTCCCACCTGCCCCAGTGTCTTGTATCCATTGGTTGTGCTTATATGCATGCGTACAAGTCCTTCGGTTGGTCTCTTACAGCCCACCTCGCCCAACCTCTCCTGTCTTCCCAATGTAGTTTGACAGTCTGTTCAATGCTTCTTTGCCTCTGTATCTTTTTCCCACCATTTCTTAACTTTAAAACGTTTTCCCTTTAAAGATTAGAAATAAACATATAATAACAAAACAAAACAAAAAAATGTTTGAGTCCCAATTTCAATGTCCAACAGTTCTGAGTCCCCATTTCAATGTCTAACAGTTCCTTATGTGTACATGTCAGCAATGATATCTGGATGGTGGGCACATGGTGGCAATGCAGGTCCAACCCTCTCTGGTTTGGTCCTAGGTAACCTGCAGCAGTGCACAGCTGCTGACTTCTGGCATGGCAAGGCGTTGTCAGCATCTTCCATCTCTGGACTGTTTTTTCCTCTTGTCTTCGTGGTTGGAGCACACCTGTCAATTCCTTCTGTTGCAGGAATCCACCTGGTTTTGTGGTTGTTTTCTGAAAATATACAAATATATTCTTGACCACAAGTTAATAAAGGAATCTTTTCTATATAATCGATTTGAGATCTTTTTTATTTTTGTTCAAACGATTTTCCTTTGTCTTATTTAGACACCATGTGTGTTTTTAATGGCCGTCTTGCTGTTAGCATTACAAATGAAAATTAATTTGGTAAAGTAAAAATTTTCTAGATGTAATTTACTTATAGGATATTTTTCCTTACATGATATTGCCCTACTATCCCACCCCTTTTTTTTAATTAATGGAGGTTTTTGTAAATTTTATAATGCAGTCTTGATAACTTTAAATTTAAATTTTTTTTTTTTTGCCCAAAAATATGACTGCTTTAGGTTCATTGCATATTCAGGAATTTTACCACAAGATGAACTACCAATAGAAATTTTAGTTATTACTTTAAGAACAGCTTTTTGTCTAGTACAATTAACTTTACTTGAATATTCACTTATTTCAATTAGCCTATTTAAATTAATCTGAAAACTTGATTACTATTTTACTGTCAAATTTAATACTCTACCAACAATCTTAGTTTGCCCTGTAAATATTAGTGGGAAGGATTATTTGCATTCTTGAGTGGGCCCTGAGCATTCCAGATGCTAGGCTGAATTTAGATATAGGGCAACTGCTGTTGGCCAAGTCTCTTGTCTGTTACCTGGGTCCTGATTTGAGCTGGGTCAAGTCTCTGTCTGTCACCTGTATCTCGATGTGAGCTGGGCCAAGTCTCTTTCTGTTGCCTGGGTCCCGATCTGAGCTGGGTGTAGGAAGCGTGAAGCATCCATGGGGGCAGGAGACCTCCTTCAGAAGGGGCGAGGGTTCAAGCCCCTGCAATGTTGGGGGGTGAGGGTCTGTGCCCCACTTCTGTTGCCCCCCCTCCCAAGTTCTCTCCTGATGGCCCCTTTGCGACTGTGCCTGTCTTAGGTTGTTCCTTCCTTGAGGAATCTTACCCATCTCTGGCTAACCAGCCATCCTCCGGGGCCAAGCAGGGTGGTGTGAGGTTCAGTTCTGTCTCCTTGGTAGCCTATGCCCCTGTGGCCTCCATGCCCAGCACCTGCCTTAGGATCCCCTGGCCTGCTGGCAGGGTCCTGGTGCTGATCACATATCTCGGGGAACTCGGGTTTCTTCTCCAGTGAGGGCCCAGCTCACACAATTGGGTGTGAGACAGATCCATGGTACCAGCCCCCATGAGGCTTCAAGCTCAGCATGAACAGAAAGCTGGGGTAACAGCTGAGGTCAATTGGATTGTGAGAAGAGGGACCCTCTTGGCACAAAAGGCAAGAGGGGCCAATATAGGATGCTCAAGTGCCTTCCCAGTGCCTTAATTCCTTCTGCAAGGGATTAAATCCTTTCATGTCCTTTTTCTTTTTTTTTAAGTGCTGCCAACCATTCAAAGAATTAGTTTGTAAGTTTGTTTGGGATAATTATAAAATATGCTGTTGTAAAATATCTAAAATTATAATGACATTGTAGAATAATATCATGTAAGGATATTCTTTGCTCTAGGCCCTGGCAATTCCATTTCAAACTGGCTGTCAATTTCTTTTTGTAGCTTTATATAAACTTTGTCAGGGAGGCAAAAACACAAATTACTTACTTTAGTTCAAGAGGCTAAATATATTGACTTTCAATTACAATCCTTATGACTTTTGAAGGAAACTTCTCTTTGTTTCCTTCCAAAATAATTTTCAGTCTACAGAGAGTTTCATTTAAAAATTTTTGTCACATGAAACAATTTCTCTTAAGGTTATGGTGACCACTAGTATTGATTAGATTTAGTATTTTATTTTTATTTTATAATTTTTAATTAATATTTTTTAATTTTTATTTTTTACATATGTGTCCTTATTTCCCCATAACCCCCCACTCCCCACTTATGCCCCGCCCCCTTGTTGTCTGTGTCCATTGATTAGGTTCATATGCATGCATACAAGTCCCTTGGTTGATCTCTCCACCTTACCCTGACCCTCCCCTACCTTACCTGAGGTTGTGTTGTTCTTTTGGTCTCTATGTCATTTATTTCTGTTCTAATCTTTATTATTTAACCTTTTTTTTTAATATCCTCTTTTTCTCTTTCCTTCATGTCTTCTTTTTGAAGACTTCTACAGTTTTGTCTTCCCATTGCTAATTTGCTCCTCATTTGTAACATTTTACTATTTATCCTATATGTTATTTCAATAACATTGTTTTCATACAAAATATTTCTACCTGATTCAGTTAAAATACAGGGGTGGGAAAAGTAGGTTAAAGCACCAGCCTGCAGTACCTAAAAGACAAAGCATAAGTAAGCATATGAAATAATAAGACAAATAATAAAAATAAATAATACAATAATAAATAACAATACAATAATAAACTCTGCTGCATGTACTCACAACTGTAAACCTACTTTTGTCCACCCCTGTATATTATTGTTGTTCATAATTTTAATGTCAATTTTTATCATTTTTAGCATGCTTATTGAATTTATTTTATATTCTGGTACACCTTTCCTGATTTTAGACTTTCATGAATCTCTAATCCAGTTTATGTTTTTTATTTAAAAATAACTGTTCCTTCAAAGGTCTAAGCATTTAGATTTGTAAGCTTGTTTTCTTCTGTCTTAGTTTCCAAAAATGTGATCTATTTATCAGTTCTATATGTGCTAGGCTCCTGCTGTTCCTTTTTAGTTCTATTTCTCATTTCTTATTTGTTTCTTTTCCTCCTGTCCCAAAATTCTTTGGTTCCCATTTCATTCTTTGCTCTTTCTTCTTGGCTTTCATCCAGTAGCTATTGACCCCTAATCTCTAACTTACTTTTTTTTTTTTACAAGATTAATCAATGTTTTGTATCAAAATTTTACTTGGCTGAGCAGTCCCTTTAGAGGTAAAATCAAAATTTAGTTTATCATTTCATCTCTACTTCTTTAATACCTATCAAAATACTTTAGATTTAGTAGATGACTCATACAGACTTCCTGGAAACAAAAGAATGAATTAATGCATATAAGCTATGTATGGAAAGAAAGAAATGAGGACTTTCGAATAAACTTCATATACGTGATCATTTTCCTTGTTTCATCTAGTTTCTAAGTATTTTTCTCCCATCCATAACACCCACTGTTGAATCATTCTGTCACATATCCATAAATTGATGAAAATGATCTGCACTTTCAGGCCTTCTGGTTATCTCTCACTACTTATACTGTTCTATGTGACTTTTTTCAATTTTGGTAATAGCTCTGTATTCTATTCTAAGAGAGACACACAGAATGTGTGCTGTGGTAGATACAATGAAATAAGATCTTTGGATGTGGTTAAAAAATTCCTACCGTCAGAGATAACACAACACATCAGTCCCCAGGGAGAACAGATTCTTTTGCCTCCTAACTCTGATATGCATTGGCTGTCAGGTTTTTTTAGTGCTTATTTTAGTTAATGTATGATGTTCTGCAGACTGCCAGCTTGTTCTGTACTCTGTGGAACAGTTGATCTTGAAAGATGTCATTTTTTCTCTCATTTTCTGACTTGTTTTGTTACATCAGCGTTGATTTATTTTGCACTTTTGACAATCTGAATTTTTAAAAAAACTGATCACATCTCAGAAACTTGGAATTAACGAATCAGATGCTGTAAGCAGAGGGAAACAATAATATATGAGTCTCCCCATTTTCTTTTCTTTTCTGACCTAGTCTTTTTTCTTCCTCCCTTCCTCTCAAAGCATAAACAGCTGTGTCTATATTCCAGTCACCCTACATGCAAATGCTCACAAAAGTAAATGATTTAAAATAGCTAATTCTATGTCTTCAATTAATATCCACTGTGGCAAGAGTTCCATTTCCAGGACAGGATCGTGTGCTTTCTTTGAGCCTAGTTATGATGGATTAAGACCAGAAAAATTAGATCTGCGATCACTGTGACCTCCTCAAGTGTAGCTGTAGTTTTAGGCCTGTTTACTGTAATTTGAATATACATCCAATCACATCTTCTGTGTAATATCATCTTCCCATCAATGGAAAATGGTTAATTAAACTTAAAGGACATTGCGGAGCATTAGTGACTGAGCAGGTCTCTGTTTTCAAGAGCTAGCCAGAAGTGAGATGTAAAATCAGTGTTTGAAACACAAATTCTGAGTTGGATAAGCCTGTGCTTGATTTAGGTTCCACTGCTGGGTTGCTGATTGAACTTGGGTTAATTGGTGTGGGTCTGAGCTTTGGGTTTTTATTTATTTTTTTAAATCTTTACTATAGATATAAAAATACCTCATAAGTTTTATGAATATTGTACTATAGGTATACAGACATCTATATATGTTTATATACCTATACATACACATATACATATATACATATACATACATATATACATGTAGGTTAAGTCTCAATATGGGGCAGCTTTGATTATTTTTGTTGTTTTAATGGTTCATCACTATTATATAGTTGGCTTTTAGTGTCCACTGAATACTAAATAAGCATGAGCACCTAACTAAAATCCAGACCCAAGTTTTTTGAAGGAAAAAAATTAGAGAACTTAGTATCAGATAATACTCGACTTCCCCTATATCAATCATTTTTAGTTATTCTAGTGTGAACAATAGTCTTCATGGAAAAGCATAGTAGATGAAAATTTATCTTGGCTAGAAGAATATGAAAGTAGAAAAGTTAGGAGCCATAAATAATTTACCTTTATATGTTGTATTTCATGTAATTTTGAAATAATTTCATTAAAATATCCACAGAGAAGCAGAAACATGGAAACTGGGCTGTAGGGGGATGAATTTTTTATTGATTTTCATTTGCCTCATACTTTCCCTTTTTCCCACTGCTCCCAATTACATGAAGATCTATATTTTTAGTTGTTTATTTTAACAATTTTATTGATGGAGATCAATAAGATTTTGGTTAGGTATGTTATCGTTTTACTATTTAAGGCTAATAAGATCATCAAGGAATTTTTATTGAATAATTGGAAGATAGCTCAACTAGAAAATGTCCAATGATACCTTATTTGTTATGAGGGTGTTTTTTTTTGAGGTTATTTTTCAAGAATCTTTAAACTCACTGATTTTGGAAAAATATAAGCAATCTTACTGTCTGTCATCTGCTTGTCATTTGTTACTTCTCAGTTTCATAAGCAAAAAGAAGAAAATTCTACCACACAATTAAAAAACATTTAAAAATTTTGTGTGAATATCCCTTCTTTCAATCTTTTTTTTTTTCCAAAAAGCAAACTAGAGTTTCAAGTTAGAATAAAATGTATTTATTTATTTATTTACTTACTTACTTATTGGTTATTAGATGCAGATGAGACTAGAAGTGAAATAATACTATTTTCTAGTTTCAGAATTGTGAATAAACTGTAGGTGTTGTTTTGTAGTCTATGTTATTCAGCCAACAATATATCATGAACATCTTGAAAGTTATTATACTTATATTCTCCTCAAACACCATTATTAAGGGCCTTGATAGTAGCTTATTGCATGACTATGTCATAATTCATTTAACCAATACAGTTGGTACATTCTTGATGCAATAATATTGGGGATATAGTAAACGGAGTCATTTGGGATAATTCATTCATATCTGGATTTCCTCTATGTTTCTCAATTTGATTTGTTTTCAGTCCTGAGAAATGAAACACATTATGCCTTGCTCTGAGTGGGTCTAGCTTAAACTTATACTCAAACCTGAAATAATGTGTGTGTGTGTGTGTGTGTGTGTACACTCCAATATGTACACAAGTATAGGGTGTGGTAGAGTAAAGGTTGGGAGCCACTTCTGACCATAATCAGAGCTGATAAGAATAAGTTCAGGATTATTTTAATTTTAATCTTTTCCAATATTCTAATTGCATCACAGTTTCAGATTGAAATCTTGCTGTGAAATATCAAAACTGCTTGGAAGAGGAAAAAGTAGAGAAACTCTGAATTATAGAGTAACTACTGGTAAAGTCTTTATTTTTGTGGAAAAGGAAATGCTAGTCAGCCCCTGAATCATTCTGCCCTACAAAAACGTGGGAACTGTGCTTGTTCTCCTCTATGTGAAATACAGGGGCATAGCGCTGGTTTACCTTCTGGAGCCTGTTAACAACCAGAAGCATAATCTCTATATAAACACAGAAAATGCTATAGATGCCACAGCTCTTTTCTTTGGCATTTTCATCACATTTTCTCTTTGGCATCGAAACATTATCACAAATGAAAGGAAAAAAAAATGTACATGTTTTCCCTTTCTTTTCTTCTTCTTGTTTTAGATCCGCCTCAAAAAAAAAAATCAGAGAGAAAAAGTTGGTTTGTTCTTAGATACAATGGCATCCAAGAGTGCACAACTTTTCTCCTCTAATCACCCTTTTCTTTCCCTGAATGTTCATGGCTAACATTCCCAGCAAAGAGCCTCTGCTTGCTCATCATTTTCTAAGCCCCGAGCAACAATCAGTGTGTACTCATGTGGCAAAGCCCTAGCCTTTCCTATCAATTCTCTTGACAAGAATGTTGTCCAGTCTCCTTTATTCTTTTCTGAGCTGATGGACTTATTTCAGGAGGCTGGTAGTTAAATTTAACATCTGTCTGTGATGTGATGGTGAGCCTTGAGGCTCTGTATCTTCTTTGGCTTAAGAAAAGCCTTTGCGGAGATTATGTGAGATATGCTTTAATGATGGCACGCACAGGGTACCCATTCTCCACTGTCCAAGTCGTGCAGAAAGACCCTTTGTGTGTGGTGAAGGGGCCTTAGTATGCATGCATGACGATTTTTGTTCCCTAGTTTCTCTTGCCTTCTTCTTTTTAGTGGGAGCGGGTGTTGTTGGTGGTGAGAGGATAACCATGGAAAAGCGAGAAGGAGCCGATTTTTTTCTTTGAGTGTGTCAATGAGTAGATGGCCACTGCTACCACTGGATAAATGGTCACCATGCTGCTAGATGACATATCACAGGTTCTCCAGCTTGTCTTGGACTAGCACTGTTAAAACTTCCTAAAATGCTAGTTAAATTGCAGATCCCAATGGTGGTAATTCAACTAGTTCAGTCAACAAGCGTCTATACAGTAATGTCCACATGCTAGAAACCATTTTAGGTGAGTAAGAGTCTACATTCAGGGGTTTCTAGCTTTCTCCAGTTTGGTAAATGAGAAAGACAAAATACCAGGTAATCTTGGTGTACAGGGGTGAGTACTATGATGAAAGAATAGTGGAGGAGGGTGCTCAATCCAATTTGGAGATTAAAGAAAGACATTCTAAAGGTTATGATTGTCTTCCATTTTGTTCCTGTGAGTTTTTAATTTTGGTGTAAGAACCTACCTTCTAAATTTGCTATGGCTATACTGAATTTAAATGTTTATATGGGAATACAGCATATGTGGTCAAAGGAAACCTGTAAGTGGGCAATAGATGTGGTTGATTGAAAAGCAGTTTGTGTTATGGAGAGCACATACTTTAATTTCAGGAATCCTCACTATCTTATTAGCTCTGTGACCTTGGCAACTTAACTAACCTCTCATCCTCATTTTCCTCACATGTTAACTGGGAATAATGCCATCTTCTACAAAGAGCTACGTGGTACAGATGACTCTCCTAGCAGAGTGTTTTCATATTTGGGGACATTCTTAATATGGCTTTATTTTCTATGTGTGAAGGGAAGAGTTATCCTTTGAATTTCAGGTGAGTGATACTTATGTAGTTCATGTTTTACATTCAGGTTTAGTTCTTCATCTCTTATTGTTTTCATTTAACACACCCATTTTAGAATCTTTTCTGTGTCTCAGGTTCCATTCTGTTTTCTCATCTTACAGTCAAGAAGTATAGTGCTGACTATACTCCTCCTTTATAACTAGCATAAGGGTAACAATTATAGGAAAAAACACACCAGGCAACCAGCAGCAATAGTTTAACCAGCCATGACCCTACATACTGAGGTCTAAATTCCATTTTATGCAATATTCACAACAGCATCTGGATAAAGGAATTTAGATTTCAACCAACACTTCTGCAGAAAGTATCCACTGATGCCAAGTTCCTAATACACTGAAGATGAGAATAAAGTTCCAAAAGAATGAGGATGTTGAAGGGGCACAGAAGTCAGTCAGATAGACCCAGCAGGAACCCCATCTTCACTGCATCCTCACTGTCTCTTTTGAAAAATACAAACATTTTTGCTTAGTAATATGTGTCGATGAGAGTTGTATTTACAATTAAGTGACACATGGGAAAGCATGTACTTCTTTGCTGCTTCTGAGATTGCTTCTTTGCTTTTACAGTATCTAATGAGGACACTACGCAGCAAAGGGACTTCGTCTCATCACCACTGCTCTGCCACCGGGCTTCCCATCTGGATCCTTTCCACGTCGTATTTGATGTGCAGATTCCGGATTTTATGTGTGGGCTAAGGCATTTGTAATACCATTGATTACATGTTAATTAATCCTATTTCAAATCCAATGTGTATATTTACACAAATCAAATGCTTACCAGGGCAGCCCTGATTCAAGTAAACACAAACAAAACCATAGTCACTGCCAATCTTGCTCTTTATTCCACTTTAATGGCATTCTGGGCCCTAGGTTTTAGATCTTACTATTTGCAATTCTGAAGCAATGGTGGCTAAAGATCACAGTTCACTTTTAAATGCCTTTTTAATATGTCGATAAGAATATTCATTGATTTGCACTGTCCTTTCTGTGAATTTTAACAATTCATTACAGAGATAATTATTTAGTGTTTATTCTAGCCTACCTACATCATCTCATTTTCTTTTTACCTTTACTGGGGGTTGGGAACAAGAAAAAAAATTCAGCATTTATTTAAAACCTCACGAATATTGTTAAAATGCTGTCTAATAAAGAAACTTAAAAAAAATCAAATGATTGCTCTTCCTTCCTCCCCTGAAAGGAAAATAGAAACAGAATGAAAGACAAGGATAGAGAATGAGAGAAAAAGAAAAGGGAGTTTTTCTTTTGGCCCCTGGGAACTTTAGGAATTGGATATAAATAAGAGTCATGATCCATTTGATTTCTTTTCTGATTTAAAATAAAATCATATACTCCAGATTCATTTCATTCCTTTATGCCTTCCCTTATTTTCCTAATAAACATAATTAAGCTTTAAAAATAAATATATAGTTCTGTCCCCGGATAGCTCAGTTGGTTAGAGCATAGTCCCTATACTCCAAGGCGGTAGGTTCAATCTCTAGTCAGGGTATATACAAGAATCATCCAATGAATGCATAA
Source organism: Corynorhinus townsendii (assembly GCA_026230045.1). Taxonomy (NCBI): domain Eukaryota; kingdom Metazoa; phylum Chordata; class Mammalia; order Chiroptera; family Vespertilionidae; genus Corynorhinus; species Corynorhinus townsendii. The sequence goes on from JAPDVU010000005.1 coordinate 112,818,953, forward strand.
ATAATAATAATAATCTTTTAAAATTTTATAAAAAAACATGTGACCTGAAATCCCGAGATAGTGTCTAAAGTACAGGTAGTCTACTATGCAGTTTTCAGAGTATCTGAATACTTTTGTTTACTTGTCAGAAGTATTGACAATACAGTACAATGCTTTTGCATTGTCAGTGTAATTCCCTTCCTAGTGTGCCTCACTTCAAAACTGGGCATTGAAGCAGTTATCACTTCTTTGGAATATCAACAACTACCTATGAGCTTAGCAGGGTTGTCAGGCAGGAAGTACACTGGAAACTTCAGTATGACCTGAAGTTATTTTAAATAAGTAATAATGCTTTAAAATGCAAAATATAAACAGGTATTAAAAAGAAAATCTATAAACTTTAAAATCATACTAATCCATGTTTAAATTCTGGCTCTGGTAATTCCTTGTGTAGGTTTGAGCATGTCACAAGTTTTCTAAGCCTCAGTTTCCTTTTCTGTAAAGGTCAAAAGATGTTTCCTCAATGGGTTACTTTAAGGGTTAAAAGTAATATATGTGAATAACCTAGCACTTTGCTAAGCACACTATAAACAGTTAAAATTTGGTTAGTAGTAGTATTAATTATCTGGTAATCATTACTGCTATTAAGTAATTGCATTTTTTAAAAATCTTCACCATAGGACATATTTTTGTTGGTTTTTAGAGAGAGAGAAAGGGAGAGAAAGAGAGACAGAAACATAGATCGGTTGCCTCGACCAGGGATGGAACCCACAACTTAGGTATATACTCAGGAAACAAGCTCAGAACTTTTACTTTTTGGTGAACAGAATGATGCTCCAACCAACTGAGCCACCATGTGAGGGCAAGTGATTGGACTCTCTGAGTTAAAAAAAAAAAAAAAAGAGCCCTACAGAGAACTGACCATCATTAGTAATAAAATCTGTTCATATGGAATCAACTGAAGCTTGAAAGAGCCTTAAGTAGGTTTAATTTTAAGAAGCTTACTCAAATAGACCAGTAAAGATATCCACATTTCTTAATCCTAAATGCCCTAGTCTCTTAACAAATCCTGACCTTTGAATACAACAAACTGAATTATATTAGTGGCCTTTAAAATACATGTAATCTCTTATCACTGCCTTTCTTTGCCATACAACATATCCCATAACATTGGAAATGACTATCCATCAACATTACTCCTTCCAAGATCTGGAAAAGACTTGCAGAGTGAAGAAGTATTTTATTCCACGTTTCCATGAAGGAATTAAGGGCAAAAAATTGAAGTGTACATTCTGTTCATCTTTGATCATTTCAGTTATTATTAAGCACTTGTTTTCAGCCCTGATCAGTGTGGCACAGTTGGTTGAGCACAGTCCCATGCACCCAAAATGTCACCTTTTGATTCCAGATTGGGGCACATGCCTGGGTTGTGGGCTGGATAGCCAGTTGGTTAGAGCATCGTCCCTATACTCCGAGGTGCAGAGGGCAGCTTATTGATGTTCCAGGCTCACATCTATGCTTCTCTCTTTCCCTTCCTCTCTTTAAAATCAATGAAAACATATTTCTTTAAAAAAAAACTTGTTTTCAGATATTCTTAAGGAAGTAAAAACAATAATAAAAAGTAGTACCAGATCTAAAAAACTTGGCAAATAGAATCTAGAGTAGTTGTTTATAGTAATTCTATCTGTTACTGGAGATAGTCTAACTTCCTCCCTCCCTGCCTATCTCTCTGCCATCTGTCTACCTGAAATGTTAAGTGTCTACACATCAGACTTTATTCAAGGTTCAGGAGGTACTGTGATGCTGAACAGTCAGCACACTTGCCCTAAAGAAGATCATCCTGTTTGGGGGAAAACAGCAGGTTATAAGATCCTTATACTACATTGTGGATAGTTGGTTGATATAATCAGTGAATTAAGGAAATAATGTATAGGTCAGAAAGAGATTGTAGAAATGAAGACAAGATTGGGAGTTTACATGCATATTACCAAGGCAGTTTGATAGACCAAGAATCCAGTTAGAGTTTGATCAAATTGTGCTTATAATACAATTTAAACTGAGTTCACAAACTGTGTGGTGATAGGACCCCTTTATAGTTTATTTTTTTTTAAATAATGACCTAAATAATATATTTACAAAGAAAACAGTAATCAGAGAGGAGAAGCACGTGATCTAATCAGCTCTGCCTTCAGGTAAAGTCTGAAGGACTTCAGGAGAGGATTCTGCATTAGGCAAAGGATGAATGCACAGGAGAAGGGTTGTAGTGTGTCTATAAGTCTATGAGTTTGGAGATTTTATGTAGAACTTGTAGTGTCTCCCACTGCTAGAGTATCCATACAGAACTGCTGTATTGATATTGCCTCATCTCTTCTACTTACTGCCAATTGGTGCATGGAAAGAGGCCCCAAGATTGAGTAATAGTATAATAGAATTTCCTGGTATAAAGATTTTTGTAACTGGTTTGGGTTGCAAACTATTGTAGTAATTTTCTATTTCCTTGGCCCCTTTCTTCCATCAAAAAGACTATGGTACAACCAAAAATGTTAGGGGAGGTAGAAAGCGTTGTCAAAGCACTACTCATTGAATTTTCATTCCCTTTCTAATTGTTCAAAATAAGTTTCAAATGTCAACTTTACATAAGAGTTTTATAATCCTTTTGCGCTGAAAAATAATCTTGCTTTTCTATGAAATCCCCTCCCATTTTACCCAGGACGCCTCTATAACATTTCTCACTTTCTATATTGTATCCTGCTTTTCTTTCACTCATAGATTGCTGATTCACGGACAGCAGAGACCATGCCTTATCTCCTGGCTATCATCCAGGGCAGTGTTTTTATGAATGCTGTTAACACTGATATTTAATGTAGTTCATCTGCCCCTCTATCGAACCTCCAGTGGACCCATCTGCCACAAAACCCAAACTATATTTTATTTTCTGGCTAAGTTAGAAACATTGTCTCCCACCATTTGTGGAACTTGTTATGGGGAAGTGAGATAACTAATTCAAAGTAAAATTTCAGTTCTGATTCAATCTGGGTTTCCTCTCTGCTTATAGACTCAGTTAAAATTCATTCTGTATAGCATTTCCTCAAAAAAATTGGACTTGATTTAACACATTCTAAAGTAAGAGAGGCAAAAACTGCAATTTCTCATCACAGAGGAAAACACAAACCAATGAAGACTTGATAATTTGCACTGCGCAAAGAAGATGCCTGTTATGGAAACCAAAACAAAGTGTGAAAAATCTAACATTTAATTTCTTAAAGGAAGGCTATACTTGCCATTGCTGGCAAAATTATCCAGACATGAGGAGTTGTGACATGTTGCATCAAAATGTATATTAACGCCCTTTTATATTCATACACAAAGGCATTTAAATGAAGGCATTCATTGAAAAGGAAGATTCATGGCAGAAGTCATATATTTCTATTATTTTTGCTTTAAAATTAGGAAATTTTTGGCTTAATTGAAACACTTTTTTTCTTTTTCTTTTTTTTGCATTTTGATACTTCTAGCAACATAATTCTACTGTAGAATCTGAATCAGGGGTCTTAAAATTTCAGGAACAAAAGCTTCAAGTGGAATGCTTATTAAAAATGCAAGTTTCCAGATCACACTTGAAATATTCCACATCTGTCCAGGAAATGACACTTTTTAAATAATCACTGAAGGTGATTCAGTTGCAGGTTGTCCAGGAACCAAGAGGCAGACTAAAGCTATAATACATGTGTGTAAATTTAAGGCCACTGGATTTAATGAAAAGTAATCATACTTTATTAAATATCTGATCTCTCCTCAGTTATTGTAGTGGCTTCTAGTTAAAGTGACCTCCTGAAAATGGAATAGAAATGTAGTTTCCTAGAAACCTTTTTAACTTCCATTAGAAAAGAATCGAAATGGGCAAGTAGGTTCATATTATTGATCTTTGCACCAAACATTTAATGTTGCTTTGATCAGATTCATTTTTTCTTAATTTATTTAAAATAAACTCTCCTATATAAAAATGTCATTAGCCACAATTTGTTTGAAAAAGATGTAATAGCATGGTCACCAACTAATATTTATTTTATTTTGTTCAAAATTATAAATTATTTGGCTACTTCATAATTTGATTTATTTCTAATTTTTGCAGCTTTTCTTCATCTGTCCTTTATCCCTTGAGACAACATGGATGGATCTGGAGAGTATTATGCTAAGCAAAATAAGCCTGTCAGATGTTACAGAAAACGGAAGAAGAACAAAGCAATACTTAGAGAGATGGAGTTACATTTATTATGCGCGGGTCCAGATGAAAATGTCTCTCAAATTCTGGGCCCCAACATGCAGGAACCTTGCCTATTTATATGTTTCCACCTTCTTTGTCTCCCAAATATGGGGTGTTTCCGGACCCTTTTACTACAAGTTCCCAAAGAGCCCGTATGTGCCAGGGTCTTGAGACCTCAACCAGAGGCCTGGCCTGGCGCCAGCACTGATAACCTTTCTGGGGAAGGTTTAATGGCCTCTCCGAAGTGGGAGTAGCCTTAGCAAGCAAGATTTTACAGACGCCAAATAGCAGGGTTAATATTTCAAACAGCAGTATTTATATAAGATGGATGCTTCATTCCCCACTGGTTTTATGTACATGAGTCAAATCATTGACTTAGTCATTGTAGTTATATTTACCCCTGAGGACTATAATCTTAATTTTCTGCCTAATAAAGTTAGTGGGCCTGCCTATAAGATAAGGGCCCAGAATGAGGGCCAGGAGTAATTTTTAGAGGGTTCGAAGAGTCCTGGGCTCTCTATTTTGCCTGGGCTGTCTTAAGCCAGGTATGATGAAGCCATGTCGCGATCCCGTCGACCTTGACTGCTGTGGAGATGGTCCTTTCCAGGTAGGAGTCAGTCCTTGGGTGGCAAGTTTCTTTATCTAAACAGTCACCAGGGTGGAAGGATGGACCGGATCAGACATGCTTCTGGACTTTCTGGGTGGACTGTAAAGCCTGTAAGAACATGAGTAAAGATTGGTTATGTATTTCAGCTTTTCTAGATTGGGTAGGTCAGGATCTGGAAGAGTCACTAGAATCGGTAGAGGCCCCACTGGTTTTAGGGCAGCCTCCTGGGCAGCTTCATCTGAGGCCCAGTTCCCTCTTGCTTCTGTGGAGAACCCTTACCTTGTTGTAAATGAGTACCTGCTATCAGTATAAATTATTACTGATTTTTCTTTTGTCTACCAGAGAGCCTGAAACTAGGTGACTCGAGTGTTTGACATCTAGCACTCCACTGTGTGCCAGAATAAAGTCTCAACCTCATGTGGGGCAGTTAGGATTAGTTCCTGCCCTAGGATGAATTTATTTGCTTTTTCGATAAGCATAGCTGTGGCTGCTACCGCCTGGAGGCAAGTATGTCACCCAAATGCAAAGGGGTCAAGTCTTTTGGACAAATAGGCTACCAGCCTTTTCTCGTGGCTGAGACTTTGGTGAGTACCTCTTTGCCTATGCCCCTTGTCTCACATACGTAGAGGTGGAAAGACTTAGTTACATCCTGTAGCGCTAGTTGGCCCATCGTCCTTGCTCTGCTCATATCTGTCTAACTGCCTAATATATTACCTTAAGGATCCTGGCTCTGAATTCTTTTAGGGAAAATGGACGTCGGTGGGCTCTTCTAGCTACTTCCTGCTGAGGCGGGTCAGAAGTTTCTCTCAGAGCCAAGAGATCCTTGCTGTCTGTCAGAGGGACAATGAGGCCTGGGTACAGAAGGAGGTGGGCTTGTGACCTGGCGGAGACAAACTGTAACAAATGGTCTGAAAAGAAAAACTTTCAGTTTTAATAACTTCTATTGAAATAGAATTTTTCTCCTTAAAATTACTTCTATGCTTATCAAAATAGCCAGATAAAGACTAATTTACCTATTGTATTTAATTAGGCCTGATTGTTTGCATAAACACAACAAGAATGGTAACTGACTACCTTTGCTGGAATTTCATGATTGAATCTTAATGTGCCCCGTAGGACAGGAAGCCAAGTCATCCAGCTGCCATCAGGCCGGCCTGCAGTATCTGCTGAGTTAGGTGAAGTCCTCACTTGTAGTGGCTCTATCCCGGCCCATGACCTAGGTTTCAAGGCCCATCTCAGCCCTCCTACTCATCGTGGCTCAGAGTGCGTGGGGATCCCGCAGGGACGCAGAGGTGCCCTTATTTCTCCCCTTCTACTCTGACCAACCGCCAGTGATGGTAGGGCATGGGCCTGACTCTCTAGCGCCAGCCATTTTCAGAGCTCCCAAGCAGGATACCAGGCTTTCTCCATGGCACTCTTATTGGCTTCAAGTTCAGGCAGGGCTCTTTAAAACATGACACTCCAGCCAAAGTTTCCAGTCAATAAAACCACTATTAGAAACCGGTCTTATTGAACTTATGCAAAGAAATGTATTGCCATGATTTATTAAGCATTGCCAAATTTCAGAGGAATTATATAAGGAGAAAAATATACTGACCTGCTTTAAGATCTTCTGATTTTCCTTGTTAGTCCTTTTTTGGACTCTTCAGAGAAATATAACTGTCTTCGAATGACAAGGAGAAATTCAAAATGTGTCTATATTCAAGTAGACAATTATAGCTATCCTTGTAGTAGGGTTCCCCCTACTTAACTTGTCCTTAAAATTTCATATGGTCTCTGGGAGGGGTGACATGCCCTCTGAGACAGGACTAAGGGAGCTTTATTGCTTTACAGGGTCTCATATGTCACAGGACCTCACGGAGTCTGTAATTCCTGTAAGAAAGGGCTGGTACTCACCACTTCCCTCTGTTCCAAACAGGCCTTCCCCAGTTTCCTAAAGTTGAGGTTTGTGCTACCTCTGACATGGGCATGGTCACACAGGCCTGTAAGACAGTAACACTGGCACTGTGGCCACCTTAGGTAGCCAAATCTTCTGCTACCATATATGACACATGGTAGGGCTATACAAATATCTTAGGGAGGTGACTAAGGTCTATTCTTGACCTTCCCACACAAAGTAAAATTGTTCTTGTCTTTCTGGAGTCATGTCCATGAAGTCGTAGGTATCATCTAAGTCTATTATACAGTTTTCTGCAGGCCACTGTCAGGGCTGTGCATGGTGGCCAGGTCTTCTTTCTAGCCACAAACACAGCCTGTCTAATTTCCCTAAATTTTATTCTGGCATGGGAGAAAGTTGTTTTGCTGTAAACAGGCAGCTTAACCCCTACATATCTGGGCTTGGACATCTGCCTAGAAAGCCGTAATTTATAAGTTTAACATGTGGCCTTAGGTCCTTCTAACCCAACAGGGTCTCTGCCACCCCTCAGTCAGACTCCTCCTCTCTTGGAGAATCTCAAAGTCCTGAAGGCTCCCCAGTCCAGGGAGAGTGCCTTTCCTTTGCTCTTTGACTTTAAGCTGCCAGTCCAAAACAGCCAGAGTTGCAGTTAGAAGCAGCTTTGTATATTGCAAAGCGCTTCTGTGGCAGTGGCTTGGGTATTAGGCCCCTTGTCTTTCTGCCAGTCCCCTTTGTGGCAGAGCAGCCATCAGGCCTCTCCCAAGGGAGTGCACTGGAAAGGGATCTCAGCCCCTCCTCTTTCAGCAGCAGCAGGTACTGAACCCTTTCAGTACATTTGCAAACAGGGAGCTTTCACTAGCTCTATCTGCTGCTTTTACAGATCCCGGGCCTGCTGCTCTATTCCTGGGGCTGCAGGAAGGCCAGTAGCAGTCACTGGCTTCTGGTTTAACTGCTGCAGCCAGCAAGCCAAGGGCCTAAGTCTTATATTGCTTGTTGTAAAACACTCATTACTCACTGGGCAGCAGTGGGGCAGCTCTAGTGTCAGGTAAATGTCTGCTGCCCCCGCTTTTCTCGCTGCTGCGGCTTCTTCCAGGGCCACTGCAGGCAGCTCAGGCATCCAGCTCCCCTCACCCCTTTCTTTCATCTTGTTCTTGGGGGATGAGTCAGCCTAGCAACTACTTTTAAATCACCAGGGCAGCTAGATTAGTTATGCTTGCAGAAAACTTGTGACCTTAAATCTAGTGAAGTTCTGATAAGACACCTGGACCATACCCCTATGTCAGCAGAGCGGTCTGCAGCCAGTAAAATCAACAAAAACCTATCTCTCCCTGCTTCATAATTAACTGCCAACAACCCCCCACTCCTCCGTCCTGTTCCCCAGTCCAGTTGCTTGTCTCTCTTCCCAATTGTGTGTCAGAGGAAGACAATTCCTACAGAGGGGAGAAATAGAAACAGTGGGAGTTTCAGAGAAAACTATAGACTGCCACTGTAGTAGTCCTCCCTTTCGAAGGCTGAGGTCTGACCTGTGGAGAAAAATGACTCTTAGTCAGCCTGGAAAGATAGGGAGGAGAAAGATAAGGGTGTGTAGGGAGATTTCTTGCAAACTGAAAGCCTGGAAGGCCTCCTGAAAGAAAAGATCTTTAATCCAGTTACAGATGCTATTAGAATCGGGGGTCTATAGATAGTTAATAATAACTTCAGCCTTAGTTCCACCACAGGTGGCTCACATTGGATTATGATGTCACAAGCAGGTTCAGGGCCTGTAAATTGCTCCGCCCTGCGGAGCTGTAAGCCCTGCCCCTTGAAGTCTCCAACCACCAAAAGAGACAAGAAAGCTATAAATAAAAGTTCTGTGTTCTTTGAAATGTCATAAATTTATACCTTTAAATTAACCCTAGGACTTTAAAATTTCAATTTAATACAGCAAATTCACAAATCAGAGCAAACTGAAACCTTATTTATATAAAATTAGAGAGAAATTTTTATTAGCTAAATGGGCTGATTCCCTCCCACTGTGATAGAGAGCAAACATCTCTGAGAAAAATAACTCAGCAGCACTGTTTAAGATGTTTGCAGACTATCACAGGTTCAGCTTTAATAAATAAAACATTTTAGCCAGATAAATCAACAGAAATGCAGAATAAATCAAAGTAGCTTTCACTTCACACAGACCAGTTAATGAGCAGATAATTATGCCAAGACAGACAAATATCCACACTCACACTCTCTCAGTAGACTAGCCCAAACTGGAGCTGAGCAGATAAACAAAACAATGCCCAACTCCCCAGATGGGCATGGGGGCACTCCCGGCACCCATGCCCCAGAACAGAATTCTCAACCAATGTCTTGGTGAGAACCTACCGGAGGAGTTAAGACTGTGTCCAGTCCCCCTTCTCGGTAGCAAATTGGCTAGTCCCACACAAACAAACAGCAGAGTGAACTCATAATTCCTTAATCAAATCTGAATTCATTCACCTCCAGAGTCCCACATTTATATACTAGCTAGTCCGAGTTTTTGACTTCTACCAGATATTTACCCAGAGTTTTAACAGCCACCTGATTCCTGACTCCTGGTTAATTTGCCTGAGGAAGCTTATGGCTTCCGGGGAGGTGATCAAGCTCTCCCTTCCACTCACTTGGAGTGGGCTGAACTGATGGGGCCCCTACCTTACAGATTCTGTCGACAGGTCCAGAAGTGTCCGTCCACTCTCTCCGGCAAATTCTGGGCCCCAACATGCAGGAACCTTCCCTATTTATATGTTTCCACCTTCTTTGTCTCCCAAATATGGGGTGTTTCCGGACCCTTTTACAAGTTCTTAAAGAGCCCTTATGTGCCGGGGCCTTGAGACCTCAACCAGAGGCCTGGCCTGGCGCCAGCACTGATAACCTTGTCTGGAGAAGGTTTAATGGCCTCTCCGAAGTGGGAGTAGCCTTAGCAAGCAAGAATTTACAGAAGCCAAATAGCAGGGTTAATATTTCAAGCATCAGTATTTATATAAGATGGATGCTTCAAGAGAAAGATAATTATCACATGACCTCACTTATAAGTGGAATCTAATGAACAAAATATACCCAGACACATAGAGGCATGGAACAGACTGATGAATTTCAGAGGGAAGGCAGGGGTAGAGAGTGATTAACCAGGGGACTTATATGCATATATGCATAGGCCATGGACACAGACAATAGAAGGGGCAAGTGTGGGGTGAGAGTTTAGGGTGGAGAGGGTCAATAGGAAAAAGCAAACAAAGAAACAAACAAAAGGGACATTTGTAATAGTTTTAACAATAATGATAAATGTAAAAAAAATAATAAGATGGAAGGTAAAGCAATAAATCAATAAATCATGGCATTTGATTTTCTACTTTCATTTATATAGACATGTAAGTTATGTTGCTAAAAGTGTGTGTCACAAGTACTAGTATATTACCTTGGTGTCATCAGTTCTCATTTCTTGATGTAATGATTAAGTTCGTTGCCATATTTTCTTTTTGTGTGTGGTAATTTGGCTTCAATGCTAAAACATAAAATGGAACATGAGATCCTAGATTAAGTGATTTTTTTTTCCTAAAGGTAAATGTGTACAGACAAAATTAATAATGGTTTGCCAATAAAGTGAGAAGAAAATATGTTTCACTTAAAACCTAAATTTAACATATCTAAAAAGTGAAACAAAACGGAAATATTTATTATAAGTGACAGGTGCTATGGTGAATAGAAATAACCAGGTTAAATGCTTCATTGTATTTGGAAGTTAGAAGAGAGACTAGTTGAGCCCAGCCAGCTGGCGGGCTCAGTGGTTGAGCATTGACCTATGAACCAGGAGGTCATGGTTCAATTCCCTGTCAGGGCATATGCCCAGGACACATCCTTGATCCTCAATAGGGGGAGTGCAGGAGGCAGCCAATCAATAATTCTCTCTCATGATTGATGTTTTTATCTCTCCCTCTCCTTCTTTTCCTCTTTGAAATCAATAAAATATATTTAAAAAAATAAGTGAGACTATCCTAGTAATTCTGCACCATGCTTGGCATTACTAAACTCGTCATTTAATCCTCACAATCATATCATGTATAACATGATCTCATTTATGTAATAAAAGATGTGTATGTTTAAGCATACCTTATTAATGTCTTTCCTACATATGATTATATGTACATATATATGTATATATATTGGCAGTTATATTAGGGTCTGAAGTTCTCTGAGATTGGAGCTATTCTACTTTGGTCTGAGTCTTGATTTCACTGGTTATTTGCTTCATGTCTTTGGACAAGTTTATTTAATCTCTCCTGGTCTAACTTTCTTCACTGGCAAAATGGAGATATTAATAGTCTATATTTCACAGAGGAGTTATGAGAGCCAATGAGCTAGTCCAAGTAAAATACATAGCCAGGCACTCTGCATGAAGCAAACACTCCCTGTCACCGTCTTATTATTATTTTGTGACTACATAGGAACCTACTCTGAGATGATTCACATAAACTTTAGCTATAGTTTGCCCTGGGAAGAGGCATATATAAGTAGAAAAGATGAGGAATTTGAAGAACATTTTTTTTATCATTCTTTAATGTCTCTGTTTAGTAACATGAGTGTTTTGTTTTTGGCAGCTTAAACAATAAATGTAAAACATTTATTTTCAAATTTAAGAACATTATGGTTAATAATGATCTGAAAATATAATAAATTAGGCTTCATAAGATTATATTTGTGTTAAAATACACTGAAGCTTTTCTGTAGGTCTCTAAATTCTAATTAGTGAGCTTAATGTTGGATTTACCTTTTGGTGTTTATTTCTAAGAGTAGATTATAAATTCCTTTTGGGCATAGGTAATATATGCATATCTATACATAATAGATACTTTGTGAAAACTGTGGACCAATACTAGCTCACTGGTTCTAAGGATTTATCTTTTAACATCTCTGCTATTTTATTTGAAGTTCCTCAAATAATGATCTCACTTTTATGTAGAATCTTATAAACAAAATGAAATGATGAACAAAGCAGACCCAGAGACATGGAAGCATAGAACAGATGGAAAAAATGGCAGAGGAAAAGAGGAAGGGTGGGGGGAGATTAACCAAATAACTTATATACATAACCCAGGGACACAGACAATAGTGTAGTGTAAGTCTGGGGGCTGAGGGTGTTGGTGGGAGTGGAGTGGAAGGGGGCCAAAGGGGAGAAAAGGGAACATCTGTAATACTTTCAAGAATAAAGATAACTTTTTAAAAATTATGTATTTTAAAATTTTGACACGGTTCTAAAATTTGCTTCTAAAGTTTCCTTTCCTTTTCTTTCTTCCTGCTCATGTGTGTGTGTATGTGTGTTGTATGTGTGTGTATGTGTGTGTGTGTGTGTGTGTGTTGAGATGATGGAAATCATGGTAAGGGTAAAGTATCAACTTAATTTATACTAAACTAAAGAGACAATAACTCCATCATCTATGCTAATGTATTCAAAACACTTGGCTATATAATGAGACTAGAGAAAAACATGGGAATAGATTAATAACAATGAAATGCATCAATAAAATTTCAGTGATGTAATACAGGTAACAAAAATAGTACATAGTTGCCAAATGAGTGGAAAGAAAAGAAAGCAGGGTAGGTATTCAGAGGAGTGAAATTCCAGTGGACACAGGTTACGGCTTCTAGTTGGATTCTGATGTATGGGTAATTGATGAATAAATATGGAGAAACAGGGAAGGCCTTCTCTAAAGAGAATGATGAGGACATAGATGCTAATACAAGAGAGACACAAAGTATGACTGCTATTTCTTTCCCTTTTATCCTATGCTCCACTATCCCCATCAGAGTCAACTAGGGGTATTTGTTCAAAATGCACAGTCCTAGGTAACACTGCCAATCTACTGAATCAGTGTTTTGGGAGCTTGTATTGAACTTTATAATTCCATCCTTCAGTAATCGTATGCAGACTTAATTTTGAGAACCTCCAATTCCCCAATGATTTTTTAATGAATATAAAGTGTGATGACCATTAAGTTAAACATTTCAGAGAAAGTGTGTACTGAAAAATGTCTACATCATTCATGGATGCCATTTCCCAACGAATGGTATGACTCTATTTTAAAAATGTCCAATCTCCTCACTATCTCCCAACATTGCCACATATCTTTGGAGAAGAGTTCTCTGGCTTCTACTAAAAGGCAAATGCCATCAGGCTAGCATCTGGGTGTATGCAGGGTGGTGTTTGGGCAGGAGTCTCCCAGCTTTTCTGTGGCAGCCTCATTACTAAAGATATGGATTTTGGCTCCATGGTTGTTCATGGCTACTCTATAAGACCAGGGCACTGATAGAAATGGTGACTTTCACCTTTACTGAAGTTTTTTCATGTGCATATTCTGAGCTTTTGTTTTTTCTATTGTGGCATATCTTTAAAATGATGCAATCACGCAATTTATCTTCTAGACATTGGTTAATCTCTTATCTGCTATGGTATTCATCTCCATTGCTATTATCATTATACTAGAGGCCCAGTGCACAAAATTCATGCACTGGGGGAGGGGGTTGTCCCTCAGCCCGGCCTGTGCCCTCTTGCAGTCCAGGACCCCTTGGGAGATTTAGCAGTGTGCCAAGCAGCAGGTGGCCGGGGAGGAGCCCAAATCGGGACCAGGCGCCGCTCACGCTCACCCCAGACCGCTATGCCTGCTGCCATGGAGTCAGGAGAGGCTCATGCCATGGCAGCTGCACTCACCAGCCATGAGCCCAGCTTCTGGCTGAGCAGCACTCCCTGTGAGAGCGCACTGACCACCAGGGGGCAACTTCTGCACTTAGCGTCTGCCCCCTGGTGGTTGGTGCGTATCGTAGTGACTTGTCATGCTGGTTGTTCTGCTGTAACAATCAATTAGGCTTTTATTATATAGGCTAGAGTCCTGCTGCACGAATTCATGCACCAGTGGGGTTCCTCGGCTGGGCCTGCGGGATTGGGCTGAAACTGGCTCTCTGACATCCCCCGAGGGGTCCTGGATTGTGAGGCACAACTGGGGCCGGGAAGGGACGCAGAAGATTGGCCAGCTGTCTGGGAGGGCTCTAGGGCATGTCTCAGTCAGTCCCGATTGGCCAGACCCCAGCAGCAAGCTAACCTACCAGTCGGAGTGTCTGCCCCTTGGTGGTCAGTGTGCATCATAGTGACTGGTCAACTGGTAGACTGTCTGCCTCCTGGTGGTCAATACACATCATAGCGAGTGGTTAAGCAGCCTTAGAATATTATGCTTTGATTGGTTGAACAGCTGATGGTCAACCGACACTTAACATATTAGGCTTTTATTATATAGAATATCTGTGTCTGTACATCTCAACTCTAATTTCAATGGGATTTTGGCTAAGATGATAGACAATTATATGCACTCAATCGTGAACTTGAATCTTAAACAATTCTAACTTTTACTAATTTGATGAATGTCAAGTAGAATTTCATTATGGATTAAATTCATGAGGCTTTGATTACTAGGAAGGCTGAACATTTTTTATTAAATTAGTCTTTCCATATATGTATCCGACTTTGGGAGAGGCAGATTAGCTTCATGGCTGATTCAGGCAAAGCAGCTGTTCACAGCTACACAAAAATGTGTGTTGCCAACCTCAGGTTTCACAGAGGCTTTCTTTAAGGATTTCTATTCAGACAAAAACCTTCCTGTATGAAAGGTTACTTCTAAAAACAAAAAAGAGCCTCTTTTCCAAGTTAATTTAATGTTCCCCTCTACCCTTCCTAAAATTTTTTAAGCAGTGTCAATATTCTTTGTAAATCTTTATATAGGATGCAGAAGAAATCTCTGGCCAGTTTAATCATCATGGTTTATCATAAATTCTGAATTTGTTGAGCCTGGATCAATAGATTTTTAATGAATAGCCCCAGAGAACTATATACCATCCTCCTAGTATTATGCTTGTTTTTGTCATGTAGATACTGAAAACAAATCTTCCAGAATAAAGTAAGTGGCAGCCACATCCTTCCAAGGTGCAAGGACAAAAGCCTTGATATCATCCTTAAATCCTCATTCCCCAAAATCTTCCATCCAATCTATCAGAAAGTTCTACCATCCAAATATATCCATCAACTCATCCTTATCACCTTTCCACTGATTCTACCTTCTTCTAAGCTTCCATTTATTCAGATTAGAGTAATTGGAGTAATTCTCTCCTAACTAGCCTTTTTACTTCTACACAACTCTCCAAATAGCAGCCAGAGTGAAACTTAAAATATAACTCAAATCCTCTTCTAACACAGTGCCCCATTCCTCATTACATGAAGAACACAATGGTCTAAATAATTCTACAGGATCTGGTACCCTATTCCCCCTTCTTCCCTCATTCTCCTTTAGCCACTCTTTACTCTCCCTTGAATAAGCCAGGAATGTTCCTTTTACAGGAATTTTGCATTGGTTGTTTAACATCAAGGTGGTCAGACATAACCATTCTTTAAAATAAAACAAACAAAACACACACAAAACAAAACAAAACAACCATCTCCTAAGCCCCTCCCTGAGATCACCCAATCCTAACTATTCTATTCTCCATGTCCACCTTGTCACTTTATCACTTTCAAATGAGTGTAGGAATTTGAGGTTATTTTGTTTCCAAATGTATCCCCATTGCTTGGAAGAGGGTCTGGCAGATAAGTATTCCATAAATACTTGTATAAATCTGGAACCAGATCATTTGATGTATAGCCCACAATAACCAAATACCTTTGGCTAAATAAGATGCATATTAAAATATTTATTTATTGAAAAGAAGAGATGTACTGTTATTTTATGGATCTAAACTGAACTTCTATTTTTCAGAAAATCAAAGTATTTATCTGACCAATGTTGTTTTATAGCATTGAAGTGCCTTTCAGTTGAAAAATGCTAAAAAATAGTGGGTGGATTTTTGATACATTTTATCGAAATTATGAAATTTCATGTAAAAATAGTATTTTTGAGTGAATACAAAATTGAATTAGCTTTATTCTAATACATGCAAAATGTATATTGTAAAGTCTTGGGCAAATAGCTTCTATTAACCTATATGAAATATTACTTAAAGTATAGTAATACAGGGAAAGCAAGATTGTTCCTTTTGATGAAAACAGAGGAATCATTTATTTCCATCTTTCTACTCATATTATTTAATTCAAACAAAAAGGCTAGTATAAAAAATATAAAGAAGTAAGTATATGTTTAACATTTGGATAGACAGATCCTTGAAGCTAGAATTATATTTAGTAGTTGCATGCCCTTGATTTGTATTCAAGTAGACTAAATGGCAATTAAGCACTTGGATTTCAAGATTTGATTTGTAGTTTTGTTGAAAAACTTCCCCATGTGTGTTCACATGTCTGTGTGTTCCTTCCTTGTTTCTGTAAATTCTCATTCTACTACTCCATCAAAAGTTTTTCAAATAATAAACAGGACCAGACTCCTAAAATATGTAAATGACAATGATGACACTTATAACTCTCTAAGGCAGTGGTTCTCAACCTTCCTAATGCCGCGACCCTTTAATACAGTTCCTCATGTTGTGGTGACCCCCACCATAAAATTATTTTTGTTGCTACTTCATAACTGTAATTTTGCTACTGTTATGAATTGTCATGTAAATATCTGTGTTTTCTGATGGTCTTAGGCCACCCTGCTAGCAGTTCTCAGCCTGTGGGTCACGACTCACAGGTTGAGAACCACTGCTGTAGAGTAAATTTTGCTGTAATTAGCAAAATTACAGTTATGAAGTAGCAACAAAAATAATTTTATGGTGGGGGGTCACCACAACATGAGGAACTGTATTAAAGGGTCGCGGCATTAGGAAGGTTGAGAACCACTGCTCTAAGGTCTCATGTCAGAATAAATTATTGCTTTCTGCCAATTTTCAGTTCTCTTTCTCCATATTTATACCACCAGAACAACCCTACCTGACCATATCAAGCATTTATGTAAAATCCAACAAACGTTTTTTTTATTTTGAGGAATGTCACCTAGTTTGAAGCAAGATTAATATGGGATAAATCAGATTAAATGATATGTCTATTTAAAGATTTCTTTACTAAAATGTAATATTTACGAGACTCAAGTGAAAATTTCTCTTTTAGGTCTTAACCTTCAAAAACAGTATTTAGAGCACACAGCTGCTAGGAAATTATAGTCTACCAAAAATATTCTTGTGACATGCAGTCTCAGGACATCACAGAAGTGTGGTTGGGCTGAGAAAACATATCTTTGTTCAGTGTGAAAAGGTCTTTTATGACCATAATACTGTCTGGGTGTCATGCTCACAAGATGCCATAGAGATTAGCTTTTCATTCCATGATTTCATTGAAAACTTCCATTTTCAGTTTAAAAATCTTGCCAGAGGAAAGTGAATATGGCTGAATTGAGGGATTGGTACTGCCATTCATTCACTGTGGGCTTGCATTCAGAACTTAAAAAGAGGGCGGGCGGGGAGAGGGGGGCGAAGAGGAAGCGGATGGTTGAGAATGATTCCCTTTGGTGGAGCTGGGAGGCACCTTTACTGGCAAGCAACCATTTAACTCTAGATTGAGGCTTGTGGTGCTTTAGCAAGAGGGGCAAAAAATGCTAGTTGATTCTGAATAGCTTTATTTTCATTCTATTTCTGTGTCGATAGTATGTCCACCACCTATCATATTTTCAATCACATATTGTATTTTGCTTTTATCTTTCTTTTTCTTGTCTCAAATCTGTCTCTTAACCTTTCTAAACTTCTCTTTCATCATCTGTACAATCACCTTCTCTAACTTATTTCTGTACTGTCCATCTTTTTCTGGTCTTAACTCTTTACATTCTTTCTCCAGCTCTCAGGTCAACCTTCATTTTCTATTATTCACCACAATTGCTTGGGATGATCTTTGGTGTCTCCTTATCCCACTTGGCACATCCAAGTATCTGCCAAGTCTAGTACAATCTATCTCTAATGTCTCCCACTCTATCCTCTCCTTGACGTCCCTTTTCTAGGTTCTAATTTATATTATCATTACCATTAACTGAGAATGACCCAATAGCTTCTCAGAATGCCTTTCTGTCTCTTATTGTTTTTGCCAAAACAAACTAAAATCAATAAAATAAAATCTCTCACTTGATTAATGAATACCTATTGAACTGGGAACATAACCCTTCAGTACATTCAGCCACTTTACGAGAGACAAACAATGTATTTTTCAGTTTTTCTACTCCTTTTCTCTCTAATTGAACTTCTTGTTTTCCCCAAAATAAGTATATTTGAACTCACACAAAGACAGTCTGTTTTTTTCTGAGTCAAATTTATACTCTTCCTTCGAAGGCCTGCCTCAAAGTAGTACATTTTAATTATCTGCCATAAATATGGACTGTTCCTTTTTTCATTTCTCATGATACTTGTGGTGCCTCTCGGAAGGCATAGGTGAAGTTTTACTTTGCCTTATAATTCTTTCATCTCTTGCCCAAACCCTCTATTGAAGTAAACAGTTTGCAGTCAGGCCCTTCCAACTGTGATTTTTACCTTCTTTCACTTAGCACAAGGAGAGAGTTCCTAAAGGCTCACAAGCACAGAACTGCTAAATGACGTGTCCACTCAGGTGCTCCTTGGGCTAGGTGTCGCTGCGGGGCAGCTTTAAGCCCTAACAGGGCACTGATTTCCACTGTGTGTTAGATCCATCCTGCTAAGTCCAGGAATATTGTATATCCTGGGAGATATAGAGAGTTCAAAGACATCTGTGGTACACATGATTGCTATAGGTTTCAGTAGCAAATGTCAAAAATTTAAAGGTGTGTTCTTCTGGGATTCAATTTTTGTTGTTATTCTTCCAGATATTTGTAAAGCACTTTCTCATTTAACCAAAAAAACCTTGCTATAACTGTATACCCACTGATATTTGAACTTTTAACTGGGACTACATAATCATCAACATATGTAGATCACATATACTACATGGCAATAAAAGTAAAATAATAATGGCACAGAAATTAAATGGAATTCTGAAATAGGCATCACAGTAAAAGTCAAATGTTACAAATTGAAGTAGCAATGAATACATAAAAAATAAAGAACTGTGTCATTTAAAAAAAAAGAAAAACAAAGAACAATTTATTTTTCTCACATTTGACTAATTACTTGTCAATCATACACCTTATATTATTTAAATCTGATGTTAGACCTGTGTATAACAAGACATTTGATTGACAGGGTAGTTTTTTTACACATGGATATGATGTTGTACTCATGTTTAATTAGATATTTGATTGACATAAAAAAGACCAATATATCCTATATTTCCATCTAAAAGTTGATATTATCCAAAAACAAAATGAAGATGGTTAGCAGGCATTTGATTATGCATTAATATCTTAGTTTTCTGGTTTATATATAATGGCCATGAAATTAATTTTACTTTAGGATTTATGTTAGAGTATCATCTTACAGCATCATATATGAGAACTATCCTTAACCACTGAAGTATATATGTTACAAACCTTGATCCTGATCTCATTCTTAGATACACTATAAAATCCTATTATAATATATCTTTGCTACTATATAGATTCAGATGCAGTAAAAATAAAACTCTGTGCTGATGAACAGCAGTCCTAAAATTGAAAACAATAATATCAGATTGAGACATTCCAATAATAGTGTTATTCAAGGTGACCATATTTCCTTATGGTTTTAATTATTTTAAATTGCATTTCAAATGCTAATCAGTAAATAAATCATGTAAATTATGCTTGGTTTGAGTAAAATTCTGAGTGTTTTCACTTAAATGTGGGCATTTTTCAAATTATTCTCTAAAGCAGCAATGGATGCCCTGAAGCATGTCAGTAAGTATTCTATCAGAGTGTGCTCAGACTATTATGTGTTGACTTAAACAAAACTGAACAAGTGTCTTCAGTGCTGGACTTCTCACAGTCTTTGAAATGCTAATCTGAGCTATGAATATTGAAGTGTGGGAAATGTCATTCCCCAAACTTCTTTGAACCAAACTCTTCTCCTGGGCAGCATGGATTGAGGGCAGAGAAATCTGCCCATGGTCTTTGGGAAAAATACTGCTCTAAGCAATTGTTCCTTGTTATGATAAGTATATCAGGATTGGATAACTCTATTTGGGGAAATGTGTTAAAAGCCTTAAAAACATGATTCTTTAAAAACACAACAACCACACAGGATTTCACTTTTATTAAAAAGTGGAATAATGAAGAATGCTTGTTTATGACCATATTGACCATAGCTCAATTTAGAAAAAATACAGAACAGTTCATAAATTAAGGCTTATTCATAATATGCAGCATAGAATAGCATGCAGAGACTAAAATCAATATGGTAGAATTATATTTTATTGACATGAAAAGATATTCCCCAAATATTAATGACACAGGCAGGTTACAAAATAGTGTCTAGAGAATTATTATTATTTTTTTGGTAAAAATATACCTAAATATGCATAGAAAAATGAGAAAGACATATCAAATTGATCATGGAGGAATTTTAAAAGTGACATTAAATTTCTCTTTTATGTTTGTATTTTATAATTCATTTGAAATAACTTGTATGGCATCAAATAAAGAAAAAATAAAAGTTTAAAAAATAACATTATCCCAAACTTTAAGCTTCCGGAGCAGAGGACGCTTCTAAGTCTTATAATCATCACCAGGGAGAGTTCAAAACCCTCATGTGAAACTGGACTAAACTGTATGTTCTTGGACCACAGCCTTCCTGATCTAAAATAAATTTTAAAAGAGAAATGTTTTTCTTTTTGGATTATGATATTTATCGAAACATTTAAAAAGACCATTAAACACTGATCATGTTTGGCAGGCCATGGTATTCTCACTTCTCTATCCTATGTAATAAAAGGCTAATATGCAAATGGTTGTCACACCCTCATGTGTAATGACCGATCAGCAGGAGGCTGTGTGCACAGCAGGTGCACACGGATGGGCAGGGCCGCATGCATGGCGAAGCGTGTGTGGGTTGGAGGGGCTGCGTGCATGATCGGTCACCAGGAGATACATGGAGCACCTCTCGGTTCCTTCCCCCCCAGCTCCCATGGGCGACAGTGGCGGCTCCCTCCTGGCCCCTGCAGGTGGTGGCAGCTCCCTTCCACATCCCTCTGGCGGAAGCGGTATGGCTCCCTCCGGCTCCCACGGGTGCACTGCAGCTCCCGCTGGCTCCCATGGAAGTGGCAGACGGCCTACTGCACGTGATTTTGCATGCTGGACCACTAGTCTATAATAATAAAAGCATAATATGCTAATTAGACCAGACCTCCTTCCGGACAGACAAAGCCGGGGCTGCGAGGGAAGCCCAGTTCCCCAGTGTCTGCCGGTGGCAGGAGGGAAGCCCAGGTCCTGGGTGCCAGAGGGAAGCTGGTGCCAGCAACCTGGGGAAGGCCTACTCTTGCTTAATTTTGTACGGGCCTCTAGTATCTGAAAAGTCTTTAACATTGGAAAGGAAGAAGAAGGAAATGCCTTAAGAATAGAGGCGCCTTGGTTTGTGTGGCTCCATGGTTAGAATGTCAGCTCCTGCAGGGAAGAGTCTAGGGTTCGATTCCCGGTCAAGGGCACGTACCTGGATTGCAGGTTTGAACCTTGGCTCTGGTCAGGCCACACAGGGGAGGCAACCAATGGATGTGTCTCTTTCACATCAATGTTTCTTTCCTCTCTCTTTTCCCCTCTCCTCCTCTCTCCCTCCCTTCCATTCTCTCTAACAATCAATGGGAAAAGTAACAACAAAAAATAAAGGAGAATTTTATGAGCAAATAGTTTGTATGGGTCCAATAGAAATTTTTAAGCAGATTTATTGAAGTATAATTGAGGTTTTTGCATATTAATTATATGAAAAAATTTTACATGTTTAACATGTACAGTTTGCTGAGTTTGGGCATACTGTACATACATATGTGTATATATACTAGTATTCATGATAACATCAATACTGTTGAAGAGAAATCACAGGTTCAAAGTGTTCTCAATTGTGCTAAAGCTTATGATACCAAACCTAGGTTAAATACCTGACCTAACTGCTGCATCAGTGGAATTTTCTGGTCAAGCACCAGTAAGATAATCCATCACATGGGCCCTCTTCATCCCCTACCCTCTTAGAAAGAAAAGTCAATCTACATGATAAAACCCTTGCTGTTCCCTTTTCCCCAAGAAAGATGTCCTGGTCTAAAAATAATCCAGTATTTTCTTTTGCTAAAATAGCTCTTTAGCCCCCACCCTTTTTCCTATAAAAAGCTTCCATTTTTAAAAAATATATTTTTACTGATTTCGGAGAGGGAAGGAGAGGGAGAAAGAGATAGAAAAATCAATTATAAGAGAGAATCATTGATCGGCTGCCTCCTGCATGCCCCTTACTGGGGATGGAACTTGGTACCCTTCAGTTCACAGGCGGTCACTGTATCCACTGAGCCAAACCAGCTAGGGCTAAAAGCTTCCAATTTGTACAACCCTTCAGAGTGCCCCTCTAGTTGCCTGATTCATGAATACTTAATAAAGCCAATTAGATCTACAAATGTATTAGGTTAAATTTTGCTTTTTTTTTTTTTAACACCACAACAAAGGTAATAAACATATTCTTCACCTTCAAAAGTTTCCTTGTATCCCACAGAAAGATTTAACCTACAAGTCAGGTTGTATTACAAAAGTAATTTGCAAAGATTTGAGTATTTAGATATTCACAACTCCTATTAATACTATATTCTTAAACAGTTGTGCATTTGAAATTGGTTGGTAAAATTTTATATCAATCTGAATGTATAGTCTTTCAACTCATACACCAAACTTTTTTCTCAAAGTTCCTATTCCTTTTAGATTTTAGTATCAAAGAACTAGAACAGATACATAGAGTTACTGCCTCCAGATAGGATTATATAAAATTAATCCTGACTGAAATAAACCTAACACTGATTCCCAATTGATTTATTCCCCCAAGTGAAGTTTCTGTCCTCATGCTCATCCCTAATGAATTCCATTCTGTACATTTCTGCTCACCTTCTCTAAACTTCATGACTAGATTATGGTATCAAGGTCACTGATGACAGCTTTAAACATCTTGAGCCCAAGCCTAACCCTGCAACACACTATATTTGTAATTCTCTCCTTTCCCCTATGACCAAGATTGGCTCTGCTCTGTTCATAAACACATTTGAGTAAGAGTGGGAATAGGTGATTCCACAAATCAAAATGAACAAATTCTCATTATACTGCTATGCAAGGCAGGGTCCACTCTTGCCCCTTGTATTCATATAATACTGAAAGTCCTACCCAGGACAGTGAGGCAAGAAAAAGAAATAAAAGACATGTACTAGTAAATAGGAAAGAAAGAACTAAAATGGCCTCCTTGCAAATGACATGATCTTATATATATGAAAACCTAAACAGTTCACCAAAAAACTGTTGAAGCTAATAAACAAATTGAGCAAGGTTGCATTATATAAAATCACCATACAAATATCAGCTGTGTTTCTATGCACTAAGTAAATTATTTGAAAGAGAAATTAAATATATATATATATATATATATATACATATATATATATTGATTGATTGATTGATTTCAGAGAGGAAGGGAGAGGGAGAGAGAAGATAGAAACATCAATGATGAGAGGGAATCATTGATTGGCTGCCTCCTGCGCGCCCCACACTGGGAATCAAAGCCGCAACCTGGGCCTGTACCCTTGATCAGAATCGGACCTTGGACCCTTCAGTCCACAGGCTGATGCTCTATCCACTGAGTCAAACTGTCTAGGGTGAAAGGGAAATTTAAAAAAATTCTACATGTAATAGCATCAAAAGGAATAAAATACTTAAAAATAAACTTATACGCTTTGGTGTCCCTATCTTTGGCCACATGCAGTTTGTCTTCAACCTCATTGGCCTCTTGGTCCTCTGCAGGCAGCCTATGCCCCATAAGACAAAATCCAGTGACCTTGTCCCTGGGCACAGACTGGCAATAAATTCTCTTAGGACCAAAAGAAAAATAAAAAATTTGTATGAGGTATCCCCAATATTAATTATTCCACATTCTCCTTACTTCAGCCAGCACAGTTGTTTGCCTAACAGCAGAACTTCATCCAGGAGAGGAATACCTTAGTTATTGTGTTATTTGGGGCAACTATGTTTGAAAATGCCTTTTAAAATTTATGCCAAGGCATAGAAGCACCTTGAGTCACCATAATACGTTTCCTGAGTTTGAGACATATTTCCCACACCTCACGGCTTCAAACTGCAGTCAATCCTCAAGCAAAGGGAAGTAAATGATGGCAGTTACAACTTGGATGGCATGAGTGAAATATAAGATCCAGGGAATATGGGCAGGGTACTGGTGTTATTTGCTACTAGAGGCCTGGTGCATGAGAATTGTGCACTGGTGGGGGGTCCCTCAGCCTGGCCTGTGCCTTCTTGCAGTCTGGGACCCATCAGGGGATGTCCGCCTGCAGGCTTAGGCCCAACACACCTGCTAGGGATCGGGCCTAAGCCAGCAGTCAGACATCCCTCTCACAGTGTGGGGCTCTCACAGTCTGGGACCCCTTGCTCCTTACCACCCCCTGTGGCAGAGGTGGGAGAGGCTGCTGCCATCACGCTGGGGTCACCAGCCATAAGCCCGGCTTCTGGCTGAGCAGTACTCCTGCTCCCCCTGTGGGAGCGCACTGACCATCAGGGGGTAGCTCTTGCATTGAGCATCTGCCCCCTGGTGGTCAGTGTGTATCATAGCAAACTGTTGTTCCACAGTTTGGTCGATTTTATTATATAGGATAACCTTTAACATTAGCATGGCTCTTTAAGACATCATCTATTACTGTTTTCTTGCTATCGCTTCCTATATAGTCTTCCAACTTCCACTATTATCTCTCTTCAAAATATCCTCAGCACAACAGTGAGAAGGATGGTAATAAAACTCAAGGCATATGAGTCTTTCCCCTGCTCAAAACTCTCTGCTGGCTTCCCATTCTTACACGAGGTAAAAGAAGAGTCCTTGGCACGAGATTGGAGGTCTCACATGATCTGTCCTGACATCCTCACCTAACACCTCCTCCCCTCTCCATTTTGATCCAAAAAAACTGGCCTCCTCACTCTCCAGATGCCTTAGGCCTTTGTAATTCCCACCCACTCGGACTGGGAACCATTCCTCCAGAGAGTGGCATGCCTCCTTCCCTCACCTCTCCCTGATCTTGACTCCAGCATCCCCTCAGTGGGTCCTTTAACCTCATAGTCATTTTCTCAATCTCCATTTCCCCCTCTTTATTATTAATCTTCGTCCTTATCACATGCTAACATTCTGCACATTTTATTAAATTTGTCTATTCTCTGTCCTCCCTCTAGAATGCAAGCTTCACCAAGACAGTGGCTAGTCTGCTTTATTCACTTATGTATCTGTGGCACATGAAAGCCTCTCAGTAAGTGTTTGCAGAGAGATGGGAAGATGCAGCTTTAGAAACTCGTTACTGAACATGGCTCAGTTTAAAAGCTTGCCTTTTAATTTTTTAAGAGACAAGTTAACATGTTTTTTAAGGAAATGGAAAGCCTGATTTAGTAAAAATATGTTTTACTTTTAATATTCTTATATTATAGTATCCTCAAAAATCACAATTTGTAGAATTTTTTGCATTAATCCCTGTATAGTTTGCTTAGGCTGTTAGAGTACATATGCATATTTGTTATTAATTAACTTTGAAAACCAGACTATTTTTTAAAAATTTTTATCCCCCCCCCCATGGATCCTTCTATACACTATAGGTATAAATAGCCTAACTAATAAAAGAGTAATATGCAAATTGACCTTATCTCTGCGACACCCACAAACCACGCCCACCAGCTAATCAGGAGCGGGTATTCAAATTAACCCAAACAAGCTGGCTGCAGCCACGGAGAGAGAAGGAGGCTTGGGTTTCACTGGCAATGGAGGTTGCCAAGCTTTCCACACACCCTGGCCTGCCTTGGCTTCCACTTAAGGCTATAAAGTTTCAATTATAGAAGATAAATACATCCCAACAAAAATGGCTGTGGCCACTGAGCAAGCAGGAAGCTTGGCTCCACTGAAGGCTACAAAGTTTCAATTGTAGAAGATAAATAAATCCCAGATCCCAGGGCCTCCATTTGGGTCACCTGGGGACATGGCCAGCCTGCAAACCATCACAGGGCCCTCACCCAGGCCGCCCCATGCCCCAAGGGAACCCCTACCCTGATCTGGGACACCCTTCAGGGCAAACCAGCCGGCCCCCACCCATGTACCAGGCCTCTATCCTATCTAATAAAAGAACAATATGCAAATTGACCATCACTTCAACACACAAGATGGCTGCCCCTATGTGGTCAAGATGACTGCCCCCATGTGGACACAAGATGGCCACCACAAGATGGCCAGCAGGGGAGGGCAGTTGGGAGGGACCAATTCTGCAAGGGAGGGCAGTTTGTGGGTGATCAGGCCAGCAGGGGAGGGCAGTTGAGGGGGACCCAGGCCTGCAGAGGAGTGTAGTTGGGGGCAATCAAGCCTGCAGGGGAGGGCAATTAGGGGTGACCAGGCCTGCAGGGGAGGGCAATTAGGGGCAAACAGGCTGGCAGAGGAGGAGTTAGGCATCAATCAGGCTGGCAGGGGAGTGGTTAGGGGTGATCAGGCTGGCAGGCAGAAGTGGTTAGGGGCAATCAGGAAGGCAGGCAGGTAAGCATTTGGGAGCCAGCAGTCCTGGATTGTGAGAGGGATGTTCAACTGCCCGTTTAGGCCCTATCCTACCTGGATCAGGCCTAAATTGGCAGTCAGACATCCCTCAAGGGGTCCCAGATTGGAGAGGGTGCAGGCTGGGCTGAGGGACACACACCCCTGTGCATGAATTTTGTGCAGTGGGCCTCTAGTTTTCTAAATGAAATAGAAGTATTTGAGAGTGATCTCTTTGGCCTATCTATTGCCCCATTTTTACAGAAGCTTGATTATACTAAATATATTTAATTATTTTTCATTTAACATTCATCTATTTTGTAATAATTTTTGAAATTGCATTAAGCTTCTGAATCAAAATCAAGAGAGTGAATTTGCTCTACTGTTTACTAATTATGTTTTAGTACATTTATTTTATTCTACATATTTCTCATTCTTTTTCTTTTAACTTATTTTTCCTCCGGTTTTCAAAACAACTCAAGCCTGTTTTGAAAGGCAAACAATATAGAAATGCATAACATAAAAAGAAATAACTGCCCCTTTTCCTACTCCATAAAGAAAATGTTTAATCACTTAGTATGTATATTTTGTTCACATATTTAATTTACATAATTTTCTTCTAGACAAATATATACTATCAATGTTATTTTATATTTTATCATAAATATATGTATCTTGACATATTTAGAGCTATTTATTTATTTATTATGAACATTTAATGTGAGATCTGCCCTCTGAGAACATTGTGAAGTGCACAATGCTGTAACATTAACACCAGGCTCAATGTTGTACAGCAGATCTCTGGAACTTGTTCATCTTATAAACCTGAAACTTTAGTAATATATAATTAAAAAAAATAACAAATATCACATTGAAGAGACTGAAGGATCCTTTTACATAGATTATTATCAGAACTGGATAATTTTCTAAAATGTGTAGACACTGATTTTCATGTATATATAATTTTGTATATGAAATACGAAACTACAGTTATACTTCTAGAATTGAGGGATAAATCCTAAACAGTAGCAGATATGTTGAAGGGCACTGTGATAACTGTGAAAAAAAATAAGTTGTCCTATAGTATTTGAAACTTGACAACTGTGAAAACAGTGAAAACCGTGAAGACAGAAGAGAGATAGCTGGTCTAAAATATAAAGAATTTCTAACATCTCTTATAACAAGTGTCTTAGTAAGATGAGTGAGAAGAAATAACCTACAAAAAATATAGCCATGAGTAAGTCGTCCCATCTTTTCTTTCATAAAGATAAATGTCATAATAGATCAGTGCTCTGCCTCTATTTTATATATTCAAACTATATTTCCCTCCTCTATTCTTTGGGACTGAAATTACTTTAGAGAGTAGTTAGAGAAAATTGAAAGTGTTTTGGAACGTGTAGGAATAAAAAGTTCAGACTGCAGTGAAACCTTTAATAACTTGTGAATTATGTCATCTGTGAAGTAACAATAGATGACAAACTCAGCTGTGAGCAGAATAAAAGCATCCTTTTCTTAAAAAAAAAAAGCCAGTTTCCCTCTAGAATTATGATCAGCTTTAGATTTTCAATGTTCTTTGTGCAAAGTTTTTTTAACTTTATTTTTGACACTGTTATAGATACTCCCCATTTCCTCCCTCCCCACCCTTGCCTACCTCCTCAGCTCTACCCTTCCTCCCCTCCAGCCATCACCACACTGCTGTCTGTGTCCAGGGGCTATGCTATATGTTCTTTGTGCAAAGTGTTCATGTACCATAAAGTATATCTTAGCTATCATAAAGATATTATCTTTATTAGAGTCCTGGGTTCAGGTATCAGTTACTAAAGTGTTAAACCTCCTTGGACTATCTCATGTTGGGCAATAATCCAGCCTATATATACATACATTGTTTTACTAAGAGACTGATTACCTCCGCCTTATGTAGACTAGATTTTTCTGATAAACAAAGAGGTTACTTATCAGAAATTCACCATCTATAATTGCTAATACTGCCCACTTGGTATTTAATTATTTCTTCTTACATGTCTAATCAACATCTCATACTTGAATTCTTCCAACACAGATTTCTTTATACCACAAATTACATTAGCAGCAGAATTCAGTCTACCTTTAATATTTTGTTTTCAGAAATGTTTCCCTTTGTGTTGAATAGGCAGTTTAAATTTTAAAAGTCATATACAGGGTACAGTCATTGCTAAGAGATTCTCATCTTTTTTTTTTAGATGTTAATTATCATAAAATCTAACTGCTTAAAATAGGTTTCATTGGTTTATAGGTGTGTGCTCAATCTGGCAGTGAGGTTGCACATGTCTGATAGTAATACCCAGAGAATAAAACGTCTCAGTGAAATACCGGGTTAGAAGCTATTCAATTGCATCATGTAATGTAGTAAAAAATTAAACCGATATGGAGCAGAATTCAACATTTCGTTTGTTAAACATTTATCACAAACTTGTGTGAGCTTAAATTTTTAAAAAAATCTCAACCCAAATGATCTGTTCTCCATTTTAAACTCCATTTATTTTCTCCTATGAAAAACAACCCCCTTTCTTCTTCTTCCATGAAACATAAGAGTTTAATAGTATCTGACTGGATTTATGGCTTCTGCTTGATAATCTTATGATTAATTTTCCAAATTCAGTATTTCCTCCCTGTTTACCTTCAAGTAGTTATCCATAAAATCTTAAAGAACAGCCTATAAGGAAATATGTTATTTAGGAAATAGAGGAATTTCATCCATAATCTTAATCAACCAAACATGTAAAATAAATAATTACATGTATTTTTAAATGTTCCCTTCTTGTTTTTTTTTTAATATGAATCTATTTTCATATTGTCATATCAGTATCCTGAATTTTCACTTGGCAATATTTAATAAGCATTATACTGTAATCTTTATAATAATCATTTAAATTTTTTATAATTTCCCTTTGATTTAGCATAATCTAATAAGCCTTTTAAACTTTACAATAATCAGTTTAAACATTTTCATTCCTGTTTAATATTCTATATAGCAGATGTGCCATATTTAAGGAACTATTTGCCTGATGCTTGCTATTTAGTTTTCTTCCAGTTTTCTCCATTACAAATTATGCCCTAATGAATAGCCTTTAGTATCTATGAAGACAGACAGATATAGTCAGAGAGAATGACAATGTGATAAAGTGTGAGCATTTGGATAACTTGGGTGAGTTATGCATAAGGATTCTTGAAACTATTTATGAAACTCTTCTATAACTCTGAAATTATCTCACAATAACTTAAAAGCGTTTGACTAAGTGGAATTATTAAATCAAATACTATGCATGTTTTGAAATCTTTCTTTTCATATTGTCATAGCAATAAGCGGTACAGCAATATGTGACTATCTATGTCATTGTTCAATTAGCAAGTGATCTATGCATAATCCATGTAGAGAAGAGATTTCTTCTCTCTGCGAAATTCATCAGCAGGTTTTGAAGGCTGTGGCAATGTGAACAGTGTGGAAGTTTTATGGGAAAGAGGGAAGAAACACTGCATTTAGAGGACCATCCATTTCAAAAAAACCTCCCGTAGTTATCTTTGGGAGCATTCACACAACAGCGTAAGAGTGGAAATGACAACAGATTGCTGTTTGTGGATCTGTTTTCCTCATCAGAGAGTTTCCACCTGGCACAGATGCTCTATGGAATAACTCACTCCATCATTGTTAGTAAGATTTGTAGCATTGCACAGCTTTCCTCGCTGCTCAAAGGTAGAACATTCCTATAAAAACTTTGGCTAAGTTGAAATGACATAAAGCTAAGACGTAATTTATATGGAAACATTCATAAGCTTTCCCAGACACGCCCCCCCCCAAAAAAAAAAACCCCACAAAAAACACACTACCGAATCGTAACAAATAACCTATATAAGACCTCAGATATCACTTACATACTGTAGAAGCCGAGTCCCTCTTGCTGCGCTGGCTGCGTGAGGCCTCGCAAGGGCTGCTGCAAAAATCAAAGAACTCTGCGCGCTATTTCCGCTCTTTACTTTGTCATAAAAGCAAAACTGCCATTTGCATTTCGAGATAACTGGTCCTAACGTAGTTCTTTCGCAGAAGCCTGTAGGTGTAATGTGAACATTTTAAAAACAGAGGGCACCTGTGTATGCAGTCACAGAATCAAATATTTTAAAGCTGGGAGGAAAGTTAGAGATTCCTCAAAGCAAATCTTGCAATTTTAGAGAGAAAAATGTGGAAACCTAGGATTGAAAAGTATGGCCGATTTACAAAACTGATCCGCAAGAAGCCATTTCTACAACAAAATAGACTTTTAAAATATTCCTGGGTTTTCTCCACAAACATTATAACCCCAGTAAGTCTATAGAATGAAACAGAACCTACCATTTTCACGCAATATTGACTGCAGTTACTTGGACAGCCTTTGAGTTTTCAGTAGTTCTTAGACTTCTCTAAATCAGTAGACTAATCGAAATATCCAAGGTTCTTAATATCAATATTTGAAGGCATATAAGCGTAAAATTATTAGTAGTATGCATTACTATTTTGAACAACAGAGTAGTTCACAGAAATACAGTTAATGACCTTCATCAGAGGCACCCTACTCATTCTTCAGCAAATATGTATTGACTGGCTATTATGTGTCACTTGTTCTTTTTTTCTTGGTGCGAGGGTTTAGGGATATAGCATTAAACAAAACAAATTCTAGCTTTCGTGGAATTTACATTTTACTGAGAAATTTACATTCCAGTGCATATCAGTTTAATATGAACTAGGTAAGTTGTTCTTAGATGTAGTTGAAATTAATTGTAAAGATAATGTCCATGATATTTGCCCCGAGGAGAAAAACTACAAATCTATAGGAATCATAGTGCTTAGGATCAGCATTTATGAAAATATAAACACGAGAAAGAGAAATTGAAATAGTCTTATGTGGTAAGCCAACTGTTTTGAATTTTATGGCTTTAAGGTTACTAGTTCAGCACTAAAGAAGTGCTAATTCATTCATTCATTCATTTTTAGCATTTTGAATGTTCCCTTTCAGTAGATGTTAAGAATGGGAATGACTGTCTCATAGCCCAAATAGGAGGATATCCTTATTTGAGATTCTTTTGGTGACTGAATGCTTAACCCAATCAGATTTAATCCTCTGCTTAATGACACCAAATTTATACTCATACATTTTCCACCTAGTGGCGGCTTTTCATAGAGCTCTTATTGTTTTGCTACTATGAACAAATGTGGCAACTGACATTTTCATGCTCATGTGTACAAGTATATTCACAGAGTAAATTCTTACAGGAAAGATTCTGACTTGAAATGTTTGTAAATTTGTAATTTGACAGATATTGTCAAAATGTTCTCCAAAGCAGTTGTTCCATTTTATATACTGACCAATAACATTTAAAAGTGCTAGTTTCTCCAGAAGCTTGCCAATACTGTTACGTGTTAAAACCTTGCTTTTCTTATAAGTGGAAGGGGTTTTGTAATATTGTTTTACTTTATATTTGTATAATTATAAGGACTCAGGTCTTTCACTTGATATTTGAAGAGATCAAGATTTTATATTTTTGGATAGTGGGACAAGTTCTAGACAATAAAGTAATGCTTCTAGCTTCTAAATTTGGAGACTGCATTTCCATTTATTTTAGCAAAAGAAACACTGTCAAAATTTAAAAAAATACAAAGTTATTTGATGTAAAGAATACTTGTAGTACATTTCTTGTTGACAATAATGCTTATTTTGGATATGTGGATTTTTCTATTGACTGGTTTCATGGAAGTATGTGGGTGTTTTCCTTCCATGAATAATAATGAGATGAGTCCATTTAAAAGTCTTCCATACACAAAGCCACCAATCTTTTACTTTTCTTGCTATTTTATGCTGAATCAAGGCATTGAGGCTAGAAAACAATGCATCTAACTTATCTCGATATTTTCTGGAGGTAATTATTTTCTGAGAGAATTGTATCCTACTTGGCACATGACTTACTTTGGGAAAGTGTGGCTTACAAGGCTTTTGACTTAGATAGTTGTCTTACTTTTGCAAAATTTGAAGCCTAAACTGTAACTAATGACATCTGTTTAATTTTACCATACCTTATCTTGGCAAACGGTTAACTAGGAAGTAAGCTAAAAGATATAGGATACAGACATTAAGGGTTAAATTGTAAATCTTTTAACAAGACAATTACAATCACATCATCCTTAAAGATAAACATTTATGTCTAAAATGTACTGATTAGATATTATGTTTCATTATGGATTTTATGAATTAATATGAAAAACATTACATTATTCATTAGTTTTGGATGACAACTGCATTATCAAGATTGCTTTTTAATAAAATTTAATGGTGATCATATCAAAATTCAGGGACCAAGAACTATTAAGATTAAAGGTGGTATTTTGACAGCTGGAAATCAAGCTCAAGAGCCTCATTGTGGCACATAAAGTGGCTCACTCTGATTTTAAAAAAATATTTTTTTAATGATTTCAGAGAGGAAGAGAGAGATAGAAACATCAATGATGAGAGGAAATCATTGATTGGCCGCCTTCTGCATGCACCCCTACTGGGGACCGAGCCCACAACACAGGCATGTGCTCTTGACAGGAATTGAAACCAGGACCCTTCAGTCCGCAGGGCGACGCTCTATCCACTGAGCCAAACTGGCAAGGGCTCCACTCTGATATTTTGAAGTGTCATGGACGGCATAGCATTTTGTTATACTATGAGTGATAGTAGAGGAAAACTATTTCTTTTGAACCAGGTGGCTTTGTGGTTATTTATTATTTGTTAATTCGTGTCTACCTAATTAACACCTATTTTTCCTCCTCATACTAGTCAATGCCCTCTTGTTAATGTTCTTTTTCTTTTCTTTTCTTATATTGATTTCAGAGAGGAAGGGAGAGGGAGAGAGATATACAAACATCAATGATGAGAATCATTGGCAGGCTGCCTCCTGCAAGCCCCACCCTGGGAATCAAGCCTACAACCTGAGTATGTGCCCTGCCCTGGAATAGAACTGTGACCTGGTTTGTAGGTCAAGGCTGAACCATTGAACCATGCAGGCTGGGCTGATAATCAGATATTTCAAAATCTACCTGTTAGCTGATATTTTTGTCTTTGAAAAAAGAAACATTGTAAAAACAGAACATTTATTGAGTTCCTACAACATACAATACAAAGTATTATCCTTAGCACTTAACTCATTTTGTAGCTAAGAAAACTAGGCCACAGAAAGTAAAGGTAACTTGTAAATGACTCACCAGTTAAGTTGTGAAATCATGATTTGAAATCATGACTATTGGACTTTAAAAGCCAATCTCTTAACACTATGCTGTGTTACTTTAATCAGGCCTGCTAGTGAGGAGAGGGGCCAATTACCAGCTGTGGAAACAGATAAATTCCACATCTAAACTTACTGCATCTTGCAATGCATTTCAGGAACCCACTGCTTTATACCTGAGGCTCAGATTCACAGTAATTGGCTGTTTTTTAAATTTTCTATATGATGATGTACTTGGAAATTTTTCACAAAGAAAAGGGGATTTGCACTTGAGCTTTTTCTGCATAATGGTCATGCTATTTATAATCACTTTTTAAAAAAATTACCTTTATTTTTGCTGATTGATACATTTTTTAAAAACTTACCTTTATTGTTGAAACTATTACAAATGTCCCTTTAAAAATCACATTTTAATCCTCATTTTAAGTCTGTGAAGTAAAGATGAGATACTGAGGTTTAGTAGCTTCTCCAAGGATGACAAGTGGTCTAAGTTCATATCTAAAATTCCAAGGTTCCCATTATGCTGATGCCTAATGGTAGGTAAGCCACAATATAACCATTTTGTCCTACAGAGACAAACATTAACTGTTTTTGTGCTTGTCCCAATTCTAAAACACAATAAAGTTTTAAGTGTTTGCTTGAAATTACAAAACTATAAGGTTTTCACTTATTTTCTATTTTTGAAGACATTTTATGTCCATTTTGAGTCCTCAAATGGGAAAACATGGCATTTTTTTTTCTGGAACCTTAAGATTTTAGGAAATACAGAAGCAATGATCTTATGACTCTGTCTTTTCCCACCAGAGTAGACCTACTTTTGAGAACCAAAATATCATTATTTTACCAGTGGGAGATTTGGGGAAATGTTTTAGGTAGCTGAATAGCCTATTTTGACGCATGTCTCCATCATTTCATTTTAGATATGCCTCAGGTCAAACGCATTCTTGAAGCACTATCCCTCAAATAAGAGCCCTTTGTAGAATAACATAAGAAATAATTGATGTCATTTTCCCCTAAAACTAATACCCAGGAGACGTTATATCCTGCTTAGAATATATGTCTTAGTGAGTTGAAATGGGCCGAAACCAGGTCTGACTTGAACATTAACCATGTTATTTTAAGAATTACCAAGAACTACCCTAACTGGTTTGGCTCAGTGGATAGAGCATCAGCCTGCAGACTAAAGGGTCCCAGGTTCGACTCCAGTTAAGGGTATGTACCTTGGTTGCGGGCACATCCCCAGTGGGGGTTGTGCAGGAGGCAGCTGATCGATGTTTCTAACTATCCCTCTCCCTTCCTCTCTGTAAAAATCAATAAAATATCTTAAAAAAAAAAAATTACCAAGAACTACAAGCAAAGGAATTAAAAATTCTCAGGGTCTTTTTTTTTTTTTTTTTATTCTCAGGAGGTTTGAGTATGAGTTTAATTTAGTTTTATGAATTTAAAAGAGTTATTTGGAGATTAATTTTTAGAGTTTGTTATTCATGTTAAAATAATTAAACAATCCAGTTCCAATATCGTGGGCCTCAAAGATGAGAATCGTGGCCTTTCTGACACTTAGTACTGAACTATCTACAATAAATTCAGCTTTCTTTGTACAGACTCAGTTTTTCCTTCGACAATTGCCCAGGTATTCCGATGTGTTTGGGAAGTGTGCTTTATTTACAGCATTTGTGACACATTATCTCAGAGCTGGAACAACCATTCAGAAGTATTCTTCTGTCATAAGATTGATGAATTTTAAAGACTCTACATTCTTTTCTTAAAATAGAAGACGTTGTACGTGGAGAAATAAAAACTAGGAAGTAAAAACTTTTGACAGATGTCAATTTAACATGTCCTATATAGTTAAGAATTTTATTAACTGATGATTTTAGTATTAAATGTTTTTCACCACCCAGGATAACCAAATTAGAAAACTCGTGTCTGTCCTTTCTTACAAAAGAAACAGGTCCTTCAATCAGCACTTTACATGACTTATTTAACTTCTTCCTTAAACAGATACCATGAGATAGGAACTGTTATCCCGTTTATAAATGAGGCTCAGTGATATTCAGTAACTTGCACAAGGTCAAAAATAGGTAACAGAGTTAGAATTCCAAAATACTGAGTAAAATGCTTAGTGAAATTAATGGCTAAACAAAAATGTTGGGTCATGCTTACCCTGTACTACATCCAAATGTAGGACAAAAGTTTATGTTATGAAATGGTATAATATGTAACCCTAAGACCTTCATTCAATGTAAGAAAATGCAAACTAAGAGACAAGAGACAAAGCCCAGGACTTAGCTTATTCTCTATTTTTAATGGTAGCTCAATAAAGACTTGGCTTAGCTGATTTGGGTTAGTTTAGTAAAATGAGGCTTAGCTCCAGAGGTCTTTCCCAGGAACCCCCCCCCCCCCCCGCACCTGTTACCATATCTGTTCTAGACTTGGGAGCTTCCGTGGTTGCATAGATTCTCCCTGGTCCCTGGTTCCTATAAATGTGTGAAGTTTTCAAAGGGCAGGACCCCCTTTAATGGGAAAGCATCCAGCCCAGCTATGCTCATTTTGGCACATATCTTTGTGCGATAGTGAGGGGTTGGGAAAATCAAGTGTACTCTGTTATATTTTTGTTTATAAATTTTTACCCAATAAATATCTATATATATAAAAGGCTAATATGCCAAGTGTTTCCATCTGACCAGTCATTATGACACACATTGACCACCAGGGGGTAGATGCTCAAAGCAGGAGCTGCCAAGCTGCAGTGACTTGGCAGTGGTGGTTCTCGGGTGATGCACCCCGAAACCAGAGAGGAGGGCTCCCCATTCCTTGTGGGGCCACGTGATTCCACCTTCAGCCGTGGGTTATGTTGTTGCTGGGGCACTGTCGGCCACAAATCTGGTTACTGCACACTTGTGTTTGCGTTCCACATCCTGTACAATAGCAACTTTGCAGAGTGCCCTCTTGCACTCTGGAACTCCTCAGGGGATGTTGAAGTGCCAATTTTGGCCTGATCCCCGCAGGCCAGACCAAGGGACCCCACTTGCCTGAGAGACCCTACTTACTGTGCAGACGCCAGGGAGAGACTGTGGGAGGTTGGCTCCAGGATGTGTCTGGCCTGTGTCCCCCCAGGCCCTCATACCAGGCACCTTCTAATTAGTTTCTTTTCAATTTGCATGAATTTTTGCACCAGGCCACTAGTTATTTAATACTAGAGGCCCGATGCACAAAGATTTGTGCAAGAATGGGCCTTCCTTATCCTGGCTGCCGGCAGCGCCTTCGTGCTGGCTTGGAGCAGCCTTTCCACCTTCCCACATTGCCCAGAGGCCTGGAGAGGCTGGGGTGGTGCGAATGCCTGTGTTGTCAGCATGGCGATGACACAAGTGCCCCGCCCCGCCCTGCTCTCAGGCACTCTGTGCTTGTGTATGCAAATTAACCCACCATCTTTGTTGGGTTAATTTGCATACTCACTCGTGATTGGCTGGTGGGTGTTGCAAAGGTACGGTCAATTAGCATGTTACTCTTTGATTAGGTAGATTTACACAGGTACCATAAGTGTCTGCATTCTCTTTGCACATTAGAATATCCTGTGCCATTTTAAAAAAAAGCTAATAGCCCTAGCCAGTTTGACTCACTGAATAGAGCATAGGCCTGTAGACTGAAGGGTCCCAGATTCGATTCCTATCAAGGGCATATACCTGGGTTGCAAGCTTGATCCCCAGTAGGGGGCATGCAGGAAGCAGCTGATCAATGATTTTCTCTCATAATTGATGTTTCTATCTCTTTCCTTTCCTCTCTGAAATCAATAAAAAAATATAGGTATATAAAAGAAATGTAATGTCAGGTAAATCTTTGTTCATTTCATATGAGATCACTTCAGGTGAGCTTTTTTTGAAGCTGAACTGTTTGAAGCATATCCCATCATCATTCATTCTCATGTATTCTGCTGGTTTATACCTGATAATCCCGCAAATGTGAACCCCATCTATTCAGGTATTCAGGGATCAGCTGCACCAAAATCAACCCAAAATTCAGAAGGAAATGTACACTAGGATTATTCAGCATGAATCTTCTATGTCAGGAAGAAACATTTTTCTGTAAGTGAAGGGAATCCCACGAGGAAACGAAAATAGGCCATTTCACACCAGTGTGTTTCCCTCTCCATCCATTTTCCTCACTCTGTTGACATCTCTCCCTCTTCCTCTCACTCTCATGACCCTTCTTTCTCCTTGACTCTGCTTTCTTCAGTGAATATGCTGTCCAAAGAAATACAAATGAACAATAAAAATGTATTTCCTAAAATCAATACAAGTTCTTTTCAGGGCAGCATGTCCCTTGGTATGACAAAAATATATTTCTTATTGTAAGTTCATTTAACTATCCTTAGTGACGGTGTCATTTTTCCTTTCCAAGAGAAATATTCAATTTTACAAAAGTTCAATATTTGGGGTTCTTATATAATTGCTGATTTGTGGAGGAATAGGTAGAAAATACACAATTCACAATAGGAGAAAAGCCTATCTTCTTTCATTTTATTTCAAAGGAATCTCAATCTTTTTCTTTCATTTTTTAAAATTTCAAATATCATATTGGGGGAAAACCATAATTAATCAATGAAACATAAACGATAATTTAAAATTAATGAGAAAATCTGGTGCACTCATCTGGTATTATTATTTTATTTTTTGTTTGTTAGTTTTTATTTTCTTTACTGATTAAGGTATTACATATGTGTCCTTATTCCTCCATTACCCCCCACCTCCCATTCATGCCCTCACCCCCTTGTTGTCTGTGTCCATTGATTAGGCTTATATGCATGCATATAAGTCCTTTGGTTGATCTCTCCCCCTTACAATCACCCTCCCCTACCTTCCCTGAGGTTTCACGTTCTGAATGATGTTTCTCTGTCTCTGGATCTATTTTTGTTCATCAGTTTATGTTGTTCATTATATTCCACAAATGAGTGAGATCATGTGATATTTATCTTTCTCTGCCTGGCTTATTTCACTTAGCATAATGCTCTCCATCTGCATACATGTTGTTGCAAATGGTAGTAATTCCTTCTTTATTATGGCAGCATAGTATTCCATTGTGTAGATGTACCACAATTTTTTAATCCACTCATCTGCTGATGGGCACTTAGGCTGTTTCCAAATCTTAGCTATGGTGAATTGTGCTGCTATGAACATAGGGGTGCATATATCCTTTCTGATTCGTGTTTCCAGTTTCTTGGGATATATTCCTAGAAGTGGGATCACTGGGTCAAATGGGAGTTCCATTTTTAGTTTTTTGAGGAAACTCCATACGGTTCTCCACAGTGGCTGCACCAGTCTGCATTCCCACCAGCAGTGCACCAGGGTTCCCTTCTCTCCGCATCCTCACCAGCACTTGTTATTTGTTTATTTGTTGATAATAGCCATTCTGACAGGTGTGAGATAGTACCCCATTGTTGTTTTGATTTCTATCTCTCTGATGATTAGTGACTTTGAGCAGGTTTTCATAAGTCTCTTGGCCTTCCTTCTGTCTTCTTTGGAAAAGTGTCTATTTAGATCAGTTGCCCATTATTGTTTGGGTTGTTTATCTTCTTTTTATTAAGTTGCATGAGTTCCCTGTAAATGTTGGAGATTAAACCCTTATTGTTGATATCATTGGCAAATATGTTGTCCCGTGCAGTGGGCTTTCTTGTTGTTTTGTTGATGGTTTCTTTTGCTCTGCAAAAGCATTTTATTTTGATGTGGTCCCATTTGTTTATTTTCTCTTTAGTTTCCATTGCCCTAGGAGCAGTATCAGTGAAGAAATTGCTTTGGCACATGTCAGAGATTTTTCTGCCTATGGATTCCTCTAGTATTTTTATGGTTTCCCATCTTATGTTTAAGTCCTTGATCCATTATGAGTTTATTTTTGTGTATGGTGTAAGTTGGTGGTCTAGTTTCATTTTTTTGCATGTATCTGTCCAATTTTACCAAAAACATTTATTGAAGAGACTGTCTTGACTCCATTGCATGTTCATGCCTCCTTTGTCAAATATTAATTGAGCATAGTGATTTGGGTCGATTTCTGGGTTCCCTATTCTATTCCATTGATCTATATGACAGTTCTTATACCAATACCAGGCTGTTTTGAGAACAGTGGCTTTGTAATACAGCTTGATATCTGGTATTGAGATCCCACCTACTTTGTTCTTCTTTCTCAGGACTGCTGTAGTTATTCGGGGTCTTTTTTTATTCCAGATGAATTTTTGGAAAGTTTGCTCTAGGTCTGTGAAACATGCCGTTGGTATTTTAATAGGAACTGCATTGAATTTATAGATTGCTTTGGGCAGTATGGACATTATGATAATGTTGATTCTACCAATCCATGAACATGGTGTGTTCTTCCATCTGCTTATGTCTTCCTCTATCTCTTTTTCCAGTGTCGCGTAGTTTTCCGCATATAGATCTTTTACCACCTTAGGTAAGTTTATTCCTAGGTATCTTAATTTTTTTGGTGCGATGGTAAATGGGATTGCTTTTTTAGTCTCTCTTTCTGTAAGTTCATTATTGGTGTATAGAAATGCCATAGATTTCTTGGCACTAATTTTGTATCCTGCTACATTGCCAAATTCATTTATTAAGTCTGTTAGTTTTTTGATGGAGTCTTTCGCCTTTTTTATGTACACTATCATGTCATCTGCAAATAAGGACAGCTTGACTTCTTCTTTTCCAATTTGGATGCCTTTTATTTCTTCTTCTTGTCTAATTGAAATGGCTAGTACTTCCAGCACTATGTTGAACAGGAGTGGTGGAGTTAGCATCCCTGTCTTGTTCCTGTTCTTAGGAGAAATGTTTTTAGTTTTTGCCCATTGAGTATGATGTTGGCTGTGAGTTTTTCATATATGGCTTTTATGATGTTGAGGTATGATCCTTCTATTCCCACCTTGCTGAGAGTTTTTATCTAGAAAGGGTGCTGGATTTTGTTAAATTCTTTTTCTGCATCAATTGATATGACTATGTGATTTTTATCGCTCAATTTGTTTATGTGATGTATCATGTTTATTGATTTGTGAATATTGTACCATCCTTGCATCCCTGGGATGAATCCTGCTTGGTCATGGTGTATGGTCTTTCTGATGTACTGCTGGATCTCATTTGGTAGAATTTTGTTGAAGATTTTAGCATCTATGTTCATGAGGGATATTGGTCTGTAATTCTCTTTCATTGTGTTATCTTTATATGGTTTTGGTTTTGGGTTGATGCTGGCTTCATAGAATGAGTTTGGAAGTGTTCCTTCCTCCTGAATTTTCTGGAATAGTCTGAGGAGGATAGGTTTTAGTTCTTCCTTGAATGTTTGGTAAAACTCCCCTGTGAAGCCATCTGGCCCCAGGCTTTTGTTTGCTGGAAGCTTTTTAATGACTGCTTCAATTTCTTCAAAGTTATCAGCCTATTGAGATTTTCAGTATCTTCCTAAGTTTTGGAAGGTTGTATTTTTCTAGGAAAATGTCCATTTCCTCAAGTTTGTCTAGTTTGTTAGAATAGAGTTGTTCATCGTATTTTTTTTAATAATCCTCTGTATTTCTGTGGGGTCTGTTGTTATTTCGCCTGTACTATTTCTGCTTTTTTTATTTGGGTCCTCTCTTTTTGCTTCTTGGTGATCCTGGCTAGAGGTTCATCAATCTTGTTTATCCTTTCAAAGAACCAGCTCTTGGTTTCATTGATCTTTTGCATTGGTTTTTTTTGGTCTCTATGTCATTCATTTCTGCTCTGATCTTTAATATTTCCTCCCTTCTGCTCACTGTGGGCTTTTCTTGTTGCTCTCTTTCTAATTCTTTGAGTTTTGAGTGAGATAATTTATTATCATTTTTTCTTGTTTTTTTTTGAGGTAGGCCTGTAGAGCTATAAACTTCCCTCTCAGGACTGCTTTCATTGTGTCCCATAGAATTTCTACTGTATGTTTTTATTGTCACTAGTGTCTAGGATGTTTTCAATTTCTTCTTTGATCTCTCTGGTAACCCAGTCATTGTTTAATAGCGTGCTATTTAGTCTCCAAGTGTTTGAATTTTTTGGAATGTTTTTATTGTAGATTATTTCTAAGATTATGCCATTGTGGTCTGAGAAAATGCTTGATATGATTTCAATCTTTTTGAATTTGGGGAGATTTTGTTTGTGACCCAATATGTGGTCTATTCTTGAAAATGTCCCATGTGCACTTGAGAAGAACGTATATTCCGTGGCTTTGGGGTGAAATGCTCTGAAGATGTCAATTAGGTCCATTTGATCTAGTGAGTCTTTGAGAATTGCTGTTGCTTTGCTGATTTTTTGTCTAGAGGATTTATCCAGTGATGTCAGTGGTATATTAAAGTCCCCTAATATGATTGTATTGTTGTTGATCTCTCCCTTGATATCATACAGGAGTTTTTTTTATGTATTTGGGTGCTCCTGCATTGGGTGCATATATGTTTATCAGGGTTATATCCTCTTATTGTATCGATCCCTTTATTATTATGAAGTGGCCTTCCTTATCTCATGTTATGGCCTTTACTTTGAGGTCTATTTTGTCAGAAATAAGTACTGCTACCTCAGCTTTTATTTTCATTTCCATTTGCCTGAAAGGTGTTTTCCCATCCCTTCAATTTCAGTCTGTATGAGTCCCTTTTTCTGAGGTGGGTCTCTTGTAGGCAGCATATATATGGGTCGTGTTTGTTATTTTTTTATCCATTCAGCCACTCGATGTCTTTTGATTGGAGCATTTAGTCTGTTTACATTTAAAGTTATTATTGAAAGGAACTTATTTGTAGACATTTTTATTCTTTGTGTCTGTGTTCCTTCTTGCCTTTTTATTTCTTCTTTTTACACCAGTCCCTTTAGCATTTGTTGCATTGTTGGCTTCATAGTGATAAACTCCCTTAGAATTTTTTTGTCTGTGAAGCCCCTTATTTCCCCTTCAATTGTGAATGAATTGTGAATTGCTGGATATATTATTCTTGGATTCTGTCCCTTGGTTTGCATCACTTTGTAAATTTCCTTTCATTTTTTTCTGGCCTGATGTGTTTCTGTTGAGAAATCACTTGATAATCTAATGGGAGCTCCCTTGTATGTAACTTTCTGTCTCTCTCTTGCAGCCTTTAAGATTCTTTTTTTGTCCTGAACATTTGCCATCGTAATTATGATGTGTCTTGGTGTGGGTCTTTTCGGGTTCATTTGTTTGGGACTCTTTGTGCTTGTGTGACTTTTTTTCTTTGCTATATCAGGGAAGTTTTCTGACATTATTTCTTCAAATAGTTCTCCTAACCCTTGTTGCTCTTCCTGTTGTTCTGGCACCCCTATTATTCATATGTTGCTCCGTTTCATGTTGTTCCATAGCTCCCTTAGGCTCTCCTCCTGTCTTTTAATTTTTTTCTCCAGTTGGATTTCAGTTTGGTTGTGTTTTGCTTCCCTCTCTTCTAGTTCACTAATTCGGTACTCCGCTTCTCCTAGTATACTGTTGAAACTTTCCATGGTGTTTTTTATTGCAGCTATATCACTCTTCATTTCTTCTTGATTCTTACATTAGGTGTTGATTTTTTTCTTCCATCCGGTTTATGAACTCTATGACCTTTATTCTGAATTCTTTTTCTGACATATTGCATAACTCTGTTTTACTTACCTGCTTTTCTGGCAATTCCTCCTTTTCTTTCCTTTGGGGGTATCTTTGTCTACCCATTTTTGGTCTCACCGACTGATCTAGATGTGGAGCTGTGCAGGGGCTGCTCCTTGGGTGGCAGTGGCTTCTCTGGCTGTGGTTGCTCCTCGGGTGGTTACGGTAGCAGCTGCTTCTCATTTGGCAGCAGCTCCTCTGATGGGTGCTGTTCATAGCAGTGCCTCCTCTGGCTGGTGTGGGAGACTGCTCATATAGCAGCTACTATTCCTTCAAAGGGGGTGGGCTGATTATGAGGTTGCTGCTCCTAGGATGGGGATGGGTAGCTCGTGTCCGCTACTCCTTGGACTGGGGCCAGCTGCTCACGTGGCTGCTGTTCTTTAGATGGGGGCTGGCTGCATGCTGCTGCTGTTCCTCAGATGGGATGGGCTACTCGTGATGCCACCGCTCCTTGGACAGGGGCAGATTGCTTGCAGGGCTGCTGCTCCTTGTACAGGTGCGGGTTGATCGTGCAGGTGCTTCTCCTTAGATGGGGGGCGGTCTGCTCATGTGGCTGCTGCTCCTCACATGGGAGTGAGCTGCTCATGCTGTTGATGCTCCTCGGACAGGGATGGGGTGCTCACCCGGCTCCTTCTCATTGAACAAGTTCTGGCTGCGTGTGGGCGCAGCTCCTCGGACCAGTGCGGACTGCATAGGGCTGCTGCTCCTTGGATGTGGGCAGTCTGCTTATGTGGCTGCTGCTCCTCAGATGGGGGGAGGCTGCTTGTGTGGCTGCTGCTCCTCAGAAGGGGGTGGGCTGCTCATACAGGTGCTGCTCCTCAGATGGGGGAAGGAAGTTTGTGTGGCTGCTGCTCCTTGGAAAATGATGGTCTACTCACACAGCTGCTGCTTCTTGGAAGGTGGCTGGCTGCTTATGCAGCACAGCTGCTGCTCTTCGGACAGGTGCAGGGTGTGGGCTGCGTGCAGCTGCTGCTCCTCAGAGGGGGGCCGGCTGCGTGGGGCTGCTGCTCCTCAGTAGTGGGTAGGCTGCTCAAGCGGCTGCTGCTCCTCAGATGGGGCGAGCTGCTCATGTGGTTGCTGCTCCTCAGACAGGGGAACTGGCTTCTCACACAGCTGCTGCTGCTTGGACAGGGCAGGCCACATGAAGCTGCTGCTCTTAGGCCTGTGGCGGGTTGCTTGTGGGGCTGCTGCTCCTTGGACAGGAGTGGGCTGCTCACATGTCTGCTGTTCACGTGGTTGCAGTGCCCTGGGCTAAAGCGTTGGGCTGTTCAGAGGGGAGCCTGCTTCTGAACTCAC
Source organism: Corynorhinus townsendii (assembly GCA_026230045.1). Taxonomy (NCBI): domain Eukaryota; kingdom Metazoa; phylum Chordata; class Mammalia; order Chiroptera; family Vespertilionidae; genus Corynorhinus; species Corynorhinus townsendii. Next base: position 112,863,500 of record JAPDVU010000005.1, read on the forward strand.
AGGAGCCTGCGCTCAGGGTGGCTGGAGCCTCGTTGATGGTGGGATCACAGCCTAGGTAGCATGTCCCTGACAGGGGTGGCTGTAGAGTCCCAGGTGTTATCTGAGGGCACTCTGGGTGGAGTTGAGGCTGGGAACCCAGTTACAGCAGCTCTCCCCTTCAAAAAGGCTAGGCCTCTAAGGACAAGCTGGCTTCCCAGAACTGTTTGCAATGGTAGCAGAAGATGCTTAGTTAGGTGAGCCTGATTGGCCTGCCCCTGAAGGTCCTGTGGGATTTAACTGTATCTCTCTCTCTCTCTCTCCCTCTCATACACACACACCCCACCTGACCACACACTCCTCTTTATTCCCTCACTCACTCATGCTCTCCCTCACTGCCACATTTTTCCTGCCTCTATAGTTGGGTCTGAGGTGTTATTGACCCGTTCGTGGATGGAATTTCTTCTCCAGGTGTCTGGTTATGTGGCTTGCTCTCAAGCCCCTTGACCAGACAGGATAAGATTCACCTGAATAAGACAACACAGAGGGAACTAAGCACAAATGTACACAGGACACCAATATCCCCAATATAAGTGACCACCTGAGCAAAGAGAGTTAGGGCAGAGAAAAGAGAGCACAAATGCTATCAAAGAGAAAGAAAAAGGTAAGGGATAAAAGACAAAGGAATAAAAAGGAGAATATATATATGTATGTGGGGGTAAGACACCACAGAACCAAAAGATAAACCAAAAATTACAAACATCACACACCCAGGAAAGAGGATTGTGGTATTATTATTTTAATTAGGTTCAAAGCCTCAAATTTCTGCCATTTATTACCAATATGATTCATTATTACATAGTCATGTCTTAATCAGTTAAGGAAGAATTTTCAAGGTTAGTAGTATTAGTTCTGGAGAGAAAAGAAGGCCTGCCCTACACTGTTGGTGAAATTGCAACCTGATGAAGCCTATTTTCAAATGAAATCTGGCAATAGTTACCAAATTTTCTATATACACAGTAAAGTGCACCAGGATACAAGTACACTAATGTGCTTATAGCTCTCTTTGTAAGAACGAACACAATCACAATAAATCATTATAAACAAGGTACTTGTTAACTGCATTACAGAATGTCCACATGATAAAGACACTGCTGAAATGTTGTAGATATGTATATGTTGATTTGAATAATAACGTTCAAGATATATTATTAAATAAAAAATATGGTATAGAAAACTGAGTATAGTGTGATCTCTTTAGATGTTTAAAATTTTATGCATATGTACAGCTATACACATGGAAACTATTTCTAGATTTATAGACTGTTGATGGTGGGTCCCTCTGAGAAGAGGACTCAGAGGTATGGTGTGTAGGAGGCTTCTACTTCTCATTATGTATGTCTCTGAGCATAGATCATATTTGATTATGCATATTATTTTTTATTATTTTTTAAATATCCAGAGGCTAGTGAAATTATAGGCCATTTTGGCATTAAAATATATCAAGAAATATAACTTAGAAAATATTAACTGGTGGCTGACACTAAACTTTTTCATATAAATACAGAACTTTACTATGTATTCTCTATAGAAAGTAATTCTGGTTTTAAACTGGATGCTCAAGATTTCTGGAACAAGTTTAGAATTACTGACTAGAATCATTTACGGAGCGTTCAGAGAAACAGCTTGGCGACAGGAAAGAATGAGCAATTACTAATGTGTGCTTGCTCAGGCCACAGCAGCCTGGCAACTCGCCCCGGCACATGGGATAACGGAAAGAAGCAATCTCCTGTTCTCCAGGCATAGCGGTCAGTGGTCCCTTGGTCACACAGGGGTGTCCACTCTCCCTTCTTTGATATTCTGATGCTCATTGTATTGATGTGTGTATCTGTTGTTACTGCACTGTGGGCTCTGGTCCTGGCCAGGTTTGTGGCACCCATACCCGTATGTTTATCCATTCATCTGTTGTCTATTCACCTTTTGGTGGCCATTTGGATTGCTACCAGTTTTTTGGCTATTACAAATTAAACTGCTGTAAACATTAATGAAAAGTCTTTTGTGGTTATATCTTTTTATTTGTCTTGTGTTAATATTTAGAAGTATAATGGCTGGATCATATGTCAGGTGAATATTTACTTTTAAAAGAAATTATCAAGCTATTCTCAAACTGGTTGCACCATTTTACATCCTTTACCGACAGTGAATAGGGGTTCCAGTTCATCCACAACTTCACTAAAAAATGAGATATGGTCACATTGATATGGTCAGTCTTTGTAATTTTAGCCTTCTAATAAGTGAGTAGTGAAAACTTTCAGTTTCATGTCTAATTTAAAAGTAAATAAAAGAGAGCTATTCTTCTGAGTAGTGAATAATTTCCCATAGAACTCAGGATATTAAAAAACTGAACAGAAAACAAGACTATAGAATATTTACACATTTAAATTTTTTCTTTAAAGCCAGTTTTAGGGTAAGAGTTGGAGTGCTTATTTTTTAAAAGTAATTTTTAAAGATTACAATGGATGACATATTCACTTAGAATCCAAGCATTATAGCAAATCAACCATTTTACTTGACTGTAGCTCTTAATCACACCAAACCAAAACAAACCTGCCCATAGTAGCACTAAATATAGTAAAGTCTCACAGAAAATCACTGACTGACTTAATACTAAAATTTACTTTTCTTAACTTCTAAAGTAGTGACACATTACTTCTCATATATTGGGTATTGCTGTATTACATAAATTACTCTGAATTCAATATGCAGATAAGACATTTTGAGTGTATAATGAAAGTATACAGATTTGTTGCCTAAAGGGTAGTTGGGCTTATAACCTAGATTTGTATCATTGGAGTAAAGTTGCATTATCTATCAGACAAAGAAAGGTTGTAAGAGAATGTTTTAGGTAGAGTTGTGGAAATAAGATAGCAAGCGTCACAGGAAGTAGAGGTGGAAGGAAAACAAAGCGAGAAGAGCAATAGTTGCAAAAATGCTGTATACAGATGGCTTTTGCAGGGGGAAAGCGATTATAGCCATATGGTCAGATAATTAGCTTTTAGTCCACAGAGGTGAAGATAAGAGAGCCATGGAAATCATTCCAGATGCATGAATGGAACAAAATCATAAGAAGCCTAAAGTAGATTATGTCACTCGCTACATGTTGAAATAACGAGGGAGATGGTATAGAAGATGGAAAAAGAAAAGAATGTAAAACTTGAGATGCCAAATAATAGTAGATATATGAAGAGTAGTTAAAAGGAACTACTAAATAAAGAAAAATATCCAAGGTTCTAGAAATAGAATTGCAGAGCACAAGAGGATAACCTGTAGAGAGTTTTGTTATCCATGAACTGTTTGCATCCCTGGGCTTCTAATAATAGTACATAATAAGAAAATATGAAGGACATGTTTAATTCACAAAATATTATAAAATATTTGACATTATGTGAGAAAATATATTGACTTTTGGAGGGAATACATAATTTTTATAATATTCTAAACCGATGATAGTTGTACCAAATTAATCAGCACAAAAAGATGATGACCGTATCTTCACTACACCCACAAGCCCCACCCACCAGCCAAACAGGAGCAAGTATCCAAATTAACCCAACCAAGATGGCTGCAGCCACAGAATGAGCAGGAGGCTTGGGTTTCCCTGGCAATGGAGGAAGCCAAGCTTCCCCACACCCTGGCCGGCCACGGACTCCACTCAAGGTTACAAAGTTTCAATTATAGAAGATAAATAAATAAATCTCAACAAAAACGGTTGCAGCCACTGAGTGAGCAGGAGGCTTGGGTTTCCCCAGCAGTGGAGAATGCCAAGCTTTCTGCCCGCCCTGGCCTGCTATAGCTTCCACTCAAGGCTACAAAGTTTCAATTATGGAAGATAAATAAATCGCAGATACCAGGGCCTCTGCTTCAGTCACTGGGGGGCATGGCCTGTCTGCAAACCATCACAGGGCCCTTTCCCAGGCTGCCCCATGCCCCAAGGGAACCCCCACCCTGATCCGGGACACCCTTCAGGGCAAACCAGCCAGCCCCCACCCATGCACCAGGCCTCTATCCTATCTAATAAAAGAGTAATATGCAAATTGACCATCACTCCACACACAAGATGGCTGCCCCCATGTGGTCAAAGATGGCTGCCTCCATGTGGACACAAGATGGCCACCACAAGATGGCCAGCAGGGCAGGGCAGTTGGGAGGGACCAGGCCTGCAAGGGAGGGTAGTTGGGAGGAACCAGGCCTGCAGGGGAGGGCAGTTAGGGATGACCAGGCCAGCAGAGGAGGGAAGTTGGGGGTGTCTGGGCCTGCAAGAAAGGGCAGTTGTGGGGGACCCAGGCCTGCAGGGGAGAGTGGTTAGGGGCAATGGGGCTGGCAAGGGAGCAGTTAGGCAATCAATCAGGCTGGCAGGGTAGTGGTTAGGGGGTAATCAGGCTGGCAGGCAGAAGCAGTCAGGGACAATCAGGAAGGCAAGCAGGTGAGCAGTTGGGAGCCAGCAGTACTGGATTGTGCGAGGGATGTCCTACTGGGATCGGGCCTAAATGAGCAGTCAGACATCCCTTGAGGGGTCCCATACTGGAGAGGGTGCAGGCTGGGCTGAGGGACATCCTCCCTTCCCCACCATGCATGAATTTTGTGCACTGGGCCTCCAGTTCATAATAATAAGCCAGGTTTTATGAAAACCCAACTAACTAATAGAAATAAACATAAGGTCCAGCACATCAAAAGATCAAATATAGAAAAAGGCTTAGGAGCAACCTACATGAAAAAGAGTGACTGTACTAGTAAGAGAGAAGAGAATGAGAGGGAGAGGGAGAGGGAGAGATGAGTGAGGAGAGAGAGAGAGAGAGAAAGGAACATTGATGTGAGAGAGACATATTGGTTGCCTTCCATATGTGCCCTTACCAGGCTGGGGATCAAACCTGCAATGCAGGTACATGCCCCTGACTGGGAATTGAACCCAACACTCTTTGATGCACAGGTCCACCCTCTAACCATTGAGATACACTGGCCATGGCTATAATCACTTTTATTTGGGATCCAAATTCAAATTAAGGGAAAGCAGGAAGATTGAAAGAAATTATTGACCTTTCTACATCACTGATTTTTATGCTTTCCATTTAAATGGGAATTTTAAAATAATGGTTTAGTTTAGATTCAAGTTGGGTCGTGCTTTCTTAATAACACCTGGAGTGGGATAGGTGTTTTTCTAATATTGATCCAAATTTTGCTTAAAAGGTTCACATCTATCACTAAATCACGGGAGGGTTTAGTGTGAGCCGCTACCGCAGATACATTGGCATAGCTATTAATTCAGTCCTTCGACTTGTCAGGAATGTTGACAGTGTTCAGCTTTGATGCCTGTGGCTCTCGCTTCGCAGGGGAGAGCCCAGTTTGCTGCTGAATGGTGCTGGTCCATCTCCATCACAAAGCACACACTCTCATTCCCTTTTGACTTTGACTCTCATCCTGGTAATTAAGACTCCTTTGATTTTGTTTGGCATCTCACCATCTGCAGAAAAGGAGGGCAAGCCCAGAAAACCGGCACCTTCACAATTTCATGGGGTCCTTGATTAAACTCCGTTTAATTCTGAGAATCTTAATCAAGGTAATTATCTCACTCTGGGTGTCTGTGTCTGCACATGCTCCTCTCGTGGGTTCCTCCAACAGCTGGAAGGAGTTTGCATGTGGCAGCTCTCCACAATGGCCCCACTGTGGAGGAGCAGTGCGAGTGTATGGGCAGCCCTATTTAACATAGTCCTGTGTGTATGGCTATATTGATTTGTTTTTAAAACCTTCCAAATGTGTACAAAGCAGGCGGCTAATTTTGTGCCAAAAGACTAGATTAGTTAATTTTCAATAATGCTGAATTCAACCCTTTAATATATTTCTCTGTAATTCTCACACCAAAGCCCACTAATTACTTATCTAGTGGCTTTACTATCTTTTCCAAAACACAACTGAAAGTTCAACCCCGAGAAAGTCCAAAAGGCATACTCCATTCATCACTCATTTCATGCCATTTTAGGTTTACCAGATGCTAACTGTTTCGTATTGAACTAACTAACACTGCAGAAAATACACATAAAAATACATTATGATATTAGAAATGTTGCTACCTGGGAAATTTAAAGTTTTGTTAGTCCAAATAGTTTTGAGAACTGGTTAACTACGGAGCTTAGCATTCTGTTGTGTTGTCGTGTTTTGTACAAGAAAGTTCATCTGGGGGTTGGGGGTACAGAGATTTTCTTAAAAACAATGCAGACTGTTGCCTTTGATTTATACCTCATGGGTGAATCGATCCACCAAAGCTATTATATATCTTCCTTTTCCATTTCTTTCCGTCAAGGCCTTCCATTAGTGGACGGAGGAAAGATGAGAATCTCCCAGTCATGGCATTTCAGAACACAAAGGCCTTGGAGGAACTCCAATCCAGTATTTCTCACCTGCTGGGTTTTCTTTGTTCTCTTGTTTTTGTTTTTTTAACTTGCTAAACTATTTCATAATAACATAAAAATCTAGTGAACAACTATAAAAATTTCTCATTAACTTAAACTGTTGGTATGGCTGATATAGCTTAGAAGCCAAATATCTTATTTCAACTCAGTATAATATTTAATTACATAAAATTAATGTAATACAATGTCCAACATATTCAAAACACACATTGTCTCTTCTATTTATTAATTTATATTAAATAAGTATGTAAGAAAAAACATTTTTGCTGACAAACAAATGTAAAAGGCTATATTTTATAATGTGTGTGCCTAACTAGACTAAACAAGTTTTTATCAAAATAGATAAAAATTGCTTTCATAGCATGTTTGAAATTATTTAACAATTAAAAAATATAATATCCATATGTTATCTTAGATACTGAAATAAGAGAGACCAGGTTAGGTACTTTTGTAAGCATTTCTCTTCTCATAACATATTGTCAATTTGAATAATTTTGAAATCTAATTTTTTATTTTATTTCTAACTAGAGGCCTGATGCAGGAAATATGTACAAGAATAGGCTTTTCTTCCCCCAGCCGCCAGCACTGGCTCCCCTCTGGCACCCGGGACCCGGGCTTCCCTCTGGCCACTGGCACCTGGGACTCGGGGTTCCCTCGCAGCCCCAGCTTCATCTGGAAGGTTGTCCAGTCTAATTAGCATATTACACTTTTATTATTACAGATGTATTTATTGCTTATAATTTAAAACTCCACCAGAATAGAAATGGTGCTCTGTACTTTTTTAAACATTAAAGTCTCTTGATGTGCCATGTAGAAATTTACAAAGATGAATTCAACTTAGGGATCTGGCAAATTCATTGACATGAATTTTGGGCAGAATGTCTTGCCCACATTTTTCTCTAACTGGTTGCTTTCAATACCAGAATTCCTCATGATGCCTTCTTTAAAATGGTTATCCATTTTCAGTACAAAAATATATGACTAAAATTTTTTCAAAAATATGTAATAGATTTTTTAAAAAGTGGAAAGATAGACGATATTCATGATGACAGTAGCAGGAAGATAGGAAAGTGGCTGAGGGTAAGTGAACTCTTGATGATAATATTTTACTTCAAATTTTTAAAGAAATTCAAGCAAATATAAAATTTTAGCTATAATCAAGTCTGACTGTTCCATAAAAATTCTCTAAAAAAATACTTTGCTGATTTGATTTGCTTTGAAAATCCACCCAATAGCTTTCTGTCACCACTGACTGGTCATATTACTCAACATCTGTGTTTCAACATATCTCTCTGCTTTATAGGATGATTGTAAAGATTAAATAAGGTTATTTTTGAAAGGTGCCTAGCACGGTGCCTGGACCAAATAGCAAATGAATATATTAGTTCCTTATCTTCCTCCTCTTTGTATCTCCTTTTATGATTGTATTTATATAAAATTTTCTAAATGTCTATGGCTTTTTTATCCTTTAATTTCTCATACGACTTTTCATCTCCCTATTACTAATCCATATATCATTCTAAATGCATGTTAATTATCTCCCACCCAGAACCTTGATCATCTTTTCCCATTGAGGACTCCAGTGGTGACCATAAAACTCCCCTTCTCTGTACACAGTTGTGAATCAGAATACATTGAAGACCAGTGTATTTTTTTGTCCAATAATAAAAAACAAAACTACAATTGAGAAGATGATTTTTATAAGTTCCAAACCAACAGTTTTTTTCAAATGGTTATACATTTAATGTGGCTCTTTTATTGTTTCACAACAGAGAGCATTGGTAATGCTTGGAGAACTAAACAGGAAAATATGAGAATGCTAATGGACTAATGGGAGCTTTAATCAGAAAGTCAATGTAACACCAGGATAATTTTTTTTTACTATTAAAAGGCATGTATTTTGTAATTATTTTAAAATAAGCCAGTATACTCTAATCAGTACATATTTTTATTAAAATTATATTTAACAAAAAAAGACGAAAAGAGAATTCATGGACACGGACAATAGTGTGGTGATTATAGGGGGTGGGGAGGAGGGTTGGAGGTGAAAGGGGGCATATTGAGGATGAATGATGATGGAAACATATTAAATTAAATTAAATTTATAAAAAAAGAAAACTATATTTAAAAAAATCTGTTTCTAGTACAGATTACTAGAAGTACTCATGTTTCATTGATGATCTCAGAGAAGCTGAGAAGCTATTTTTCTTTCTCTCATATTTGTAAATTTTCAAATTTTCTATAATTTTGCCTGTGTTACTTTGTATAAGAAAAAGGAGGTGAATATTTACAATAAGAAATGGTAGTATCTTAGATGACTTGTACTTAAGCACATTTGTGCACACTGTAAGAGGAGGTATTACGCATGAAAAACAGTGGGAAGACTTAGTACATGGAATAGAGATGAACATGGGTGCCACTGGCAGCAGTTTTGATAGTCTCTCCAGAAACCTCTGAGGCATACAGTGAGATTCTTAGAATAAGCAACCAAGATTATGTCAGTCAGCAGCTATCTCACAAACACCTCCAGGATGTCTTGAAGGCTGAAGGATGTTGGTCAAAGCAAAGTCTCTTGTGAGACTTCAGAGACACTTGAGCAGGACATTAAAACAAAACAAGGAAACTGACATCAATTTAACTCCCCACCCTGAGGCTTGTCCTATTGTCACCCAGCCTTCCATATTATGCATACACAGGGATTTAGAAGGCAATGCATTACTCTTGCCATAGCAAAAACAGCACCATGTTGACTAGCACTAACTTCTCTTTCATGGGGCAAAATGAAATTCATAGTTACCTAGATAGAAGCAGTGTCTTTCCCTAAGGAAGGGCTAAGGATGGGTCATACAGAGGAACTACAGATTTAATTCTGCTCTGTATCCATTTTGCACACAGGGTCAAACAGGAGACCCCCAATTGCTCATCCCTACCTTGGCCTTCCAAAGAAAATGGATCACCCTGTGTTAACTGGAAGTACTCAGCAAAGCAGAAAGACATTGATTTTAGAAATCAAAGTCTTAAACTCTCTAATGAATAGATTTGCAAGGGTAAAAATCACTTTCCAATACATATTCCACTGGAGATATTTAAAGTATTAAGAAATTCTATAAACAGCTGGGTAGCTCAGTTGGTTGGAGTGTTGTCCCTTCCACCAAAAGTTTACAGGTTTGATTCTAGGTCAGGCATATAAGCTAGATTGCAGGTTGAATCCTCAGGTTGGGGTGTGTGTGGGAGGCAACTGACCCATGTCTCTCTTTCTCTTTCTCTCTCTCTCTCTAAAATCAATAAACATATTCTTGGGTGAGGATTAAAAAAAAAGAAAGAAAGTTTATAAACAGAGATTTGTAATCTACAGGTACACATTACAAAGTTCTATCCAAGTCATAGCATTTTTAGACTAAAACAGAATATATTTGAAGAACAAATACTCAAAACTTTAATAATGAGTTGTTTAAAAACTCATAATAAAATGTTTAGTTTTAAAATTATAATTTTTATACCTCTTTCTGCACCATGTACTTATTTCCCTGAACAAAAGGATTAACTCAAGCCTTCACTAAAAGATAAAAATACTGGTTACCATATTATTATGGACATACACACATAGCATACTTAATAAGACAGGTGAAGGGGGAAACCACACACACACACACACACACACACACACACACACACACATACACACACACACGTTTTTGCATACCAGAGGACTCTCTGATATAGCTGTCCTTCCTTTTTATTTTTCAATGTATGGGAACAAAATCAGAAGGAATTGTTTTCCAAGTAATCTTTAAGGAAAATTGGACATTGTCTCAACCATCAGTAAGGTAGCCTAGCCTTTGGACCTGAGGGGAGTACAAGAGTGTAGCTTGTTACTCCTCCTGACCTAGAATTCTGTGGGTTTGTCTGCAATTTAGTGAAATCCAGTTTATGTTAACTGGATGGAGGAAAGAAGAAAACACAAAGTAGAAGAAACTCAACAAACCTGGTGGTCTTTGTTAATAGCGTATACACTAGTCAAGGAACTGGGTTAAAGTCTGAGTTGTCCTTAGTGTTCATGTCCAGTAACCACCACTTCACATTGATATTTTTACTGTGATTGGAAAATCCAAGACTCTTCTTGATTTGGCCTCAACCTACATTTGCAAGCATCACACTCAATTTGCCATGCTTTTCCTATAATGGACTATATGCTTTCAAATCTCCCCTGAACTTTCTTGCTTCTGAATCTTTGTTTATTAGTTCATGTTCACTCCACTTGGAATCACATGACAGTTCCATCCCTGCCTGAAAGATTTGGAGCAATTTTCAGTGTCCCCAGTGGAGAGTGAAAAAATGTGGAAATTATCTCAATGCATACAGGCTTTTCTTAAATTAAGTTCTATATAGCTTAACCGTAAACTTCTTGAGAGCCAGAACCGTTTATTACTAGAAATATTAAGACAATGAATCCTAGAATCACATAAACCAGAGATGATAACATGTCTTTTTAACCTAGAAACTATTTGGAGCAAGATTGTTACCCTCTCTGAGCCTTGGTTTCCTAATTTGTAGTTCAAGGATATATCTTATATGGTTGTGGGAAGGGTTATACATGATGATGAATTTAAAACCCTTAGCACAGTGGTGGGTACATATCAGGCAATAAATACTATTACTACCTTTTTCATCCCAGAGTACCTAGCATAGGATTAGCCCATATTGAATCCTCAAAAAAGATGCATTAATTATTTGAATGAACAAAAATGTCTTCTTTGTAAAATAATTGGAGTTTCTTACTTTATTTTTATTTTTTAATTTGAGAGAACTAAAGGGAAGTAACCAAGAAAGTGAGTTCTGTGTCCAACAAAATAAAGCTGCTGAAACATCCGTAAACCAATTGGGGAGCACTCTAATTGGTGAGCTGAGAGAATTTTGTCCTCAAGGCAGTTCCTTGGAACAACAAGGAAATGCAAAGATATGCAAAGAGTATTATCCAGCTGAGACAAGCCTATTAGTGTTCTCATTGACTCTACCAGGGATCCCACCTACTAAAGCTCTGTCTGGGAACCCTCAGGGACCTAGGTGGCCTCAGATGTGCAATAACAGCCAGTGTGTACAGCAAACCAGGTCATCAGCTTGGGAATGGCTCCCATTCAACCAGCCTGTCCTGGTTTGGGCTGTGGTGCCATCTTATGAGTAAAAAAATCTCGGCTTTATATATGAAGAGAAAAGATTTACTTATGCCCTTGGAAGTATATTTTTACAATAATCCAAGTAAACTGGAACAGGTATTGTCTATCCAAAATAAACTGACTTTTCCATATATTTAAAAATATTTAAATGTATTCGTGTTTATTACTCTTAACTTTAAAAGTATTCATGTAATTTTCTACTATAACTGAAGTAAGTACCATAGTATTTCTTGAACTGGACATAGTGCTTTGCTTCATTGTTAAGATTGGATAATATAATCCCCCCTTTCTCAACATATAGCTGAGAAAACATGATCAATTTAACTTAGAATAAAATGCCAATGTCCATTGGGAACTGCCTTCCTCTTGAGATTTAGAAAAGATTATTTGAACCACAATTTCAGCCCAGAAGTCCAAATCCAGGATTCCTGAGACTACCTAAGATTATAATCTGTGGATTGCTTCTATTTCTGGGCTCTTGCTGTGTGTGTGTGTGTGTGTGTGTGTGTGTGTGTGTGTGTGTGTGTGTATGTGTGTTGGGGGGAGGGAGAGAGAAGTATAGGAGATTGTCCCCTATGAAATCTCTGTTCTGTGCATTAACCCAGATGTGAAAGTCTGCTCTCTTGCTATTTTCTACAAGACTTTGTGAGTTTAGATTTACTGTGGATTTGAAGGTCATGAGAAGAGAGCACAATATGCAGTGATCAGCAAAAGAATGTAACGTTTCATGGTAAACACTCTTCTTAAAAACCCTTTCAGGACCCCAACTGCCAACAAAAGCAGAGCCCATGCCTCATTATCCTCCAGCTTTTTGCCATCGCTCTGCTTACTTTCTCTTCCTGCTTTATATTTTTTCTATTTCCCCCTTTCTTTTTCCTAGAACAAATAACAAGCAAACAAAAAAACAACAAACACCTAAGAAATTGTTCTTTATCAGATAAAGACTGCATTATATGCTGGTTGAGGAATGGATTGTGATTGAGGCTTCTTTGGTTCAAATCCCAGCACTATCACTTATAATTATGACGTTAGATAAGTCACTTAAACTCTATACCTCCATTTCATCATCTAGAAAATGGAGGAGAAAAGAATTCATGCTTTATAAGAATAGTTACGATGATTGAATAATTTAATATGCATAAGTACTTAGAACAGTTATTGGAACAGAGTGACAACAAAGATGTTTATTTAAACATTTTGTTCTTGTTTGGACTCCCTCAGCACCTTATCTTCACTCTCCAGTGACTGATCAAGATAGTTTCCAGCAAAACACCTTTTTCTTCCTAAATGGAATTCTGGTGCCAGATGTTCTGAGAACACTGGTTTCATGTTTTTAGAAATGTTTTATCATAGAAATTATTTGTAAAATATGAGTGTCTGCTATTTTCTTCTATCAATGCTAAAACATTGCAAGGATCAGATATTTACTAATAAGCTGATAACCAACTTAGGAACTTTAGAATCTTAAGTCTGTGAAACATGATCCCATAGGATTTACTATGATCTGAGAATGGTTAATGTATCATCTCTTTCTAAAAATGTTTATTAAAAGGAACAAAGCTTTTCAAGTTCAAAGGCAACACCAGGAAAAAAAGAAAAAGTTTGTTAAACAGTAGCACATAAACATTATTACCCAGGGCAAAAAGTTTTTCTTGTGGTGCTGCAATGAAGCTGTTAAAATTTCAGCAATCTTGGGTCAATGACCAAGACCCACGGGCCATTTAGACTTGCCTCTATATGGGGGTGTTTCCTTCAGTGAAAGGATAAGCAGAACTATGTAAGGCCATCTCTTGGGTAAAGGTATAGCATGTGAGCAGTAGCTTCCAGGACATCCTATCTAATAAAAGAGTAATACGCAAATTGGCCATACCTCTGCTACACCCACAAGCCACGCCCACCAACCAATCAGTAGCAAGTATGCAAATTAACCCAACCAGAGGGCTGAGGCCACAGAGCCAGTAGGAGGCTTGGGTTTTCCAGGCAATGGAGGAAGCCAAACTTCCCGCACACCCTGGCCAGCCCAGGCCTCCACTCAAGGCTACAAAGTTTCAATTATAGAAGATAAATAAATTCCAACAAAAATGGCTGAGGCCACAGAGTGAGCAGAAGACTTAGCTCTGCTCAAGGCTACAAAGTTTCAGTTGTAGAAGATAAATAAATCCCAGATACCAGGGCCTCTGCTTGGGTTGCTGGGGGAGCATGGCCAGCCTGCAAAGCACCACCGGCCCCTCACCCAGGCCGACCCATGCCCCAAGGGAACCCCCACCCTGATCTGGGACACCCTTCAGGGCAAACCAGCCGGTCTCCACCCATGCACCTGGCCTCTATCTTATCTAATAAAAGAGTAATATGCAAATTGACCATCACTCCAACACACAGGATGGCTGCCCCATGTGGTCAAAGATCCTGCCCCCATGTGGTCAAAGATGGCTTCACCCATGTGGACATAAGATGGCCGCCACAAGATGGCCATCAGGGGAGGGCAGTTGGGAGGGACCAAGCCTACAGGGGAGGGAAGTTAGGGGTGACCAGGCTGGCAGAGAGGGAAGTTGGGGGCGACCAGGCCTGCAGGGGAAGGCAGTTAGGGGCAAGCAGGCTGGCAGGGGAGCAGTTAGGCATCAATCAGGCTGGCAGGGGAGTGGTTAGGGGATGGTCAGGCTGGCAGACAGAAGCGGTTAGGAGCAATCAGGAAGGCAGGCAGGCAAGCAATTGGGAGCCAGCAGTCCTGGATTGTGAGAGGGATGTCCAGGTAGGATCGGGCCTCAATGGGCAGTCGGACATCCCTTGAGGGGTCCCAGATTGGAGAGGGTGCAGGAATTTTGTGCACTGGGCCTCCAGTTTTAAAATAAAAACTGAAGTAAAGGGAGGTGTTATTAAAAGTAAAGCAGAGTCATGAGAAGGAAGAAAACTGATTAGCCAAAGGTAAGTGCCAAGTTATCTAAGGACCCAGGCAACTTGAACTGGGAAAGAAGCGTACCGGTTCCAATTGGCTATTAGTATCACCAGGGACCTTGTTGTAAATGCAAATTCTGGACCCCTCCCCTATGTACTCAGTCATACTTAGAATCTTTGTGGAATCTTTGTGAGAGGGACCCAGGAATCTGTGTTTTAACAAGTTCCCCTAGTGATTCTTATCCATGCTGGAGTTTGAGAAGTGCTGGGAAATATACATTTAGGCACTCATATTCTCTAAAATAGTTTAAGTAAAAGGAAAAAAATCGGGGGGGGGGGGGTGGGGAGAACTTAATTTGGCATTTTCTTTTATTTTATTTGAAATTCACTGTTTAATCTCCTTGATTAAACTCAGCAACCCTTTTAGTTTACCTGCTTTGGGAGTAAGTTGGTCACATAAAAGATAGTGATTTCGTGTGGAATTCTAGGGTTGAGTAAATTATTAACCGGAATAAATTTCTGTCAAATTTAATGTTATACATGTTGGAAAGTCCTGAGGTATTGGATGTCAAATTCTCTAAAATGGCTCTACATCCTCTTATCTCTAACATTTTTGTCAATCTACATGGTATTGGGATGTATAGAGGAAAGAGAATAGAAACATTTTAACAAGGCTTCTACAGATGCTGCTTTTAATTCAGGTAGATAGTAACGGGTGCTTTGTTAAATCAGTGGCAGGCCTTTAATTATTTAAAGGTTCACTTTTCCCATTTGGGAAAGTATATAATTCTAAAAAAAACGACATTGTTAATGTAACTTCAAGCAATGTAAGGTAAAAGTGTCTTAAATAATATGTATATAGAAAAGGGAATAAATATAGGCATACACATTGGGATAAGAAGAGAAATTACATTTTCATTAAAACTACTAATTATATTAGAATTTAACAGACAAAAGAGAAATTAGAAATCAACCAAGGACAATTTTTTCTCAATAGAGGCAGTTCTTTAAAAATTCCCTGCAATGTTAAGTCAAAACTGACTTAATTTTTGAGTAAGCTTTTTAAAATTCTAATTGTCCCATGTTTAGCGAGTGGTAATCTTTGAGTTGGCTCTTAAATTCTTTTGACTTAATCCTACTAGTCTTTGATCAATTTATTTGTTTTCTGGTACCATAAGATTTCCTGCGCTAGAGTTGGAATCACTTGTCCTGCTTCTTTTAAATGGTGAAACTCTTTTAGAGATGATAATTGTGACTAGGGATGCTATGAGCAAGTTCTTTGTAAATATTTATTTATATGTTCAAAAATAATTCTTTGTTTAGTTTGTTAGAATTGTTACCAATTTGGTCTTCCTTGCTCACACCCGAACTGTTTATGGTCATTTTAAAAATTTCAATTTTATAAGGAAAAAATAAAGTATTTGCATTATTTTTATGAACACTTAGGTCCTACCAAAATTATATATTTAAAAATATATTCTTTTATTGATATGAGAGAGGAAGGGAGAGGGAGAGAGAGAGAAACATCCATGATAAGAGAGAATCATTGATTGGCTGCCACCTGCATGCCCCCCACTGGGATCAAGCCCGCAACCCTGGGTTTATCATTTTTTAAATTATTTTGTGAATTGCCTGTTCATGCACTCAGCTTTTTTGTTGTATTGTTTTTGTAGATACCAAGGATAGGACCCCTTGTCTCTCATAAATGTTTTTAAAATGAAGTCTTGTATATTGAGTCAGCATTCTGTATTTGTAAGAATCATGCTCCTATTAAAGATAATTTATAAACAAATATTTATTGAATATCTATTCTGTGTCACTCAACAAATACTTACTGAGTTCCTACTAGTTCCTGGTGATATAGAGGTGAATAAAATAAAAATAATTCCAGCTCCTTTTGAGATACAATTCTAAGGGGAAAACTAAAACTTTTATTTTTTCAAATCTACTTCTATAAGAAGGCAATATTATATATAATTTTTAATAAATAAGAATGAAAGTATTTATTTTTGGTTAGTTTGTTTCTTTTTTTTAATCTTTATTTCAAAATAGCTTATATCTAAGTCACAAAAGGATGTGATTTGGGATCCTTAATATTTTTAAGGGCTTTCAACTAGTTTCTGAAATCCAAGTGTTAGAATTTCACTCCTTTGAGTAAAATATTACTTTTTATTTTGAAGTCACAGATGAAATAGGTTTAGCTATTATTATACAAATTGTACACAATTGTTATGGTGACATAATATCATATTACTAGTATTATCATATATATCCATATACTATCCTAATTTATAAATAATATCTAATGTGTTATGAATGTCATTATGTTAGTTAACACTGGCACAACTATAACATATAATGAAGTAAAGAAATTAAATGTTTAATTAACCTAAACATTTAAGAAACAAAAATTAGAAATGTATTTGTAGTTTTATATCAAGCAATCTAGCACGCATCTTGGATTTTCTTGACTAGTCATGATTTTAATATGCTATTCCATTGTTTCTAAAATTACAATCAGAATTTCTGCTTAACTGGTGTTGCTCAGTGGTTGAGAGTTGACTTATGAACCAGAAGGTTATAGTTTGATTCTTGGCATATGCTGTACATGGCAGGTAGATCCCTAGCAGGAAGGTAGGAGATGCGGGAGGCAGCCAATTAATGATTCTCTCATCATCAATGTTTCTATCTCTATCCACATCTCTGAAATCAATTAAAGAATATATTTTTAAAAATTATATTCAGAATTTCCAAAAATGATGCATACAATTTTTAGTCATTAAATATTAGCATTATTTGTATATAGGAATCATTATGGGACTACTTTGGAAATTACAAATGATTTTATATGTGGAATCTAAAAAAGAAAATAAACAAAATAGAAACAGACTCACAAATGCAAAGAACAAACTGACAGTTGTTGGGTAGGAAGAGTGAAGGGATTAAGAAGTACAGATTGGTGGTTATAGAATAGTCACAAGATGTGGATTACAGGGTAGAAAATATAGTCAAGACATCCTAGTAGCTATGTATGGGGCCAGGTGGGTACTTGAAGCATCAGGACCATGCTGTAAAGTACATGATTTTCTGGCCACTATGCTGTACATCTGAAACTAATGGGAATGGTATTGAATGTAGACTGTAATTGAAAAAACAAATTTTGAAACACCACTGAACTGTATAGCACAAAAAGGAAATGCTAAGTAACCTATGGACTTTTGTTAATAGTAATGCATCAATATTAGCTCATAAATTATAACCAATAACATCACTTTAATACAAATAGTTAATAATGGAAAAAACTGTGTTGGGGGAGGCAGCAGAGAGAATAAATGGGGACCTTCTGTACATCTGTGCAGGTGTTCTCTAAACCTAAAACTGCTCTAAATATAAAATTTAGTAAAAAAAAAAAATACATTAGTTGAATACACTTCAGGATTAAATGAATTAATAGTAGATACATATTTTTAAAGAAAGCCATATCATTGTTGTAAAGAGACCTGCACTGGAAAAAGAATACGATTTTAAAATTTTACCCAAAAAACTTATTTTATTTCTTCCACGCCACTCCCACAAGTGGACCACCTTGAATTACATTGAGATGTATGTTATAGGGAGTCATTTTCACTTCTGACTTTTACACTATATCAGTTAGCAGGGAATTGATATCTCTGTATGATAGAAGCTAGGTGCACAATGAAAGCATATAAAATGATCCTCAGCATGTAGGAATCAGTAGATCTTTTTCTGTTTGCTTGTTTTACTATTTGACTTAATAGCATGCAATTTGAATTTATGCTTGGGCCCCAAACTCTTCAAATCCTCCTAGAAGTGTTGGAAAACACTAAACATGACCCACTGTTATGAAAAATACACAAAGCTGCAAACTAAAATAACAGAATGGAATTATATTACCTATTGAGCTTTTACTACTGTCTGTACAGTCATCAATTAAGATCTATTCTCATATGTTAAGACTCCACAGAATCATTATTTACAGTGACAGATAAGTGATGCCTTCTTCTCTGAATTACCGCTAATGAAAAAATGCATTTTTAAAGGTGTGTTCTTCATACTGTGTAGTAGGTTCAGGAACTTAGCTACTTTCAATGTTGTTGTCAATACTTGCCCTCACTCCCAGCCCCAACATGCATCTCTGCTATGTCAAAAATAAAGACATAAAAATGTTGCTGTCCAGCTGGCATAGCTCAGTATTAACTATCTACCTATGAACCAGGAGGTCATTGTTTTTTATTTATTTATTTTAAATTAAAATTCTTTATTGTTTAAAGTATGACATATGTTTCCCCGGTCAGAGCACATGCCCGGGGTTGTGGGCTTGACCCCAGTGGGGGGCATGCAGGTGGCAGCCAATCAATGATTCTCTCTTATCATGGATGTTTCTACCTCTCTCCCTCTCCCTTCCTCTCCAATATCAATACAAGAATATATTTTTAAAATGTTCCTATTTTTGAAAGTTCCATAAAAGAGTAAAGGTCTACACACCATCTTATAACTATAAGAGACAATAAAGTATTAAAAGAGAAGCAAATACAAATAAAGCAAGAGTTAACTATTTTTTACAATGATGGTAGCATTATCAAAAGTATAGCAAGTGGAAACAATAACAGGCAGGATTTAGATGGCTACTAGCTAGAGCAGAACCATGAAGAAAAGAATGGGAGAGCTGAATTACAATTAGTGGGACATTCAATTACCCCAGCAAATCAGGATAAGGAGCAAGAAACAGCAATCATATTATGGACAGAGAGAAGGGAACACCTTTGCACAAATAGTGTAGGCAGCAGATGACATTATTATACATCAGTAGGCTCCTACTGGTTTAAAAATATTAAAATTGTTCTATACCCTTTGGAAAATAGCTACTGCTCCAAGGCCCTAATTCTTGTATTCAGCCCATCATCTGAAATCTCCAGCTTCCCTATGAACCAAAAACTATAGTTCCAAGGGACTTTACTGGGGCATCCTGAGTCCTGCTTTAGTGCTAAGGCTAACGTCCCTCTGACTTATTGGTGCCTATGTCATCCAGATGGTTCGATATTTTAGTATCACTCTATCTCTAAGAAATAGTTGGGGACATTTTTGTAACCTGCTCACTACTTGCTGTGCACTGTCAGTATAAGGATGCATTTCTCTCTTCAGTTCAAGAGGTGTCAGCTGATATGTTGTTGTTTTTTTAAAATTATCTTTATTGTTGAAAATGTTGCATACATCCCTCCTTTTTTCACATTGACGCTCTTCACCCTGCTCCCCCCGACCCCCAAGCCTTATTTATTTCCTCCACATTTCTTTTTTTCTGCAACCCCTGTTGGACTACTTTTGAATCTAGGAATCTGTGTCTCTTAGCAGTGTTTTCCTGTTTTTAATACAGCCTTATTTTATGTTATATCAATACAACACTTTAATATGCACATTGAAAAGATCATTTTTTGATTATGCTATTTTCATTTTTTTCTAGAGAGAATCCATCAATTTGATTTCAACTGCTTCACTTACTATGAGCTTTAGTTATATGTTTTGAATTGCTTATCAATTAGGAACTCACCATTTTTTCCATTCTCTTCTTATCCTTTCTCTCTCTTTTTTCCAACTCTACAATGCCTAGCAGTTTTATAAATGCTTCTATCTCTCCTCCTAGGGGTATCAATCCAGATCCAGTCATGCACTGGTAGCTAAGAGATCTTGATGAGATGATAATTTGGGAAGTTACAGCCATTGATAGTTAGTAGCTTGTCTCAAGTGTTTACCTGTCATGGTTTTCAGCTTTTATATGGGCAGCCATAATCAGGGTAAGGCCTAAAGGTTACACCTCTGTCTCTTTCAGTAGGTCAAGAAGAGAGGCCACCAGCCACACATTTCCTGTAGAGAGCCTAGTGTGCTTTGCCTGCCTCTAATAAGAACTTGTAACCTCCATCATCCTATGGTAATAAAACTCCCTACTTCCAGCCTTGAGGCTCTGTGCATCTGCTTTTCAAAGATTACTCTTTGTGTTTCTCTTTCATTATGGGATCATAGAAGTATGTATCTTCCCATTTGACGCCAATATTTCATTTAACTTTTACTTTATACTTTATCATTTCTATGGCACTAAAAGAATGGAAGATCATGCTTTTTATCAGTCACAGTTTCAGCAGGAAACAGATGGCACATTCAAATTAGGAGAATTCAAGACAAGTTTTAAAAAGAGATCACTGAAAAAATGTTGTCAGGGTGTAGGGAAGCAAAATCAATACTGTCATATTCTGAGCTAGTGTGGAGTAAGACCTGCAAACATGAGAAAGGGAATGGTCAATGGAGGCATGGCCAATATTTGACCTTTGTAAGGAATCCAAGGATATCTACTCTCCTTCACACATGCACACAAATTTATGAAACACTCATTTGGGGTGATTTTTGCAATTTGCATCTTACCTTACCCCTAACACTGATTTGTGGGTAGGTCACATGTATGGATCCTTTATGTGATAAAACATGAGGGAAAGATCAACTGTGTAAACTTATGCAACTTTATCACTGTAAAGACTCAGAACAACCCAAAGCATTCAAACAATCTATATACAATTGTATTCAAGAGACTGCATGGAGACTTTTAGTGAAGATGATTATATATATCTGCCTTATACATTGTGCTGGATAACTTCTGTTTTCCACTCTCATGGCAGAGAGCAGAGTAAAGAAGTGTGGAGGAGGATTTGAGTGTTTCATAAAGGTGTGTGTGTGTGTGTGTGTGTGTGTGTGTGTGTGTATGGGAAGTGGGTGCAGTTGGATTTTTATTTTTTAGTGACTATGGTATAATATCCATACCTGAATGGTTACACAATGGGTACTGTTTTCCTCCCAAACTATTTTTGTAATGTCAGCTTATCTCCCATCTTTCCATGATTTCCAGCATTTTTTTTTTTGCCCTTTCCTTTATCCTCCCAGAGATTTGACTAGATTTTCTTCAGCAATTGAAAAAACGGGACATCATAGTCAGAGACAAAAAGACCATTAAGCTTGGAGTGAAAGCTGTGGGTTTGACTTTGGCCATCCGATTTAAAGCCCTCTTAATATCAGCCTCTTCATCTTCGCAGTGGGGGCGTTCATGCCTACCTTTCCTCAGAGGTTCAAAACCAGAACAGGATTACATAGGTGATACTTCGGATTATTGGTAAAATGGTAGTTATTTTTAGAGAGGATCAGAGGGAAAAGTATGTCCTAGAGTCTGAGAGTGGGCCAGAAAAGAACACTGAAGAGAGGGCACTCTGGCTAGAGAACAAGAAAAACTCTTGAAGGCAAAATGTCTCCAGCAAAATGTCTTCCTTTCTTTTGCTCAACCTGCCAGCTATGCTCCCACATTAGGTCCTTCACATTGAGTTTCCTCAGTCTCAAATGCACATCCTACAAAGATCTTTGCCTGTTAAACTCTCTTATCTCTTTCAGGTCTGAATGAGGCTTTTACTGATCACCCTATTAGATGTTGCCTCTAGCACTCCTAATTGCCTTTGCCTGATTCTATTTTTCCCCATAACAGTTATTACACTTTAATATCCTGTATACATTACTTGTTTATTTTATCTGTTGCTTTTTTCTGTGGTTGGATAACACCCCATTGTCCCTACAGCAGCCACACTAGAATGCAAGCTTTGTGTTAGAAGGGATTTCTGTTCGTTTGTGGGTCTATCCAGAACACATAGGTTACTGCTTGGAACATAGAATGCACTTCATAAATATTTTCTGAATGAATAAATGTGTCACTCTGGTACTTTGAAGCAACCATACCCAGATTTGCCTGGCCACCAGCTGAATGGCATATATCATAACTGGAAGATTAGATGGAATCTGACCATAGGGACTCAACATGGGGCTTTGGGACACTTAGTGACTGAGAATGAAGTTAGGGGAATTCTGTATGTCGCTCTACTATAGATTTCTTTTCTTAACCCACCACCAAGGCAATGCTACCGGCTGTCTGAGTGTACAGTGCAGAGGTTCTCACAAAGGACTGTCATTCTGGGTGGGCAGTCAGATCATGTCCCCTGAGGAAGAAAAACACACGTAATTTTGCATTCCACAACTAGATAATAAGTTTACTTATTTTATTTTATTGTTTGTCCATTTGAGGTTGCTCTGAGTTGTGTAAGCTACAAATTGCAGTGATAAAGTTGTATAAGCTTAGGTAGTTATCTCATGTTTCATCACATAAAGAACCCATACATACGACCTATTTATAAGCCAGTGTTAAGGAATGTTGTATGTGAGCTACTATTAAGCATGGCAAAATTAATTTAAGATATGTATGTGTTAAATATTTTCAAGGTAAAAAGCCAATGGCAAAAATTTGTTTTGTGTGTGTGTTGGGGGAGTATAGAGGTAACTATTAAGCCATGGTGTAAAAGCCTTTAATGAAAAGAAATAAGGCAAAGTCTTGAGAAAAAAAGAAGAAAAAAATCCTCCAGATTTGAATGATCTGCCTTGGGCACCGGACACAATATCTCTAATGGCAGCTGCAAAAACAGAGCCACAGAGGGATACCCCACCAGAGAAATAGAAGCTGGAGACCCCAGATCACTACTTAAAATAAAAAGTTGTTCTTCCAGGGTCACAAGACCCCTTCCTCTTCAAAGGCAGAGATAAAGCTAGGCTCCGCAGCAGAAATGTAGGCCTTTGTAAATCATGCCGCCACTTATGTCCATTCAATCTGTACTCTCCATCCCTCCAGAGGGCACCCTTTTCTTAGACTGGCTGGGAAAAGCAGTCCCCCTGGTGCAATGCAGTCTGTATACTGAGTGGCCATATTATTATGATCTCTGAATGCATAATAATCTGGCCACTCAATATATATATATATATATATTAGAGGCCCAGTGCATGAATTCGTGCATGGGTGGGGTCTGGCCAGCTTGGCCAGGGGGAGGGGACATGGGCACTTGGTCGGCCTGCCTGCTGGTTGAACTCCTGGTCGAGGGGACAATTTGCATATAGCCTTTTATTATATAGGATATACATTGAGTGGCCAGATTATTATGCGCTCAGAGATCATAATAATCTGGCCACTCAGTGTATACTGGTACAATGCAGCTACCTGGCTCTCAGGTCCTTCTGATGAACTCTGATTTCACCCCTGGGTGCTAACATATATTTTCTTATGTCTATTTACACATCCACTCATTGAGGGGAGATATGGCTTCTTACCTTTTCACTCCTGAACTACAGTGTTTATAATCATCCTTTAATCTAAATGATCACCTTTTTACAAAAATGCATCATGTTTTGTTTTACTTCTGCCCCACCTTAATCAATTCTTTTGTCTGCTACGACTGTGGTGGGCACGTGGGCTGAAGACCTGCAAGAAACTGCCTCTCATGGCTAATCTGGAAACTCACCAGGCTGCCTTGAGTGACACAAGTGAGGAAGCTGGCTTTTTTTTTAAACCAATGATTTGGTTTCGAAATGTTAATGAACCCTATAGAAAGAACTGTAATCTATTAGTTTTCTACTTCCAGCATAACGGTGAGCCATTTAATGCCAGTTATACCGAGGCAAAGACAAGGACCTTGGAATAAATTACCCTGAATATTCAATCTGAGTGGTAGCTGTGAGCATCAAGTGATCTGACATTCCAGAGTGAACACATAATGTAGGAAAATTGTAATAAAGGTTGGGAAAGGCTGTGCACTTGGGTCTTTGTATTTGCTTTAAGAGACATGGGGCGGGTGGTGGTGGTGGGGGGGGGGAGGATGGGGATTCCTTTTCCATGCCATATTGTTCTAGGCATTCAACTTTGTTATGACTGATATGACACTAAAATTAGATTAATAGTCAGAGGACTTTTAAAAATATTATAGTCTTCACAAAAATTCTTTCTCTATAGTTTGTCCTCTTTTCAACTTACTTATGACTTAATATGTTACTAAATTCTATTTTCCTTAGGGCTTTTTCTCATGACTTTCTCTAGAAAATAATTACATAATTTACTTATTGTTTTTTCTTTTTGCCTTTTAAAATTAAATCTTCATTATTTAAAAAAATATAGGACATATACAGACATATTTATATATATACATGTTTATATGCACATATACTCATAGGTATGTATGTATATTTACATGTATATAGACATATATATATATATATATATATATATATATATATATGGCCAAGATTGACCATAAATAATTGGAGTTTTCTTGTCCTCTTTTCCTCCTCTTCCTGTCTCCAATCACTCTGACACCAATCTCATCACTTTTAGATATATATTTTAAAATATATTTTTATTGATTTCATAGAGAAAGGGTGAGGGAAAGAGAAATAGAAACATCAATGATGAGAGAGAATCATTGATCAGATGCCTCCTGCATACCGCTACTGGGGATCAAGCCCACAACCTGGGCATGTGCTCTTGACAAACCTGGGACCCTTCAGTTTGCAGGCTGATGCTCTATTTACTGAACCAAACCAGCTAGGTCTAGATATTTCTCTTGGTATTTAATTTCTCAATTCTATGTAATGTGATTAGACTTATATTTTGATTTCCAGTATTATATGACATAATTTATTGATATCTTATGAAAAATTAAGATAGACTCACTTGTGACACTACTGCTCTCTTTCTATACACAATACACATACATACACACCTGCCCTCCTCCAAATCTCTCAAAATAATATCTAAAATTTTGGTTTAATCAATATATATGGTAATTATTATTAGAATTATATAATTACTAGAGGCTTGATACATGAAAATTCATGCACTGGAGAGGAGGGTCCCTCAGACCAGATTGTACCCTCTCACAGTCCAGGAGCCCTCAGGGGCAGGAGGCGACCTGGCGATCAAGGGAAGGTGATGCTCCATCACACCTCTGCTGCTGCCACTGCCAGCAGTACAAGCCTTGGCCGGCCCTGGTTACCTGTGCCTCGGGATGGCCCTGGGTGGCTGGGGGACTGAGGAGACTGGGGGACTCT
Source organism: Corynorhinus townsendii (assembly GCA_026230045.1). Classification (NCBI taxonomy): domain Eukaryota; kingdom Metazoa; phylum Chordata; class Mammalia; order Chiroptera; family Vespertilionidae; genus Corynorhinus; species Corynorhinus townsendii. Next base: position 112,888,974 of record JAPDVU010000005.1, read on the forward strand.
GGAGGCAGGCGCACGGAGCAGCAGGACCTGCCTGGGGGCAGGCCCGGCCGTGCCACATGCCTGCTGCCCCAGTGGGGCTGAGGGGAATGGACTCTGCCATCTTGTGGTTGTGGGCACTGCCATCTTTAAGGATGTGGTGGTCAATTAGCATACTCCCTCCTTATTAGTTGTGGGTACTGCCATCTTTGTGAGGGCATGGTGGTCAATTAGCATATTCCCTCTTTATTAGATAGAATAATTCAATGCTAAGCTATATAGTAAACTATGAATACATTTATTTCTTGCAAAACTTTCTTTTCTTATAAGTTAAAAATGGTCTTTTTTCCTCTTGTGAAATTTTTTATGAATATATCATGAAATGTTCATCAAACCCTTTGATGAAGTAGACAAACTTCTCATTGGAGTCAAACACATATTAAACCAGAGGCTCCATATTCTTCTGCAAGACATCCTTTCCAGAGCCTTCCATATTGCTGCTCTCACTGGATTGCTGGTTCGGCAGGTCCATTTATTCTGTGATTTCTCTTCATCCATTGTTACGGGGATTTCTTCTGTCTTTTTTTTTTTTTTTTTTTTTACTGTTGATTGCCCTGTTCTTATGGGTCCTATTTCTTTCTCTTTCCATATTAACTCTTCACTCCCATAATTAACATGGACTGTGTAAAAAGGAGGTAACATTTTTGAGACTTTGCATTACTAAAAATATTTTTATTCAACTCCTGTTTCAGTGTTTGGTTATATACAGAATTTATGTTGAAAATAATTATTAAAACTTATCTTGAAGTCTTATTCCTCATTATTTTCTAGCATCTAGTACTGCCTTTGAGAACTGGAGTTTTGTTTTCTAAAGCTTTGTGTCTATTTTATCTGTTATTTCCCAGAAGCTGGAAATTTTAGTTTCTCTATTTCCTCCATGATGTTCTGAAAATTTGTATCTGTGCGTCTTGCTGTGAGACTTTCTTCATTCATTATGCTGGCACTTGATAGTCCTTTTAAATTTGGAGATCAATTTTATAACTTCAGTTATAAAATGAAATCTTATATTCCTTTAATATTTTTCTCCCATTCATTTTCTTTGCATTATTTTTTTTAGAGCATGTGAATTGGGATGGGGGCGGGGGTGGACTTTCTAGGTTGTTCTTTTAATTTAAAACATTTCTTTTTCATATTTTTTTATTCTTTGAAATTTGGGTTCATTTTTCTGGGAGATTTCCTTAACCCCATTTTCAACCATTATATAAGTGATATTTGTGTCTATTATATTTTAAACATTTGAGAGCTATTTTTTAATTCTCTGAAGGTTTCTTTTTTTATATACAACATGTTGTTCTTTCTGTATTTCTGAGGGTACTAAAGGTTTTTATACTTTCATTTCTGTTTTTTTGTCTCTCTTCATTGAGTTGCTTCAGAGGGAGGAGGTATTTAGCTATTAACTTTTATTTTTGAGAGCTGTCAAATGTTTAGTGATGTTTGGCTGCTCACTGATCTTTTTATAAAGTATAAATAAAATTTTATAAAATATAATAATAAAAAATAACAGTCTGTTTATCAAAAAGGCATAAAGCATGGATTGAAACCCCTGTGCGGATGAGTGGCACAAAGTAAATGATGGGAACATCCTATATAATAAAAGCTAATATGCAAATTGTCCCTTTGAGTGTTTGTTCAACTGGGAGTTTGCCTGGGAGTTCAAATGCTCACTATGACGTGCATTCACCAACAGGGGGCGGCGTGGAACATGGAAGGTGTTGGCAACCTGGTGCTGGCAGCAGGCAGCAGTGGAGGTGCTGCCAGCCCTGATGGGCCCCCATGAGAGCAGGACCATGGTAGGATGGTGGAGCAGGTGAGCAGGCAGCTCCAGGCCCAGGCGGGTGAGAGTGGGGGCCCAATAGCCTTTCCAATCGCCCTGCAGACAGTGACCAGCAGAGGCGGTTGGGGGCGGGGCCGCTGCCCAGCTCCCATATGCTTAGGGAGCCAGGCGGGGCCCAACTGCCCTGCAGATTGCTCCACAGATGGCAATCGGCGGCAGCTCTGACACCTCCATTACAGAGAAAGGGCAAATAGCAATCCTATCTAATAAAAGAGTAATATGCAAATTTACCATACCTCTGCTACACCCATAAGCCACACCCACCGGCCAATCAGGAGTGAGTATGCAAATTAACCCAACCAAGATGGCTGTAACCACTGAGCGAGCCGGAGGCTTGGGTTTCCCCGGCAATGGAGGAAGCCAAGCTTCTTGGCCTGCCTTGGCCTCCGCTCAAGGCTATAATGTTTCAATTATAGGAGATAAATAAATCCCAACAAACATGGTGGCAGCCATGGAGCTGGAGAGTGCAGGAGGCTTGGGTTGTCCCTGGCAATGGAGGAAGCCAAGCTTCCTGGCCTGCCTTGGCCTCCAATCAAGGCTATAAAATTTCAATTATAGAAGATAAATAAATCCCAACAAAAATGGCTGCGGCCACAGAGCAAGCAGGAGGCTGGGGTTTCCCCAGCAATGGAGGAAGCCAAGCTTTCCACACACCTGGGCCTGCACTGGCCTTCACTCAAGGCTACAAAGTTTCAATTATAGAAGATAAATAAATCCCAGATACCAGGGCCTCCGCTTGGGTCACCGGGGAGTGTGGCCAGCCTGCAAACCACCACAGGCCCCTTGCCAGGCCACTCCATGCCCTAAGGGAACCCCTACCCTGATCTGGGACACCCTTCAGGGCAAACCAGCCGGCCCTCACCTGTGCACCAGGCCTCTATCCTATCTAATAAAAGAGCAATATGCAAATTGACTATCACTCCACAACACACAAGATGGCTGCCCCCATGTGGACACAAGATGGCCACCACAAGATGGCCAGCAGGGGAGGGCAGTTGGGAGGGACTAGGCCTGCAAGGGAGGGCAGTTGGGGGCAATCAAGCCTGCAGGGGAGGGCAGTTAGGGATGACCAGGCCAGCAGAGGAGGGAAGTTGGGGGCGACCGGGCCTGCAGGGAAAGGCAGTTGGGGAGACCAGGCCTGCAGGGGAGTACAGTTAGGGGTGACCAGGTCTTCAGGGGAGGGCAGTTAGGGGTAACCAGGCTGGCAAGGGAGTGGTTCGGGGGTTATCAGGCTGGCAGGCAGAAGCGGTTAGGGGCAATCAGGAAGGCAGGCAGGTGAGCAGTTGGGAGCCAGCAGTCCTGGATTGTGAGAGGGATGTCCGACTGCCCATTTAGGCCCGATCCAAGTAGGATCGGGCCTAAATGGGCAGTCGGACATTCCTCAAGGGGTCCCAGATTGGAGAGGGTGCAGGCTGAACTGAGGGACAACCCCTCGTGCACAAATTTCTTGCACCGGTCCTCTACTATTAAAATATTTCTCCTATTTTCCTTTCAATGTGCACAAATCCATGCACCTGACCACTAGTTATTGGATAATCAGATAGGAATATGGCATTCTTATTAAGCTGTTCACAAATTTATAGATATTTTTATCTCATGCTGGCCAATTTCTTTGGAAAGAAAAATGTGTCCTCCTGATTCACTGGGAATAGGGAATATGCCTGTCTGCCAGTAGGAACTGAGTTAGGGAGAGGTGATGGATTGGCCATGGCAGGTCTCAAGAGTCAGATTTGGAATTTTACTAAATCTGTTTTTGGTATGGTGCCTTCTGTTGTGGCTGGTTCCCTGTGCTTTATTCTTTATCAAATAAATATATGCACTTTTTATTTGTCAACTATATGTCAACAAAGGTGGCAACAATTGTAAGTTTGGGAGGATGAGAAAGCTGTTAGAGACGTGGGCAGCACATGCCATCTTATGCCCTTGGCAGAGAAAATGGAAGGCTTGTGTGTATGGGTTCAGTTCTGAACTCTGCTGTCTTCTAAAGTCTCAGGACTCCTTTCAGCCACACACCTGACTATGTTAACTCCTACTTAGGAGTGTTTTGTGGGCTATTACTTTTTATACTGGTAGAACCTATTAATTTTGGAAAAAGAAAAGACCTATTTTACCTGCTCATGGTAAATGCTGGTGATGTGAACCATTTTTTTTACTGACAGATTAAGATAAGTAGAAAAAATTTTTCAGTATTAAAGAAATTAATTTTACTTTTTTCATATAAACATGAAAATAAAGGGTTTAATGTTATCAGTTGAGGAGAAATAATGAGCTATAGGAAGAAGTCCAAAGTAACAATAATTCTCTTCACAAAGTCACTTCATCCAGTTACTTTAATGTGGATTTTACAGTTTTTTTATTTTGGAAATTTCACTATACATTCACATTGCTAGAAAGCTAAGCATACTGTGAGTTCTTATTGATTTCTAATTTTTTGGTGGGGATCTTGGCATACCTGCCTTAAATCTTTTTTAAACTGAAAGTGTTGTAACAATGCATATGACATAAAGCTTGGGCATCAATTGTATATGTAAAATAATTGTGTTGCCTCAACTAGAACTATAGACTGAAATTTTTATATGGAGAATATATGGTTATATTTTAATTATCTATATTACTAACTCCAGTAGCAAATTACCATATTATAAAATGTATAGTTTGCACAGTGAGTCATTATTATTAGTTAGAAAAGATGGGAATCCTCATGAAATCCCAATTCCCAAATGCCAATCAAGATGTCCTTTCTGAGTATAGCAGTCTTAGGCTTGCTTTGTTATCTCTTTTCTGGGGGAAAAGGGAACTAAATGTTATCCATGCCCCTGTGTTACAGTATTTGATTATTTTTATATACATTATTCCATTTAATTTCCGTGAAATCTCTGTGAGACACCATGGCAAAAGAGCTAGCACTGAGAAGTGCAGAGATGTAATAAGATGCTCTCTTTGTCCTATGCCTTGATTGTCTTTAGATTCTGCTTTATATATTACTAAAGGCCCGGTGCACGAAATTCCTTCACGGGGGCGGGGGGTGTCCCTCAGCCCAGCCTGCACCCTCTCCAATCTGGGACCCCTCGAGGGATGTCCTACTGCCCGTGATGGCAGCAGGGATCGGCGCGTGGGGGCGCAAGTGCCTCCTGGCTGCACACCCAGTGCTGCCTCCGCTGGTGGAGGGGATTGGTGCGTGGGGGCGTGAGTGCCTCCCAGCCAGACTGTGGGCCTCCAGCAGGGCTGAGAGCACTGGGCGCCGCCATCTTGTGGCTATGGGTGCCGCCATTTTTGTAGCGAGTGACGGCTAATTGGCATATTACTCTTTTATTAGATAGGACTAGAGGCCTGATGCACGAAATTCATGCAAGAGCCTTGGCCCCAGCCCCTGCCCCTGCCCGCCACCGCTGTGGTGGGTGTGGGGGGGGGTGTGGGGGAGGGCCTCTGCTGCCTCTTCTGTGGCCCCTGCCCACTGAGGCTTTGTCTGGAAGGAAGGATGTCCAGTCTAATTAGCATATTATGCTTTTATTATTATAGAAGATGATAATTGCAAAAGGTAAGAATTGCCCAGTGGGCTTCAGGATTCATATACTAATTTGGAGATTTGTTTTCTCCTGGGTCACATCAATGTTTCCTTGAAAAGTTCAAATTGGTTTCAGCTCTGTCTCTATCCAGAACAAAGGCACTCACACTCTGGGTGGGGTTTCTAAACTGTGTTCTTGCTTTAGGGCTTCCCAGAGAAAGAAAGCGCACAGAAGGTAGTTTTATTTTTCTACATTAAGTGGGTATATTTGGTAAATGTTAGAGAAATCCAAACATGTATGAATGTTTAATCTGATGAATTGTTTCCTTAACAGCCAAAATCTGTCCATAGCAAAGGGAAGACGGAGCTGTGATCAAAAGTTTTTGTCATATCCATGTCCCCCTACCCCTCTTCTTCTGGTAACTACATGCCCTCATCATCATTTTCCCCAATAAGATCCTTTGGGGGAAATCTTTATGCTTAAATTTTTACATGTGGTTGACAGAGGGTGTGCCACTCATGTCCTCTCACTGAGCATAGAGTTGAGCTGCTGCTCAAACTAAGGCAATTGAAATCCATATCTGCTCCCACCACACCCCAGTCACTGGACGGGATGCTGAGTAAGAAAAGCCCTTCTTCCTCTGGATGGTTAGTGGAAGGATGTGAGCTTAGAAACTGTTGGTGACACATACCGTAGTGAACAAGGAAGGCAACCAGTGGAGAAAAGCAGGGGCAAGAAATAGCATGCTGTTCCTGGTTTCAGTTCTGCTCCGTCTGTACCATGTTCATGAGCCTTTCTATTGGCCCAATTCCAGTTGAATTTCTGCCTCTACAAACCACAACAGCCCTGACCATGGGAAAGGTCAGTTCCACTAAAACAGTATTGGGGAGAAGAAAATTAAACTTGGGGTTCAGGTTCTCAGTGAAGTAATAGGGAAGGAATGGGGAAGGTTTTTCTAGGAATACACCATGAAGCCAAATGTTATTTGATTCTTTTCCAAACTTAAGGCCTGAATGGATTTAACAAAGAATGAAGATAAGTCAAGAACATAAGTAGGTGAAACCTACTCTATCAAAAATATCTCAGCCCAAATTTCCTTTGGTTTTGAAATAAACATCAGTAATTTCATTGTAGGCCTGAACTTGTCCTTCTGGTATTGAGGAGACGGTCAGGGGGAAGCTAGTCCCAAACCAGCTGTCAGCTGAAGTGGGTCTGAGGCCCAGGCTTTACTGTGAGAAGTCTACATCCTGGGTAGGAACTTCTGAGCATGTGCCTCAAAAATCCTAAGAATGCTTCTCAAACAAGATGAAGGTCCATTTTCCTTTCATGATGTGGTTTTAGTATTAATCTCTATAATTAATCTGGAATTAGTTTTGTTGCTTAGTGTAGGAATCTAACTATTAAGAAGCAAGAAATTTGGACATAAATATAGTATATAGAAAACAACTATTCTGAATACTTGCTTTTAGAAGTATTTTAAAATATGATTTTCTATATTCTCTCCAGAGTATTTTTTGCCATCATATTTTCTAAGTAATAGGAGGAAATTAGCCTGCTTTGTTTTCAGGTCTATAAATTTGGAAAATATCACACAACAATGTGTGTCTGCTTCTTGGGAACATATTGAGGATGATTTTTCCAAATAGTACTTGTTTGTGTCAAAGTGAGTAAATAGCTTGCTCTTTTTCTTTTTTAACAAAAAGAGCTGGTAAATGGAAATTGTGTTAAGGTAGACATCAATATTTTAGTGGGATAAACACTGGAAAATTGAATTTCTCTTGGAAAATGGCAATCATATGACAATTAAAATTGATTAAATAGCAATCTGATCACTTAAAGTATTAGCAAGAATGCACTTTTTATTTTATGCATTTTGGTGAGAAATCATGCAGTTCTCATGCCAGATTAATGGAGCTTCCTCATTTGAATGGCAAACCTAAAAAGGGGCTGCATAATATAATCAGAATGGTCTAAGTAGCTTTTCATTCACAAACTCAGATTTTTAGGTGGTTGTGCTGAATTCTAAAGCTACTTCCAGCAAGTAAATGTTATCATAATTGCTCATTCATTTTGCTTTTACCTTTATTTTTTTATATGTTAGTTTATTTTCCCCCAATATCCAAACCCAAGTTATCCTCCTTTTTGTTGTTTCTTTGAGCATAACTGATCACTATCTGCCAATCTGAGCATGATTTAAAATAATTACATTTTCACAGGTGCATGTGTATCAAACCACATGAGTGTATCAGAACAATGCAATGAGATTATGTGCAACAAGAGTATGTTTCTAACTCCTTTGACCCCTATGTCATCCTGGATGCCTCTGAGGTTGCGGTTTTCCCTAAGATACTTGGAGAGCTGCCCTTTTTTCTCCATGATGTTCAGGAAAGCAATTTTCCCTCTAAGGTGCTACTGCAGAGTAGCTGGAGCTGGCTGCTTTGGGGTGTTTGTGTGTTTGCATGGAGCACATTTTCCCCCTGACAACTGCTGTCATATCGACTCACTTTGATAGTCAAAATAAGCCTTTTAAAATATTTCTCTACACACTCCAGACTAATCCAAACCTAAAACAATCAGGCTGATTTTGTTTGCCTCTTTCAGCACCAGCATCATGAAGATAGCAGACATTTCCAGCTTCAGGAATGATTACCCTTGCGAAAGATGTGAGAGCCTTATAGAAGGAAGCTCGACTTTCATAAAAGAAAATGTCTCTGGAGAATTGGCTTCGAGTGGCTCAGAAAGAGCTCACTGGGAGAATCAGGAAGACGCTGTCAATGTCATGGACTCTGGTGCCATTTCACAAAGACCTTCATGTTCTCTCTTTCCCCTCACTCTCCACCCCTGCCAATGTTGGCAAAAATTCTCGCAAAGTTATAGAATGGGGGTGAATAGGACAAAATTAGTAGATTCCTGTGACACGGCAGTTTTAACACAACCCCTAGCTTTTCTTCATGTTAAATTATAGTGTGGGGTATCTCAGCATGTATCAGGATGATTAACCATGGGGGACAGGCTCACCTCCAAGGTGGTGCTTTATGTCATAGTGCAGCATAAATTGAGAGAGACATAGAGATGGGGTGGAGGTGGGGGTAAGAGGGGCTAAGTAATTTGAATTGATACCATTTTCATCTCATTATCTTAATGTATGGTACAGACAGCAGACTTACTAACTTCTAACCTTCCTATCAGTAAAAGAGATTCATAATGAGACCTGGGCTCCCAAATAACAGTGCTCAGATGGGCCAAGAGACCTTTCTTAAAGACCTGATATTAACTATAGGAGTCCAGATATGGCATTTAAAAACAAACAAACAAAAACAAGAAAACAAAAAACAAAAAGAAAGGAAAGGTATCTTTCCAGAATGAAATAATCCTATCTAATAAAAGAATAATATGGTAATTGACTGTCACTTGGCAACAACCACAGCCAATCAGGAGGGAATATGCAAATTAGCAGGACAAAGATGATGGCGGCTATGGAGCCAGCTGGAGTGGGCAGGAGGATTGGGTTGCTGCTGGTGATGGAGGAAGCCAAGCTTCCCACCCACCTGGGCTGGCTGCTGAAGGAGAGGCCTGTGGGTGGCGGCCACAGAGCCAGCTTGAGCGTGCTGGAGGCTTGGGTCGCCCAGGCCAGCCGCCGAGGGAGGAGCCTGCAAATGGCCCTCAGCCCCTCACCCAGGCTGGCCATGCCACCATCAGGGTGAGGGTCCTACTGAGGGTTGTGACCAGCATGAAAATGGCCCTCAGCCCCTCACCCAAGCTGGCCAAGTACCCTAGTAGGGACCCCCATCCTGAAGGGGGTGTGTCCAGCCTGAAAACAGCCCTCAGCCCCTCACCCAGGCTAGCCACACCTCCCCAGCAGGGACCCGCTCACCCCATGGGGGCGTGGCTGGCATGCAAACTGCCCCAACCATTCACCCCAGCCTTCCCACCCCCAAGGGAACCCCACCCTGATCTGGGACACCCTTCAGGGCAAACCAGCCGGCCCCCACCCGTGCACCAGGCCTCTATCTATACTAATAAAAGAGTAATATGCTAATTAGACTGGGAGATCTTCTGGATGTTCTTCTGCCATGACAAAGCCATGGTGGCGGGGCCAAGGTAGAGGCAGTTAGGGGCCAAGAAGGGAGGGCAGTTTTGGGTTATCAGGCCAGGATGGGATGGCAGTTGGGGGTGATCAGGCTCGTAGGGGAGCAGTTGGGGGTGAGCAGGCCGGCACGGGGGGCCAGTTGGGGACAAGCAGGCTGTCAGTGGGAGTCAGCTGGGGGAGATCAAGCCGGCAGGGGTGGCAGTTGGGGGTGAGCAGGTCTGCTGGGGGGGGGGTCAGTTGGGGGTGAGCAGGCCAGCAGGCAGAGTGGTTAGGGGCAATCATGCAGGCAGGCAGGTGAGAGGTTAGGAGCCAGCAGTCCTGGATGGCAGAAGGGATGTCCGACTGCCGGATCCATAGGGATTGGGCCTAAACTGGCAGTCGGACATCTCTTCAAGGGTCCCAGATTGGAGAGGGTGCAGGCCGGGCTGAGGAAAAGCTCCCCCTCCCCCACCTCTGTGCATAAATTTCATGCACCAGGTCACTAATCTCTTATAATCACTGAATTTTAAGAAGGGATAAACCAAACCTCATGTTTCTGCCATTAGACAGGAAGAATTTTTGTTTTAGCTGTTGTACAGTAGAGAGTGGTAACTTTGCAATAGCAACGATTAACAATTATAAGCTCTTACTGCATGTCAGATGCTGTGCTAATTGTTTATAATAACACACAACAGACCCACATCCACTCTGTGACTTAAGCATGTACTTATGTCCATTTTATAGATGGAGAATCTCAGGCTTAGAGAGATCAATTTCTATGCTTAAGGCCACATTGATAACCAGCGTTGAAACTGTGGGTGTTTTCCTCTCTTACTGGGTAAAAAGTGTAACCTATGCTGACCTTGGAAATGTGAACTCACTCTATATAAGTGGGAGGCAGAACTCCATGCCTATAGGGCCCTAACACTAATGGGGCCTGGCTTTCCCAGGCAAGCTCAGCCAGTATCAAACGCTATTTTTGTTCAGCTGCAGAGTAGAAATATAAATGCTTTTGTTTCTGTTTGCACCCTTTTCCAGCTGAAAACCTCTCTTGTTAGCTGTCGACAATGTCACTTTCACATTTGCATGTGATGAGTTACTACTGCTGTTTATTTTGAAACAGGTGATAATTAATCTTCCCACATTCAAGCATTGCAAACATATTTCAATTTCAAATGAGATAAGACCCAAGCTGAAACAGCTATACTTAAATTTTAGAAAGTTTTATACCAGGCATTGTAACTGGCCTGAATTTTCTCTGTTGCACTCACATTATCGTTGATGAGCATAGAAGCATTATTTCTAACAGGCAGTCAGCAGTATAGGGAGCTGACATATTAGCAAAAGTTGGAAGGAAGAAAGAAAGAAAGTAGGAATCAGGTTAATGTTAGTCTTTTTTGCTCAACCTGAATGTACACTTCCTCTGCTTCATTTACTAATACTTACTTTCCAATAGCACAGGAATTTCTGAAACTTACCTATAGTACCAGGTAAATACATCACTTTTTTTTTTTTTACCATTTTTTTTTATTGTTTTAAGTATTACAAATAGTAGTACATATGTCTCCTTTTTTTCCCCCATTGATCTCCCCCCGACCTCCCCTACCCCCCAGTACATGCCTTCACCTGCCTGCCCTCCCCCCCGCCCCAGTGTCTTATATCCATTGGTTGTGCTTATATGCATGCGTACAAGTCCTTCGGTTGGTCTCTTACAGCCCCCCTCGCCCAACCTCCCCTGTCTTCCCAATGTAGTTTGACAGTCTGTTCAATGCTTCTTTGCCTCTGTATCTTTTTCCCACCATTTCTTTCCTTTAAAAAGTTTTGCCTTTGCAGACTAGAAATAAACATATAATAACAAAGCAAGACAAAACGAAAAAATGTTTGAGTCCCAATTTCAATGTCCAACAGTTCTGAGTCCCCGTTTCAATGTCTAACAGTTCCTTATGTGTACATGTCAGATATCTGGATGGTGGGCATATGTTGGCTATGCAGGTCCGACCCTCTCTGGTTTGGTCCTAGGTAAACTGCAGCGGTGCACAGCTGCTGACTGCTCGCGTGGCAAGGTATTGTCAGCGTCTTCCATCTCTGGACTGTTTTTTCCTCTTGTCTTTGTGGTTGGAGTAGACCTGTCAATTCCTCTCTGTTGCAGGAATCCATCTGGTCTTGGGGTTGTTTTCTGAAAATATACAAATATATTCTCGACCACAAGTTAATAAAGGAATCTTTTCTATATAATTGATTTGGGATCCTTTTTATTTTTGTTCAAACGATTTTCCTTTGTCTTATTTAGACACCATGTGTGTTTTTAATGGCCGTCTTGCTGTTAGCATTGCAAATGAAACTTAATTTGGTAAAGTAAAAATTTTCTAGATGTAATTTACTTATAGGATATTTTTCCTTACATGATATTGCCCTACTATCCCCCTCCTTTTTTTTATTAATGGAGGTTTTTATAATGCAGTCTTGATAACTTTAAATTTAAATTTTTTTTTTTTTTGCCACACATATGACTGCTTTAGGTTCATTGCATATTCAGGAATTTTACAATGAGATGAACTACCAATAGAAATTTTAGTTATTACTTTATGCACCGGGACCCTGCCAGCAGGCCAGGGGTTCCCAAGGCAGGTGCTGGGTGTGGAGGCCACGGGGGCATAGGCTACCAAGGAGACAGAACTGAACCTCACACCACCCTGCTTGGCCCCGGAGGATGGCTGGTTAGCCAGAGACGGGTAAGATTCCTTAAGGAAGGAACAACCTAAGACAGGCACAGTTGCAGAGGGGCCATCAGGAGAGAACTTGGGGGGGGAAACAGAAGTGGGGCGCAGACCCTCACCCCCCCAACATAGCAGGAGCTTGAACCCTTACCCCTTCTGAAGGAGGTCTCCTGCCCCCATGGCTGCTTTGTTCTTCCCACACCCAGCTCAGATCGGGACCCAGGCAACAGAAAGAGACTTGGCCCAGTTCACATCGAGATACAGGTGACAGACAGAGACTTGGCCCAGCTCAGATCGGGACCCAGGTAACAGACAAGAGACTTAGCCAACAGCAGTTGCCCTATATCTAAATTCAGCCTAGCATCTGGAATGCTCAGGGCACACTCAAGAGTGCAAATAATCCTTCCCACTAATATTTACAGGGTAAACTAAGATTGTTGGTAGAGTATTAAATTTGACAGTAAAATAGTAATCGAGTTTTCAGATTAATTTAAATAGGCTAATTGAAATAAGTGAATATTCAAGTAAAGTTAATTGTACTGGACAAAAAGCTGTTCTTAAAGTAATAACTAAAATTTCTATTGGTGGTTCATCTCATGGTAAAATACATCACTTTCTATATTCACTGCCACTGATTTGGAAGGTTGGTCTGGCCACAGTATATTAGAATCAGAACCCTAAGAGACCTATAGGTCATATAGTTTATACAGGAGTGAGCAAAAATAGGTTAATAATAATAGCTAATACAATAATTACTGAAAAAATGATAATACAAGATTAAACTTTCACATACTCACAATTGTAAACCTACTTTTGCCCACCTCTGTATTTACATGTATATGTTTGAATACTGATGTCTTGGCTAGGATTTTAGTGAGCCATATTTACAGGTGACAGTGTCTCATGTTAGGATAGCTTCATCTGAAGTGAGAAGAGTAGACGATAAAAACTTTATGGGGTTATATTCCGATTCCTTCTGTATATGGATGTTATACATGGATCGGCTTTCTCATGGAGTTCCTCTCCAAGAAATCACAAGTTTCTTGGAAACTCAAATAATGTGATTATTATTTACTAAGAACCCTAAATAATATGAATATTATTTTATGTATTTGTACAGAGTCTAGCCCAGGGGTCTTGCAGTGCATAACACACATTATGGGAACTCAAATTTCACAGGGCAAACACGAAAAATCGTTTTCTCTTTTTTCTCACTTCTTTTTGTTTCCTTTGATCTTTATGTGCTTCCAGACTATAGCTGGCTTCCAGGACGTCTGCAGCCACTCAGGAGCCCATGCAGGCTGCTTGGTGACGGGTGGGGTCCCAGCAGCTGCACAGCACCTGTGCCAGGAAGTGCGCCCTTTTCTTATTCTGATTGTTGTTATGACTAGGAATTCCTGTGATTTTCTAGTAATTAAAATGTTTCTGTCATTTTATAGATATGCATACATAGATTTATGAATATTTATTCACAAAAACAAAGATGTTCATTTACTCTTGCAACCACAACTGATGGAACAAAAACAGAAATATACAACAAAGGGAAAGGGGGGAAAGGCAAAGAAATCGTAGCACACTGCCTTTCCTTACTTGTCCCATGACCCAACATGTTACTTGCCGTGTCCCACTTCTAGATTCAGTGTTAAGTTATTCCTGGTAATTTATATGTTGCAATAAATGGTTAAGTATTATGTTTTTAACTTTCTTTTCAAAAGAAATAAGGCAATCCTGAAGAAAAAGAAAATACTCATTTGTGAGAGTTATTCTTGCTGGCTTAGACTTTTTTTCTATACCTACAGGACAGTCTAACAAAATGGGATGACACAATGAGTCAGAAACAGGGAAGGAGTGAATTGAAGGAGGATAAATAGTGGAGTTTGGGACATGGGTAATTTGAGGTCATAAGCTTTGATCTAGGAAGACCTCAACATAAATTTGGAACTCTGAAGATAATTCTCAGAAGGAAACTGAGAATGTGAGATGTTAATTCAAAGCATATAATCTAAAATAGGTGACATTGAAGGACTAATAGTAACGGCTAACACACATTGAGCATGTTTTGTATGCCAGAGATTGTTTTAAATGCTTTTCACAAATTAGCTCACTTAATCCATACAACAAACCTGCAAGGTAATATTATTATTGAAGATACTATTATGATAGTACCTATTTGACAGACAAGGAAAGAGAGGAACAAAAGATTAAGTAAATTCCACAAAATTACTCCGCTAAAAAGTGTCAGAGTCAGGGTTTCAATCCCAGGCAATCTATCTACAAAGCCCAAATTTCAGAACATTATAAGATAATTCACATTGATGAGCCAAATGAAGTCAGTGAATTTGTGAAGATAGTGGAAGAGGACATGGCTTGGAGAGCTTTTAGGAAAATCTGAATTGTGTAGTTTTTCAATATCCAAGACAGAAAAGCATATCATAAAAGGCAAGGACAACAGTGATGGAGAAATCAAGGAGAATGAAGGACCATTAGCTCAGGTGATTAGAAAGTATGAACTCCTGGAACTTCTGGAACTTCCTGGATTAAAGAAAGGTGGCCTTTTTAATGATACAAAGTCTGTGTCAGTTTCATAGGATTAAAAGTTCTAATGGTCATGAGCCATGAAGGTAGCCTGGTTTGGTGGGAAAACACTGAAAAGGAGTAAGGAGATAAACAGATGGCCCACTCCTTCACTTCTTTCAGTTTCTACTTAAAACACTATATAAATTAAGAACTTTCTTCTACTTCCTTATTGCCATATTCCCTATCCTCTGCTTTATTGTTCTTCATTTCCTTGATCTCTTTCATATATACACTAGAAGCCCTGTGCATGAATCCATGCGGCAGTAGCTTGCCAGTAGCTCGCTGCCACCCTCCAGTAGCTCTCCACCCACTGCCCCATCCTCCTGTGGCTCCTCCTGCCCCCTTTCCCCGCCCCCCATAGCTTGCTGCTCTGCCCCTTCCTGTAGCTCTCACTGCCTGCTTGTAGCTCGCTGCCCCACCCTCCTGCTGATCTGTGATCCAGCGGTTACGCTTCACAGTGTAACGACCATTCTCATATTACATCTTTATTATATAGGATTTGAGGCCCAGTGCATGAAATTTGTGCATGGGAGGGGGGCATCCCTCAGCCTGGCCTGCACCCTCTCACAAACTGGGACCCCTTGGGAGATGTCTGACTGCCAGTTTAGGCCCGAAACTAACAGTCAGACATCCCTCTCGCAATCCAAGACCACTGGCCCCTAACCGCTCTCCTGCCTGCCTGATCGCCCCTAACCAATTGCCTGCCTGCCTGATCACCCCTAACTGCCTCTGCCTCAGCCCCCACCACCATAGCTTCATCTGGAAGGACGTCTGGAAGGTCATTCAGTTGTCCAGTCTAATTAGCATATTACGCTTTTATTATTATAGATACTCTATATTTGTTTGTCTCTTTCTCTCACTGAAAAGCAAGCCCAATTGGAGAAAGATGCTGTTGTGTTTACCACTTTATCCACAGAACCTAGGATAATACCTGGCAAAGAGAAGACACTTAATACATATTCATTGAATGAATAAACCAGATTCTACTTACAACCCAACTTCATGGTGTGGCTCAGGTCACATTACCTGTTGATTTTGCGTCTACTTTTCACAATCTACAAGATGGGGGTGGGGGGGCTTCATGGTTATTTTAAAGCTCCTTCCTTCAATATATTCATGATTCTACATTGTGGCACCTTCTTTGCCCCCATCCTATTTTATTTCAGAAATGTGAAGTTGTATCCTATTTTAGAAAATGTTGAGAGCCCCAAAAGGCTAAATTTTAATCTCCTCCAGATGACAAGATGCCTGATGTGATCTGTGCACCTGTTGGTGGTCCTGAGTCCACTACGATTGGTTCCACACAATAAGAAGAGCTGTCTTGCCCTGGCTGGTTTGGCTCAGTGGATAGAGCATTGGCCTGCGGACTGGAGGGTCCCGGGTTCGTTTCCAGTCAAGGGCACATGCCTGGGTTGCAGGCTCGAAACCCAGTAGGGGCCATGCAGGAGGCAGCCCATCAATGATTCTCCTTCTCCCTCGCCTTTCCTCTCTGAAAAAAAAAAAAAAAAAAAATATATATATATATATATATATATATATATATATATATATATGAAGAGCTGTCTTTAGCCACAGTTGCTTGGTTGGTTTTCTTCCAGCACAGTTCAGTCAAGCTCAATTCTTTAAAGCTGGTAGTATGACTCCTCTTGGTAAACTATAGTCATCATTAATTCACAGTGGTGTTTCTAGAGTATAATATTATTTTTGAAGCAGAACTATCATTATCAGGTGGCAGATCCATTAACTCTGAGTACCTGTGTGAAGTGCCACAACCTGAAGCAGGAAACTCAATGAATTGCACATGATGAAGGTGCTTTATTTTCTGGAGCACATGCCCTGGGCACCAAAGTAGCTACATTGTGGGTTCAAGGTATTGTAGCTAATTATGTCAGGCTTTCTTAAACAAATATCACCTCTGAAGAAAGTTTTAATTCCCAAGTGCTTTATGAGTACTGTCTTGAAATTCCTTCTCTCAGTCTACTTATGTGATCAAACTTTAAACACCTGGGTTTGATTTTCAGGGAAGGAGCAAAAAAGGATGGAGGTAATGGGGGAATTGCATTTTATAAATGATATTAATGCATCTATAATTATTTTCTGCATATGAAAGGCAAAGAAAGATGATAACCGTGATATTGCCAGGTGCTTTTATGTTTGTCTTGAAGAACACAACAGTGGCTTGTAGTCTTAGTCTTCCAGGTCTGCAGAAAGAGTACTCAACCTTCTCTATTTATCGGAGGATCCATCATGATTTCTGCCAGGTATTTTAAAAACATTTTTTTGATTTCTTAAGGACAAAGTGAAAAAGAGTGGACTGGGGATTATGGTAATTAGAAGGCTTTGCTAGATGTTAAAAAATTCATCTAAGGAATGTTTTTGAACAAATGAAGTCACTCAAATTCAAAAGCAGGGTGAAGCAAGTGGAGAAAGGATTAAAGTCATCTTAGAGGAGGCCTTCAATATTGTATTCCTTAAACCAATTTTATTTAACTTTATTTTTGTAAAACTATGAATGAAGAAAACTATGAATAAAGACTTAGATAACTATATTGTAATAATCTCTCCCACTAGATAGAGTTGTTCAGTAGATGGGACCATTTCTTCTTTACATTTAAATGCCTAGTACTTAATATGAGTGATTTTTACTAAACTGCTCATATGGACAGTCTGTAGAGAATGTGGAGCTGGACTAGTCAGAGCTCATCCTTCAGCATCACGTTTTAAGAGGGACACCTAACTGTTATTCATGGCATCAAGAGCATCTTCATAGTCAATATAACCCTTCATAAACTTCCAGCAGTTTCTGAAGTGTGTCATTTATTAATCTCCGTGTAAAAACAAGAATATGGGAAAATACAGCAAAGGTGAAAAACAAACAAACAGGTAATTCAATATCTAACTTTAATTCTTATGATAATATTTGGGAAAATGACTATGTCCATTTGTAAAAGTCAGAAAAATAATAGGATCCACTAGCTTAACTTTTTTCACTATCATCGAATGTTTTCTCCCTGGATTTGTATTCATCTTCAGCCAGAGAAAATTAATTTGTCAAAATACAATAAAATGTCTTGCACTAAAATAGCTTGGCTTATCGATAACATATCTTCAAAGCTGTGCTCTAAAAGGTGTTTTATTATCACTGTATACCCCTTAGACACATTTTCTGGTGAGCAAATACCTCATTTGGACCTTTTATCGGCCTTTCTCTAAACAAAACTTGTAAACAAAAGAACGGAATGTGAAGGGGAAAATGACATTAGGCAAAGTAGAAGGGAAAAGTTTAAATCAATTATTGGAGATTTGAGATCTATTTGAATTCTATTACAGCTAGTAAATAACTTCTTACCTTAGATATTTGTAATAATATGTGGCCAAAGTAGATAGGAACTAAGAATATTTTGCTTCACACACAGTTACTCACATGCTGTCATTTGCTCCAATAAAGTCCTCAGGGTAGCACCTGTAAGCTTCCTAAAATCATAAGCCTTCCCCAGAGATAATCTGCAAAAAATGAAACTTAAATTTGTAGACCTTTAAATGGTCAGGAATAATTCAGTTCATTTCTAGATGGCTGTAAATTTGTGCTACCTACAGTTTTCTAGGTAGATACAAGCAATATTCCTATATATACGACGGAGGAGAAATAATAATATTTTGGTAGTGTTAGTTACAGAGCTTATATGAGTTACAAAAAAATGTACCTGGGGGGAAAAAGAGGCTGCTGCTTTTGCTTTTTTTGGAGCTTTTCAAGAATCAATTTTGAATCAATTCTGAAACCTTTCAAAACATTAATGACGGGAAAGAAAAAGACTGGTAAGATGGCAATGGGTATCACAGCTCCTTTAATTTAATAGTTTGTGTATTAATATGCTACTATATTTCCTAAATATCTTTATTAATACATAGGAAAACAATGAACATCTCAAACACCGTCTACCTGTATTTTCCCTGAAGGGCTTTGCATATTTTCAGTGAGAAACAAGTGTAAATATCTTGTAATTTTCACAAAAATGTTTCATAGTTTCACAGCAGCCTTGCTAATGAAGTACAGTATGAGCCCTTATAATAAGCCAAAATGATTCCAAATTGCAAACAGTGCCTCTAAAAATATAATGAGAACTGCTGGGCGAAGGAGAGTTGTTTCCTGCTTTGGGCAGAGAAGAAGGCAGAAAGGAACTCTCATTTCAAATGGAAAATGAGAAAGGCTGATATGTGTATCCACCTTCGATGAAGTTCAAGAAACTCAGAAACTTGGAGAAATTAGTCTGAGAGGACTCTTAATATTAGCTGTGAGCACTGAGATATAGCCACGATTTTGGAGGTAGATACCAGATCATTTCCTCATATGTGGTGTATGAACATTGATGTAGAAAAATCAACATTTAGATACCTGAAAAAAGGAATACTGGAGATTGCAAAATTGGATCTGAAATTAATTTCCTGGTTTGCCACAGTCATAAATCCAAGCTTTCAACATAGAGGAGAGAGATAGGACAGCATCTGAAGGCTTATTAAGACTAGATTCATGACATCGATATTAACAGGAAGTTCCTCTGACAAAGTGGAAACACAAACACAAAGACACTATTAGTTACAGAGGCTAGTAGCTCTAATTTATTAAGTTCCTTACTATGTGCCTAACACTGAACTAGTCCCCTACAGAGTGTCAAATTTTCATTACTCTCCTAGCAGGGTATTACAATCTCCACTTTACAGTGAAATCTGAGGGTCGGAATATGTGAATTATTTACTCAACGACTTAAATCTGAATGTGACAGAGGTAAGAAAAAAATCCCAGACTCTTCTCATGTTCATTATATATATTAGCCTCTGATTACCAAGCCAAATGGGCATTTAGTTTAATTACTCCCAAGTGCAGAAGGGAACATGTGTACGAGGATTGAATGAGGAAGATATTTTAGATGGCATTATTTTAATAGTTATGTATTTATTTTAATTTATATTATAAACATGTCAATAGGGTGCTATAATTTGTATCCAACTATATTATTTGTTTAGGACAAAGTAAAAATAAGGTAGGTTATTGTAATCTAGTTTATAAAGAAAACACAAATTACTGTTGTTTATCTGAGGAGACTATGAACCTTCCAAGGGTTTATTAAATGTATTTTAGGTAAGAAAATGTCATTCTGCTTCTTTTCCTTCTTTCTTTCTTTCTTTCTTTCTTTCTTTCTTTCTTTCTTTCTTTCTTTCTTTCTTTCTTTCTAGAAATTTCTTCTTTCTTTCTTTCTTCTCTTCCTTTCTTCCTATTCAACCACTTATCTACCAATTCATCTATCATATATATATATATATATATATATATATATATATATATAGAGAGAGAGAGAGAGAGAGAGAGAGAGAGAGAGAGAGAGTCTATGTAGTATGGATTTTTACTTTCTGAATTTCCAAGCCCTTCACTATGTCCTTTTCGGCAGTGTATTAATTACCTTTAGTGATAGTCAAATACAGCAAAATTCATAAAATCATATGTGAGGGACTGAAGTTTGAGCAAAACCCATCTAATCCAATGGACTCTATACTCTGTTTAGTAGGAATCAAGAAAATGAAATTATTATAAATGTATATAAATATATTATGTATAACATAAGACATATACAAATAGTCAGCTTAATAGAATATTACAATAAAAAGTAAATGTCAAAGTTGTGTTTTCCTCTACCCCAATGGACCCTTTTCACCCTTCTTCTGTCAAAGGAATGCATATACCATTTTCAATTTTATCTTTTTTACAATTAAGGGTAGCTGATATTTTATAGTAAGCAATATGTATCAATTAACATTATATACTTTATTATTTAAGAACACAACAGATTTATTGTCAAATAATGAAATTCAATGAATAATGGTGCTTGAAAGAATAAATCTAATCCTATTGTTAATGAAGATAAGCATAAAATTCAGTCTAAGAAAGAATTTTTAGAATATATTCCAGAGTGGTAAACTATATAGATAGCCATAAGTTATACCTTATTGATTAAATTGTTCAGGTTTTCTATATCCTCACTATGGGGGAGGGGAGCACAGAGTTCTACAAATAAAGTCACAATTAAAGAAAAATTTTCTAAGAAACTTATCATTGTGTTGAATATTCTAGGGTCTCTCAGTTGGTGAGTGAGGGGTGATAATTATTCTCCAAACTGAACAAAAGTAGATACTATCGATTGGGATCCTGTAGTTTGTATCACTATAGAAGTAAGTATAAAGTAACTTGGAATGTATAGGAACTGAATACATTTCTATAATAAAACCATGAAAGCAGAACAGCTTGAAATAGCAAGTAGGGCATTTATATCACACTTCCAAAAGGAGAATACTCTTTCCAAAATGTGGCAAAACCTGCCAGTTCTATGTTGGTTGGAGTAGTAATTTAATAACAAATAAAATAATCAAAAATATTACCATCATCTTCAAAGAATTGCTCATCACCATCTCTCTTTATGAATGTACATGTGCTTCCCAAACTAGGAAAATTCAATGAGCAGTTTCAGAGATTCACAAGTGAGAGCTAACTGGTATTCCATAAATATTGTTACCAAAGCAGAATAATTAAAAAATTCAAAGTGATTTTTAATGTGCACATTTTTTCTTAGAGTTTTAAATACAAACTTCTCAGAGCTAAATGATTGACTGTCAGTAAAATGTGCCATCTGAGTCTGTAATGGAAATTTTGCCCATGCCATTTTCCAAAATCATTGCAAACTCTAAATAAAAGATTATGTACATGCCAGCTGCTGACTGAAGAGCTGAAAAAATCAAGAGTCCAAACAATGGGAAAATGTTTGATTTAAAATGAATATATAAAACCTTCCCTGCAATCAATAAAAAAAGAAAGTAGGCAGCAAGAGGCAGAGAGTTCAATTGTAATTATGTTAAGGGAAAATTAAATCACTTCCCTCTTTTACTAATGCAGACATAACTTCCTACATTCGTGATCCTAGTTAGTTAATAGTGATGGTGATGAAAATTATGGTACTGTATATGAGAACTGAAATTCATTGAATAATGGTGTCTGAAAGAATAGAACTAGTCCTATTGTTATGAAGATGAGCATAAAATTCAGGCTAAGGAAGGATTTTTAGAATATATCCAGGAGTGGCAATCTGGATAAATATCCATATGTTATACATTATTGATTAAATTGTTCAGGTCTTTTGTATCCTCACAATTGGAAAAGGGAAGGTCTACTTAACCTGTTTCAAGAAAGAAGCTGTGTCAAAGTCTCCTACTATTACTCAGTCTGTCCATTTCTTCTTGCATGATCTTCAGTATTTACTTTCTGAAGTTTGCTGCTGTGATGATTGGTGTATAGATACTCAGAATTGATCTATATTCATTGTGAATTATAGACTTTGTGTTATGAAGCATTGTTCTTTCTCTTGCTTAATGCTTCTTGTCTGATTGTTATTGTCAGATAGCAACATTGAAACCTCTGCATTATTTTGCTTGGATTTTCCCAATATTCCTTTGTGCATGTCTTTAATTTTGCTTTAAGTAATTTTCCCCCTTAGGTCTGTTGCTTATCAGGATAGAGTTTTTTTGACATATGTCTGATGAACCAATTAGAAAATATATATTTTCTAAAATAAAATATTTTTTAACATTCATTGTTGAAAGGATTACATATATCCTCCTTTCTCCCCCATTCACCACTTCTAGCCTGCCCTCATGCCCCACCCCAGGCCCTCACTACCCAATTGTGTGTGTCCCTGGTTATGCACACATGCATACAAGTTCTTTGGTTGATCTCTTCTCTCCCACTCACCCTCCCCAGCCTTCCCTTTGATATTCAACAGTCTATTGAATGCTTTTATGTCTTTGGATCTATTTTGTTCAACAGTTAATTTTGTTCATTAGATTTTACACAGGAGTGAGATCATGTGATACTTGTCTTTCTATGACTGGCTAATTTCATTTAGCATAATACTCTCCAGGTCCTCCCATGCTGTCTCAAAGATAAAGAGATCCTTCTTTTCTACTGCTGCACAGTATTCCATGGTGTAAATGTACCAGAACTTTTTTATCCACTCATCTACTGATGGGCACTGAGGCTGTTTCTAGATCATAGCTATTGTAAATTACACTGCTATGAACATAGAGGTATATATGTTCTTTCTGACTGGTGTTTCAGGCTTCTTAGGATATATTACTAGAAGTAGGATCACTGGATCAAATGGCAGTTCCATATTTAATTTTTTGAGGAAACTCCAAACAGTTTTCCTTAATGGCTGCACCAGTCTGCATCCCTACCAGCAGTGTACGAAGGTTCCCTTTTCTCCACATCCTAGCCAGCATTTGTCATTTGTTGATTTGTTGATGGTAGCCATTCTGACAGCTGTGAGGTGACACCTCATTGTTGTTTTAATTTGCATCTCTCTTATGATCAGTGATCCAGCAATTTGACCCAGCAATTTCACTTATACATATTTTCCTGAAAAAATAATTTAAAAATGTTTATATACTCCTATGTTAATTGCAGTATTGTTTACAGAACCCAATATATGGAAAAAACCTAGGTATCTATTAATAGATGATTGGATAAAAAAGATGTGGTACATATGTACAAGGGGATATTACTCAGTCATAAAAAAAATGGAATCTTGCCATTTGCAACAACA
The DNA here is from genome assembly GCA_026230045.1 of Corynorhinus townsendii. Lineage (NCBI taxonomy): Eukaryota > Metazoa > Chordata > Mammalia > Chiroptera > Vespertilionidae > Corynorhinus > Corynorhinus townsendii. Next base: position 112,912,358 of record JAPDVU010000005.1, read on the forward strand.
TGGATGGACTACAGGGCATTATGCTAAGTGAAATAAGTCAGACAGAGAAAAATATGATATTTTTAAGTGGTATATTATCATGTTGTAAACTTTTGAAGATACATTCTATATGTCACCTGTGGTACTTTAATTTATACAGAGCAAACTGCTAATCTTATAATGGTGAAGAAAGTGTGGGTAATTTCTTTATAAAATTAAAAAAAATTGCCAAGTAATATTTTGTGAGTCAAGCCTTAAATAATAAAATCATGCTCACAAAACTATTTATACTTTTATTAAAATTTTATTAGTGATTAAAATTTTATTCAGAAGTGCATCACAAACTACTACTTTCTATATTCAATATCCTAGACTTCTTTGAGAGGCCAAATTAAAGTCTTTAGAGTCCAAGGAAACACATATGGCCAAATTAAAGTCTTTAGAGTCCAAGGAAACACATATGGTTCATCTTTTCACACAGGCAGAATTTTGATCCTTATCCTCACTTGGGCTGATAACAATGTTAAAGAGGTTCGATTTGCTTTTTAATATTCATATTTTATCACTGCCATTTTGTGTGATAATGGGATTTGAGATGGAAACTAAAACAACTGGAAAACTGTGATGGTTCCTGTAAGTTTTGTAATAATAATAATAATAATAATAATAATAATACAGTGAGATACTTTCAAGAGTCCTATGATGTTAATGTGCTCTATACAATTTGCCTTCCATCAAGGTGCTAATTTCCTTGCCTTCGGCAGAAAGAAAAAGGGGAATAAATAAATGTGACATTCTTTTACATACAAATGTTAGGCTACCAAAGGAAGCAAAATAAAAGGAAGAAAAGTGTACAGTATATAAAAAGGAAAATGCACCGAGTGGTAATGAAATGAAAAATTATCTCCCAACTTGGAAATTCATAAGGATAAAAAGGATGACAGCTAAAATTCAGGTGAGCTTTGTGAGTCTCTGTCAGTGTACTGTAAACAATTACTATGGTTGGAGAAACATTATACTTAACCACTAAGCCCAGTACTATCAAGACAGTGACAGCAAAGCCACAGTGTGATAGAGATCTCCTAGCACTCAGAAGTAAGTAGTCAATAAATTTTTTCCATTATAATATTCCTGAAACCAGATATTATGCCCATTAATTTCCCAATGCTATTGTATGGTAAATATGTCAAATTATAGCATTCATAATAATAAAAAACAGATGTTACTCTGTTTTAAAAATAGGCTTAAAGAAAAGAAAGAAGACATATACCAACATAAAATAATATACAATTCAAATAATTTAAATCTGGTTATAATCACTAGATTTCTATAAAACCAAGGTATATGAGTGAGTCAAAAATTTTATATATATCATTATTTTCAGATATTTATTCTATTCAATAAATATATACTGAGTTCCTGTCATGTTTTAGGGATTGGTCAATAGAAACACAATAACAGCCTAAGCAGATTTGTTTCTTAGACCCACTCAGTGAAAATTTTTCATAAAATAAAATATACAAACAAAGAACATCCTCATGTAAAGATACTGGAGTAAGTAGATATCAAGGAAAAAAATCACCCATACAATTTTATTACATTAATGGAGGGCAATGTTAGGATGATCCAGGACTTTAATTCTCTATTGTCTACTTTAAGAAGATATTTTTCTTAGGATGACATTGAAAGAGTATAAATTTTTAAGGCAAATAGACATGAATTCAAATTGTGACTATGCTCCATCTAGTAGTTATTTTATTTTCATAAATTTGTTCAGTTATATTGAGTCACATGTTCCCTATTATATAAAATTTATTAATACATTTTGATTATTTGATTCCTATTAGGATTAAGTGCACTAATATATGTAAAGTGCCTAATAGAAAAACTGATTCTTAGTAAGTCTTTATTATTAGCTCCTTCCTCTTTGTTATTGAAGGCAAAAATGTCTGATATTCTAGCAAAAGAAAACATACCATGTTCTATTTGTTTCCCCAATTTACTTCATTCATGGATTTGAATTATCTTTCAAAAATTCAGGGTAATAGGATTTTAAGTAAGGTTTCAGCAGTAGAGGTAACTATAATACATCAAGTTCAATAAACCTCAATATTCTATGCAAATTATCCTAATACCCAAATTCCATGTAAGTCAGACTATTGTCTTCAAGTCATGAGTTACTAAAAGTCAGGAATCATATTTTCTTTTGCTATATCACAAAGTCACACTTAGAGTACATCCAAGATAATTAAACACGTTATTATTCTCTTTTCTCTCTTACTACATATATTCATCTAGATTTAAAATCATTGATTACATTGCCTTTTTCCCATATACTCCAGCAACATGTCTCTGCACTTTAATAATAACCTACAAAGAATGTTTAGGAGAGAGAAAACCCACTTGACTTGTAGTTTTAGAGTAAGTTATTTGCAAACCAGACACCTAAACTCAGCCCCATTATGTTTGTATTATAATATGTTGGAAGAGTCTAGCAACAGGGCTGGGAATTTAGCCCAGAAGGACATGTAAATATTCTAAATCTGTTGCTGTAGGCTTAGTGCCTTGTCAGGAAGACCTTTAAGTAATTTAGATAGTTTAGGAAGGGGCAGCAAGCTGAACAGACATAGACCAGCACATCCAAAAGATCAGACACTGGGGTAAGAGTGAGTTAAAATCCAGGCAAGCAGATGAGAACAAAAGTAGGCAAGGGAGAAACTAAGACGGTGGCATAGTTAAACACCTACACTGCTGCCTCGCACAACAATTTTGAAACTACAACTAAAAGACAAAACGGACACCATCTAGAACCACAGGAAGGCTGGCTTAGTGGAACTAGAAGGAAAAAAGAAAAGCACACTGAGACTCAGAGGAGCTGCAGAAGGCAGAGGTATACTGAGGCGCATGCGCGGAGAGGGCAGGCAACTGAGTATGTGGCTGGTTTTATCAAGCGAGAGGGAGACAAAAGCTCCCACCTGCACTGAACTCCAGTTCTGGGCGAGACTCTGGGGACCCAGACTCATTCGGGGAGAAACTGGACTGTCTGGCAGCGGGCGGAACTCAAGGGCAGCTTTCTCTCAGAGGTGCTTGCAGCGATTACCATGGGACTCTGAGACACTGGGGCCTATTAGAAAAGGGCTGATGGGAAGCCAAGGCTGTCTGCTCTGCCCTGAGACTCCGCCCCATCCAAGCTGAGCACAGAGGCTTTTGCAAATCTTATCTCATAAGGGTGTCTCCAGCACAGAAGTTCTCCCAGAGTAGACACAGCTGACCCTCACAGCCAGTTGGCCTGGAGATCAATTCCTCCCAGTGATACCAACAACAATCAAGGCTTAACTACAACAAGTCTGTGTACACAGCCCACAAAGGAGTGCACCAAGTGTATCTACGTCAGGTAACTGGGGAGGCTGAGCCACTGGGCCCGATAGGACACCTACCACACAAAGCCACTCTATCAACTCAGGGAAGCAGCCAAAATGCAAAGACAAAGAAACAGATCACAAATGAAAGAAATGGAGGAAAGCAAATGACTGGACATAGAGTTCAAAACCATGGTTATAAGTTTTTTCAAGAATTTTCTAGAAAAGGCCAATAAATTTAGTGAGACCCTTGAGGATGTGAAAAAGGGCCAACTAGAAATTAAGCATACATTGACTGCAATAAAAAATATTATACAGAGATCTAACAGCAGACTAGAGGATCGCAAGAATCAAGTCAAAGATTTGAAATACAAAGAAGCAAAAATCACCCAACTGGAAAAGAAAAAAGGAAAAAGAATCCAAAAATATGAAGATAGTGTAAGGAGCCACTGGGACAACTTCAAGCGTACCAACATCCGAATTAGGGGGTTGCCAGAAGAAGAGAGAGAACAAGATACTGAAAACATAATGACAGAAAACTTCCCCCCACCTGGTGAAAGAAATAGACTTATGAGTCCAGGAAGCACAGAGAACCCCAAATAAAAGGAATCCAAAGAGGACCACACCAAGACACATCATAATTAAAATGCCAAGAGCAAGAGACAAAGAGAGAATCTTAAAAGCAGCAAGAGAAAAACAGTTAGTTACCTACAAGGGAGCACCCATATGACTGTCAGCTGATTTCTCAACAGAAACTATGCAGGCCAGATGGGAGTGGCAAGAAATATTCAAAGTGATGAATAGCAAGAACCTACAACCAAGATTACTCTACCCAGCAAAGCTATCATTCAGAATTGAAGGTCAGATAAAGAGCTTCACGGATAAGAAAAAGCTAGAGTTCATCACCACCAAACCAGTATTATATGAAATGCTGAAAGGTATTCTTTAAGAAGAGGAAGAAGAAGAAAAAGGTAAAGATAAAAATTATGAACAACAAATACATATCAATCATCAAGTGAATCTAAAAATCAAGTGAATAACAAAATCTGATGAACAGAGAAAACTGATGAATATAATAGAATCAGGTGCTTAGAAGGGGAGTGGACTGACAATTCTCGGGGGGAAAGGGGTGTGGGGGATACGGGAAGAGACTGGACAAAAATCTTACACCTATGGATGAGGACAGTGGGGGTGGGTAAGGACAGAGGGTGGGGTGGGAATCGGGTGGAGGGGATATATGGGGGAAAAAAGAGGAACAATTGTAATAATCTGAACAATAAAGATTTATTAAATTTTAAAAAAAGTAGGCAAGGATCTGGATGGAGGGCCTTCACAGACACTAAACATCCAGGGAACAGCATGCAGAGTGCACATGAAGCAATGGCCACACAGGTCTTTGTACAGAGGAAATATGCGATCTTAACCCGAAGGCTTCCTCCTATGGCTGAAAAAAGTCCAGGCAAGTTCACAATTTAATTGTATAGGAGGGAGCTTTGTGGTGAAACCAAACACTACTGGGGTGCTTTGAACTGAGCATCTTGCTTTAGGAACAAAGCAATTATGAAACCCACCTAAGTTCTTTTACCTTTATTCTCTGAGTCAGTAATGTTGGAAGTAAAAAGGGCTGTCTGCAAGATTAGTTCCATTTCTAGGATCTCTAGGACCTTCCTCTATGTATTTTCCTTGCTAACGGTGGTTTACTTGATGGAATATCCATGATGGCTTAGGCTGAATGGACTGAAATATCCACTCTAATTTTTATGAGTGTCCTGTATGATGATGCTTAATGTAGCCATTGCTCAAAACTTACTAAGTAAAATAATTGTTTTTGACAGAGAAAATATCTCATCATTTATATTTGTGACATCACAAGCCTCCATATTAAGTAACAGATCTATTCTTTATCCTATCCCTGCATTAAAAAAATACTAATTTTAAAACTCCTCTGATGAATATTCTGCCTTAAACCCACAAATAATAGGACTAAATTCAATGGGGGAAATCTCTAAACCTTAGCAAAACTGTTTTTCAAACCTTTCACTTTACAGACGGGAATCCTGACTCAGGGAGTGTCACGTTTTACCGGAGTTATATCACTGGCTCATGGCAGAACAGAAGCAACTACTAAAATTTCTCAACAACAACCCATTAAAATATTTTACTTCCAAACTACCAAGGAACTTGCAAAGACCATCATCATCATCACAATAATTACACTTTCTGAGAGCTTACCATGTGTCAGTACTGTTCCCCTTCAAGTTTTTACTCTTCAACCAGCTCTTAGACCAATTTTTAAAATAAGTATAATTTGCCCAACTAGTGTGGATCAGTGGTTGAGGGTAAATCCATGAACCAGGAGGTCATGGTTGGGTTCCTGGTCAACACATGCCCAGGTTGTGGGCTTGATCCCCAGTAGGGGCATGCAGGAGGCAATGATCAATGACTCTCATTGATGTTCCTATCTCTTTCTTCCTCTCTCTCCAAAATCAATAAAATACGTTCGTACCCTTTTTAGAGATGATGAAACTGAGGCACTGAGGGGTGGATGCTAAAGTTTAAGAATCTCCAGTCTATATTTTTCTGCTTATATTCCGAATCTCATAATTTTCTTCACTCTTTTTCTCACAATGTTTAGCATTTCAATAAATAACAATAATAATACCTTATCTATTCCTTAAGCAGAATAAGACATCTTTCCTGAGCTCAAGGAACTCACAGTAAACTAGCTGACATTTTTATCTAAATCAATAATTTCCATATTGTGATATGTTTTATAATACATTTTTATCAAATGCATATATGAAATGTAGTAGATGAATCAACTCGCCAGCTGGGGAGGTGAGGAAAGTGCCTTTGAATTATGTGTTGAAAGAAACATATGTTTATTGGCTGAGAAGTGGAGAGAAGCATTCCAGGCCCTGAATTTGTGAAAATGTGATAAAAATTAGTTCAATTGGACAAGGTGAGCATTATAAGAAATTTGGTGAAAGAGATGACTCCAAACTCAACTTTTCTGTGTTTATGTATTTTCTTTTTAAGTCTCTGTAACTTCAATTACATCTGTACCCCACAAGACACGTAAGAAAATATATACGCTGTGGAAGTAATTGCTGCACTAAATAGAGAAATACTTATTATGACTTTTCCCTCAGTTGTTTCCTAAGGTTATGTGTGGAAATATTTTAGTCTAGCCAACAAGAAAAAACCTTGGAATTCTTAAACTAGCTTATGCATATTAGCAATAAATTATGCATTCCCACTTGGCATCTGCTTATTAAATAATTCACTCACTTTAAATGTTGTCTAAATACCTTTCCCTAATAACTTATAAAGTCTTCCAAAAGTTAATAAAATGAAATACACCATATTCATTTTATCTTCCTCCCTCCACATCTCATTCCTCCCAGCATTTCTTCACCTACCTCTCTCTGCTCCAAGAGATGAATGATAACAGGAGGGGTTTGCAATATACCAGAGATGTAATTAATTCATTCTGTGTCATATAAAGCAGTGTCAGAATAGATAGAACATTTCAGATGAGTGAAATACATGATTTATATGTTTAAGAGCCCTGGGAAGTTTTTAGCAGAGTTCTTATTTAAAAAAAAAAAGATATAACTCGCCTGCCTTTCTCTGCCATCTGCTCCCCAATCCTTTCTACTGATATGCCACAAAGATTGAGGGAAACACTTTCTCACTGAGACCAAGCTGGACTCTCTGGCAGTCCACTTTCATTGCCTTGATAACACAATTCCAGAATATACCAGTGTGTTTTTGATCTTCAGTTTCTTTGAGGGGAAGCATGGTTGATGAATTGGATATCAAGTAGTTTCCAAAGGAGCCACTGCCTGTGCTGACAGAGATGAGAGAGCAGGACCCAAATGGCAAACATTTAACAACAGGCACTTATCTTTCCCTTGCCTGTCCTCTGGCACAGATTCCTAATACTAAGAATCAGCTTAAATTAATAGGTGGCTGTGCCTGAAGTTACAGCCCTCCCAACAACAACAAATTATGTTCACATCTTATTAAACCTTTTCCTGCTAATGCCTCATTGGCTGCAATAATGCACTCAATGCGTGGAACATGGACCTGATCCATCATAGATCCTCAAAAAGAGTATTTATTTGTTGAATGAACAAATGCATAAATAAATGAAGGCCTAATTGTTCTATATCTTTCCGTGTAACTATATTCCATTGTTTATGTCATAACAGTATTGTCAGGTTTGATGAGGATGACAATAATAACAAAGCAAACCTCCTATGGGTTAGGGCGCTTTACAGTTTGTAAAATATTTTGACATATATTGACTCAACCAATTTTCATAGAGAAAGGAAAGAGGAGTTGAATTCACTTAAGTTTTTATTGGTGGTTAGTATTGGTAATTCCCATCCTAATATGTCTCTTTGTCACCAATTCTAGTGCTTCTTTAATTATATCAAACTGTGACCATAATGGTTCATCATAAACTATAATATATTTAGGAGCAAGGAGAGCTCATAATGTTAAACAAGTTCGGTTTTATTTAAAGCAGGCTTTAAGACAAAAGAGGGTATCATCATAAAAAAATATTAACTGTCTACTTCTGTGATGTTGTGTGAAAACTATGCCAAGCAAATACACTCCTTGCATAACTTACTTCCTATTACCAGGAACATACAATCAAGGACAGACATGAAAGAATCAAAGAAAAATTGCATTTGAGAACAATGGTCATATCCTGCAGCGTTCTGTCTTTGGCAGTTTAGTATATATTTGGTTTGAGAGATAATGTGTTTGCTCTTAAAAGTTTAAAGCATTAGTCCACCTGGTGTGGCTCAGTGTTTGGGCATTGACCTATGAACCAGGAGGTGGCAGTTCAATTCCCAGTCAGGGCACATGCCCTGGTTGTGGGCTTGATCCCCCATGGGGGTCATGTAGGAGGCAGCCAATCAGTGATTCTTTCTCATCATTGATATGTATTTTAAATTAAATCATCATTTCCTAAAGTTTATTATGCAAGATGAAAATTGGTAAAACCAAGTGTAATCAACATGGAGATACAGGCTCTTCAAGGAAGGACTGTTACTGAGCTACAGGATGTGTGGAGAGCAGACTAAAGTCATGATCCCACCTCCAGCTCTCAGCTCCTTCAGGCTGGGCCTCAGCTGTTGGTAACTGCCTTCCTGTTCTTTCTCAACCTGTGACTGAGGTAGGGTGTGCCTTAAGGTCCTGGGCCAAGCAGAGCCACTTTGATGGGCAATATGTGCCCACCCTCCCCACTACCCCTGGCACCTCAAACTTCATTTCAATGTCTACATCAGAAAACACAACCCATAACACCAAAACAAAGAAAAAAAAATGACTCCTCATTCAACATTTGTATCATTATCCAGATTATTACTTGTGAGATTCTCAGAGCCTATAACTTGCTCTTACTACACATCATGAATCTGAGACCAGGCAGGGCTATGCAGTGTTTCCCAAACTTGACAGTTTTTTCCTTCATAAGAGCAATTTACCACCTTATTTTTCTGCAGAAAAGTAAGGTAGAGAATCAGTACAATAATTCCCATGGTCCACCATAGGTTGATTTCTCAGCCAGGAACTCAGATAAATATTTGTGAACATATTACATTTCACTGTACCACCTGATAGAGACTAAGGAGTATCTAAAGTTTTCTTTTTTCTGCCTGTTAGAAATAAAATTCTATCTGATTTTTTTCTGTATCTATCTTTACAATCCAGGAGACCTTTGTCATCTTAGAGCTCTCTTATTTCCCCAGGACAAATTCAGATTCTCTGTAGATGCTTCCTCACATGCTAAGCCCCCACTGCCTCCTATTCCAACCCTTAGTTACAGCAGTGCTGAACTATAGCTATATTTACATTGTTTGTCTTTATGACTATAATTGTTTTAATTTTTATTTGTAAGTTTTAATTTCAAACTTACAGAAAAGTTACAAGAATAGTATAAAAAATCCATATGCATTTTGCCCAGATTCACTTACTATTAATTTTTTGCCCCATTTGCTTGTCACATGCCCCTCCTCCATTGGAATATGTGTGTGTGTGTGTGTGTGTGTGTGTGTGTGTGTGTGTGTGTGTGTGTGTGTGTTTCCTGAACCATTTGAGAGTAAATTGTTTACTTTATGATCCTTTACCTTAAATACTTCAGTGTGTGTTTTCTAAGAATAAGTATATTCTGTTACATACTCACCGTATACTAGTTCCCAACCTTAGTAAATTTAACATTGATCCCACAGCTTTATCTAATTTGCTATCTGTTTTTACATTTTGTCAATTGATCCAGTAGTGAATGCTCCTTATAGCATGTTTTCCCAGTGAGAAGGCTCTCCTTGATCATGGTAAAATTAACAGAGACAAGGTAATAATTCCCTATTAACTGTGTATCTTTTTTAACATTGGAGTGAAGTCATCAGCTATCATTGTATGCCTAAAACATTTGGCATGTATCAGGTACTTTTACAAAGATAACCTCATTTAATCCTCTCAAGAAGGCTATAAAGTAATTGTATCCCCACTTAGTAAGTGCTAGAACTAGAACTTAGAGATTTTAATGAGTCGGCTCGGTTTAGAAAGTAACTATGAGATGACTAACCCATTAAACTAGACTTCAGGGGCTTTAGTTGTTCCATCTTTGCCTATTGTGCAGGCTGTATAGATATAAAAATATTTAAAATGATTTGTCAAATCAACTGACTGAATGGCTAGGTGGGTGAAGAGTCAGTACCAACCTCTGGCAGCAGGTTCTCTAACCCCAAACTCAGCAATGGCATACAGTCAGAGGGGCTTCTATGCCTTCTTTTGTGTGTTTTGTTGTGTTCTGGGATATAATACTGACTGTTTGGTGGGGAGAAAAATAAATTATTTTAATCTTTGAAAATATTTCTACCAAATTGTGTTTCTTGGAGATGCCTTTTATATTTTATGAAAATTACATTTATTGGCCACTGGATTAACTTAATATACTTATGATGCTCATATTTGGATATGCTCCAGCCGTATGGATAAATGAAAGCCCACTAAAGAACCCAAGAAAGAGAAAATAATAAAATAAAATAAATTAGAATAGGCAGTAAAAAGGAACAAATTAATGGGGCTATTACAGGACAGGAGAGCCTTTTATATTTTGGCAAAGAGGCATCATTAAATATTTTAATCATGTGCATTTAAAGAAAAATATCCAAGAACCTTTTAAAATAGGATTCAAACAAGTTTATATTATTTTTTTCTTAAATAATCTAGAATATTATAAGCCAGTAACTCTTAACGTGTGTGTGTGTGTGTGTGTGTGTGTGTGTGTGTGTGTGTGTGTGTGTGTTAGGGTAGTTTGTACAAGGCTCCATCATTACAATGTTAGTTTTGTCTCAGAAGGGATTATTTTATCAATGAGAGCTACCTGAATTTATCAATGAGTGCTATCTGAATTTCCAGAGATTCCATCCCTTTGCTTTTGGGTCCAATCTAGCTCATATATGCTTAAATGAGTCAGATGTTTGAATTCTTTTTTTTTTTTAATTCCATCCAAGAGTTCTGTAAGAGAGTGGAACTACAGTAATTTCTCTTAATTTGAGTAAATTGAATTCAGTTAACCCACACTGTGGCACACCTCTGTGGCCTTGCCCCTCAGAAACTGCACTCAGGAGCTCTGGTTTTTGAAACTGTTCTTTCCACATTCAGATTTGGGTACTGCAGGGGCTAGAAGAAGCAATTTTCAAATTCCATGGTGGCTGAATTAAATTACTCCCTGGCCAAATGTCTCACAGACCTACTAGCGTGGATTAAATGTTTTGCTTCCTCTTGGCATTTGAATTTTTTTTCCATAAAATAAAGAGAATGTTTATGCAGACCTGGCAGGGGAGAAAGAGACAAACACACAAACAAATTCAATTAGCAAGAAAGCATTCTGCATATTTCCTATTGGTGCATGTCAGTTATAACTTGATGGATTTGAAGATGAAAAGGTTGAAGCTGGCCATTCTGGTGGGATTTCATTAGTCTTTAATATATGTCTATCAAGAATATATATTTAGGGGAGGGAGTAAAACATTTGTTTGTTTTTAATTTCTTTCTAGAATTTGATGACAGCTTATTGACACTTAAAAATAAAAAACTATCGATAATGGTAAAAGCGTAATGTGCTAATTAGACCAGACAGCCGAACAGTGGAATGACTGTCCGGACAACCTTCCAGACAACCTTCTGGAGAACCTTCCAGACAAAGCCGGAGCTTCAAGGATGAATTTTGTGCATCGGGCCTCTGGTATATCTATAATTGCATACTGATGAAAACATATTTTGGAGTTAAAAATACATGAATAGTGATTTCCCGATCATGTAAACTCTGACATGATATTTGATACTTTGAGCCTTTATTTTTTCCATAGTAAATTGGGAATAATAATTACTAATGAACTTTTGTAGATAATAGGAGTGTAAAGTTCTTGTATAATCATTATATGCCTGGTACTTGCTTTTCACTTAATCCTCAAGCTGTACTCTTGTAACCACATGGAACTTCATTTCTTTAATATGATTATTTCCTTAATTCAAGCTAGTCTTATCCAGCCTAATTGCACCAGCACTCACTTGCCTCCTTTCAGCCAGATCCTCCCACCCTTGCACACACTGCATGTCCACTCCCTTAGGACCTCAGGCTCTGGTCAGCATCAAAACTTTCTTAAGAAAAAGCCTCAGGGCTATCGGCCAAGGATAACACAGTTTTGGTCAAACTGAAGATAACATCTTGACCTCATTTGGATTTCAGCCTCAGTTCCTTGAAGGCAGAATGACCCCACTGTCCACACCCTCACTCATGAAGCTAGACAGAACCGACACCATGGCTGACATGAGAACCTGTGACAATGATCAACTACTCCCTACCCTGGCCCCAACCAATCAGTAGACACCACAACCCCAAGTCCCTTTGTTGCCACGATTAATGAGTTTTCCCCATATATAATCTATCCCCTAGAGGCCAGCCAGACCAGTTTTACTAGCTCATCTGCGTCTTCAGGCTTGTTCTATTTCCTAAAATAAGTCCTTTACTTTCTGTGCTGCAAACCCTATTCGATTCTTATTGGGCTTTGATGGGCGCAAGCAAATGAACCCCTTTAGTTCAGTAATGCTCTGATGGTTGTTATTTTAAAACAAAGAAATTAAGATTAGATATTGCATCCAGGATTGCACAGTGAGGCTGGGATTTTAATCCTGTTTTGTTAACTCTTGAACATAGGTTCTCAATCATAACCCTATTCTTACTCTTCTGTGGAGAATAAAAATAAACTCTTTGGGTCTTTGATGTTAGTTTCCTTCCTGTTATCAGATTTAAAATGGTGGGATGCTGTGGGGGGAGGAGGGAGATGGAAAGTAAATAATACGTTTGCCTCTCATACTAGCTCTAACTCAGAGAGTATTATGTCAAAAAATACAATACTTTGCTTCAGGTTCTTCTGAAGAGATTAGCAAGGTCAAATACACACACCTAATTAGTGGAATGTGAAATAAACACTCTTCAAGGTCTCTTAGCTCTAGGATGAGGTAAGCTGCCAGCCAATGTAGTGTGCGACTGAAGATGTGACTAAGCAGGACATCTCAGAGAAGTGTGTGCAGTAGGATTTGCTTTAGCAGCAAAGGAACTACTAAATGAATTGAATTTTAAGCCATCTACTGATTAGACCTTTAGTCAAAGAGGCAGTTAAGTGGGCAGACACTATGTCTACATATTTAATAGTTTTTATTTACCAAATATCTTAAATCTTCTTCCTTTGCTTTATATTCCCATAATTGAATTTAGATTATCACAAAAGGCTATTTGGTTAACCCATTGCTTCATGAGCATTTTAATGTCATAGCCAACAGAGATAGTGAGTACTAAAAATAACACACATTGTTGCAGATGCCACTCATGAGGCAAGTTTGGATGCTACTGAAATAATTCATTAGCTGCACAACAAAGTGCATATTTTAATGTGAAGATGGGTGCTTGGCACAGTGTATGCTAAGAACCCTTCCGTGACTCTCTCCCTCACCCCTGACCCAATTGCCCACACCTGAGGGTGGCATGGTGCTCCTTAGATTGGAGCACAGTTCCTTTAGCAAAGTCCTGGCTGCCTTGATGGAAGCTGGCTCACCTTCTGCACTGAGCTGCTGAGGTAGGGCCATGTTGTGTTTTCCCCTAAGGAATGGTGAGTGCTGAATGTCCCACACTATGCCTGCTGCCAGTGACAACTACAGGGGGATGTACTGTTCAACTACCCAAGTACTCCTTGATGAGGCTTTCTGTACAGGTCTTTACCAACCTAGGGTTTCCATCTGCCCCCAGACCCTGCCGGGCAGTTCCAAAGATATGCTGGCTCAATATCACATGCCACAAAGTACCAACATGGGCAAGGGTCCTCATCTTTTAGAAATCAGTTTTGCATCCTTCTAACACCATCTTAAAGCCAGAGTATCAACGTCAAGAATTAGCAGGTAAAATAGCTCTCAACTATCTGTTCTGTCCCATAAAGGATTCCTGTATTAAACATTCTGGGAGCAACAAGAACAATGGGAGCTGCAAGCCACAGAACTTGAAATTGGTTCAGGTGAAGTAATGTTTTGTGAATTGCTTCTATTATACTATAGTAGGCAATATGTCACCAGAACCTGACAAGGTTAGAAATAATCTCATAATTTACACTCCAGGAGAACTCACAAAAGCATTTTGAGGTTGAGAGTTCATTGGAACAGAGAAATAGTTTCATTTACAGTGATCTGAGGTAAAGGGTTATAAATCACTATAGGCATTAGAAGATTATTTCCCAGAATATTTCAGGTCATCCAGATAACATTTATTAATATTTTTCCTAATTACAAGAAATTGTATAAAGAAAATTAAAGTTAATTAGATATCACTTATAATCCAACCACCCAGAAGCAGCCATTATAAATATACTGAGCATATCTTTCTATTTATTTTTCTATTAATGGATAAGATATATTATTTGTAAGCAAAGATTCTCATCACCAATTCTTATGTGTGTATGTTGGTTGGGGAGGGGGTAGTTTACATATCACCAAGCAATTCTCTGACACCAGCTGCTTGTCCTACAATTCAACTCCCTCTGACCCTGTATATCTGAAAATAGCATAGATTCTATAGGTTAGGAGCTCAGTCCTATAGACTGCCTACCCACACCCCCACTTCAGATGCTGGTGCAAAGCCCACCTTATCACCAGCTATAGATTGGAGGTTCCGAATATACCCTTCTTAGTTTTAATTAATGTGCTAGAGCTGTTCACAGAACTCAGAGAAATATTTTGCTTACTAGATTACTAGTTTATTATAAAAGGATATAACTCAGGAACAGTCAGATGGAAGAAGGGCATAATCAAGGTATGGGGGAAGGGCACAGAACTTCCATGATCCTTCTGTTTGTGTCACTCTCCCCAAATTCCCACATGTGCACCAACTGGGAAGCCTCCAAATCAAGTCCTTTTTTTTTTTTTTTATGAAGGCTTAATCATAGAGGCATGATTGATTACATTACTGGTCATTGGAGATTGAACTCATTCTTGTTGAAGCCCCAACCCTCAATGTATCTGGAGATAGATAGGGTCCTTAGGAAGTAATTAACATTAAATTAGGATCATAAGGGCAAGATCCTATTCTGATTAGGCTGGCCTTAGCCCTGGCCAGTGTGGCTCAGTTGTTAGGAGCATCATATCAGTACACCAAAGGTCATGGGTTTACTTTCCTAACTTTACATCAAATTACATTAAAGGAATTTCCAAAATGTTCTGAGATAATGGGCAGAGGAAAATCATGCTAAGATTTTGAAACATCCCAGAAGAAGGTACAAAGCGAAATTTCTCCTGAGGATAGTAGGTGTGTTAGCAGTAACACATGAAAGATCTGCTCTGTTTCTCAGACTAATCTTGAGAGAAGCAGGGAGGAGAATGAAGATTGAAGGAAGTGTGGAGGAAATAATTAACTGTCTATTAGTCATAGCTTACTTATAAGGAGTCCTTACACTGGAAGTGAGAACATTGAGGGGCATATCAAGCCAGAGTCCCCAGTCCTCAAAAGCGGAAATGGAGGAAACAGAACCCCAGACTGCTAAACGACATTTCCAAGGTAACCCAGCTGGCAGTGAATCCAGAATCAGAATTGCTCTCTTGAGTTCAGCTCCCTTTCCACTTCACAGTGACAAGCACAATGATCCATATTTGCAAGTGTGACAGCTTTCATTTGTAAGATTTCAAGTCTACATGTATAGAATATTGCTAATCCTGAGTCAAAATAGAAAGAAAATCTAAGAAGAAAACTGGCATTTGTTTTATTTCCACTCTCCTTTCCTTCTTTTTCTCCTTTCTTTCCCCCTTTTTTTCTTCTTCTTCTTTTTTTTAATGTTAAAGACATTTACAGAGAATGTTACTTTCTGGGAAAGATGTAATACCCACAAATCCCTTAATGAATATTGGCTTAATTCATCATCAATTAAATTGGTTTCATAAGCACTCCAGAAGGAATACAAATAGCACCTGTATTTAGAATTGATTTTTTCCCCTCTGCGGTACCTCAGAAGGGAGGGGGGAATTGAAAGAGCGGGACTGTTTGGTAAAACTCTTTGCCCTTTTCTTTTTGTAAATGTTGTCTTTTTTGTAAATGTCAAGTCCAAATTATAGGTGAGTATTGGCAGAGTTGCACAAACTATCTGAGACCCATTACAAGCCTCTGGCATTTGTGCTGCTAAATTTGTAATGAGTTGCAGGTGTTTGTGATTGAATTTTGTGTTGCCTTTGTGATTGGCTCACTGCTTCACAGTCCATTAAGGCTACACATTTTTTGTGGATGTTAAAAGTGAGGTGATGCAAAAACTCCAGTTAAGAGGTAAGGTAAATGGCAATGATTTTAACATAGAGAGAAAGGTCTGTATGTTTTAGACCATTGTCAACTTTCACATTAATGTATGAGGGCAGGCACCACTTCAGGAATATAACTCAATATAATGATAATGATTTGATATATTTCATTGAGAATTGACAATAGAATATACCATTTCTACCCCAACAGTTTTCAATACTTACATGTGAATGAAAATCCTTGCTTTAAAGAATGAGATCCTTGTTTAAAGTAAGGTAGTTCTGGTGCCTCTTCTCCTTTCTCCAAAAGCCTTTCTTTCTTCAGACAGTAGGTGTGGGCATCGAGGCCAGCAATCTGTTATTTAAAGGCAAGATCCTAGGTCAGTGGCTGGCAAACTCATTAGTCAACAGAGCCACATATTAACAGTACAACGATTGAAATTTCTTTTGAGAGCTAAAAACTGACTTCTGCGCATGGGCCAAGAAGTTTCAATCGTACTGTACGTGCGCACCCGCACATGGTATTTTGTGGAAGAGCCACACTCAAGGGGCCATGCATGTGGCTCGTGAGCCACAGTTACTGTCCTAGGTCATTCCTAAACAAAAGCACTATAACAAGTTCACTTCCTTTGCTTTGTAGATGAGGGATGAAAACTTGAGTTCATAGAAAAGAGATCTACTTTTGTTCCCTGATGATTTCATAAAGAGGCAAGCTTACTCAGTCAGGTGGCTTCATTCCCACTTTACATAACAGCAACTTAACAGAACACAAATTGTTTGCTGCTTTTCCTTAACCCATATTTTAATTTGGTGTTCTTTTATTTTAACTTTTAATTTTGCTTAAAGCCTTTCTATATTATTTAATTAAAGCATTGGTATGACTGTTATGTATGTATGTCAGATACAAAGTAGTATTGATTGCCTGCTTAGTGCCTGGTATGCAATAGACACTTAATAAATATTTTTGAAAGTATGTGCTAGGTAGGCTATGTAGAAAGTGCTCACATATAATATATATGTCAATCATGATCCAGGCAGGAAACATATGCTCACCTAAAAGGGTTTAGCTAATGTCAATTAAGGAAAGGACTATTTATAAAGTTTTGGATAGCGAGGCATCCAGACACTAACAACAGCAGGAAGACATATCTATAACAGAAACCAGGGCTTGGCTTCCTACTGCCACAAAAGCCAAACTCATGAGACAGCTGCTAGTGAAAAAGGAAAGAGGTTTATTCAAGTGTCAGCCACCTGAGAAGATGGGGCATTCTTGTTGCAAAACCCATCTCCCCACCTCAGTGCAGGCAGAGGGTTATATAAGGAGGGAAAGGGAAAGAAAAACAAAGAAATCAAGGTGGCGGGAGTTGAAAAGTTCTCTAAGTGCAGGCTAGCACAGCCCAATCTGATAAGGGTCTTGAAACTGGTCAAGTAATGGTTTGGTGTGTGTCATCCTGGTCTTTGTCATCCTGGTCCTACTTCATCCTGGTTCTACAGTTGAAGGTCAGCACATCTCTTGGAACTTGGATGACTGAAGGTCATCTGTATTTTCTGAAGTTAGTTCCAAGTTTTCGTATACAAACATGCTGTTCAGCTGCTAGCTACATATTAGTCACAGTCAGTATTTACAGAAAAAATGTCAAAAGAATGGTTGGGTGGGTTACATTACCCCACTATTACATAACTACCTCTGAAAGGGCAAAAGGAAGGGATAGTGTTGCCAGTGCCCGGCAAGAGCTGGGGCTTGGAAGAGTAGAGGAGCTGCCATGCAGAAGCTTCCCCATAATCAGTTGGTGGGGAAACCATAGTCCAACAGCAAGAGGATGGGTACCCAACAGGAAGAAAAAGTTTCTTCTATTATTGGATCTCAAATAAACACTTAGGGGGAAATGAATTTAGGTGGTACATGGAGGCCAGCCACAGTGATAAGCAAGATAGGGAGGGTAGAGAACGAATCTGGAATGGAGGCAAATGGAGAATAAGCTTTATATCATTTCATGCCATCTACCTAACAATAATATATCTTATTAATTATCTCCACTTAAAAGACAGGGAAATGACTCAGAATAAAATGAATAACTAAAGCTCTTTTAAAGTGGGTGGAGCTACAGTTAAAGTCTTTGACCCACTAGGATGCTGGTACACACTCCATTATTGAATATTTTTATTTACTTGATTATTATCACAACAAATATATATTATGTCAGCCAATATCTACACACTAGAGAAAAAAAATCACTTAACAGGAAAGTGCAAGTCTCTGCTACCATTGAAATTGAGATTACTTTCTAGGAAAAGAGAAAAAATAAAACAAATGCATGGAAAAGATCATTTCAGAAAATGCTAAGTGCTTAGTACTCTCAGGTACATTATGGTGACTGGGAAAGGAGATGGGATTTTTCAGACTGGGTGACTAGGAAAGGACTATTTGATGCTATTTAAGCCGAGACCTGTAGGATATGTAGAGGCTGTAAAGAGGACAACCCCTTAAAATCTAACATAAAAGTGATCCAGGCAGAGGGAAAGATAGGAACACACCTAATATGGTGATGTGAAGAACAGCATAACAATGCCCAGGAGTCCTGTGTTTGGAGATTAGTAAATAAATTGGGGAAGAGTAACACAGGAGGAGGTGGAGGGCAGAGGGTGTGGGATGAGTTTGTATTGCATTGAGGGAACAATATAACTCCTCTGGAGGACTTTAAACTGGAAATTGATGCTATCAATTTATGCTTTTTCTTTCTTTTTTTTAAGAAAGAAACATCAATTGTTCCACTTATTTTTTAAAAATTTGTTTTTATTGATTTTAGAGAGAGAGGGAGGGAGAGGGAGAAATAAAAACATCAGTGATGAGAGAGACTCATTGATCAGCTGCCTCCCAATGCCCTCTACTGGGGATAGAGCCCACAACCCGGATATGTACCCTGACTGGGAACCGAACTGTGACCTCCTGGTTAATGGGTCAATGCTCAACCTCTGAGCAATGCTGGCCAGGCTAACTTATACTTTTTCAAAAATAACGCTGGTTACTGCTGCCTTAAGAATGGATTATAAAGAGCAAGAGAATAAGCACGGAGACCAGTTGGGGTCATAGTAGTGGATATGATTAGGAGTGAATAGAAATGAGATCTTTTTTCAGTACCATCATTCTGATGTGAATAGTTGAGAGAGAGATGAGAGACAGCAAGAAAATGATCACTACAGTTTTGGTTTGTGTAACTACACGATTAGCAGTGTCATTTACTGAGATGTATAAGACTGAGATGGTTGTGGGTAAGAAAAGGAAGAGTTCTGATTGGTGCATTTTATGTTTAAAATGCTTATTAGATACCCATGTAGATATTTTATGTACTCCCAGAGGTCAGTGCTAGAGATAACATCTGGAATGACTGGCTTGTCAGGAGCATTTAAATTCATGGGGACTGGATTAGTGAGAGAGAGAGAGAGAGAGAGAGAGAGAACAGAGAAGAAAATTGAATACAGGACTGAATCAGAATTTAAGTTCTTTTTATACAGGCATTCTTTTTGGTGCCTTACCTCAAATTGATGACTAAAGAATTTTTTTTCTGCTAGAATTCATTTAGCCTGTTAGTAATTTTCAAATTTATTTCATTATTTTAGAATCAGAAATATTTTGCAAGGCAAATCTGGTGAATAACCAGACTAATAAAATATATTGAAATGTTAATGTATAAAGCTGGGAGGTGGGCACATGTGTGTTTATTATAATGTTCTTATTCCCTTTAAATATTGTAAAAACTCTCCATAAAAGAACACATTCATGAGTGCAGTTTTGAATAGAACTATCTTGAGTCAGGCTTGAGACTCTCAGTCCAGTTTACTCCTCTCCTTAGCTGCTTCTAGAGAATCTCTGTAATTCCTCAGAACAGACATCAACACTCTTGCCATTAAAAATTTTGGAATCTCTGCAACAATAATTAATTTTGAGCAGGAAATATTGCACAATCACCATAAAATACTTTAGGATTGTTATCTTATTAGTGCTTAAGACTATCTTATATGAGGGGTACTATTAACACCCCCATTTTGCAAATGGAACAACTGTGGCTTAGTGAGGTCATGCAATTGACTCAAGTTCAAGTAATTGGTAATTGGAGGAGTTGTGATTCAAGCTCAGGCTGCCCAACTTCACATTAATAAGTGCATTAATTAAAGTAGTTGGCACTCAAATTAACTTAAAAAGAATAACAACCACAAATTCAATCAGCCCTTTATTTAGGATAAGAATTTTCCAATTAGAAACAGTAAAGATGTTAAATTGTGTCTGTGAATTTCTTTACATCATGAAGTTTCTCTCCAGTGTTTCTCAGAGCTACAATTTTTCTCTTTTTTCTTTCTATTTACAAAATATTAGTGCTGGAAATGGATGTCAAATAGAATAACAGTGACTGGCATTTACTCCTCACCTGCAACAGCAGAATATGGAAGTTCAAAGAAATGATTAATTAACTCAGTGATGCACTAACCACACATAGTAACACCAATTCAAAGGCATTGTACCAGGTGGGCTCTTCTTGACTAAACCATGATCACGTTATTTAGCTGTGATTCATGTCCCAATCAGGAAAAACTTTGATCCTGAAATTTTTTTGGAGATCAAAGTTTCACATGTAACAAGGTCTCAACACAATGCATACAGTTGTAAAAGTATGAAACTAAAGCAAAGGAGTACTTTGCATTGGTGCTGGGAAATGTAACCGATTTAATATATGCAGGTTCTCCAACACTCTGTTGTAAACAATTGTCTAGCTGAAATATGAAAAGAAAAGTGATTCTGCTATAACAATACACCACTACCCACTCTTTCCCTTTTTCTCTTCATCTTTGGCTCCTAGATTTTAAGAGATGAGGTTGCCTGGTGTGTGTGTGTGTGTGTGTGTGTGTGTATATATATATAAATAAATTTTGTGCGTTTCATTGTTTTCTCCTAATTATGTTGGGAGAAAGGGGAATGTAAAAGATTTACTCATGGTCTTTCTTGTTCTTCTGATTGCTAACTGATGCAGAATATATATTATTATCTTTTAAAACACAGGTTTGATCCATGTATAAAACAGCCAAGCAAGTACTATAAACATCTGTCACTTCCCGACCACATAGGTTCAGCAGAATGACTTGTTTAATCATAGCAATCACAGTAGAATTTTGGGTCCTCAGTTGTGAAGTGAGGTAGAGAAGAACTTCCTATCTAAATTAATGATATTATCATTCTATATGAACATTCATTTTAAAATAAAATTATATTTGAAATGACATATTTTTAGCCTAAATGAGTTTGTGTCCCTCTCTTCCCGCAGCCAACTTCCCTCCCTTCCTAGGTGTTCTCCACTCTGTCCTTTAGCTTGTCCTCCTTCTATTTCTCTCACCCTGTATCTTTCCATCTTTTCCCCTTGCCTCTCTGATTCCTCTTCTCTCAAAGGTGGTATAAAGCACAAGAGAAGGATAGATTTAATTAGTCTCAGTGGTAATTAGAAATTACTCAAAGATAAAACTGTTTTTGTTATACATTTTGAATAACAGTATTTAATGTTGTCTGATTATTCAACTGTTATTTGTTAGGTCAATACTTGGAAGAATATTACATTATTTAATAAATAATGTTAAACTTTCAGAGTGCACACTTTTGGATATAAACTACACCAAGATAGCAGATCTGAATTTCTACTATTTCTGACCTAAAGATCTAAACTAAATTAGAACCAGCAGGGAATACCAATACTTAAAAGGTAGGTTACCATGAATCCCAAAATATTTGAAAACTTTTGCTTGAAAAGAAACAAACCAGAAGGAAGTAGTGTCCAAAATCCACAGAAATGTTTTGTATAGTTTGGTGAGGATACATAGTCAGATGGAGAAAGGTGAGGCCACTAAATCCAGGAAAATCAAACCAATCTCCTTCAATTTGTAGAGAGGCAGATAGAGAGAATAGGTAGAACGGGTAACCCATAATTCATTTGGAGTAATTTGGTAATGACTGCTTGGGGGAGGTAAGAAAAATAAATATTAACACAATAAATAATCTTTCTGGCAGACACAAAGCATTTGGTCTATTCTAGATGACATTTAAAAATTCAAAGCTTATGGAGACCTAACACAATGAATGTTCCTGTTACAAAAGTCAATCAATATAATTATAGGAAAAAGAATGTTGATCTTGGGTACCTGGTTTGTTCTACTTGAAAGAGAAAACATTTAATATTGTCAATTAAATATGTTATACATTTTTGGGTATATTTTGTAATATGTATTATAAAGAGTTTTGTAGATCTTTAAATCCATAATAAGGAAGTTCCTTTCTAGTCTTAATTTTGAATGCATTCTTTTTTTCCATGAAAAATACAGAATTTTACCAACTGTGTTATCAAGCATCAGAACTGGACTCAGATATGGCAGAAATTTTAATATTATCAGAATTGCAATTTACACTGCTAAAGAAATTCCTATAGTAACCATCTGTGCCTCAACTGGGTTTATGTGTAAATATTTTAAGTAAAATGAACAATTTCTTTAATAGTTGTAAGGCTATAGAGATTTATTATATCTTCTAATGTCAGGTTTTTTTTTTATTCCTAGGGATATATCCTGCAGATATCTACATTTAAAAATTTATTGCCACTAATTTATTTCTAATATTATATTATAGTAGTTTTAATAACTATAAAATTTTTTAGTAGTATTCTTTCTAAATTCTCAATGTCAGTGATTTGTGCCTTTTGTTTATTTTTGTTGATTAGTACCCCAGGAGGACAACATTTTATTGGCTTTTCAAATATCTAACATTTCTACTTGTTGATTCTTTCCTTATTTCCTTTTATCAGTGTTTTTATCTTTGTTGTTTCCTTCTTTTTAATTTCTTTATATTTAACTTACTTTATATTTCTAATTTCTTAAGTTAGATACTGAGCTTATTTTTTCTGCTTTTTCAATGTATGGATTTAAGATTATAACTTTCCTATAAAGATAGATTTATGTGCACCTTAGTTAAGATTTAATTAAAGATATTTTCTAGCTTTCATTTTAATTACTAATCTTACCCTAAATTATTTAAGATATGTATGTAGTTTCCAATTTCTGATAGATGAGCATCTTCTGCTTATCTATTTACATGGATTTTAACTTAATGTATTTTGGTCAAGTCATTGGAATTTTTCAGAAGTTTTGAATTATATTATAAATATTGAAAATGTTTCATATGTGCTTAAAAATCACATGTATCCTGCAATTGTGTGCATTGTTCTATATTATAAAGTATATCAATGTTGCCAATTATAATGATCTAATCATTACGATCTGAAAGGAGAAATATGAAAGGTGGCCTGTGACCTTTGCTCTATCATTAGAAACACATGAAGACTTGGTTGCTGGTGGAATTCTACTTGTAATTCTAAGTCAAAGACCCTATAGAAGTATGTTGTATCCAAGATCAATGCTATACCTGACTGAGCACCCAAAACTCACTGTTGAATTAGCTTATTGAGTAATTTGTAATTGCTGAGTAGACAGTACTGAATGTGCTATAGCTCACCCTTGGGAGTTGACAAGAAATTTGTTTTTATTTTGCTCACTGACATTCATTAGTAATTTTTCCATAAAGCCTGCATAAAGATTAAAGCACCTCTCAGGAACTGCCTGCTTCTCAGGCGTAACTGCCCATACTTACCAGGAAATGCACCTGCTGTTCACTCCTTGAGAGGACCAGCTTTCAGGTTGTTCTAAGTGCTTTATCTCAGAGTATCAGCCTCACCTTTTCCCTGGAATTCTGATTATACTTTTTATCTATTACTTCTGAGTTCAGAATATTTATGAAAAACTCCCCACTTCTCCAGAACTATATTTGTACATACATAGCCTCTAGGTACTTTATTTTTTTAAAAATATATTTTATTGATTTTTTACAGAGAGGAAGGGAGAGGGATAGAGAGTTAGAAACATCGATGAGCTGCCTCCTGCACACCCTACTGGAGATGTGCCCACAACCAAGGTACATGCTCTTGACTGGAATCGAACCTGGGACCCTTCAGTCTGCAGGCTGACACTCTATCCACTGAGCCAAACCCGTTAGGGCTCTAGGTGCTTTATAAATGCAATCCATAGTTCTCTTTTGAGAATTTCTAATATTCTAGGCCCACACATAGCATTCTCTGTTTTCTCAGCACTCAGTATTTATTCTTTTTTAAATACATGTTCTGCCATGGCTGTTGTGGTTCAGTTGGTTGAGCATCATCCCATGCATCAGAAGGTTGTCAGTTCTATTCCCAATCAGGGCACATGCCCAGGTCACGGGTTTGATCCCCAGTTGGGGTGCATACAAGAAGCAACCCATTGATGCTTCTCTCACACTGAGGTCTCTCTCTAAAAATCAATAGCCACATTATTAATAAATAAATAAATAAATAAATAAATAAATAATAAACAAACAAACACATGTTTGGAATGTTGAGAATTTTGGCTATAAGAATAGGTCTATATACTCAGGCATACATCTTGACCATTTCCTGCCTGGCCTTTTTATTTTTTCTTCTGCTTCTTTCCCAGTAGCATTTATTTTGATGAGAACTGAAGAATTTTCCCTATTTACAAAGACTCTTCTCCAGGGTAAAATGCAGCATGCATATGTTATCATAGTTATTCAAAGTGGTGTAAGGGAATCATACTATTCTGCCCCCAACCACACTACTTTCACATATGGGTTACTTCCATTTAAAGGCTGTTGAATATCAGCAGATGCAGAAAGATACCTTCTCAGAGCTGTTACCTGACTGAGAGTACAAACTTCTGAGAAATGAGGTACACCACAAATCCCATTTCCCAGGGGAGTTTCAGTGCATGAGAAAATAGAAAGCAAGCACCAGAATGGACACAAACTTTACTGAATAACCCTTGTTTTCCAATATTTTCATATAATTGCCTTCCCACAATTTACCACCCTCAAAGCTCAAAAGCTTTTTCTGTTCTCTTGTAGCTTCTACACAAGTTTGCTGTCCTTTGTTAAAACAGTATATAAACCTCAGGGTCTGATTGCTCTTTGGGGTTTTTCATTTAATTTCTGTGACACCTCCATATGCATAAGACATAGCTATTTTTCCATGATAAGTTGTCTTTTGTCAGTTCAATTTGTAGGTCCCAGGCACTGAACCCAAGAAAACAGAGGAAAAAGTTTTTTTCTGTCCCTTTCAGTGGTATACTCATAATATGTGAAAATATAGGTGTCCTCAGTCCTTCCAAGGCCTAGTTGTATTTCCAAATAGATGCTATTGGGCAGGAAGTATGAATAATTTTAGGCAAGAAAAATGATGGAGATAATGGTGCTAAGATAGAAAATTAAATGATATATTTAAAAGTTAATGGGTAGATAGTTTGGCTAGAACAAAGGTTTAAGCAACAAAGGGTTGGAAGATGAGGCTAGCAAATTGAGACTCAGCATTGTAAATGGAACCATGTCACTCTCTGGTATAAAAAACACTTACCTTTGCATGAGCAGCAAAAACCTTTCACCTGTCCTTACACGGATCCATACAATCTGGTCTCTGTCAGCTGTACAAGGCTGAACTCCTGACTCGTCCCTTTGGCATATGAGCTCACCGGCCCTATTTAGGTTCCTCAAACATAATTGTCCCTCAAGTATTCTCATGACTTTGCATATATTGTTCCCTTGGCCAGATTGAACTCTAACTTTTTTTTTAAAAACAAAGCTAATTAATTTTTTGGATCTCAGATAAATTCTTACCTCCCTAAAAATGATTTGGATCCCTCCCTTTAATAACCTCAGATTTTTAAAACTTTCATATAAAATTGTGAGCATATTGATAGAGGTGACTTTTTATTTCACTTTCAATTATAAAATCAAAAATATTTTACAATAAAATTTTACAAACATGTTTCAACTTTGTGTATTAAATTAAGAATAAAAAAATGTGTATTCTAATTTCTATCATTAATTGGATGACTTTACTGCTTTGATGCACCTATATCATTGTTAGGATGTGAGGTTTTAATAAAACCAAGTCTATAAGTTGTTTTGACATATTAAAATATTTTATATTTTAGCTGTTATTATTATTATTATCCCAATGTTCTGAAGTATTTAAGAAATTATAATCATCATATTAAATATAGAGTTTTGTTATCAGAAAGTTCCAATAACTTTTTGGATTTGTACATATCTTCTGAAGGCCAATATAACATTGGGTTAATAAATTAAAAGCCTTTTATGTTTAGTATATTCTTGATTATTAATTAAAAATGTCTTCTCACATCTTGACCCTTTCTTCCCCCCCCCCCCCCCCAAAATATATTTTTATTGATTTTGGAGAGGAAGGGAGAGGAAGAGAGAGAGATAGAAACATAAATGATGAGAAAAAAATCATTGATCAGCTTTCTTCTGCCTGCCTCCTACTGGAGATCAAGCCCACAACCTGGGCACGTGCCCTTGACTGGAATTGAACCCAGGACACCAATCCACAGGCCAACACTCTATCCACTGAGCCAAACCCACTAGGGTCCATTGAACACTTTGTAAAGAATGCTACCATGTTACCATTTCTTGGGAGGTTAATTTTGGAATGTTGAAAATATATATTCCTTTGTTGGATCATGGCACACATACTCAGTGGTCAATTTGAATCAGATCAGTCTGAGGCATCCTTATATCAGAATCTTCTTTCACAGCACCAGGTGCCATTGGGTTAGTTTATATCCATATCATGCTTCTGGTAATGACTCTGGTTTTTAATAAATGGATCCTGATAAAGGTGTGTGTTCACCTGGGTCTACAATATTACTTTCAGGTATTTGCACAATAAGGAGTGCATCTGCACACATCAACAACAGCCAGAAGGAAAAAAGATATGCTCTGTAGGGTCTCTCCAATGAGATGTCAATCATAGTATGTTAGTTGAGTTGTCAGTACTGCATTAATACTGAAAGGAGCATTAAGCTTTACAAAAAAATAAAGACAAGTTGGAGAGGCTCCAGCAAGGCATTGATTTCATCTTAGTCAGGTTAAATATTCATTTGACAAACTAAAAAATTATTTTAAAAACAAACAACAACAACAACAAAGACCTCTTGCTTTTCAGATCATTCCTCTAAGAGTCCAGGGAGGTGGGGCTGGCAACTATTGTCCTTAAATGTTACCTTAGTATTGGTAGTTTGCAAATATGGAGAGTTTATTGTTGAATTTTTGCCTTCCTTACAACCTAAATTTGGCAGAAATCCTACAACATATTCCCTGGGGGGGTTGGGGGGGCGCCTTAGACATTTCAACCATCTGGCAGATATACCTATCAAATTATTCATTTCTCAGGCTGCTTAAGGTTATTTAAATTCATGGCTTTTCAAACTACTGACAAGGTTTGCACACTGTGAAGAAAATGAATATTGTTAAGGGTTAAACGGACAGCTTCACACTTCAAATGAATTATAAATTCACCCCAGGCATTCTCCTACTTATTTTACTCTTTATTATTTGATTTTACAATCAGAGACTTGTCATAATTGTGGACCATGCTGACAATCTGTATGACAATAGAAAGACTCAAACAAAAGTGACCCAGGTATAAGACAATAGTTGCATTATACCTCCAAGGAAAAAAGCTTTCACATAAATTTTAGATAGACAAACCGTGCTTCCAGAAAGAAAGATACACAAAGTTGAATCCACATTCTGTCTTGCTGAGCATATATACCCAACTCTATGCAATTTGCATGATTTGACGTGGAGACAGGCAAGATCACCTTTAGAAGTGGTCATCATTAAAATGCAGGCTGTCTATCAAGAAAAATTGTCTCCCAGAAATCAATACCTTAAAAAAAAAAAAAACCCTTGTGGCTAACTCTTCTGCCAGATACTTTCAAATTTTTATGATGCTTAAAATAGTGTAGAGGAAGTAGAGGTTCCATTTCTTTGATTCCTTTTGTTTTTAATTTTTAAAACTTTTTAAATCTTTAATCTTTTTATCACATTCTGTCAGTCCTTGCTCAATCAACTTTCAAACTCAAAGACATACATTTACCACCAGGTGTAGTTTAAAGGATGTTGACCTTTGATTTAAAAAAGCCCCTTAGATTTACGCTATGCTTAGGTTTTCCCTTTCTATATGCCACCAAATTAATACAAACAAGGAAAGGCCTGCAGGGTTTGGAATACCACTTAGGATGGATTCTGGACTTTGCTCCCCTGTTGATCAAGGGGCTATACTTCACCATCCTTTTTTTGGTTGTTTGCAAAATTGGTTCAGTGAGAGTTTGCAAATAACTTTAATAATTTGATGCAAAGGAGCAATCATCTGTGAGTGTCTGACAAGAGTTGCATGCTTGTAAATAGTTATGCTTGGATTTGGATTATAAGAACCCTATAATAAAACCTTGTTTTTTCCTATTAGACACACCTGGCAAAAGACATTCTGATCCTACCTCAGAACTAAATGAGCTTTGATTTTTCTCACCTGAAAAGTTGGGCTAATAATTCTCAGTCAGAGGGTTCTTAAGGTGTGGAAAGAAATGACTGTTGAAATGAGAGTTGTGATATGATAGTTGTATGATGATAGCTGATAGATCTAAGGATAGTTTTGACCAGTTTTATGTAAAGTGGAGTTAGATTCTTAACTTTTCAATTATGAATATTGTTTCTTTATTGGTTGGTAGTCCTTAAGTCCAGATATATAGAAAGTGGAAATGCTTTTTCCCCTCTGTCCATAGAAACAAGATCACAATTGTGAAGAGTTGAGTCTAGACAAGTTCACACAAGCCTTAACTAAAATACTGTCCCTGGAGCACTGAAAACAATAGAAAATTGCCTGGTTATAATAGCACTCATTAAATCAAAATACTCAAATTTCATATAAAACTTGCAGTGTTATATTAGATGTTGCTTCAGTAAAACTTGGATTACTTAGGTGATAATAAAGAAACAACAACAAAAAAGATATTTCTACAAAGACTGGGTACATCTGGGCACTTGCATAGGCCTGGGAGTTTAGAGGCAGTAGAGCATACAAATAGGTTCTAGTGACAGATGTCCCAAGTCTGGATTCTGGATCACCCCTTAAAGTTGGTGGTGAACAGAAGATTCCTAAATATCTCAGTGTCTCAATTTCCACACCTGCGCTATAGGGATAGTAATAAGTAATAGCTTCCACCTCATGAGATTTTTTTAGAGGATTACATAAATTCATATGTAGAGTTGGATGTGAGATCACTGACAGGCAATAATAATAATACTAGCTAACCCTGTATGTACCTTACCCATATACATTACCTGATAAATGTTTGGTGACATATTTAAAACTTAAAAAATACATTACTTTAATATTCTTAAAACGTTTAGATCTGGGGTTATGGTTCATGGTCATCTTTGAAATAATGAGGAGAGAATGAATAGATGCTCTCTTTTACCCTTGAGCCTTGACAATATGCTGAATGCGAAGCAATAAGACTTGTTAGTTACAAATAGAACTTCCTAAACCTGGAATGCCTTATCCATTAAAATATATTATTGAATGAGGTAGTGGGATTTATTTCTTTAAAGAACTTTAAAAAGGTGAGAACTTTCTATTGAACCTGATTATACCTGAAGGCCCAGGGATAAAATATTAGACTGTTCGAGTTTGATTTTTACAAGTCATCTTCAGCATCACAGAGCACACTGAAGACTTAGATCCTGCCCCATCTCCTTCAGCAGATATTGATGATGCAGAATCACATGTCGGTTCTGAACCCAGCAACCAGAGCAGAGTGTCAGGACAGTGTGATGTGGGAGCTTCCTCCCTGAAGTAACTGGCATTCCATGATTGCAGGTGGAACAGGAAGCAGTGTTTCTGTAGAATTGACTCATTTGAATCCTCTTTTATCCTCCCCCAACCTACAAATAGCTCATAAAAATATACTCGATTCAGCAAGCTAAAAGCAAACTAAAAGTTATTAGGTGAACCTTTCTGGACTCGGGGAGATAAACTTGATAGTCAGGAATGAGATTAATGCACACAAATATCGGCTGTATAGTCCTGCATAATTGATAGAGGTAAATGCTGAATTTTTCTAATAGCTATCAACAGGTGGAGAAGTGTCAGGGGTTCAGAAATAAACAAGCCAGTTAAAAATAGTGAGTTTGAGAAAAAGTGTAACAATTCCAGCTTCTGAATTCAAAGAGAAAGTCTTCCTATGAATTCAAATAAAGAGCGCACTGTGCAAGGTGGTGAGAAACAGCCTCCAAAGCAGCCTCCTAGTGTGCATGAGATACATTTCACAGAACTGGTGAGCTCCTATAATATTCTTCAATGTAGGCTAATAGCGAACAAACAAGCTGGTGTAAAATGGCAACCACAGCATAAGCCACCAGGCAAAGATTGGTCTATCAGCGAATGCCAGAGTTGGAGTATTTGGTGGGATGCAGATGCTCAGATACTTCTCTGGTTAGGAGAGTATCATGAACAAAGGACCGGTGTAGTCCTAATGGTACTAGGGAATCTCTCCGATGATAGAAATAGGAACTAAGGTAGAGGAAAGAACAGACATCGTTATCCAAACTGAGACACAAATGGAGGTGGTGTCTCAGGAATGCTGTTTAAGTCCAGTGTTATGAGATTACGAGGTCAGAGTCCAATCCGAATCAAGAGAATCTGAAGGCGTATTTTCAGAATAGTTGGGAAGGATCTATGAGGTTCATTCTGATCAAGTGAGAGTAGGGCTAGAATAAACCTAGAGGCAGATGAGGTTGAGCAACATGAGCTGAGGGAGTGATGGCATATTATTGTAAGACATTATGAGATGACTTGTTATGGCTTCCTCTAAAAAATACAGAAAATCTCAGCACACTCACTCAGACAAATGGACGTGAACACACTTATTTTTGCCAAAGGCAATTTGAAGCTTCTCCTTGTCATCAAGCTTGTTTTGACTACTTTTTCTGATTCTCTAATAACTTTGATAGAACTCCAAGATGTGTCACTATTTCAGAAACCCTGTAACTTCTTTATATCTATACTTCCATTGTGACTTCAATTCAAATCCCAATTTCAATTCCAATCTAATTTCAATTTAAAAGCTCTTTAGTCTTTCTATTTGCTACTTCATTGCTTCCCCTCCCTACCACTTATTCTACAAGTTATTATTTTTCAAATGGTGAGCATGTTATTTTTTAAAAATTTGTTTTTATTGGTTTCAGAAAGAGGAAGAGGGAGAGATAAAAACATCGATAAGAGAGAAACATTGACTCCTGTCTCCTGCACATCCCTTACTGGGGATTGAGCCCACAACATGAGCATATGCCCTGACTCGGAATAAAACAGGCAACCTCCTGGTAGATGGGCTGATGCTCAACCAACTGAGCCACACTGGCTGAGCTTGACCAGGTTATTCTTGCTTACAATATAGGACAAAGAAATGTATTTATTCAACTCAGTTAAAATATTACTTAACCTGTTTCTACTAATTCTACATATTCATTGTCTACATATTCATTCTTAATATTTTAATTATCCCCAGGTGTGTTAGTGTATTGTGGCAGGCTCTGCAGAAATTAAGTAATACAATGCAACAGAAACAACAATAAAAAAAATAAATGTATCTAACATACTGAAAAACTATTTATCTCTTCCGAGAATTGATTTAACCAAACAAAATGGAAAACTCAGATATCTTTTCTGAAATTGTTGTCATTACATCAGTGACACTGCCAGCAAGGGAAATCATTCTGTGCTTTAGCAAACAGTTCACTGCCGCCACTTCTTTTCTTTGTGCCAGGAAATTCCCCTGAAGGTACACACATGAGGGTGAAGTTCAATAACATTTGGAGTTGCCTGACTTGGTGTCAGTTTGAAACTTGGATTTCTAAATAAAATTGACAGTCATTTATAGAAACTTCACATTTTTATCCTTGGGACTAATAACATCAGGGAATAGAAGCATCAAACCAGCAAGATAGAAAGATAGGACCCCAGATGCTTTGCGATTTTTAAATGAAAATAATGGAAGATGAAAGCAAATCTTCATTTTGTCTTTTTGTGATGCCTAATAATAATGCTTGAGGAGACAAATACTCATTGAGATACAAAACATTTAAAAACTCCATAGGCTATGCCATGGTGATGCAGTTTTTACTATATTTCTTTTTTTTCTTTATTAATTAAGGTATTACATATGTGTCCTTATCTCCCGATTGCCCCCTGCCCCCTCACTCATGTCCTCACCCCCCTGGTGTCTGTGTCCATTGGTTAGGCTTATATGCATGCATACATGTCCTTTGGTTGATCTTTCCCCCTTACCCCCACCCTTCCCTCTGAGGTTTGATGGTCTGATTGACGCTTCTCTGTCTCTGGATCTGTTTCTGTTCATCAGTTTATGTTCTTCATTATATTCCACAATGAATATAATTGACTATATTTCTTTATTAATCCTTTTAGAAAAGGACTTTCTCTCAGATTTCTCTGAAAACGGCTTGAGACTAGCTTATTTTTTTTCTAGTAATTCATATATTCAATATGGAGCATTTTATAATTACTGTATTCTAGTGGAAGGTACAAGAAAAAGATGTGCTGTTTTGTCCATAAAGAAGTAACAATATATTATTACATTTGCATTCTAAGTACTTTGCATACTATTTGTCATAAAGTAAGAACACACATTTCGTTGAATTTTAGTTTTAAAAATTCTCAGTCTGGTAAGGAACAGAAATAGTTACAAACATGCTAAGAAAAATATTTAGCAGTGAGGCAGAAAACACAGTAGGGACACAGGAAGCAAGTTCACGCGGAGAAGTCAGGGGCTGCAGCCCAGGCACCATGATAATGGAGATGCGTCCACAGGAGGTGGAGGTGTTTATTCACAAGGTAACGAAAGGGTACGCCAGGCTGTGATATGCAAGATGATTGTATTGAAAACCCATCTTGCCTTGTATATATCACTGACTTTTAAAATTTAGAAGATTAACTTCTAGAGTAAACTGAAAGGAAAAAAAGACAGCTTTGTCATTTTTGAGAAAATATGAAAGATGTTTAGAAAGAACAAATGTGTTTAGCAAGTAGTACAATATTCAAGGTAATGGGGAAAACTCAAACCAAAACCAACCAAACCCAACAAGATGGCATTTGTAAGTACTGATTAGAATATTTAAGTAACAAACCCAAAATTGGTTGGAAATGGAAATAAAATATAAAAGGTTTCTTGAAGACATTTTGTGAAACTACCTTACAATCTTAAACCAATTTGACCTAGCAAGTCTACTTCTAGGAATTTAACCTAAGCCTATAATGCATGGATGTACTAATATTTATGTAGCAACATCATCAATAAATAATTATTTATAAAAAAGCAAAAGCAAGCAAAATATTCAACAATAACATTAGTCAAGAAGTTTGAATACTTCACCAAATGAAATACATCACCGTATAAATATCACGTTTTTGAAAACATTTGATGACATAAAAATTTTTCCAAAATCTAATATTAGGTGAATATAAAATGATACACATCAGTATAACATGATGATATTCATGCATTAAAAGCAAATATATCTATTTTTAAGCAATATGTTTTTTCTTTATTGATTTAGATATTACATATGTGTCTTTAACCACCCCCCCATTGCTCTCTCAACCCCTCCCCCCACTTGTTCCCTCACCCCCCAGTGTCTGTGCCCACTGGTTATGCTTATATGCAGGCATACAAGTCCTTTGGTTGATCTCTTCCCCTTGCCCCTGTCCTCCCCTGCCTTCCCTCTGAGGTTTGATGGTCTGATAGATGCTTCTCTGACTCTGGATGTTAATATATCTATTGCAACACTCACTTTATTCATCCAAAAGCAGTGGTCTTGGTTTTGGATTTTCAACCAAGTTCATGAGGTAAGATTTGGTTTTCTCAGAAAAAAAGTTTATATTGAGTTAAGAAAGGATAGAAAACAGTAAACCCATTAAACCCTGTGTATCTAGAGACTGCAGTTATTCTTCCTCATCCCTCTATGCACTATATAATTCTTGAACCAAGAGACAGAGCTATTTTCTTCCCCTCACATCTGGGCTGGACCTTTCACTCCTTACTGATACTCTGGGGCTTTGAGTATAAGCATGAGGAAAGCCTGGCAGCTTGTGCTTCTTCCTTCTTGGGACCCAACTGCTACTAGCCTAAACCAGCAGTCAGACATCCCCTGAGGGGTCCAGGATTGTGAGAGGGTACAGGCCGGGCTGGGGAACCCTCACCCCCTGTACACAAATTTCATGCATCAGGTCTCTAGTTATTCAATAAAAAATCTGGCAAGAAGCTTCAGATTGATCCTGTACATGCCACCTTGATCAGAATCGCATTTTTTTTAGGATATTGTAATACTCTAATGAGTTTCTTGAATTACCATTAAAAGGAGGATTTAATCAAAGGACAAATTCTCAAGTGTCTTGAAGTAAAGTAAGACCACACACCTATATTCATACTTTCTTTCTATTTATCTAGATACATATATATTTTAAAAATACCAGAAGGATATATATGAAAATATAAGTCATAGTCATTGGATTGTTGTTTTTTATTTTCTAATTACGTTTCTAAATTTTCCATTTTTTAAATAATAATATAACAAAAATTTAGGTCACATTTAAAAATGCAATGGGAGCCAACTTTTATGCTCCTTCAGGCTTTTACTGAGTGACCTCTCTAAGACAGAAAGCCAGATTCATTTTTTTAGGAGACAGGCACTCCTTCCCCTGACCTTGTGTTTGTACATTGCTTAACATCCAGTAGTAAAACACTCTTGGACACTTGCCCTGGTTCTAACTCCTACCTATAGATGGAGAGTAAATTACCAAATTGGTAGATCAGGGAAAATTGTTGGGCATGCATCACACAGACCTTCTGACCCATTTTTCCAAAGAGCCAAGAGGACAGCTGCAAACATTCTGCTCTGCTCCTTCTTGGAAGTTTGTCAGGGTTAGTTCACAACATGAGAATGCCTGTGGTGATTGCCTACTGCCTGCAACGTTTGGACAGGTCTGTTTAATTATGGAATTTATTATTCAGAAGTCAAATATGACCCCGTATCTAAGTGACATTCTCCAATATAAATTTATCTAGAGTGGCCATATATTATGTGTCCCATACTTAGAGACTTTAAGAATGAAAGAGGGTACCAAATACAATTGTAAAAAATATTTATTAGAGACTCAATTGGTAGGTCTATAGATCAGTCCTGCCAGGATTTTAAGTATAAGGTGAAGTATGAGTGGGCATGTATGATTAAGATCCATATGGGAAATATGATTAGAAGATGATGCATATTCCCAGCCAGTTGGACCTGTGGTTACCCAGTAGTGCTGTGATGAACAAATTAACAAGAGGAACTGCCAAGTGAGAGTCAATACATTAACCCAATCAAGAGTAAGAAGATGCAGGAGCCCCTGAGGTTCAAGTTCTGACCTGGATGCTTAATTCCAAGAACTGGCTCACCCAAGGACTGGGGGTGAGGCCAAAGATGGTCCTGATGTGAGTGAAGAGAATTTATCAAGCTTACGGCACTTTCAAATGCCAGAATCAGGGCCTGTTCCAGAAGCTGTTTTCAGCAACTGGCTCAGCCAAAGAATGGGGAGGAGGGCAGAGGTGTCCCTGTTGTCAAGGTAAAGATGTTACCAAAACTAGAACCCATTTACGTGCTTGGAAGTAGGGGAAGGGCAACGAGAGTTTTAAAAGAAGACAAGCTAAAACCACGCAGACTGCTCTTATGTGGGGTATTTGACTATTAAAGTCTTCTCACTAAACTTTGAAGCTTTCTCAAACAAAATGTTTATTGTTTAAGGCATATATATATATATATATATATATATATATATATATTGCACATATATATATATATGTTGTTAAAAGATATGAAATAAATTTCCTTCCCCTGGCTTATTAATAATGAAAGTGAGGCTCAAAGATATGGTGCCCAATTAATGGGGAAACCAGAGTTTGAAATTTGGCCTACTTGGGCCCACAGTACATGTGGTTAATTGTGGCATTATGCTGCCCTACCGTTCAGCTCATGATAGCTGATAATTGAGTTGGGAATTAATAGCACATTTCTCATTTTGTTATATGGCTGGTTCATGTGTGAAGTGCACCTGAGCTCAGTTCTCAGATCAGTAGTGAGCATCCATTCTTAATTACAAAGAATATGTAGTCTCATGTATTTATAGTCATAGATATGATGCTTCACATCTAAGAGCTACATTTCTATCTCTGTAAAATTTACCACTTATATTAGATATCTTGCTGTCTATATAGTTCTCATATGGCTGATTTATATGTCTTAGATATAACATTCTACACATTTAGCCATCTCTCCCTTTAGCAATAATCAGCACATTTTCTAATATTTTTGTTTTGTTTCATAACTTACTGTGGATTCATCAAATGTGTGAGTGAATATAAGTACAAATTGATTGAAGACAATGTACTTCATTTAATTGTGTGTGCTGACAGTTGGATTAAATTTTGTATCAAATCTGGATTTCCATTTAATAGCTCATTTATTTATTTTTTTTAGGAAAAATTTACTTAAGCTGAAAAATCAAGTGTGAAAGAATTAGCTTTAGAGAAGCCAGCATAAAAGCCTGTGGAAACGGCTGTGTGATCTTTTACCTATACCACAGATATCCTTTATTCAACTCTAAACATATCCTTCTTTTAAAAAATATACATTATGAGTTTTATTAAAATATTTAACCCACTCTAGACAAATATGTATTTATTTAAAATATTACTATTTTAACTGGCATTGGAATACTCTTTGTTTGGACTCATGTTGAAAATTGATGCTGTGTATTGATTAACTTTGAAAAAAGTCATGAAAATCAGTAAAATCAGTTAGGAACAATAAATTTGAATGAGTGCAACATCAATAGTACACCAGACTTCCTGTCAAAATGGTGGAGTAGGTTAATGTTGTGCTTGCCAGAAAGGATTGGCACAAAATATTTAAAGCAATGAAAAGCAAGGAGTTATTACTAACATTGCTCTACCCAGCAAGGCTATTATTTAGAATTGGAGAGATGGAAAACTTCCAAGACATGATAAAGCTAAAGGAGTTCATCACCACTAAACAAGTATTATAAGAAATGTTAAAGGGACTTCTTTAAAAATAAAATGATAGATTAAAAAGTATGAATAAAGAAATATATGAAAGAAAAATTTCTCATGGACAAAGGCAAACATTTAATAAAAACAGTGGATCAACCAATTATAAAGCTGTATAAAGGTTAAAAGGAAAAGGTAGAAAGATCACGTGTAATAATAAATTAAGGGATAAACACAAGCACATTCACATGAGAAGAAAAACATAATGATAAAAACATAAACTGGAGGGGATGAATAAAGATTGTAGTGATTTTAGAATATACTCAAATGTAAGAGACCATCAACTAAAACAATAGACTGCTACAAGCATACTTTGTATATATGAAGCATTTGGTAACCACAAACCCCAAATCTGCAAGATATATACAAGAAGTAAGAGAAAGACATCCAAATACAACATTATGGAAAGATCATCAGAGAACAAGAGAATAAGAAACAGAAGAACTACAAGAATAATCAGAAAACAATTACTAAAATAGCAATAACTGCATACCTATTAATAATTACTTTAAATGTAAATGGACTATATGTTCCCATTAAAAGACTTAAGGTGGCTGAATAAATTAAAAAAGCAAGACTTGTGCACATGCTGCCTACAAGAGACATACTTCAGCATGAAATGTACACACAGACTGAAGCTAAAGGAATGGGAAAAGATATTTTATGCAAATGGAAACAAAAAAGTTGGGTAGCAATCCTTATATCAGACAAAATAGACTTTACAACAAAGGCTGTAACAATGTACAATCAAGAGCACTTTATAATTATAAAAGGATTAATCCAAAAGAGGATATAACTCTTATAAACATTTATGTACCTAATGTAAGAGCACCTAAATATATATAAGCAAACATAGACAAATTTAAAGAGAGGGGTTGATTGTAATACAATATAGTAGAAGACTTTGGCATCTCATTGACATCAATGGATAGGTCATTCAGAGAGAACATTAACAAGGCAATGTGGCCTTAAATGACACGTTAGACCAGATGGTATAAGTTGATATTTTAGAACATTTTACCCCAAAGCAGCAGAATATAATTCTTTTCAAGTGCATATGGAAAATTTTCCAGGATAGACCACCTGTTAGGCCACAAAACAAG
Organism: Corynorhinus townsendii; assembly: GCA_026230045.1. Taxonomy (NCBI): domain Eukaryota; kingdom Metazoa; phylum Chordata; class Mammalia; order Chiroptera; family Vespertilionidae; genus Corynorhinus; species Corynorhinus townsendii. The sequence continues at coordinate 112,950,765 of JAPDVU010000005.1, forward strand.
TCTCATTAAATTAAAAAAACTGAAATCACATTAAGCATTTTCTTGAATGACAATGGTGTAAAACTAGAAATCAATTACAAGATGAAAACTGAAAAACACATAAACACATGGAGACTAAATAACATGCAACTAAACAACGAATGGGTTAACAACAAGATCAAGGGTGGAGGGATAAAAAGTTACCTTGATACAAATGAAAATAAAAGCACAAGAACCCCAAATCTGTGGGACATGGGGAAAAGCAGTTCTAAGAGGGAAATGCATGGCAACACAGGACTACCTCAAGAAATAAGAAAAATCTCAAATAAACAATCTAACTGCATCTAAAAGAAACAGAAAAAGAACTTACAAAAGCCGAAGTGAGTAGAAGAAAGGAAATAATAAAGATCAGATTGGAAATAAACAAACTAGACTCATCGTAAATAAAATAAAACCAGAAATGAAAGAGGAGACAGCAACAACACAGAAATACAAGGGATCATAAGAAAATACTGTGAACAATTACATGCACCAAATTGTAAAATATGGAAGAAATGGGTATATTTACAGAAACATATAATCTTCTAAGACTGAATCAAGAAGAACCAAATCTGAACAGGTAACTACTAATGAAATTGAATCAAAAATCAAAGAATGCCCAACAATCAAAAGTACTGGAACAGATGGTTTCCCAGGTAAATTTTACCAACCATTCAAAGAATAACTAATACCTATACTCTAAAAAACTGAAGAGAGGAAGGCTCACAAACTCACTTTATGAGGATAGTATTACCCGTATACTAAAACCAGAAGACACCATTACAAAAAAGAAAATTATAGGCCAGTATCCCTAATGGACATAGATACAAAATATTATAAAACTGTATTCAGCAATACATTAAAAAGACCATACACCATTGTCAAGTAGGATTTATTTCATGGATACAAGTTTAGTCCACTATTTACAAATCAATTAATGTGATATACTACATTAATAAAATGAGGAATGCAAATAATATGATCATATAAATAGATGCAGAAAAGGCATTTGACAAAATCCAATATCCATTTATGATAAAAACTCTTAGCAAAGTTGGAACAGAGAAAACTTATCTCAACATATAAAGATAATATATTACAAACCTAGAACTAATAGCATATCAATGGTGTAAAGGTAAAAGCTTTTTCTTTAAGATTAGAAACATGACATGGCTGTTAACTTTCAGTTTTATTCAAAACATTACTGAAAGTCCTATCCAGAGCAATCAGACAACAGGAAGAAATAAAGGGAATCCAAAAAACTATCAGAACTAAGTGAATTCAGAGAATTTTTAGGATACAAAATTAATATTCAGAAATTGGTTGCATTTTTATAAACTGATAATGTACTATATGAAAGAGAAATTATGAGAACAATATTACTTCCAATTTCATCAATAAAAAAAGCATCCCTAGCAATAAATATAACAAAGGAGGTAAAAGACTTTTACTCAAAAACCTATAAAATGATGAAGAAAGAAACTGAAGAACAGACAGTGAAAGGATACACCGAGCTCATGGATAGGAAGAATTAACATTGTTAAAATGCCCATACTACTCAAAGCAACCTACAAATTCAGTGCAATCTCTATAAAAATACCAATAGCATTTTTCAAGAACTAGAACAAATAATCCTAAAAATTATATAAAACCACAAAACTTTGAATAGTTAAAGCAACTTTGAAAAAAGAACAAAATTAGAGGTATTATGCTACCTGATATCAAACTATACTACAAGGCTTCAGTAATTAAAATAGAATGGTACTGGCTAAAAATACACACATAGATAAATGGGACAGAATAGAGAGCCCTAAAATAAGTCCACTACTACAAGGTGAAATAACCTATGACAAAGGTGGCAAGAATATTCAATGGGGTATAGACAGTGTCTCCAAAAAATGGTGCTGGGAAAACTGGACAGATACATGCAAAAATAAAACTATTTTCTTATACAGTATATAAGAATAAATTCAAAATAGAATAAAGACTTAAATGTAAGACCCCAAACCACAAAACTCCTAGAAGAAATCATGGACAGTAAACTTTTTGACATTGCTCTTAGGAAAAATTTTGGGGATGTCTTCTTGGGTAAGAGCAACAAACAAAAAATAAACAAATAGGGCTGCATAAAACTAAAAAGTTTCTGTACAGCAAAGGAAACCATTAATGAGAGAACATACTCTGCAATGATACATCTGATAAGGGATTAATACCCAAAATATATAAGGACCTCATATAAATTAACACAAAAAAATCTGATTAAAAATGTAGCAGATGACTTCTTCTCCAAAGAGGACATACAGATAGCCAATAGATATACAAAAAGATGATCAAGGTTACTAATCATAAAAGAAATGCAAATTAAAACAACAATGGGATACTACCTGATACCTGCCAGAAAGACTACCATCAATAAAACACCAAACAAGTGTCAGTGAGGATGTGGAGAAAAGAGAACCCTCCTGCACTGTTGTTCAAATTGTAAATTCATGTAGCCACCATGGATAACATCATGGAGGTTCCTCAAAAAATTCAAAATAGAACTACCTTATGACCCAGCAATCCCACTTCTGGGTATTTGTCAGAAGAAATTCAAAACATTAATTCAAAAAGATATATTTATCCCTATGTTAACTGCAGTATTATTTATAATAGTTAAGATCAGGAAGCAGGGAGGAGAAACCAAGTTGGTGGCATAGGTAAACACCTAAACTGCTGCCTCGCACAACAATTTCAAAACTACAACTAAAAGACAAAATGGACATCATCCAGAACCACAGGAAGGTTGGCTTAGTGGAAATTCTACATCTAGAAGGAAAGAGAAAAGCACAATGAGACCCAGAGGAGCTGCAGGAGGCAGAGGTACTGAGATGCGCACATGGAGAGGACAGGCAATTGAGTGCACAGCTGGCTTTCTCAAGTGGGAGGGAGACAAAAGCTCCCAACTGCTCTGAACTCCAGTTCCAGGCGAGACACTGGGGACCAAGAGTCATTTGGGGAGAAACTGGACTGTCTGGCAGTGGATGAAACTTGAGGGTGGCTTTCTCTCAGAGGTGCTTGCAGCAATTACCCTGGGACACTGAGACCCAGGGAGCCTCTTAGGGCAGGGCTGATGGGAAGCCATTGCTGGTTGCTCAGCCCTGAGACTCTGCCCCATCCAAGCTGAGCACAGGGGCATTTGCATATGAATGGCTGGGTCCTTTGAATTCTAAAATTTACCTAACAAACTGCAGCTGAGTCAGTGAGACCCAGAACATCCAAAAGAAGGCCAAAGGCCCCACAGCAGCTTGCATTGTTCACAGCTGGGCCTCATCTGGGCACCTCCAAAACCCAAACAAAGAAGAGGAATCTGCAAATCTCTCCATAGCTCCTGCTGGGTGGCCTAAGGCAGAGGCTAAATTAGCACTTCCTTGGAGATCCAAGAGCCAGTGAACCCAGGGGTAAGAGTGGGACCATCCAGATTACAACTCCTCAGATCCATAAGGGACACAATCAGGGGGGAGACTCAGTGAGCACCAAAGCCCCACTGAAGCAAGTCTTGTCTCATAAGGGTGTCTCTAGCACAGAAGTTCTCCCAGCATAGACACAGCTGATCCTCACAGCCAATTGGCCTGGAGGTCAATTCCTCCCAGTGATACCAACAACAATCAAGACTTAACTACAACAAGACTGTGCACACATCCCACAAAGGGGTGCACCAAGAGTGTCACCTCAGGTAACTGGGGAGGCTGAGCCACTGGGCCCCATAGGACACCTACCACACAAAGCTACTCTACCAACTCAGAGAAGCAGCCAAAATGCGGAGACAAAGAAATAGGTCACAAATGATAGAAATGGAGGAAAGCAAACAACTGGATATAGAGTTCAAAACCACGGTTATAAGGTTTTTCAAGAATTTTCTAGAAAAGGCTGATAAATTTAGAAGTACAAATTGGAAGTTATAAACATAGTTATGAACCCTGGCCAGTGTAGTTCAGAGGTTAGAGCATTAGCCTGCACACTAAAATGTCCTGGGCTTGATTCCTGGTCAAGGGCATGTACCTGTGTTGCAAGTTTGATCCCTGACCCTAGTCAGGGTGCATGTGGGAAGCAACTAATTGATGTGTCTTTCTCACATTGATGTTTCTCTCTCTCTCTTTCCTCTTTCTTCTCTTCCTTCCCTCCCTTCCACTCTCTCTAAAAATCAATGGAAAAATATCCTCAGGTGAGGATTAATAACAACAAAAAATAGTTATGGGACTCTTAAGTACAGCATAGGGAATATAATAAATAATCTATACTAATAAAAGCATATTATGCTAATTAGACCAAATAACCTTCCGGATGTCATTCTGGATGTCCTTCTGGACAAAGCTGTGGTGGCGGAGGCTGAGGCAGAGGTGGTTAGGGATAATCATTAAGGCAGTGGAGCAGTTAGAGGAGATCAGGCTGGCAGGGGAGCAGTTAGGGGGTGATCAGGTCAGCAGGGGAGCAGTGAGTGGGCAATCAGACCAGCAGGCAGAGGTGGTTATGGGAGATCAGGCCAGCAGGCAGAGGTGGTTAAGGGAGATCAGGCAGGCAGGCAGAGGCAGTTAGGAGCAATAAAGCAGACAAGGGAGTAGTTAGGGGCATCAGGCCAGCAGGCAGAGGTGGTTAGGGGTGATCAGGCAGGCGAGCGGTTAGGAGCCAGCTGAATTTCATGCACTGGGTCTCTAGTCTATAATAATAAAAGTATAATATGCTAATTATACAGGATGTCATTCTGGACAACCTTCCAGATGAAGCTAGAGCTGCGAGGGAAGCCCGGGTCTCAGGTGCCTGCTGGTGGCCAGAGGGAAGGCCGGGTCTTGGGTGTCAGAGGGAACCCAGTGCCAGCAGCTGAGGGAAGGTCCTCTAGTATTGTAATAACTGTGTATGGTATCAGATGGATCCTAGACTATTGTGTTGCTCACTTTGTAAGTTATATAAATATAAGTATGGACAAATTTTTATTAAAAATTTCCACTAAAGGTTATCACTAGCATACTTTGAAATATACTTTTGAGGAAGCTTGTTTGTTTATTTAGTGAACATTCAATGCATACCTTTGTTGTATACTAGTGTGGAATACAAAGAACAGACATAGAGTTACTTCTTATCCATAGGAGCTCATTATCTTCTGGATATAACAATGTGGATTCCTTAGGAATAAAAACTGCTTAGGTTTCTCTAGTTTGAAGTAAACGGAAAGGCCTTCATTTCTAGAATGTAGGCAACTTGAGAGAAATTGGTATACATTTTCCTCATGTGCAATTCCTATTAACAAAGAAACTAAGTTGTATATATTTAGTATGAAACACCATATATTAACGTAGTAAAAGTTCACCTAGTGTCAAACCTTTAGAGGTTTACAAATATTTTGGCACTATGAGCTAAGGAGTAGATTGTTTGTGGTAAGTGGGCAATATGTTTTCTTCCCCTTGTACTCAAAATTACATTGGTGCTCATTGTTTATTGTAGAATTTTTAAAAACATGATGGAAAAATGAAAGCATTCTCTTTCCCAAAACATTTTACATTAGTCTTAGATCTCAACTTTAAAAAAGAACCTTGACATAAAAATTGCATTAATAATTCATGGACCATATTAATGGCTGAGTTAAAACTTTAACAAGTTGGTGTAACAAAACTGTCAAAAATGTAACAGCCCTGCCTTCTTTAATTTCAACCACTTCTGATGAAGCGTAGGGAAATGCCTTATTGGTGTGCAGTGTTACCAATTATCTGACAGAGCCAGAGTGTGTTTCCAGCTAATCAGAAATAAGAGTGCAGCATTAAATCTCCGGTGTGAAACTCGTCATTTACATATTTATGATTCCGAAATTATAATAAGGCTAATGAGAAACTCACATACTGCCTTTAAAAGTCAAGTCAATCTTATAGCTAATTTTGAACAGATAAAGCTCCTGATACATGGTTGTTGACAGATGAGGTCTGTTGATAACAATTTATTTTAATTAAACATTACAAGTTATTTGTATGAACTTATCCATATATTATATCAGGGTTTTGTGTTTTTTTTTTTTTTTTAACTGCCACCTTTGGGCTAAGAGTGAAATACAAGGTTGTTGGAAATGGGTGCAGCACGTATAGTTTATACAAATATAATGCTTTGGGGAAAATGGAGATAACATATGCATGTATGCACACTCCTAACCTCAGCACTAATCTGTATGTGTCTGGTGGATCAGAGAGGAGGTGACCAATCGTAGTTTATGAGGGATCTTTAAAGCTGTTAAGCGCTTGGAGCTGTGTGTTGCATATGTATTTCTGAGTTGAGGCAATATGTTGTATGCTATGATTATGCTCATTAAATGGCACTAGCTTCACAGCCAAGGCATTTGAATACATTCACTGCTGCAATATCATTAACGAAAGAGGTGACATGCTCCCACCCCCACATCCACTCTCACTAAGAAATGTCTTATACGAGGCATCAATTTGCTGATGCTGACAGATGACCCTTTATGTGTATAATATGGGTTTAGCTCTCCGTGGGCGTTCTTATTTGTGCAAGGATTTGGGGCACCCTTGTATAAAATAGCACTGTCATAGATCTTATTTTCAAAGTACATTTTTCCCCCTTAAGTGGCTTTGAAATAAACTTGAAAAGTTTTAGTAGCATAAAGTGCATTTATTTGTATTTGGCTTCCTTTTAATGCCTTTCCTAAGAATATTTTTTTTTGCATTTAAATATACAGCATAGAAGAGACTTGGCATTTTTAGGCTCTGTTAAAATGCTGTTTAATGCCTTATTATTATTAACATTTTAGGACAATAATAGTGTAACAATAACAATCAAAATAACAAAAGCAATAAAAAACCCTATATAGCTTATATGGTCACGGGACCAATAGAGGGCAAATGCATATCTAGAAAAGGAAAATGTCTTCATGGTGTACCCAGAATCTCATACCTACATTGCTGTATTAGGTTTCTATTGCCGCATAAGAAATTATAACAAGCAGTGTCTTGAAACATCACATAGAGAGTCTTATTCCTCCAGTCTGCTAAACAGTGCCTTATACAGTATAATACACAATATAATCCAGTCATGGGAGTGGCATTCCATCACCTTTGCCATATGCTATTGGTTAGAAACAAATCAGAGCTCTTGCTCCCACTCTAGGGGATTATTCAAGTTTTTGAGTCATTATGAGTGACTTCTTATTTCACTAGGTCAATGTCTTCATCTACATATATACTCTTCTCTAAAGACTGTGAAAATGATTATTGCTATTTCAACATAATAATCAGCAACAGTGGTACTTATTGAGAACTTACTATGTGCCAGAAAGTGTTCCAAATGTTTTAAATGAATTAACACTTTAAGTCATCACAACTAAGGTATATGATAGAGCTAATATGTGAGCGTGTGTGAACTGCAGCCTATATTCTTAACTATTATTCTATGCTGTGTTTCAGTGGCTGTGATGGGCTAGTGGACACACTTTAAGGTATTATATCCCTACAAGATGCCTGATGCACAAAATTTGTGTAAGAGTAGGCCTTCCTTCCCCTCCAGCTGCCGGCACTGGCTTCCCTCACAGCCCAGGCTTCATCTGGAAGGTCGTCTGGTCTAATTAGCATATTATGCTTTTATTATTATAGATATCTTGACTTTTGGAAAAGTTGAACCAGTGAGTAAAGTGTTTTCCTTGAAACCTCCTTTGCTCTAAACAGCAATACTAGACACGATTTTCAAAATGAATAAGTAAATAAACCAAAATAACCCAAGAAAATAAGAAAAAAAGGGGTATGCCTATGACTAAGAAACAGACAAGAACTGGAAAGTACTATGCAGCTGTCAAGGAAGAAATGACCATACAACTAGAAGCAGGGAGGGATATCTAGAGTTTGACTAATATGGGCTAAACATGACTAAAAGTATTCTATATAAAACAGAGGGCCGAGCTAGGCTAATGTCTAGAAATTAGGGACTGAGTTTGGACTTCTGTCAACCTTAGCTACTATAGCAGGTGAACAAATACAAAATTTGCATTTATTTTCTACATGGGAAATGAACTAACACACACACACACACACACACACACACACACACACACACACACACACACACATCCCAGGAGCTAGAGAGATAAGAAATAAGGAAGCCCCTTTTCATCAGAATCTGAAAACACTTGCTTGATGACTCTGTTACCCTTCCCAGTAACACCACGAGGCAATAGGAAACCTGAACTGGAATGATAAAATCTGGTTATGGACAAAACGCCTGGAGGGACAGTAGATTGCACAATCCCTGGCCCTGTGGAATAAGCACGGAGAGAAGAGAGAGAGGAGAGAGAAAAACATTATTTTTAAAAGGAAATAACCTTATGGGAGTGGTGGTGGTGGGGCAATGGGAAGATATGTACACATGTAATACCTTAATTAATAAAAAGTAAAAAAATGATTAAAAATAAATAAATAAAAGGAACTAACCTTAACTTAAAATGAGTTTACAGAAAGAGCAGCTAAAATACATGAAGAAGTATACTGCCAAAAAGCACAAGCAGGACATGAAATCATTGAAGCACAGTGAAAATTAATTTTATGCAAACATTTTCTTAAATTACAAAGTAAGTATTTTATTATGACTGATGAAATTAAAAGGAAGACAGGACTTCTCTAAAAAAATACAAAACTTTTAAACAAAAACACAGAAACTAAACTAGGAAAGGTTAATAACATATACATTAATTTTAAATAGTTGAAAATTAAATTTATTTCTTTAGATAAAAATTAAAAAGAAGAAAATTTAGAGTACATAGTAACAGACCAATGAATGAACTAGAAGTTATTACTGTGGCTTTCTAAAAACAAACTAAAGAAATATTTTTTAGAAAGCATGGAAGGATTTTTAAAAATATACAAAAATATTTTAATAACATAGAGGTTAGATGGAGAAACACCAGAATTTATTTAATGGTATATTTTGAAATAATAAATATAAATAATTACAGTATATATTTGAATAAATAATTGCTGAGAAGTTTCTAGACTTAAAGGAAGATGTGAATTTCCAGTTTTATAAAGTTCATTTCAAATAGTTACCTACATTTTTTAAAATAAAAACTAAATCCATACCAAGAAATACTGTAGTAAATTTATAGAAAATAAAGACAAAGGAAACAATCTTAAAATCTACTGGAAAGGAGAAAAACAAAAACAAAAACAGATACATGTGAACAAATGGGTATCATTAGCAACAATATTTTTCTGAAGAAACTGGAGTTACTTCAAGAAATAATGGTAGTTAATTGTTACATTGGATTTATTCATGTTCTAAATAATCTGTATATTTGAGAAAATAGTTACTATTATTACTCCTATTTTAAAAATGAGAAAATTGAGGCCCAGGGAAATTAAGGGACATTCCTAAATTTATATAGCCATTAAAAGATAAAGCTATTTATCTTATGTTTTTATACCCAGTTTATTAATATTTGAGAGTGAGAGCTAAATCAACATAGCTCAAGATATTATAAAAGAAAGAATTTACCCTAAGGTACCAAAAAACTCTTGGAGAATGCACTTGATTAAGAAGGTAAGTGAAGCCAGAGAGCATGCACAGGGTATAAGAAAGAACAGGAAGCTCTCAACCGTCTGGTTCAGTAGATGGAGCATTGGCCTGCGGACCTTAGGGTCCCGGGTTCGATTCCAATCAAGGGCATGTACATCGGTTGTAGGCTCCTCCCCAACCCAGGCCTGGTCAGGGTGCATGCAGGAGGCAACCAATGCATGTGTTTCACTCACATCGAAATTTCTCTCTCTCAGAAAATGAATGGAAAAATATCCTGGGGTGAGGATTAAGAAAAAAAAAAAAAAAAAGGAACAGCAAGCACAGAGCTTGACAAATGATGTGAATAAATTTGATTGACTTTAAATTTGATTTATAGTCAAATTTTATTAACTGTAAATATAATAACTATTTTCTGACTTTAAAAAAGTAAAATAAACACTAAAATATTATGATGTGTAGACTGGGATAGTAAAGCATGACAAGGTTTACTACCATATTGAAAGGGAGACAATAATATTTAATAACAATTGGCTTTATTAGATAAATATGTCAGAAATTTGTATTAAAATTATATCCTATACTATATGCAGTATAATAACTTACATATGTTATATATTATAATTTCCAAACCAGTCAATGGATAAAAGAAGAATATGGATTGAAGGGAAAAACATCTTAATTTCATGGTAGCAGAAGAGAAAAAAAGAAGGGAAAACATAAATACAGACCAGAAAGTTGAAAAAAAATTAAACTATCTAATCACAATAAATGTAAATGGATTAAATATCTACTAGAGCACAAATACTTTTTTGATAGAAATAAAGTTTTCTAGCTATTGTTTGCTTTTAAAAGCTGCATCACAAATAATATCACATTGACATGTTCCAAATAAAGAAATGGACAAAAGATATATTGAACAAGGACTGTTCAGAAGAATGCTATTAAACCAATACAATATTACAGAAAATTAAAATTAAGACAAAATTATTAATAGGTATATGGCATAATAAGCCAAAAAAAATTTACCATGAAGACATAAAATTAGGAAATCTTACGTACATAACCACATAGTTGAGAAATTATTAAAGTAAAAATTGCAAGCATTGCAATTTCACCAGACACTGGTAAATCATGCAGATACAAAAAGAAATCCTTGCCCTGGCCAGTTAAAATGTTAAAATATCAGTCCTCAGAATGAAGGGTCTAGGGTTTTATTTCCAATCCAGGGCATGTACCTCAGTTGTAGGTTCAATCTGGCCTGGTTGGGGCATGATGAGTTTCATGTCAACATCTCTCTCTCTCTCTCTCTCTCTCTCTCTCTCTGCCCCCCCTTTTCTCTCCCCCCCTCCCCCTCTTCCTACCTCCTCCTCCCTTCCCTTCCACTCCATCCGAAATCAATGGAAAAAATATCCTTAGGTAAATATATTTTTAAAAAGAAAGAAATCCTTAAACAACATATTTTTATACAAAATTCATTATAATTTCAAAGGAATGATTACCCACAAAACTCATTTTCAACCATACAACAATTAAACTGGAAAGCAACACTTTAAAGATTGGTATAAAAAATAAAATATGCTTCCAAAGTTTAAAAGCTTTCAGAAATAACAGTTTCTTTGAAACTTTACTTGTTTGACTGAGTTTTTAAAAATCTAAATGCAGTATTTTATGTTCATTGCTTTTCAATTTTATCTTATTAAACATCTGGCCCTTTGTTTAACCTGGGGAGATCATTTAGATATTAACTCTATAACTATTCTAATTTTTATTTCTCCATGATTTTTGTTTTTATATTAATAAATGTGTCTTTCATACATTGCTTTGAGTCATTTATAAAAATGGCTAATCTTTTAATAGGAAGGACAGAGATTAAACTCCTAATGTATCTAATTAGTAATGGAATATTTCATTAACCCTTCCAGATTATGAGAGTTTTATTTTAATCATCTCTTTTATTCTCTGATACTGTATAAGATACCAATGCATCTACTCTTTTTAAGCATTTGCCCAATTATATACTTAAACTCTCTCTTATTTATACAAAACTGAGAAAAATTTGATACACTTTAAAAGGAAAGAGACTTTTCTAAAGGCTTAATGGAGCAAAGGATAAACAATCATACATGAATTATTTGGCTTGGAGGTATAACATGTTTTGAGGCATATGGAATTTTTCTTTATTGACATAACATAGAAAAGAAAAAAGAAAATTTGCCAGAACACTGAACTTTCAGGTTCTCCTCTCTAAGGAATCTCCTCAGAGAGCTAGCTTGATCCAGCAGTGAAAACCAAGAAAGAGGACAATTTTATCCCACACACAGATTTGTGCTGATTCCTCCAATCTATACTGCATCAAGATAACTATATCTTCAGAAATAAAAATAACAATATTCATACAAAGGGAGTTCCACTCCTAGTCATGGAGGAAATCATTCCAGAAATACATTGTCTATTTAGGTGTTAAGTTTCACTGGAGTGTGAGTTAGAGCAAGACTTTCCCTTTTGGGTCTCAGTTTTCTCATCTGCAAAATGAGGGGGTTGGAACAACTTAGGTATAACATTTCTTCTTGCTCTAATCTTTTGCTGGGCTATGACCTACCCCACCCACTCCATCTGTTCAAAGCTTGGTGCCCCATAAAACTCAGAAAAAAATTTTCTTTTTACGTAGTTCAACATACAGAAGAAATTATTTTACTATTTTTAAATACCTTTTGCCACAAACAATCTCATTTGTTTTCTGGTTAAATCTAATGCTCTCTTCCTTTAGTTGGCTCACGTCTTTTTTCATGGGTGTCCAATTGTGTATGTATCTGGTTTCTTTACAGCAATGTTTTAGCCAGCTGGCTTTTTAAACTTTCCTGATAGAGAATTAATCCCTCTCTAGCCTCTCAGTCCTTGGGAAGCATAAAAATCTCCCTTTGTTGCCAGATTATTCTTCATGTAGAATGTTTTCTGCTGTTTCTTTAAGTCTATTGAAGGTAGGTCTTTAGACAAATGCAAATATTCCCCATTGTAATCAGCTACATGACTTCAATCTTCTTCAAGCATATCCTTAGCCTACATGAACTGCTGACCTTGCAAAACTGTTTATAATCTGTCCCTTAAATATGCATTTCCAGAGCAAAGTCATTAACTTTCCACTCAGATGGCTATATCAACAACTTTTGTTTGTAGACTTTAAGGACACCAACTATCTGACCTAAGTGTTCAGGTCCCTTATTGCAGCAAGGTATTATCCTGTAACATAACATGGAATTTTACTGCCCTCTGATCTCACTCATCAACAAGCTATAAATTGTTGGGAAACATCACTGAAATCTAAGAAAATCAGCTTGCCATTTGTAGGTTCTAATGAACTTTAAGTTAATGTATTAATCAGCAGCATCTATTTTTTTATATACTAGTGAAATGTGTAACTTGTCTTAGAGGGTTGCCACATTTTCACTCTGTTTTGTATGTATCTGTTTTTTAATCCTCACTGGAGGGTATTTTTCCATAATTTTAGAGAGTGGAAGAGAGAGAGAAAGACAGAGAGAAACATCAATGTGAGAGAAACAGATTGATTGGTTGCCTCCTGCACACGCCCTGACCAGGGCCAAGATCAGGAAGGAGCCTAAACCGAGGTACGTGCTTTTGACCAGAACGGGACCCGGGAACCTTCAGTCCACAGGCAGATGTTCTATCCACCTAGCAAAACTGGCTAGGGCTCTGAATGACTCCCATTGGGGCGGGCCAGCCGGACCCTACCTGTGCACAAATTTGCACACCAGGTCTCTAATCTTATATAATAAAAGGCTAATATGCAAATCAACTGAACAGCGGAACAACGGATCACTATGACGTGCACTGACCACCAGGGGGCAGATGCTCAATGCAGGAGCTGCCCCCTGGTGGTCAGTGTGCTCCCACAGGGGGAGCGCCACTCAGCCAGAAGCCAGGCTCATGGCTGGTGAGCACAGCGGCGGTGGCGGGAGCCTCTCCCACTTCCACAGCAGTGCTAAGAATGTCTGACTGATGGCTTAGGCCCACTCCCCTTGGGGTTCGGGCCTAAGCCAGCAGTCAGACAACCCCCAAGGCCAACCAGACTGTGAGAGGGCACAGTCCATCTGGGCTGAGGGACCCCCCGCCAAGTGCATGAATTTTGTGCACCGGCCCTCTAGTTGTGTTTATAAAATGAAGGACAGTCATTATGGGTACAGAGTTTAGATGTCACTATTGTTAGCAAAGCCACCTATATTTACTTCTTCTTTTTTTTAAAATATATTTTATTGATTTTTTACAGAGAGGAAGGGAGAGGGATAGAGAGCTAGAAACATCGATGAGAGAGAAACATCGATCAGCTGCCTCCTGCACAACCCCCACTAGGGATGTGCCCACAACCAAGGAACATGCCCCTGACCGGAATCGAACCCAGGACCCTTGAGTCCACAGGCCGACGCTCTATCCGCTGAGCCAAACCAGTTAAGGCTATATTTACTTCTTAATACCAAACACAACTGAATCTGTAAATGCAATGACTTTATGTCCATATGACACCTAGAATATGACTTTCTTTAAGGTCCATATTATTAAAATGTCCTCAGCATGATCTAATAACACATTTGCATAGTTACTTTCAACCACGTGGATTAAAAAAAATTAATGAGAGACTTTGAGAAATACAATGAATGAAGACAAATTATATATTAAAACTCTCAGACACAATATCAGACTAAGGTATTCTTAGTCATTTATTATAGTTTAACCAAGATATTCTGTCTATGAAAATTCTGATTAAATTTGAAACTTCTTAAGTGAAAATTTTAGTGTTTCTTTCAGTATCTGAAGATTTATTCATTTACTTTTAGAGTGGCAGGGAGTTTCTCTCTCTCCAGGGTACCTCTGTGCTCCAAATTCCCTCACTCAGTCTCTGTGATTCCTTTGAAACAGTGTCTATTGTATTTTCCACATTTCTTTATTAAAATCTCATTTTCCCCTTCCATATAAGGAGAGTAGCATAAGACTTGGACTGAGGTAACTATCTAGTGATGTTTTGATATCAGTAGACAAATGACATCATAATGTTATACATTAGCATATTGTTACTAATATCATTAATTCATATTCTTAAACTTTATTTGTAATTCCTTTCCTCAGAAACTTTATACAACTCACTCCTACATGTAGAATTCTGGCCTTCCAGCACTTGGTTCCTCTTCTATCACCCCCAGCTTGCTGAATCACAACTACACATCCCACATCATATTCATCATATTTGTTTATTAGCAGAAATATTGTTTCTAGCTAATTCTTTGGGTCTGATATCAGTCCTTCAGGATATACTTAGCCTCAACTTCACACCAAATAAGCACATTAAAGTATGTCCAAAAACAGACAAATTTTCTCCTTGAGAAAAATGCTGGGGATGAGCTCTTAAAATAACATTTTCCCTCTGAGTTCTAATATTATAAATTATTCATGAGTCTCATCATGTAGCAAATCAAAGTGAATAAAAATTCCCTAATCTACAAAATTCCATTAGGTGTTTTTCTCCCTTAAATATGCTCAAAACTAAAAAATAACACATGGCTCACTTAAATGATTGCTGTTTTATTCTGTTGGAAGAAGGTATATTGCAAGAAACATTCTCTACTCAATTGATAACAAAAATATAAAAGTGGTTACCAACTTTTAAGAACAAATGCTATGTTTCTTAAATTTGCAATAAAAGACAAAATATCTTGGAGTTGTGACAGAGATGTTCACTTGGGAGTAACACACAAACAGAAATTGTCTCTTAGGAGCGTCCAGGAATAGAGATGTGAGAAATGGTGAAGAAGATTGCACGGAAAACTGAACAATCCCACCCAAAAGTAGGGGTAGTATTGCACAGTGAAAAAAGTGTGGCTTTGTATTGTTCCATCCTCTTGAAGTATTTGTAGTAAGAAGGAATCAGGATTATACACTGGCATGAGAACTATCTCATCTAAGGAAGATGGGAAACTTGGGGATGAGTTTTCTCATGATAAGAAGGTTCTGCATCCTAAAAAATCTTGTCAGTCCATCTGAGAAACGAACAACAGACAAAATCTTGAGGAAGACCAAAAACTCTAGAGATAAATAGAATTTCACAACGCCATAGTAACACATTCTCTAAAAAGAAGAGAGAGCCCATTTTCAAAGAAAGGATAGGCAGTAGAGATGAAAGGTCAGAATGTAATGGAATGTCTCACAGGAAGTTATCTGTGACATTGACCACCCAATGCTGAACCCTCTGAGTATTAGAGATCTTAACTTCTTCAGGAAAACTGTCTATAATATTCATTTGCTTGGACTTGACAAACTCCAAAGCTATTTTGTTTATTTAAAGCTTATTCTATAATATATTATTTTATTATATATTACAATAAATATATAATATTTTTGTTCCAGGTACTTATGGCTTATTTTTAATTCTTATAATATTGTGAAACTAATATTATCAGTGAGTAAATTAAGGTTTCATTTACATAATTGCCAAATATTGTATAAATACTAATCATGTGCACCAAGATTTAAATCTCAGTTTATGTGAACTTAAACCACCTGCTCTCTCTTACATGATTATAACTTGCTTAGCCGTGGTAGAAGGGAGGGCTGGGATATAAGAGAAAGGGAAAACATACTACAGGTAGTTATATATTTTTAGGTCAATTATAACTTTTTGTTATATAATATTTAATTTTTTTGTTATATAAAGACGGGAAAACTTCTTTCCTAAGATATTGAGACCATTGGTAAATATCACAGAGTAATACTCCGGGCAGGAGTTTATGCATATGTTTAGGGTCAACCGCACTCTTGTTTTATCTGGCATTTAAGTAGCTGAGAGAGTCTAGTGAGGAATGGAGAAAGGGAGGCATTTTAGGGAATGAGGGTCAAGTTCAAATGTATATGAGAATGAAACCCTACACATTTGATGATATCAGCAGTACCAGATATTTCTGGAGAGGAAAATTAATGGTTTGTTTAGTTGTTTATGAGCTGTTTGTTCTCATCTGGAGACATTTTAATGGACTTCAACTATGACCCATACTTTATACCTATAGTGGCTAAAAAGTGCACAAGATTTGCCCAGCAATCTTATTATGTAATTCAGGTGGATTTTCATGATTACAATGCTCATCATGGTAAAAATCAGCATAACTTTTAGTATTTTATTATGAAATTAAATATCAAATTATTTAATTTCATAAAAAAATAGTTTGAGTTATATTTTATTGCATTAATATTTTCTATGATGTATAGATGGTAGCAACCAAATATCCTATTTAATAAAAGCCTAATATGCTAAGTGTCCAGTCATCTGATCCTCTGTTCAACCAACCAAAGCATAATATGCTAATGATATGCTAAGGCCGCTCAACCGCTCACTATGATGTGCACTGGCCACCAGGGGGCAGACACTCCAACCTGTAGGTTAGTTTGCTGCTGGGGTCCAGTCAATTGGGACTGAGAGAGATGGGCTGTACACACCCTGGGGCCCTTCCACTGTCCTTCCCTGGCTGGCCAACCTCCCGCATCCCTCTTTGTCCCTGATCGTGCACCGGTGGGGTCCCTCGACCTGGCCTGTGCCCTCTTGCAATCCAGGACCCCTCAGGGGATCTCAGAGAGCCAGTTTCGGCCCAATCCCACAGGCCAGGCTGAGGGACCCCACTGGTACAGGAATTTATGCCCAGGCCTCTAGTGTATCATAAAGCAAAATCATCTATTACTCATTGGAAGAATAGAAGAATTTGTTAAGTTATAAAAGATATATATAATTTTCAGGCTATTAAGAGATATTCAGAGTAATAAGTTTTAAAGTATATTATAACTTAATAATTTACATGCATATGCAAATTACTCCCTATCTACAAAACTCTTTAAAATGGTATTGACAAAATATATTTTCTTATTCTCAACCCAAGGAGGCATATTATTCCGAGTTTGGAAAAGGATCGTTTTAAGTATAACATGTATTTGTGTGCTTTGAGTACTTGTTAAAAATAACATAATTCTAAAATTCTTAAGATGAGGACTAAAAGTTTGATCTATATTAGAGGTTCTGTTTTAAATAATAATTTAATGCTGTATTTACCACATCACTGTTTATAAATATTTAACACAATGGGGCAATTTTAATTATCTTCAAATTACAATGATCCCTTCCTCTTATTGCTATAGTAAAGTGGAAAAGATATTTTTGATCTAGAAAAAAGTATCATGTTGTTTTCCCCTGAGGCAAATTAATTCAAAATATTATTTTTCTCCTTATGCTTTAATGATATGATAATAAGCAACCAAATGTGTCGAGTGAGACATTAACATTATTATTTGTTGGTTTTTTTATTCACCAAATGTAGGCTAGGCAGATAAAGAGGTCCAGAATTCTGCATAGGGGTCCTCATGAAACTTTGCCTGTATGTGTATACAGAGGGTTAAACCTATTCTGTTGTATAAGAATAACTTACGAGAAAAGAACAATTAATACGGTAGCTGTATGGAAACCATTCCCAGAGTAAACACGGAACTGGCAATCATTTATGTTTCTCCAAAGCCAGAGAGGAGAAACCTCACTGACTACACAAGGAATTAAGCAGAGATGACATAAGCTTACATACAGAAGAGATGAATTAGCTCTAAGATGAAGACTAAATTTGATCTCCTCAAAAATAAAACATTCAAAATTCATAAAATGTAGGTAAAAAAGTGTTTAGAGGAAAATGTATAACTTTTAATGCTTAATTTAAAAAGTATACAAACCACTGATCTAAACTCCCACATTAAAAATATAGTAAGATATTATAACACAAAAATAAAATAGAGAGCATAATTCAATAGGAAGAAAACCAATGAATCGAAAGTTGATTCTTAGAAAATATCAATAAAATTGATAAATCTCTAGACCCAAGCATGTCAAACTCATGACCTGTGGGCTGCATGTGGCTCACAATGAGTATTTTTGCAGCCCAGCCAATATAACGGTATGTAAGAAATGTTTTAATAAAAATTTCATAACTTAATTTTTATAATATCCTGTTATACATAATTATTAATAACAAACTATAATGTTCGCTAATGACTGATTATTATAATCGTGTTGCATTCATTTCCCTTATGCGATTTATGCGCAGGTGTACCATTTCTCTCCACTAATACTTAGCAGCAAATATTTTAGCAGCTGATTGCCACGTCATTAGTCTGGAACTGACTTGTTTAGTGTGTGCAACAGGAAATATTTCACTTTCGGAGAACAAGAAAAATAGGTTTATTTGTGTTACGCTTATTAATTTGTGCAGTTATTCAGTGTCTGGTAAGTTAATGTTCAAAAAAATCTTAATTTTTATTAAAATGTTCTATTATTTTATGTTAATGATTAATCATTTATTTCAGCCTATTGTATTCAGCATGCCTCTACTGAAATAAACCTGCGTTTCCATGAAATTTGAAGCTTTTGTTTTTTTGTGGCCCACTTAAACTTAAACCTTGTTTATTTGGCCCGTGTTAGCCTTTGAGTTTGACATGCTTGCTATAGATGGACTAAACTGGAAGAAATAAAAAGCACACAAATTTTAAAAACCAGTAGTGGAAGAAGATTCCACAGACAAGAAACAATGAATTAGGTAAGGAGAAGCTACAAAGGGATATGAGCAAACTTTATGGCATAATGAATATGTTCTTTTGATTACTGTATTTCACAACTATATACATGTGCTAAAACTTATCAAATTATAAACTTTAAATATGTATAGCTTTATTGTATGTCAATTACATCTCAGTAAAGCTGTTAACAATTGTAGTTATTCCTATATATAAAAAAGTATAACTGGACATATGTGTGGAGTGTTTGTATGTATATGTGCATGCACATAGGTATTGGAGTGTAGTGTATGTGAATAAATATACATCACAGTTTTACTATGAGTTCCTTGTAACATTTACTTTTGAATTATCTTTTCCCAAGAATACATGCGTTCTTCATAATTATCTTTCTTTAAATTACAATGTACTGGCATAGCCTGGATTTTTAGTTTTCTGAGTTGACAATCACCAACATAGTGAATAGTCTAACATATATACGATTAAAATATGAAGTTTTCCATTAGTAAATAGAATTTTCATAACTCTATAGGACTGTTCTGGTGAATGGTTATATTTATTATGCATTTATGTGGCACAATGTTAGTTTAATCCATGAAACATCCTTCAAAGGAATTATTTTTATCATTTAATTTTATAACTAAGCATAGTGAGACTCAGAGAAGTGAAGTAAAGGCATGCGTAACTACACATAGATATTAAATGTTAGCAAATTAGTCTAGTTGGCTCAGGGCCAGCATCACTACCTACCACCCTATACAGCTGTTGCTGCTGGGCAGCTGCCGGAAGCTGGGTATTTTAGCAGGGCTGTAGCAAATGGAAAGAAATCGAGGAATATTCATGGAAATTGATCACAATCTAGAAACATTTACAGAGCATCTGCTATATTCCATATATTTTGCTAGAACTGAGAACCTAGAAATATGTTTTTATTTGGTTAGGCACAGAATGAGTGATAAATGCTCAATACACATATACACAAAATATTTGTTATTATTTTATTTGTGAACTAGAGGTCCAGTGCACAAAATTTGCACTCAGGGCTGGAGGGGGAGGGTGTCCCTCAGCCTGGCCTGTGCCCTCTCACAGTCCAAGAGCCCTCAGGGGATGTCCAACTGACAGCTTAGGCCCGCTCCCCAGGGACATCCATCAGTAGGACATCCTTAGTGCTCCTGCCACTGTCGCCACTGCGTTCGCCAGCCGTGAGCTCGGCTTTAGGTTGAGCAGCGCTCCCTCTGTGGGAGTGCACTGACCACCAGGGGGCAGCTCCTGTGTTGAGTGTCTGCCCCTGGTGGTCAGTGTGCAACATAGCAACCGGTTCTTCCGCGTTTGGTTTATTTGCATATTAACCTTTTATTATATAGGATAGAATTAGAAATCCATATGTGAACTCAACAGCATGAGGTAGTTTGATGTAACTTTTCCTGGTGGTTGGGTTTTTTGAGGTTGTCCATTTTCACTGCACATTTTTAATTTAATTAGTTGGTATAAATGTACCTATATTAGAAATAGTTTCCTTTATTTAGCTTATTGTTATTTGCACCTCTTGGTATTATAAATTCCACAATAGTTGTAATTGTCATTTATTTATGAATGTAGTTTCTACAGTACCCTCGGCTTTCTTTTGGTTCTTCTCATTTATACAGAAAGCTCACCAAAATCAGAGGCTAAAAACGTTCTCCGGGTTGTGCCAAAGGCAGCATATCTTAAAGTCAATCTCTGAAGTGCCTGCATAAACATCTCTTACCATGCATATTAAATGCAGATTCTTGGCTAACCTCAAACTGATGGAACCACAATCTCTGTTTGCAATGGCCAAGGATCCCGCATTTTACAAATCTCTCCCAGGTAATACTGGAATCAGTGTGGTACTGGTTAGAGAAGCTGACCTCAGGAACCAAAACCTCAAATACATAATCAACAACTCCTTTATTCCAAAAAGGGCCTCTATGATGGTAGCGTTTTAGACCTTATTTCCTGAAATGTCTTCTTGCTTTCTCATTTAATATGTGTGTCACCTAGATGCAATGTAGATACTCTACATTACACTTATCCACTCAGCAGGCTTTTGTCACTTCCCAGAAATCAAAAGGGCTGTCATTCAGTATAGGTTATTTTCAAAGGCCAAGAGAAACAAACCGGCTAATCCTCCAAAATCAAGCAGTTGAATTTCCCCTTCATCACCCTGACCCTCCCCTCTAAAAGGGGACTTCTCTTTGTGAAATTTCACAAGCATTGCAGAGCCATGAGATCTCAGCTTTGCTCTGAACATGAAACTTTTCCTACAGCTCCAATTAAAAGGAAGCTTCAAACCTACAAATTAACAGTTTTAATATGCTGTTCCTGGTGATTAACTGCTTCATTTTAACAGGCATTCACTGTTAACACTGCAACTGTTAATTTTAACGGCTTGGTTTTTAAATTTCAAGAGGCATAAAACTGGTTCAAAGTGGTTCCTATAATTTTACTATTGGCTTAACAATCTTTATTCAGAAAGTCTTCTTGAATATCATTATTCTCCTTGCAAGAATTTTATCTCTCTTACATATAATAGACACTTAGAGGAAATCTTTCTTTTCTTTATTTTTTGGATTCTATCTCAAACTACCTTTCCATGTTTCTACGCTATGCCTCTAGGGACTGGGTGAGAAGAAAAGTATTTTAATGACAATCTTTTAAAATCAAACATTTTCATATTATTTTTTAAATATTGTAGTTTTAGGAAAGAGATTTTAAATTAAGCCACATTATAACCAACTTATAATATAGATATAAGAATATATGATAAATTAAATCTCCTGGAAAAGGTGAAATAAATATGCAAGGCCATTCTTCCAGAAGCTGACTTCTGATTTGTATCCTAAAAGAATCCAAGTTCCTGATTATCAAGGATGGTATTAAAGCCACAGACAATCCAAATAATTCCTTTTAGCCTCTAGCTTTAAATCTTTTCCTTAAAGAAATTTCTCTCCTAAGCTGCTCATAAGTAGCTAGAGCGACTCTTTAAAAATGCATCTCAGATTACTGTACTTACATATTTATATTGAATGCCACTTTCTTGTATCCATTCTCTCCCATTTTAATCTCTCCATCATTTTCAACCTATTTCTATCACCTCCTATAAGAAACTGATTTCATTCATTATTGTGTTTTTCTTTCTGTTTGTTTATCCTTTCTTTTCCTTTTATTGCTGGGGGAGACTGTGTTCTTTCACAGGATTGCATGGAAAGTATTCCACAGACCCATTCAGGGAGATTGTTATGTGGCAAGATTTATTCAGCTTATTCAGAAAATACAAGGCTGCACCTGGTTTTCCAACTTCCCATCTCTGACTGTCACACTATAGAAAAAGTCCAATTTTGTCTTCATGAAGACCAAAACAAAGGCCAGAGTCCAGAGTTTTGTTTCATATTAATGCTTAGTCCTTTGGAGCCTGCATGGTCTGCAGCGGCCCAGTTGGCTGCTAGACCCACATGCTGACTTTGTATGATGTGTACACAATGCAATATACAGGTCATGTACCATAGAAATGTGCTCTTGAAACCTATATAACCTTATTAACCAATGTCACCCCAATGCATTTAATTTAAAAATATAGTGAAAAATAATGTATGGAGCACAGGTAATGCATTAGCAGATTTTACCAATTATCCTATAATTTGGAGAATCAAGGACTGGAATTCTGATTAAGTTAAGGTGAGGGTTTTTCCTTTTGGACACTCCCCCCCCGACACACACACACTTTCCAATGGTAGGAGGGTTAACATTACTTGATGGGATTGATAGATGGTATTGAAAACCAAAAATAACTATGTGAAACCCAAAGTCCTTTCTTTTAAATGCAGCTTTCTCACTCTGAATGGCCCCATCTTAATATTTTCCCAATAGATCAGTGGTTCTCAACCTTCCTAACGCCATGACCATTTAATACAGTTCCTCATGTTGTGGTTACCCCAACCATAAAATTATTTTCCTTGCTTCTTCATAACTGTAATGTTATTACTGTTATGAATCGTAATGTAAATATCTGTGTTTTCCAATGGTCTTAGGCAACCCTGCTGTAGAGCCTAAGACCATAGGAAAACAGATATTTACATTACGATTCACAACAGTAGTAACATTACAGTTATGAAGAAGCAAGGAAAATAATTTTATGGTTGGGGTAACCACAACATGAGGAACTGTATTAAATGGTCATGGCGTTAGGAAGGTTGAGAACCACTGCAGAGCGTAGCCCTCTCCTATTGGAGCAAGTACTCTCCAGTTAAAGAGGCAATCCCAGGAGGAAGAATGACAGTCTCAGACATGTTGTGGCCCAGCATAGATCCCAGGCCACATTGAAAACTAAGTATGGATTGCTGGTCACTGACTCAGCAGTCTCAACAAACCCAATTCACCAATCATATCGAGATGTCATCGCTTCTAGGTGAATTTTTTCTAGTTCCATGTCCCTCATCCCACCTAAGACTAGGGTTCCTGAGATGCTAATATAAAACTACATCATATTATTTCATGATTTATGCTCTGCTGGCAGATTCTGACAGTTTAGTAAAGGTAAGAGATCTAGTGAAAACCCAGTAATAAGTTTGGCAAATATTTGCCTTGAATAAACATTTTTTCAATTAGAAATGGACTTGAAACTTCTATTCTTTGAACAAATTGCACAATGTAATTGGAAGGAATATACATAATCCTCTTGAGATAGGGGAAAGACTACTATATAAGTAATTCTGTATAATAAAAGCCTAATATGCAAATCAACCGAACAGTGGAATGATCTATGCAAGACTGGTCACTATGATATGCACTGACCACGAGGGGGTAGATGCCTAATGCAGGAGCTGCCCCCAGCCCAGAGGCCCCAGGCCAGCCAAGGCAGGTGCCAGCAGAAGCCCCCATTCACCCTGCCGGTCACCACACTGATCGGCCCTGATCAAAGGCCAGGCCTAGGGATCTTACCCATGCATGAATTTCATGTACTGGGCCTCTAGTATTATGAATAACAAGTAAATTTTATTTTTTATTTTTTACTTTTTATCGATTTTTACAGGGAGAGGAAGAGAAAAGGAGAGAAAGAAACATCAATGTAAGATTGTCTGCTTCCTGTGCAGGATCAAATCCAACGAGCAATGTTTAGGTGCACAGGATGACACCCAACCCACTGAGGCCAGGGAGAATGACAAAAATTTTAAATGGATGAAGACAAAAACAATAGATCTGAAAGGTTATATAATAAGCCAGCATACCAATACGAAAAGGGATATTTCTAATAATATCACTTTGGAAAAGTAACATTGTTTGAGTCAGCTTCATAAATCTACCAGTAAATCATGGATCCATGATTTTAGATAAGTGCCTTTCAAATTAAGAGCCATTTGCTAGGCCAGTTTAGCTCAGTGGTTGAGTGTCAACCCATGGACCAAGAAGTCACTGGTTTGATTCCAGTCTGGGCACATGCTTGGGTTGTGGGCTTGATTCCCAGTATGGGATGTGCAGGAGGCAGGTGATCAATGATGTTTCTCTCTCATCGATGTTTCTATATCTCTATTCCTCTCCCTTCCTCTCTCTCTAAAAATCTATAAAAACATATTTTTAAAAAACTAATTTGTAAGCATTTTAGTGTAAATGGGACTAAATGGCAAGGGGTTTTGGAAGTGTAAAATCTGTTGGAAAGAAATTTATTTTATATGATATAGTTGAACTATTTTTAATGTGAAAATTTTGCCTAGCATAGAAAAATCACTTTTTCTGTGAACATGAATGTAAAATTATAGGTGCTGTGAAGTTCACCTATAAGCATCTGTTACTGTATTGCTGAAACTTGCCAACTATTTCCCATGTCATTTTTTATATTTTTTCCTTTATTGTCCAAATTCATCACTCTGACAAGAGTCAAATAACTTTCTTTATCACTGTCTTTCCGATCGCAAACAACATATGCATATGGAAAAGTCTAGTCATTCTCAATGATCTATAATCTTCAAAAAATATTCCTTCTCACATTCTCAATACAGGTTTTGTAACTACTGTGCATCACTCAGACTTTTCACTGTAAATTCCAAAAACAATTCATTTATGAGCAATCTTTAAAATTAACAAGACTTAGATTACATAGGTCATGATAGCAAA
Source organism: Corynorhinus townsendii (assembly GCA_026230045.1). NCBI lineage: Eukaryota > Metazoa > Chordata > Mammalia > Chiroptera > Vespertilionidae > Corynorhinus > Corynorhinus townsendii. The sequence goes on from JAPDVU010000005.1 coordinate 112,976,052, forward strand.
GCAATATATTTTTTTAAAGAACTTGAAAGTAATTTAACTATGTGCATGCACTTGTTTCTACATATCTATATGACTGTGACTATATTTATATATAGCTATGCACACACATTCTCTTTAAATAGATTTGCAAAAATGAGTAAGATTTCCTGTTCAAACAATTCAATATATCCATGACCGCTTAGAAAATGATAAAATCATCTGAGTCTTAAAAGCTTTTGAATTCAGTGACCCTTTAGCAGTCGCGTTGAACTCTAAAAAGAAATCAATCAGATAATATAGGTAAAACTAAGTGAAACTGTATAGTCAATAAAATATAAGATGTTTTATTCATGAAGAAGCCATGAATGACTATGTTTTGTTTAGAGAGTTTTCTCTCTGTGACAATTGTCCAGCACTATTGTGAAACAATAAAAGTACTCTGTATTCAAAAGAAAGCTATAACTATGTAGGTCTGGTTCAACATAACAACTTTTCCTAGCAAAAGAAGTACAAAATAATTGGAGTTGCTGTAATTTATTAACCAGTTAAAGTACTTTGGGGAAGATAAAACAATTATTTTCTATTACCATGTGTTATTTTTTTAAAAAACACAATAAATATAAACATTTAAATTCAGTAAGTATTTATTGAGTGTGTTTAACACTTATCAGGTACTGTTCTTGTCATTGATGGTATATTAGTGAAGCAAATAGATAAAAGATCTCAGTCCTTGTGAATTCTATATTTTCAAAAAGAGGCAAAGTTAAGGCAAACTGAGCATGTTAAGTGAGATTGGCTTGGTGGTGCACTGAATCCATTTTTAAACATAGAGGTAGATGTTGGTATCTTACCACATTGCAAAATTTACTTACTAGTAGTTTTTTTTTTTTTAAGATTTGTTAGGATTTTCTACCTAGACAATGCTATTAAATGAGAATGAAGGCAATTTTAATTTTTCCTTCTCAATACTTATACCTTTTATTTAATTTACTTGTTGCTATTACACTGGCTAGAACCTCCAATATAATTGCTGATTAGAAATAAGAATAGGTATCCTAGCCTTGTTCCTGTATGGTATAAAAGTTTAATATTTCACCATTAAATAGATGTTGACTTAGTTTTCTGAGGAGGAAGTTTCTTCTAAATTTGAAAACAATCATGGCATTTTCTTAACTTTATTATAACTCTTTGATGCATCTATTATGATGATTTCTTTATGTTAAACCAACCTTGCATTCCTAGGGTAAATTTACTTGGTCATTATGTATTACATTTTTACGTGTTTCTGGGTTACATTTGGTAACACATTGTTTACAAATTTTGTATCAATTTATATGAGGGATGATAGTCTCAAATTTTCTTTTATCTTTTAATACCATAGCCAGATTTTGGTGTCATGGTTGCACTGGTTTCATAAAAACAGTTTAAAAAATACTTTATCCTTTTATATTTTTACTAGAGGCCTGGTGCATGAAATTCATGCAGGTTCCCCACCTCCCTGCCACCCTGCTTCCTCCTTTCCTTACCACCCAAGTGCTGCCACGCCACAGGTGCCCCCGCTCGCCTCGCCGCCTCCCCACCTCCTCCTTCCCTCACTCCCTCAGCACCTCCTGCTGCTGCTGATTGCCCACCATGTTCCATGCCATGCCATGGTGGTCAGCGCACATCATAGTGAGTGATAGAACTTCCACTCTCCCTGCATAACTCCTGAGTGGATAATTTGCACATTTATATATATATATATATATATATATATATATATATATATATATATATATAGCCTTTTATAGCTATATAGATAAGCACTTTTGTGAAATTGGTACTATTTCCTTAAAAGTTTGATAGAATTTACCAGTACAATAATATGGCCTTGGAATATTCTTTATTGAAAGTTGTTATAATGAATTCAATGTTTCAAATAGATATAGTAACATATATTTTTACTGCTTTTTATTTTTCATCCCCTCTAGGGCTTAGCCTTTAGTTAAGTTTCCAGAGTCCACGATTGAGTTGTCTGAGAGAAAAGAGAAGGGAAAAGAAAAAAGAAAGAAAAATTATCTTGTTGGTTGGTTGGTATTCTCTGTTTTAACCTTGACCTTGAATCTCTACTGCCCATCAGCAACTGACAATTATTTCTCAAAGAACAAGTTCTAAAACCCAAGGAGAGGTGTCTAATTAGTCAAGTATGGCTTAACTTTATAAAAATAAGTAATTTTAATCATTGGAGTATCATAATAATTTTGGTTATTCAAGACATAAAAAAGAATAGCTTATACATTTGTCCTCTGTAAAGAAGCAACTCCAGGGAGTTTCCACAAGTAAGACAGGCCCTCACAGATATTTTAATATTTGTCTAAGGGTAATCTTAAAAAACTCAGCATATTTAAAGCAATGTACCAAGGAAAACAAGCAACCTAAATGGAGATTTAGGTCACAATAGCTGAGGAGCTCCATTGAAAATAATCAAACAAGGCTGATCCACATCATGTGCTCTGAGCCTTGCCTCTTGGGTTTTACTCAAAGCTGGCAGTGCAATTTTTCTCTTCCCAGCTTGACCCACTTGTGCATGGTGCCTATAATTATTTCAGTCTAAATTCAGTATTTTAAAAAGCCTCCCAACTTTTGCATAGTGCTGCATAAGACAATCATAAGAGGTACAAGTTTAAGTATAAACTGCTTATGGAAAATAAAATAACTTATATGATGAAATATCTGTGCTTAATGCCTGCACTTAAGAATGTCTGGGGCATCCATCAGTTGGAGTCTATGGCTTGGATTAGCTACTAAGCCAGGAAAAAGTTATGTATTATATTGATTTTTTTTTTATAAAACTAGCAATTTTCTATTCTTATAGTGGGTCATTTATTTTTAAATAGGACAGAAGAGTTGTTGCAAGAGGCATAAGTTGACTTTGGAAAACTAATAAGTAAAAGAAAAAGAATTAAAACTTCTAAATCACAGAACTTAAACTACAATTGAAAAAGACCAAGTTTTTCAAAGTTCTATATTTAGTAATTAAAAAGTTATCTACATAGCCCTGCAATCTTTAAAAATCAATATGCCCCTTAATTTAACAGAATGATATAAATATTTTAAAAGGCTAAATTTAAGCAATGCAAAATTATGCTGTCTATCCTATCTAATAAAAGAGTAATATGCAAATTGACCATCACTCCAACACACAAGATGGCTGCCCCCATGTGGTCAAAGATGGCCACCCCATGTGGACACAAGATGGCTGCCACAAGATGGCCAGCAGGGGAGGGCAGTTGGAAGGGACCAGGCCTGCAAGGGAGGGCAGTTGTGGGCAATCAAACCAGCAGGGGAGGGCAGTTAGGGGTGAGCAGGCCTGCAGGGAAGGGCAGTTGGGAGGGATCCAGGCCTACAGGGGAGAGCAGTTGGGGGAGACCAGGCCTGCAGGGGAGGACAGATAGGGACAAACGGGCTGGCAGGGGAGCAGTTAGGCATCAATCAGGCTGGCAGCGGAGGGAAGTTGGGGTGACTGGGCCTGGAGGGAAGGACAGTTAGGGGGGGACCCAGGCCTGCAGGGGAGGGTAGTTAGGGACAATCAGGCTGGCAGGGGAGCAGTTAGGCATCAATCAGGCTGGCAGGGGAGTGGTTAGGGGGTGATCAGGCTGGCAGGCAGAAGTGGTTAGGGGCAATCAGGAAGGCAGGCAGGCGAGCAGTTGGGAGCCAACAGTTCTGGATTGTGAGAGGGATATCTGACTGCCTGTTTAGGCCCGATCCTAAATGGGCAGATGGATATCCCTCGAGGGGTCCCATATTGGAGAGGGTGCAGGCTGGGCTGAGGGACACACCTCCCCACCCCGTGCACAAATTTTGTGCACCAGGCCTCTAGCAATGAAATAATTATTAACGTTACTTAAGAATATAGAGCTGTAGCAATAAAATTCAGTGAAAAAAGACATGCTGCCCATTAGTGAGGTAGCAACATAGTGAGTCTCACAATACGTGTTAAGATTAATCATTGGTTAATGGCCAAAAATATGCAATGGATTTATTAATTTTAATTCTTTACTGTTAAGAAAAACAATCTAAGTATTATAAAATATTCTAGATTAGGGAAGTATCATTAACTCAAAAGTTATCTACATGATTATTGCTAAGAAAAAATTCCTTTATGAATACTTAGACATGTTAACAAATCCTTAAATTCAAAGAAAGAAAAAATGAAGTATGCTCGCCCTGACCAGTTTGGCTCAGTGGATAGAGTGTCGGCCTGTGGACTGAAGGGTCCCAGGTTCGATTCCGGTCAAGGACATGTATCTTGGGCAGGCAAATCCCCAGTAGGGGGTGTGCAAGAAGCAGCTGATCGATGTTTCTCTTTCATCAATGTTTCTAACTCTGCATCCCTCTCCCTTCCTCTCTGTAAAAAATCAATAAAAAATATATATGAAAAAGAAGTATGCTCATTAAGAGTTGTGTCCTTGACTGAAAGGAAAAGTAAATGCTGACTAGTGTTTTTATAATTAATAGAACATATTCCCCAGCAAGACTCATAAAGATATATGACTGCATGTGTATTGTTCATTATTCCATGAGATTATCATTTGGGGGAAAATAATGATAGATAGATTTGGATATCAACATACTTATATATGCAAAATATATTTTAAAAATCAAGAATCTAATTTCAAATGTTAAGGTAAACTCCAACCAAATAAACATCTCTATATAGCCTACAAAAGTTCTTTGAAATATTTTCTAAGATAACACCTAATAAATTATTTAAATAGTACTTATAAAATTAAAAGATGTTAGCAGTTAAAGCTCTAAAACTTTTACAAAACCCATAATTCCTATAGAATGGATATTATTCCAGATTATAATAAATAAAAATTTTTCTCAAATTAGCAAAAGTTGTGGAGTTAGAAGTAGGCAAATTGGTACCTATTTGACATATTTACAAATAAAATAATTATTCTTACTTTTTAACCTTATAAACATATTCTAATATAAAATATCCTATTTAATAAAGAGGGAATATGCTAATTGACTATCACTCCATCACAAAGATGGCTACACCCACAGCTGAGGCCAAGTTCCCTTAAGGAGCCTTAACGAGCAATCAGCAGGAAAACCTGAGGCTATGCCCTCCCCTGCCCCTGTGGGGCTTGACAGGGGACCTCAGCCTGCCCCCAGCCCCGGTGTCAGTTTGGTGGACCTCAGGCCACACCTCCTGCCTTGGCACCAGGCCTGGGGATCTAAGGCCATGCCCCCCACCTGGCAGGGATTGACAAGGGACCTTAAGGTGCACTTCCCATCCTGGTGCTGGGCTAGGGGACCTCAGGCTGCTCCCCCCACCCCAGCACCACGCCAGGGACCTCAGGCCATAGCCCCCACCAGGTGGGGCTTGACAGGGGACTTCAGGCCTTGCCCTCCACCCCAGCACCAGGCCAGGGGACCTGAGGCTGCACACTCCTGCCTGGCGGGGCTTGATAGGGGACCTCAGGCTGTGCTACCCACCCAGCTAAGCTTGACAGGGGACCTCAGGCCATGCACCCCACCCAGCGGAGCTTCACAGGGTATCTCAGGTCGTGTACCCCTCATGGTGGGGCTTGACAGGGGACCTCAAGACATGCCCCCTGCCCCATCTGGGGGACCTCAGGCCACATCCCCCATCCTGGCACCAGGCCAGGGGACCTGAGGCTACACCCCCTGCCCAGGGGGGGGGGGGCGGGGCTTGACAAGGGTGGAACTGGCCAGGGATGGATCAGGGACCTCAATGGGGGAATGGCTGGGTCTGGGTGTCGTGTGATTTTGAGGAGCATGTGGGTGGGCGGGGACTTGACTCTGGGTCCCCCTTTTAATGTGTATGAATTTTGTGCACCCGGCCACTGGTATGTAAACAAAATGATAGTAAACCATGACCAAATAAATTCTTTAAACTTTTAAAAATATTTTTTAAAAAGAAAGATAATAACATCGTTTACAGTAAGATAACTAAGAGCAGATATGACGAGGAGGAACAACTAACACACACACACACACACACACACACACACACATATATATATATATATATATATATATATTAAATTAAAATGTTAAAGTAAAATGTTAAGAAAATAAAACCTTATATAATATATAATGTATATTATATATATAATATATAATATATAATATATTAATATTAATTTCATTTTAATTAAGGAAGTTATTCCTCTTGAAATAGTAACTATTTTCAAGAGGAATAACTTCCTTAATTAAAGTGAAATTCAAGGGTTAGAAACAAAGAGCAAAACCAAAACCAGTTCAGAAAGTAAAAGCTGATAATGCCAGTGGCCCTCTAGGGTTTGGGATTTATAATGTAGACCTTAGCACCTGGGGACTGAAGTCATTTGCTCTGGATCCCTGGAAAACAAGGGGCCTGAAAAGGAAGCCCTAACATAAACTTATGGAGCACAGAACCTGTGAACGAGGGCTAGAAACCTTCCTTCTCTTTCTTGGGACTGAACAGGAACCCTGTGCCTGAGGGCCACAAAAGTAACCTAAAGCAGTCATATTTTAGGGCAACAAAATTAAAATTTAAAGTTATCAAGACTGCATTATAAAATTTACAAAAGCCTCCATTAATCAAAAAAAGAGGGGGGGGGATAGTAGGGTAATATCATGTAAGGAAAAATAACCTATAAGTAAATTACATCTAGAAAATTTTTATTTTACAAAATTAATTTTCATTGCTAACAATGAAATGCTAATATCAAGACACCATGAAAAACACACATGGTGTCTAAATAAGACAAAGGAAAATCTTTTGGGCAAAAATAAAAAGGATCCCAAATCAATTATATAGAAAAGATTCCTTTATTAACTTTTGGTCGAAAATATGTTTGTATATTTTCAGAAAACAACTCCAAGACCATGTGGATTCCTGCAACAGAGAGGAATTGACAGGTCTGCTCCAACCATGAAGACAAGAGGAAACAGTCCAGAGATGGAAGACGCTGACAACGCCTTGCCACGCGAGCAGTCAGCAGCTGTGCACCGCTGCAGGTTACCTAGGACCAAACCGGAGAGGGTCGGACCTGCATTGCCACCATGTGCCCACCATCCAGATATCATTGTTGACATGTACACATAAGGAACTGTTTGACATTGAAATTGGGACTCAAACATATTTTGTTATTATATGTTTATTTCTAGTCTGCAGAGGCAAGATTTTTTTAAAGGAAAGAAATGGGGGAAAATAGATACAGAGGCAAAGAAGCATTGAACAGACTGTCAAACTACAGCGGGAAGGCAGGGGAGGTTGGGGGGTGCTGTAAGAGATCAACTGAAGGACTTGTATGCATGCATATAAGCATAACCAATGGATACAGGACACTGGGAAATGGGGGGTGGCGGTGAAGGCATGTACTGGGGGGTAGGGGAGGCTGGGGGGAGGTGAATGGGGGGGGAAAAAAGGAGACATATGTACTACTATTTATAATACTTTAAACAATAATAATAATAATAAAAGTAACCTGAGAGGAATCAAGGAGAACCAGCAATATGTAGCAGCAGTCAGAAGGTTAAAAAGTAAAATATAAGTGAATTCAGGGTCACTGACTCCTTCAGAATCAAGGCAATCAAAGGAAGTGCTCTGTAAAGGCACTTTCAATTCCAGGACAACATCCACTTGTATTAAAGAAAAATAAAGATGACCTCACAATACAATGTTATAGTTTACACAGGGCAATCAGTCAACAGAAGAAAGGTTCAGTAATACAATAACAAAAAATGGGTGTCTGAGGAATGGAATATCAGAAACTTCTGAAAAACTAAAGACTCAATGTGCTCATTGATAGCTAATCATCTAAAGTCTGGGCCTTGTATTGTTTAGTGTTCAATATTTATAATTCTTCTCCTATGACAAAATTTAGTTTAGTTTTGATCTAGATAAAGAAAATACATTTTCCTAATTATTATTTTTAGAATATTATAAAAATAACATTAAAAATGAATGTAATGGCGTGGTTCAAAAATTTGAAATAAAAGTCCTTAGGCAAAGTGAAATAGAAAACTGCCAAATATTTTAGTAAATTTTAAGAGAACAAGATTTAATTTTCAAAATGATTTTGTTACTCTGTTGCTTATTACCTTGATTTTGCCACTACATTTATTGTTATTTCTTCTCTGTGTCTTTAAATTGTCCATTTTTATTTTCTTAACATTTTAATTTGAATATTTAAGTAACTTTTCCCAATATTTATTTTCTTATAAATAATAATAAAATCACCCCTAAGTAAATATTTATATATGTTCTATAAAATATGCCATAATGTTTAATTTTTATTCAAGGTTATATACTTTGTAATTGCTCTTATGATTTGCCCTGTACCTCACTTTTAATCTAATAAAATAGTTTTTGATTTTAGAACTTAGGCTATGCTTCCATTACTGATTTCTAATTTTATTCAATTAGAGTCATAGACCTTAAACTACATAAAGTTGGTTATGCTCTTTTTATTTTTAAATCTGATGTAATAATTCATATGTAAATCAAATGTGTAATTTTTAAAAGTTGATATAAACAAGTAATCAAAAACCCAATATTAAACTAAAGATCTAAAACATTACCCTTTTCAGAGACTAATTGTCCTCTCCTGCATGTTTCCCCTTATTCTATGGTAATAGATATTCTATCTCCACACACAATGTATAGTTAAAGTCTAGAATTTTAAATCTATGTTGATGTGGCTATAACACTAGGTTCTCAGTAAAGTGCCAACAATAGAAGTGACCTATAAATCCCCCAAACTATCATTTAAAAAATAAAAGAACAATAATTTCTATCTCATTTTTCTGTATTCCATTCGAATGGGCTAATAGAATGATGTAGTTTTGTTCTATGTTCAAAAATGCAAATAATATCAACACAGGCCTTTGTTAAGGAGAAGAAGGAGAAGGAGAAGAAAATAATAATGATGATGCAGGAGAAGGAAAAGAAAGAAGAGAATGAAAGGGACCAAAGTTTTGCCACCCTAAAACTGCCTTTTGAGATATTGATTTTAAGCTGGTTGTTAAGAAATAAGACTCAGAAAGAAATTTTGACCCTTTCTCCTTTCCTGTCTAAGAAATTCTGATGGAAAGACCTGTTCCAGGAAGGAAACCTTATCATAGTCACCTTAGTATGTACATAATAAGGCTCCAAGCAGGAGCCTGTAAACTAGATCACCTACTAAGTCCCATTGTTTCTATACTGCCTAGCAAGAATTCGCTTGCCATGTATGTTCCACTCTTCCTCAGTTATGTGTGAATTGCTCTTTCCTTTAAAATCTCAGTCTCCTGCTAGCCCTCTCTCCTTTGTCCCATAATGACATATAAACCTCAATTGCTCAATGCATTTTGGATCTCATTTTTATATGGCATTTCCAGATGTGCATTCATATAGTAAATTTTGCACATTTCCTCTTGTTAAATGTGTCTCTGCTAATTTCATTATTAGCCCAACTAGAAGAACTTAAAAGGTGGGAGGAAAAGTATGTCTTTTTACCCCAACAAGGAGGAGGAGGGGGAAGAGAAGAATAAGAATAATTATTTCTGTCTTATTTAAACTACTGTATTTTGGAATTTCTTTTTACAGCAGCATAATATGAATGCTAAGTAACAACATTAATATCCTTTATAATAAAAGCCTAATATGCAAATCGACCGAATGGCAGAACTACCTGTGGAATGACCAGTCACTATGATGCACACTGACCACCAGGGGACACTCAATGCAGGAGCTGCCCCAGCCTGCAGGCCCCAGGCCAGTCAAGGCAGATGCTAATGGGGGCCCTTGCGATCACCTGGCTGGTCACCATGCAGAGGGAGGTGATTGGCGGCAGCGGTGGAGTGATCGGGGGATGGGGTTGGCTGGCAAGCAGGCAGCACCAGGGCAGCCAAGGCAGGTGCCAGTGGGGGCTCCCTAATCACCCTGCTGGTCGCCCCACAGAGCGGCCCTGGTCTGCAGGCCAGGCCTAGGGACCCTATCCGTCCATGAATTTCACACACCAGTCCTCTAGTTATTGATAAACTTCCTTGTGCATTCTTACCTGACTAGTTCCAATCCCACTCACTTGAGAAACACCATCTTGAAATTTTTGGTATTATGTTCATGCTTTTAAACTGTAAACTGTATTTTTGTGTGAGAGAGCACCTAACAGATCTATGAAATTAAGTGAAAGAAGAAATGTTAAATTCTTAATTTTACTATATTTAAATGGAAACTTCATTATCTCTTTGAAAATGACAAAGTGTGCTGTCTGTTTAAGCCATGACTCTCTCCCATTGGTCTGTATTTGTGGTTTCAGTCAGTCTGCAGCTGCTGACAGAAATGACTTAAGCTATCATTGTGTGAGGTCCAAGAGAAAGAGTCAGCTTGGATTGTAACATTTGGTAATAACGAAGGATTGTATGTATGTCATCATTATTAAATATATGCATGATTACAATGAATGTAAAATACACTTTCCCCTCGCTTTAAAAAGGAAAAAGGGGTGGGGTAGGCCCACTTTGGATTTCCTGACCTACATGCAATCTCTGACTCATCAGTTCAGAGACTGCCATTCTAGGCATTAGGCTGGTGTAATCATAGGTAATCCCAAAGCTTAGTTTGTTTCTTTCACTTTTCTTAGAGATCACAGTCCTGCAGTGTTTAATTGTCAGATTAAACAGGGAAGGGTTTTTGTGTGTATTTTAGTTATTTCATTTGCTTTGTTGTTTAGGTGCTTCATGCAGTTGAGTACTTCATACTCTAGTTGTTTCATATATTTCTAATTACTCAAGGAAAGAAAGTAAGTCTTTCCCTGCTATTCCGTCTTGGTGGAAAACAGAATCGAATCATTTTCATTACATTATATATCTTTTATCTTTTTCTCACTGATTTATAGACTATATTTACATATTCTGTACAGCAGAACATCAGTATGTGTATTAAAAGTATTTTCCCTCATCTCTGATTTGCCTTTTCAATAAATTTAATGGATTTTTTAATGTGTCCTGTTTAACAATATTTTATTAATTAACTAGTGGCCTGGTGCAGGGATTCATGCACATTGAAAGGAAATTAATTAGAAGAAATACTTTAATATCACTATTCAGCCTTTCTCTATAATAGAAGTGTCAACCAAATTCATGATCAACAATGACAGATTGAAACACATGCATGCGATTGGAGCCAGCGAGAGCTTTATATTTATCGTGCATGCACGAGTCAACTTAGCCTTTTATAGATATAGAACAAACTTGCTCAATTAGATCTGCTTTCTGATTTCGCTAAACTTTTTACAGCCCAGTGAAGCACCCCAACTTCTCTTTCAGGTAATTGTCAGCAACACAGCAGTAAATATCAACACAAAGCAGATTGTTATTGTAGATCATGCAGGGAGAACAAAGAGTAAAATATTTAACTGCTGCAGTGTTTGACTATATTCTGCGCAGTGAGAAAACCTGAAGTCATTTTCAAGGTCCACCATTTCTTACTTCTTTTCAGTCAGGTTAAGTCTCTAAACTTTCTAAATCTCCATTTTCTGGCTAATGAAAAGAAAATAGGATTCTACTGAGTCTCCTATCTACCTACTCCAGCCTCCTATCTACCTACTCCGAGTCTCCTATATACCTACTGGGTATCAAGCCCACAACCTGTGCATGTGCCCTTGACCAGACTCAAACCCAGGCCGCTTCAGTCCACAGGCCTATGCTATTTGCTGAGCCAAACCAGCTAGGGCAACAGTTACTCTTAGACCACAGAATCTTGCCTTTCACATGTTGTTCCTAATTATTGTATTAATCAAAGAATGATTAAATTATTGCCTAAAGATATTGCTTCTTTATGAAGCCCTCTTAAGGTGATTATCTTGCAGTCCTGATGCACGAAATTCATGGAAGGGGCTCAGCCCTCACAGCTTCGGTGGCTTGCTTCGGCCCTCGCTGGCTTTGTCCAGAAGGATGTCCAGAAGGATGTCTGGTCTAATTAGCATATTAGTTTTTATTATTATAGATGCAGTAAACTCTGTCTTTCAATAGGGACAGAACATTAATGATCTTAAAGTAAATAGCTCCAAAATGTAATTGCATTTCAGAATTCTCGACTGCTGATTCTGGTTAGGTAGGCAAAATATCATTAAACAAATGTACAAAAAGCAAAAAATATTGAGAGAATGAATTCAATACGAAGTCATGAAATTAAATATGGTATTGCTAAGCATTATGTTTTATGGAGCTAAAGGTATCTCTGATCTGTTTGGTGCATAACAAATACAAACGTTAACTATTCAACTACAATTGAATCCACAAGACCAACTAAAGTATGCAATAAATAAAATAGCACCAGTAATTTCAGGGATGAGGTTGAAGAGGGAATAGAATGGATAAATGGCAATAGAAAAAGTAAATAAAGAAATAGTATGACAATTCATAAATTTGCTATTTATATTTATAATTACTGACACAATTTTTTTGTTTGACTAATAGATTGTGCATCATAGGCCATTAGTGATCATTAATCTATGAAACAGTTCTTGAGTTTCCCAAGTAGGTTTGAATTACTCAAGTTGCATTTCACATCAGGGTGTCAAGATTATTCACCACATTCATATGTTAACACCTGTGATCAAAGCATAAAGGCTAATAAACTAACATTTAGATTTTTGTATAAACACAGAAGCAGAATAATAAGTTACAAATTTGCCATTTTTCCCCCACGGTTAAAATATTAGCTGATATTCATAACAAGTGCACAGGAAGCCTTGAAAATATTGATATGATACCTTATAACAAAACTTGAACTGCTGGTGTCCATGATTAATCCCAAAAGGAGGAAATAAACTACATATGTAGGATCACATTATTTTTATATGCAGGATAGTGTCATTTTTATATGTAGGATAGTGTCATTTTTATATGTAGGATAGCATCATTTTCATATGCAGGATAGCATCATTTTCTTCATTGTTCTTTTTTTTTTTTCTTTTCTTCATTGATCTTTATATGGCATTGTGGAGATTATGAGGGAACCAGACATTCAAGTTTGGCAAGTTAACGCTATACTTTTTCTAAATTAAAAGAGATAACACATATAACTTTTTCATTAAAATTTTAAAATAGATGAGACTCGAACAGAGACAAAATGGCGGCGGAATAGAAGGATGTGTCCTGAACCTTGTCCCAGAGCAAATAGAGGAGGCAGCTGAGACGAGCGGAATCCAGCCCGAATTGGCAAGGGAGGCACAGCTGGTGAGACAGTTTGCAGCTGGGAAGAGCAGGGATCCCCCAGATAAAGGTAAAATCAAAGATCTAGGCAGTAGAATCTCCCAGACCTCTGTGCCCAGAAGGTCAGGGAGAAACTACACAGTGCCAGGCCACGTCCCTGAGGACAGGCAAGGTCTGAAGGATTTTAGACCACAGAGTCTGGATTTGGGATCTGAGCTCAAAGGCAGCCTTTGGGAGCTGCTGGACCACGGAGTGCCGGCGGGAGAGGAGCTGGCAGAGACGTGGTCCTTCCTCGCGCTGGGGCCTGCACCTTTCCCCACTGAACCTGGTTCGTGGGACCTTTTGGAGACAGGCGCTTACCTGTGACAGAGTTGCGGGAGAGGGGGTGGAGTTGTGGAATCTGGGCAGAGTGGGCAACGGACAGTTCAGGAGAGGTGGTGGCCAGTCTGGTGCTAAGTCATATCTAAGCCCACAGAATCCATTTTCTCCTGAGAGATAGCCCCTCCCCCCAGTCTCCAGGCAACCAATATAGCCACACCCAGATTCCACCCTGATTAACACCATGGAATCTGAATACTCCCTGAGGCCATAGGATCTACTCTAAAGAGAAATCTTTAGAAGCTAAGCACCTCAATTTCCTGGCTACACTGCCAGGGCCCTCCAGAGTGCTTCAGTGTACCTCGCTGGCAAACTTACTGCCAGTGCTCCTGTGAGCCACCACCTGGAGAAAGCGCCTACCCACCACAGACACAGCAGCAAAAGTTGAGTCTGCCCACCCCACAACTACAGAACTCTGGGCAACACAGTTACCCCTTTCCAAAGTGTAGCCCCCTGAGCCACATCACCCTGACAGATGGTTCCTTGGTGCCACTGTGAGGCCCCACTGGGCACACGTGATTTAAATTAAGGGTACAAGTCAGCAAAAATTGGGACACTCCCCTCCATAGCAGCTGATTTCTAGGCACTTCAGTTGTGCCTCTCAAGCTTGCAGGCCTACATCAAGAGAAACCAAATACCTCAAGTAGGGAGCTACACTAGATAACCAAGCCCAGAAGAACAGACAGATTTCACCAGTAGCACCAGCACCAAAAGAACCTGGGTAGCAAAGCAATTGGATCTACAATTAATACATTTCAGGAAAACATGGGGAGACAAAAAAGCAATACCCAAAGGAAAGAAAAAGAGGAATCACAAGAAAGGAAGTTAAATGAAATTGAGGCTAGCAGCTTAACAGAGAGAGAATTCAGAGTAATGATTATAAGGATGTTTAAACGGATGGATGACAAATACACACAACTCAATGACAAATACACACAACTCAATGAGAACTATAAGGAGCTGAATGAAAATGTCACCAACATGAAAAGAAACCAAGAGGAGATGAAGAATGACATAGCTGCAATAAAGAACACATTGGAAGGCTTAAACAGTAGACTAGAAGAGGCTGAGGACCGCATCAGCGAATTAGAAGACAAGGTAGGAAAACACACACAAACACAGCAGCAAATGGAAAGAAGACTTAAAAACAAGAGGAGAGCCTAAGGGAGCTTTGGGACAACACAAAGCGAAACAATATTAGAATAATAGGGATACCAGAAGGTGAGGAAGAGAAGCAAGGAATAGAAAACCTGTTTGAAGAAATAATGACAGAAAACTTCCCTGATATTGGCAAGAAAAAAACTATGCAAGTCCAAGAAGTACATAGAGTCCCAAACAAGTTGAACCCCAAAAGACTGACACCAAGACACATCATAATTAAATTGGCGAATACCAATGACAAAGTAAGAATCTTAAAGGCTGCCAGAGAGAGACAGAAAGTTACCTACAAGGGATCTCCTATTAGAATATCAACTGATTTCTCAACAAAAACACACCAGGCCAGAAGGGAATGGGATGAAATACAGAAAGTGATGCAAAGCAAGGGACTGAATTCAAGAATACTATACCCAGCAAGGTTATCATTCAAAATTGAAGGTGGAATCAGGAGCTTCACAGACAAAAAAGGGCTAAGAGAGTTTATCACTACCAAGCCAGCAATGCAAGAAATGCTAAATGGACTGCTGTAAAAAGAAGAAAGAGAAAGGCAAAAAGAAACACAAACACTAAGGGGAAAAATATGACAACAAACATGTACTTGCCAATAATAACATTAAACATAAATGGATTAAATGCACCAATCAAAAGACATAGGGTAGCTGAATGGATAAGAAAACATGACCCATATATTTGCTGTCTACAAGACACCCAACTCAGAGCAAAGGATTCACACAGACTGAGAGTGAAGGGATCGAAAAATATTTTTCAGGCAAATGGAAATGAGAAAAAATCTGGGGTAGCAATACTTATATCTGATAAAATAGACCTCAAAGTAAAGGCCATAACAAGAGATAAGGAAGGCCACTACATAACACTAAAGGGAGCAATTCAACAAGAAGATATAACTCTGGTAAACATATATGCACCCAACGCAGGAGGACCCAAATACATAAAAAAAACTCCTGGAAGAGATCAAGGGAGAGATCGACAACAATACAATCATAGTAGGAGACTTTAACACACCACTGACATCACTGGATAAATCCTCTAGACAAAAAATCAGCAAAGAAACAGCAATTCTAAATGACACACTAGATCAGATGGACCTAATTGACATCTTCAGAGCATTTCACCCCAAAGCCTCGGGATATACGTTCTTCTCAAGTGCCCATGGGACATTTACAAAAATAGACCACATATTGGGTCACAAACAAAGCCTCCCTAAATTCAAAAAGATTAAAATCATATCAAGCATTTTCTCAGACCACAGTGGCATAATATTAGAAATAAACTATAATAAAAACATTCCAAAAAATTCAAACACTTGGAAGCTGAATAGCATGCTATTAAACAATGATTGGGCGATCAATGAGATCAAAGAAGAAATTAAAAACATCCTGGAGACTAATGAAAATAAAAACATAACAATACAAATACTATGGGACACAATGAAAGCAGTCTTGAGAGGGAAGTTTATAGCTCTACAGGCCTACCTCAAAAAACAAGAAAAAATGGTAATAAATCTTCTAACTCAACAACTCAAAGAATTAGAAAGAGAGCAACAAGAAAAGCCCACAGTGAGCAGAAGGAAGGACATAATAAAGATCAGAGCAGAAATGAATGACATAGAGACCAAAAAAACAATACACAGGATCAACAAAACAAAGAGCTGGTTCTTTGAAAGGATAAACAAGATTGATGAACCTCTAGCCAGGATCACCAAGAAGTAATGAGAGAGGACCCAAATAAACAAAATCAGAAATGAAAGAGGTGAAATAACAACAGACCCCACAGAAATACAAAGGATTGTCAAAAAATACTATGAACAACTCTATTCTAACAAACTACACAATCTGGAGGAAATGGACACATTCCTAGAAAAATACAACCTTCCAAACCTCACTCAGGAAGATTCTAAGAATCTCAATAGGCTGATAACTATGGAAGAAATTGAAGCAGTCATCAAAAAGCTTCCAGCAAACAAAAGCCCAGGGCCTGATGGCTGAACAGGGGAGTTTTACCAAACATTCAAGGAAGAACTAAAACCTATTCTCCTCAGACTATTCCAGAAAATTCAAGAAGAAGGAACACTTCCAAGTTCCTTCTATGAGGCCAGCATCACCCTAATACCAAAACCAGATAAAGACAACACAATGAAAGAGAATTACAGGCCAATATCCCTCATGAACATAGATGCCAAAATCCTCAACAAAATTCTAGCAAATCGAATCCAGCAGTACATCAGAAAGATTATACACCATGATCAAGTAGGATTTATCCCAGGGATGCAAGGATGGTACAATATTCACAAATCAATAAACGTGATACATCACATAAACAAATTGAGAGATAAAAATCACATAGTCATATCAATTGATGCAGAAAAAGCATTTGATAAAATCCAACACCCTTTCTTGATAAAAACTCTCAGCAAGGTGGGAATAGAAGGATCATACCTGAACATAATAAAAGCCATATACAACAAACCCACAGCCAACATCATACTCAATGGGCAAAAACTAAAACCATTTCCCTTAAGAACAGGAACAAGACAGGGATGCCCACTCTCACCACTGCTGTTTAATATAGTGCTGGAAGTACTAGCCATTGCAATCAGACAAGAAGAAGAAATAAAAGGCATCCAAATTGGAAAAGAAGAAGTAAAACTGTCCTTTTTTGCAGATGACATGATACTGTACATAGAAAACCCTAAAGACTCTATAAAAAAATTATTAGACTTAATAACTGAATTCGGTAATGTAGCAGGATACAAAATTAATGCCAAGAAATCTATGGCATTTCTATACACCAATAATGAACTTACAGAAAAAGAGACTAAAAAAGCAATCCCATTTACCATCGCACCAAAAAAATTAAGATACCTAGGAATAAACTTAACTAAAGAAGTAAAAGACCTATATGTAGAAAACTACATGACACTGAAAAAAGAGATAGAGGAAGACATAAACAGATGGAAGAACGTACCATGTTCATGGATTATTGGAATCAACATCATCAAAATGTCCATACTACCCAAAGCAATCTATAAATTCAATGCACTCCCCATTAAAATACCAACAACATATTTCACAGACCTAGAACGAACTTTCCAAACATTTATCTGGAATAAAAAAAGAACCCGAATAGCTACAGCAATCCTGAGAAAGAAGAACAAAGTAGGTGGGATCTCAATACCAGATATCAAGCTGTATTACAAAGCTACTGTTCTCAAAACAGCCTGGTACTGGCACAAGAACAGACATATAGATCAATGGAATAGAATAGAGAACCCAGAAATTGACCCAAATCAATATGCTCAATTAATATTTGACAAAGGAGGTACGAACATTCAATGGAGTCAAGACAGTCTCTTCAAGAAATGGTGTTGGGAAAATTGGACAGATACATGCAAAAAAATGAAGCTAGATCACCAACTTACACCATACACAAAAATAAACTCAAAATGGATAAAGGACTTAAACATAAGATGGGAAACCATGAAAATACTAGAGGAATCCACAGGCAGCAAAACCTCGGTCATATGCCAAAAGAACTTCTTCACTGATACTACTCCTAGGGCAATGGAAGTTAAAGAGAAAATAAACAAATGGGACTACATCAAAATAAAAAGCTTTTGCACAGCAAAGAAAACCATCAATAAAACAACAAGAAAGCCCAATGCATGGGAGAACATATTTGCCAATGATATCAATGATAAGGGTTTAATCTCCAACATATACAGAGAACTCATACAACTTAACAAAAAGAAGATAAACAACCCAATCAAAAAATGGGCAACTGATCTAAATAGACACTTTTCGAAAGAAGACAGAAGGCAGGCCAAGAGACATATGAAAACCTGCTCACCCTCACTAATCATCAGAGAGATACAAATGAAACAACAATGAGGTACCATCTCACACCTGTCAGAATGGCTTTTATCAACAAATCAACAAACGACAAGTGTCGGTGAGGATGGGGAGAAAAAGGAACTGTTTTGCACTGCTGGTGGGAATGCAGACTGGTGCAGCCACTGTGGAGAACAGTATGGAGCTTCCTCAAAAAACTAAAAATGGAACTCCCATTTGACCCAGTGATCCCACTGCTAGGAATATATCCCAAGAATCTAGAAACACATCAGAAAGGAAATATGCACCCCTATGTTCATAGCAGCACAATTCACCATAGCCAAGATTTGGAAACAACCTAAATGCCCATCAGCAGATGAATGGATTAAAAAACTGTGGTATATCTATACAATGGAATACTATGCTGCGGTAAAAAAGAAGGAGTTCCTACCATTTGCAACAATATGGATGGAGATGGAGAATATTATGTTGAGTGAAATAAGTCAGGCAGAGAAAGATAAATATCACATGATCTCGCTCATTTGTGGAATATAATGAACGACATAGACTGATGAACAAGAACAGATCCAGAGGCTGAGAAACATCAATCAGAACATCATACCTCAGGTAATGTAGGGGAGGGTGGGGGTAAGGTGGAGAGATCAACCAAGGGACTTGTATGCATGCATATGAACCTAATCAATGGACACAGACAACAAGGGGGCGGGGCATAAGTGGGGAGTGGGGGTTATGGAGAAATAAGGACACATATGTAAAAAATAAAAATTAAAAAAATTGATTAAAAAATTATAAAATAAAAATAAAATACTAAATCTAACCAATACTATTGGTCACCATAGCCTTAAGAGAAATTGTTTCATGTGACAAAGATTTTTAAATGAAACTCTGTAGCCTGAAAATTATTTTGGAAGGAAACAAAGAGAAGTTTCCTTCAAAAGTCATAAGGATTGTAATTGAACGTCAAAATATTTGGCCTCTTGAACTAAAGTAAGTAATTTGTGTTTTTGCCTCCCTGACAAAGTTTATATAAAGCTACAAAAAGAAATTGACAGCCAGTTTGAAATGGAATTGCCAGGGCCTAGAGCAAAGAATATCCTTACATGATATTATACTACAATGTCATTATAATTTTAGATATTTTACAACAGCATATTTTACAATTATCCCAAACAAACTTACAAACTAATTATTTGAATTGTTGGCAGCAATTTAAAAAAAAAAAGGACATGAAAGGATTTAATTCCTTGCAGAAGGAATTAAGGCACTGGGAAGGCACTTGAGCATCCTATATTGGCCCCTCTTGCCCTTTGTGCCAAGAGGGACCCTCTTCTCACAATCCAATTGCCCTCAGCTGTTATCTGAGCTTTCTGTTCATGCTGAGCTTGAAGCCTCCTGGGGGCTGGTACCATGGATCTGTCTCATACCCAATTGTGTGAGCTGGGCCCTCAATGGAGAAGAAACCCGAGTTCCCCGAGATATGTGATCAGCACCAGGACCCTGCCAGCAGGCTAGGGGTTCCCAAGGCAGGTGCTGGGTGTGGAGGCCATGGGGGCATAGGCTACCAAGGAGAAAGAACTGAACCTCACACCACCCTGCTTGGCCCCAGAGGATGGCCAGAGACGGGTAAGATTCCTCAAGGAAGGAACAACCTAAGACAGGCACAGTCACAAAGGGGCCATCAGGAGAGAACTTGGGGGGGCAACAGAAGTGGGGCACAGACCCTCACCCCCCCAACATAGCAGGGGCTTGAACCCTCACCCCTTCTGAAGGACGTCTCCTGCCTCCATGGCTGCTTTGCGCTGCCCACACCCAGCTCAGATCGGGACCCAGGCAACAGACAGAGACTTGGCCCAGCTCAGATCGGGACCCAGGTAACAGACAAGAGACTTGGCCGACAGCAGTTGCCCTATATCTAAATTCAGCCTAGCATCTGGAATGCTCAGGGCCCACTCAAGAATGCAAATAATCCTTCCCACTAATATTTACAGGGTAAACTAAGATTGTTGGTAGAGTATTAAATTTGACAGTAAAATAGTAATCGAGTTTTCAGATTAATTTAAATAGGCTAATTGAAATAAGTGAATATTCAAGTAAAGTTAATTGTACTGGACAAAAAGCTGTTCTTAAAGTAATAACTAAAATTTCTATTGGTAGTTCATCTCATGGTAAAATTCTTGAATATGCAATGAACCTAAAGCAGTCATATGTGTGGGCAAAAAAATAAATAAATAAATTTAAAGTTATCAAGACTGCATTATAAAATTTACAAAAACCTCCATTAATAAAAAAAAAGGGGGGGGATAGTAGGGCAATATCATGTAAGGAAAAATATCCTATAAGTAAATTACAGCTAGAAAATTTTTACTTTACCAAATTAAGTTTCATTTGCAATGCTAACAGCAAGACGGCCATTAAAAACACACATGGTGTCTAAATAAGACAAAGGAAAATCGTTTGAACAAAAATAAAAAGGATCCCAAATCAATTATATAGAAAAGATTCCTTTATTAACTTGTGGTCGAGAATATATTTGTATATTTTCAGAAAAAAACCCCAAGACCAGATGGATTCCTGCAACAGAGAGGAATCGACAGGTGTACTCCAACCACTAAGACAAGAGGAAAAAACAGTCCAGAGATGGAAGACGCTGACAACGCCTTGCCACGCGAGCAGTCAGCAGCTGTGCACCGCTGCAGGTTACCTAGGACCAAACCAGAGAGGGTCGGACCTACATTGCCAACATGTGCCCACCATCCAGATATCATTGCTGACATGTACACATAAGGAACTGTTAGACATTGAAAAGGGGACTCAGAACTGTTGGACATTGAAATTGGGACTCAAACTTTTTTTGTTGTTGTTGTTTTGTTATTATATGTTTATTTCTAGTCTGCAAAGGCAAAACTTTTTAAAGGAAAGAAATGGTAGGAAAAAGATACAGAGGCAAAGAAGCATTGAACAGACTGTCAAACTACATTGGGAAGACAGGGGAGGTTGGGCGAGGGGGCTGTAAGAGACCAACCGAAGGACTTGTATGCATGCATATAAGCACAACCAATGGATATAAGACACTAGGGCAGGGGGGAGGGCGGCAGGTGAAGGCATGTACTGGGGGGTAGGGGAGGTCGGGGGGAGATCAATGGGGGGAAAAAAGGAGACATATGTACTACTATTTGTAATACTTAAAACAATAAAAAAATGGTAAAAAAAAAAGAAGATTAAAATTACATCAAACATCTTCAAAAAATAAAAATAAAAATACAAAATAGATGAGACTCTAGTATGTATCAACATTGTAGGTATGATGTCTGTTCTTTCATTTCATGAAAAATGTGGCTTTTGTTTATTTTTTACCCAAATAGATCTTTATATCTCCACTAGAGGCCCGACGCATGAAATTCATGCAAGAGTAGGCCTTCCTTCCTCCCGCTGCTGGCACTGGCTTCCCTCCAGCACCCTGGACCTGGGCTTTCCTCACAGCCCCTGCCTCACCCAGTCTAATTAGCATATTACACTTTTATTATTATAGATTGCTTTTTCATGTTTTATATAAGACTGTAAGTGTAAACAATATTGTAGAATGCATCCTATTAATAAAAGTGGAAGTCTTTAAAAATGGATATAGAGTTTTTTTGTGGCAAAAATCAAGTATAACCTGCACTTGCTTGATTGCAAAATTGAAACTCTTCAATTCTATAAATCCTTAAATTATATATAAACAAAATAATTAAATCAATGAAATATAAATGATAAATGTATTGCTCCTGGCTTCTCTACCTGCTTCTGATTCACATATATTTTTTTTTCTTTTTCTTTCCAGGAATGAAATTTTTCCTCATTCTTCAAGGATTTCTCAAGTCTTCTTTTCTCAGAAACTTATTCTGCATGCTCACTGATAAAATGAACTGCATCGATTAAGTGCCTACTGTGTGCTCGGTAGTGAGATAAAGTGATACGTGCATAACAATTAAAAGTATACAGTGTTCTGCTGCCACCCTCAGCATGACAGACTCCCTGGTTCTGATGAGTTGTGTTTGATAACATATTTCATCATTTCACTAGTTGCCAAGTGTCCTATGCTTCTACCTACCAACAAACCAGTTTTTCTTTACTATATGCTAGCAATAATTGTCTTCAGTGTCAATCACTCTATCCTGAATCACTAAATACAAGGTATTATTGTTACTATAATTATTGCTATTGCTATTGAATGTCATTTCTGAATGCAGAGGGGAATTCTGAAGAAGGAATATTTTGAAAGGGATGGTACTGACACATTCACTAAAAGGAAACGAATTAGCTAAATGTGAGTCAGAAATTTTGAGTTACAAAAAGGGAATGAATTGTGTGTGCTGTGTTAGATTTTTTTTTCCTTGCTAGTGATTACAGTATAATTCCTTTTCCTAGCTGCCTGAGAATTAATAAGATTTATTAACCTCTTGGTTATATATAGTCCTTTACCTGTTGTTGGCCAGATAAATTGAAGAGATCAGGGTAAATGATAGGCAGTCATGCACAAACCTGACCTTCAACCCTTAAATTTCCGGAGTTCACTCAGAGCTAAATACCAGAAAAGAACTCAGTTGAGGTTGTAATATGTTATCATTTGACAAGATGCACACTCTCTAGGAACACAATCTTCAATTGAGAAATTCACACTTGATGGTATGAAGATGACAGCAAGAGTAGAGAGTGAGAGAAAGAAACTGTATTAACTTCTAGGTGGTTTTAGGAACATTCGTGGCTCACCCAGTACTAATTATGTAATATGATTTCAATGTGTTAAGTTAACATTTCATGAAGTCCTTTTCGGATGCCAGCCTTAGCAGGTCTTATTTTTGCTTCCTGCCTATTTTCAGGCACTGAGATATGCAGTTCATATTGCTTCTCTTCCTTTTATAACTTTTTAAATATGTGTTCATTCAAACATTATTTCTCAACTGGATCTGTATCATTCCCTTTTACTCTTTAAACACAGATATTTTAATTGTATCATTTCCAATATATTTAAAATACAAATAGCATATGAGATGTGTCAGTTTTCACATTGAATTTGTAAAGAAGTCTGCTCACAGTCAAATAATTTCACACTTTGACCAGCATAAACGCCAATTTAAAATATGAGGCTCCTAAATAAAATGAAAACTGTTACCCAGCAGATCTAAAAACAGTTCTTATGTCAGAGTTAATCTTTGCACCAGCTCATGGCCTTCCTACACACTAATCTGAATGTGAACCCTAAATACCAAGGGTCCTGCATAATACATCTTCCTACGCTGACTCACTTGCAAATTTAAATTGGGAAAACATCATCATCTACCTGAATAAAATTTAACCTTGTGAAAAATAAGGTAATTGCATATTTGAAAGGGATGTCAAAATAATATGAGACGGTGATTTTCACTGAAAAATAAGCAAGGCTATCATGAACTCTTCCAGAATGCCCAACAAACATGAAAGCATAACCCCAACCTCCTGACTCTTCTTACAGAATAACCACCGCCTACTGACTCTTCAAGGATTGGGTCCCATTGACATCTGACCATTTACTGCACAAGGTATATAAAACATGAGTGGAAAACAGACCAAAACAATGGGTGTTCAGTTTATAAAAAGATCTTCAGGGCAAGTACATATTTTCAAGAAGGAAGCGCTATTCTGTGTTCTCCCAGGATAATAGAAATAAATATGCCTTATCACCATTATGGAGTTTGCATGACCTATTCAGGAACAAATAGTAGGAAAGAATTGTACAATAAAACATGAATATACCCACTACATAGGTTCTACAATTAATTTTTACATTTATTTTATGATATAGCTTCCCATCTATTCATCTCTCTATACAAACTTCTGTCAATGTGTCTGATAGTTTTGATGAATATATCAAAGTGATATGCAGTCATCAGTACACTCATGGGGTTCATAACATACTTCCTCAAATATGACATGCTGGCATATTAACTATCCTAAGCTAAAGAATGATCCTAAGCTAAGAAAACAGGAGAAGCAGGAATGTAACCCTTCTTTCCTGAAAACAGGAGGTAAATCTCCCATGTGGAAGGTACCCTCCCTGTGCCAGAAGGAAGAGAGACATCCTCTTCATTGAAGAAGGATGGGGAAAATTTAGGACCAATAATATGTATAAATAAACCTTGTTACTTCTCCACCATTTACTACCCATGACCCAAACCCCTATGTCTCATCGGTTCTTCACATATTTATTGTTTCTTTTGCTAAAAAATATGAAAGTCTCTTGCTCTGGTCACTTCTTGGAGTCTTCATTCTCTTGTGAAGGCCTTCATGTACATGGAAAAACTAAATGAACGTAATATGTCCTGTTAATCTGACTTATGTCAGCTTAATTCATAAGCCTAGACAGAGACCCAAAAAGCATAGAGAATTTTTCCTCTCCTGCACTACTATGCTTAAACTCCTCAACATGCATATTATTAACTAGATTTCAATATTCATTTACCTTTTTTTTCCCTTTTGAGATGGGGGATATATAAAAAATATAAAGTGAAACATATATGTTGTAGCTGAAATTTAAATTATTATATTTTGGAAGAGGTCCTGTTTATATCTCTACTACAAATGCAGTCATTTTTCATTCTTTCTAGGGTATCAGTCAGTTGTCCTGGCTCCTGAATCCTGTTAAACACAAGCTTTCAGATGTTGCGAATTCTGCTTGGGATTTCAGGATCTAACCTGACAAAGAAGGGCCAGTTTGGATGGTCAGATCCTTCATGATCAAACACACTCTGTTTATTTGCTACACTAGAACCATTATAGTAATTCATTAAACATTTATTTAACATCTACTCTACCAAGTACTCTCTAGAGTCTAGGGATACAGCAGTAAATAAAATAAATACTTGTGCTCTAGTGGAGAATAAATTGTAGTTGAGAAAACCATCTTACCTACTTTTTAAAATAGTGAGAATATTCATTTTGAAAAACATAAGTTCCATATATACAAAATAAAGTTATTTTTCATTTTTATTTGCTAAGCAGCTTTAATTTTTAAAATGATAGTTTTCATGGTAACTACTGACGTTAAATTTTGAGATATACAGCAATATGTTTAAAAACATCCATGTAGTCTCTCTGTATGTTCTCCTTCTCTCTGCCCTACATATCAATTTAATACTTGCTTTGAAGTTATGTCATCCTAACACTGCAGTGTTTCTTAACCCTGAAACTAGTTATAGTACTTCAGTCTTGTGCCAGTCACTGTTTATGGGTTCAATTTTTCTTTTCCATTCTTGCTGTTTCTGACCTCTACTAATCTAATAACATCCCAATAGGTCTCCTTGATAGATCATCCTACTCAATGCAACTTGAAGAAAATTCTTTTTTGAAAAATCTTTATTGTTGAAAGTATTACAAATGTCCCCTTTTTCCCAATGACCTGCTTCATCCACCCCCTATTTCCCCCTCCTCCCCACCTTTCCCCATGCCTTTCCCTCACTATGGGCTATGCATATATGCATATAAATTTTTTGGTTAAGGACAGTCTTAATGCTGAACTGTAATTATGTTGGTGAAGAAAATTCACTCTGCCTAGAAGTTACTATGCTGTCAGCATTATCACATCACATCTGTTGGTTATATGGATAAAATGAATAAAAAGAAACATTTTCACTTGCTGAACCACATGTAGGAAATAGGGTAGAATGATATTTTTTCTGGTGAATGTGCTAGGGATGTGGTTCTAAAGTTTCGCTGTGAGAATTCCTTTAGACCCTTCAAAGTTATTGAGATCTTTGATTTATGTCATTTATATCAATTAATACTTAAAATATTCAAAATCAAAACCTAGATACATTTAAAATATTATTACTTTAACAAGATTTGACTTTTGGCGATGGGCACAAAAGGCAATATACAGATGATGTATCATAGGATTATACATTTGAAACTATATAAATTTATTAACCAATATCACCTCAATAAATTTAAAAATAAAACAAAATATTTAGTTATTAGTTCATTTAATAATGCCATTACATGTTAACAAAAATAACAAATTTTTAAAAATTAACTATATTTTCCCAAATAAGTGAAAAAGTGGAGTGACATTTTTATTCAGATTCCTAAATATATGTCTTAATAAACTACAGCTGAATTCTTATGTCTGTTTCTCTATTCAGTCTGTTGTGATATGTTGTTTTGGTTTATGTATATTGAGAAAATCTGACCTCAAACAGATAGGTAGTAGGAAAAAGGAGGGGCATTGTAATAGCCTTTTTAGATAATTGGATTATTCTTCTTTATTTTTACATTAAAACTAGATAATTAATAGTTTCTTAAAAGGTAGTGGTAATATAAAATCTGCTACCATATCCATGGACTCCATGCATGAAAGTCAGAATCTATTAGACAAAGCATGTCAACATTATTATGAAAATAATTTTTACTTAATGAACTGCCTGAAACAGACTTGAGAGTCACTTAAAAGAACTGATGTATCCATCAGAGTGATTCAGTCTATAGACTTCTATTTATTTATTTATAATATTTTTATTGATTTCAGAGAAATGAAGGAAATGGGGGAGAGGGATAGAAACATCAATGATGAGAGAGAATCATTGATTGGCTGCCTCCTGCATGCCCCATACTAGGGATCTAGCCCTCAACCTGGGCATGGACATTGACCAGGAATTGAACAGTGACCTCCTGGTTCCTGGGTGGGAGCTCAACCTCTGAGCCACACGCACGGGGCTAGACTTTGATTTTAATAAAAGTGCTAGTGCCTCCACTGCTATGCCACATGACCAAGAGTGGCTTCTGAAGCTTCTCTAGGCAAGACTTTCTCGCTCTAAAACAGTGATGATAATAATATTAATTTTGAAAAGTTATCATGATATTTAAATGATGTGGTAATAAATATAAAATGCTTGGCACAGTGATTGGTCTGTTGTAAATTCTCAGTAAATGCTACCTATTATTGCTATTCATGAATTCTTAATATGTATCAGGAGTCAAAAATAAATAAATGAATGAGCATGCAAGTGAAACAATCATACTATATGATCTATACAAAAGGTTTCCAGCTTCCTGGCTGAGAACTCTGTCCTCCAGCTCTCTGGGAGGAATCAAGCATCCAGAGCATCCATATGGCCCAGAGTCGGACTGAATTATCACACAAAAAAAAAAAAAAAAAAAAAGCTTCAGTGAAATGAAAATCTTAGGACGGCTGTAAAGAAGATTTTGCCTCAAGTAGAAACAAAACAAAGCAAAATGTGCTCATGCAGTTATCAGAGGAACTAAACCAAGAGAATAAAAAACCCTCCACTGAACTGATTGAAATGGGAACTGAGTTGGACAGTGTTTGGCTTGTTTGAGAAAAACATTTCTCTATCCTTTCACTACCACATTCAGCGAATAGTCCCATGTGATTAACGAAATCATCTTGAAACACTGACATGTGTTGGCCACAGATGAAAAATTAAATAGCATCTTTAAATTCCCACCCCTGATCTCATTTAAAAGAAAACGTTGTTGCACTTGGATTCCAGTCTGTCTAATCAGGCGGCACATTTCCTATCACGTCTAACACCTGGCTGACTCCCGTGTGCCAACTGTGCCCAGTGCAATGATATGCCTGGAAGTAATTATTTCCATCACCCACAGAAGGGCAGGGGATATGAGACTCATCACATGCTTACCTTTTACACAGACTTTATTTTTCATTTTAAATGCCTATGTGAGCTGGCCCATGTAGATTCACCTGAGTCCTTAAAAGAGAAATTTTGCAATTGAGATGAGAAGTACCAGATAAGGAAAGTACTCTCACCAGTGACTCAATCTTTTCCACAGAGCAAATATACACATATAACTTTGATACTGACATTTTTTCTAAGTGATGAAGGTCAAGGGCAACTGTATTCATGCCATGATGGTTTGTCATATTTCTGTTTTGAAACAATATTTTTCTCAGAACAAGAAGCTACCCATGACATTGTCCTACACTTATTAGATTTGATCAAATTTTGTTGTATATGGGAATTTTCTCTCTCTCTAACATACACATTATAGAAAGATAATAGACAAGATGATATAATATTTGTGGAATCAGAATAATGATACAAACTTATATCCTCCACAATTACTTTATAATGTCAAATATTTTTCCTTTTGCAAAAGCCTTGTGTCATAGATATCAGTGAAACCATCTCCTTTTTCAGGATCCTTGGGTATTTAAATCATGGTATCTTGGGAATCTTGCTTTGGCATTCACTCAGTGCATGCCAGAGAACATGTTGTATCATATTTAGAATACTAAGCTCCCTAAGAAAAGAGTCAGTGAACAGTTACTGCGTACATTTTAAAAGGAGAATTTCTCTGTGATAGCTATGTCTATTCTCAGAAAATATAACCAGATATGTTTAAAACACAGATGCAAAAAGCAGAGATGGCCTAAATAAAGTGTATTAATCCAAGCCCCATATTTTGAAAGACCCAACTCTTTTCTGCTTTTACATTTATTTTTATATTTTAACTGGAACTTTGCATAATTTAAAAGTGGAATGGATAATCAACACAAAGATCAATACAGCACCACATCCATACATGAGATCACTCGGATTTCTTTTTTTGCAAAATGCTCTATGTGACTAGTTTAGTATATCAAATTAAGATTATCTATAAAATATTTTAATATATAAGGAAATATAAATATCAGGAAAGTCAGAGGAAGAATAACACACTCTTGTGAAATTAAAAATTGATAATTTTACATAGTTACATTAAATTGTATGTATGCTAATAAAATGGAAATCCAGTGAAGAAAATAGACCAATGCCTTGTAGCCTCCCACCGTATCCCATATCTAATCTCATGTTCTCTGAATCCTTCCCCTATAGAGTCACTCATCCAAAAACACTCTCTGCTTGATTCATTTTTAAAGAGAGAAAGTGGTCTCCTGTCTGAGGGAGACCTCTAATAGGAGCATTCTGCTGTTAACCACATAGGGAGAGGCCATTTTGACATTAGGTACTATCTTCTCTTACTATTAGAATTCTATATTCACTGACATGGGAAGGAATTCCATGAGAACAAATGGCATCAGCTGACTTTCATCTCAGGAATCATATCTCAGGCTCGGGCAATGAGATTGCATTCCAGTTTGAAGTAGATGCTCCTTCTTTTCATATGTTCCACAGGAAAAAAATATAGATCAGAAAATTTCATTTTGATGTTTATAAAACTTGGTATAGAAAGAGCATTTGCTTGCCAATATTCTAAAATTGTTTGACTGGCATACAAGATATAAATTCAATGTGTCAAAATAGAGCAATAGCTATAGAAACAGAAACTAATTAGCGGTTTCCAGGGGTTAAAGTGGACTATGGTGGGAGGAAAATGGATGTGGTTATTAAAGGACAATAGAGGAATTCTTGTGTTGGAAATACTGTTCTTTACCTTGACTGGCGTGCGGCTACACGAACTTACACTTGCAATAAAATTGCATAGAGTCTAGCATACATATACACAAAAAGACAAATGAGTACAAGTGAAACTGAGAAAACCTAAATAAGATAAGAGGCTTCTGTCAATGCAATATCCTGGTAGTGAACTTTTACTATAGCTTTGCAAGATGTTACTATCGTAGGAAACCAGAGAAAGAGTACACAGGATATCTCTGCATTACTTATTACCAGTGCATGTAAATGTACAATAACTAAAAATAAAAATAAAAAAACGTTTAAAATAGTGTGGACGTGTGTTGGTTTCTGGTTTGGGATGTAGGGGTTTGGACAGCTTTGCTTCCATCTTCACAACAAGAAAAACCTGAGGAAACTGGAAACAGAGATAACATGGCCAACTGCTACCCTTCCTCGCCCCCTCCCAGTTGGAGAGACGGATAGGAAGATACAGGGACTTGCAGTTTACCGGAGCAGAAACCATGGCTGTGCTAGTACAGGGTTGAGAAAATCTAATCTGCAGTTGATGATTTGTTGGAGGCTCGGTGAGCACACAAGACTGAGAATGAAAATTCCAGAAGGGAGCCTGTAAGAAGGAGTCCCCACATCTTTCTGGAATTTACTTTCAGGAGCTCTACCAGGTTTTCACGGTGAAGACCAGTGAAAAGTATCCTTATACTTCCAACAGGTGGAAGATAAAAGTAGCTATTCTCAAATAAGTTTAATATGTTTTGTTCTTCTTAACAAGGCCTACATAAATGGGAAATTATTTTTCTAAAACCTAACTCACTGGAATCATACTAGCGCCTAACCTACCTGTGTGAAGAAAGATACACAATTCTATCACCTTCCAGTTTTCATGTGGGGCAAGGAATTACCCAACTCCAGCTGCCCCTCAAGCTCTCTTATCTCACTAAATGCGGGAAAATACAATAATGCATATCTGATAAGCACTTGTGAAGGTCACAGACCAAGGACACAGTGTCCCTAAAAGATTAAGATTTAGCCATACAACTATAGAATGTTTTTCCTCCCATTACCACACCCTGCCATCGTCTGAATATAGGTGGTGAGTAGTAAGAGGGAAATTCAACTGAAAAAAAAACAAAAAAAAAACGGAACATCTCAGGCAATATTTAAGAAGACTCCAGGGAAATCCAACGACAACATGGGATACAAAACAAGGACACTAGGGGAAATGTTAGCTTCTGATACCACACAGCAAAGAATGAGCACAGCCTAACTCCTCGTCAAATAAACATAAAACCTCACACTGATAAATCATGTTTGGCTTTCAAACAATAATGACAAGGCATATGGAAAGACAAAAAATACAGTCTGAAGAAACAAATTAATCATCAAAAGAAGATTTGACTAAGATGGAGGTTTTGGCATTATCTGATTGGGTATTTAAAACAACTATGATTAATATGCAATAGGCTCAAAAAGAAAAAGTAAATCACAAAAGAACATATGGGTAAAATAAGCAGAGAGATGGAAACTAAGAAAGAATCTAAAGGAAATGATAGAAATAAAAAATGCTGTAACAAAAATTGATGTGCTTATTAATAGACTGGGCAAGACTAGAGAAAAGAATCATTCAGCTTGAAGAAATTTCAATATAAACTTATATAACAAATAAAAAGAGAAAAAAGGATGGAAGAAAATGGAACACAATATCCAAGAAGTAGGCAACAACAACAAAAGGTACAGCAAATGGTAGGAAGAATACCAGAAGTAGTATAGAGAGAAAGGGTCAAAGTTACAATGATAAAACATTTTCCAAAATTAATGACAGACACCAAATAAAAAATTCAGGTGGTTCAGCAAACACCAAGTAGGATAAATATCACCCCCTTGAATCTATAATTAGACATATCATATTCAAACTGCAGAATATCAAAGACTAAGAAAATTCTGAAAGAAGCAACAGGGGAAAAAACATGTATATAAAGAAGCAAGGATCAGAACTACATTTGACTTTTCTTTAGTGCAAAGAAGAGAGTACAGTGAAATGTTTAAGGTGTTAAAAGAAAGAAAAAAAAAACTACTCACCTAGAATTCTGTCCACTGAAATTACCTTTCAAAAATAAAATGAAAATAAAGACTTTCTAGGACAAACAAAAATTGATGATTTTATTAGTAGTAAACATGCTTTGCAAGAAATGTTAAAGAAATTCTTCAGAGAGAAGGAAACGATATCAGAAACTTGAATCTGCATAAAGGAAGAATATTAGAAAAGGAATACATGAAGGTAAAATCTACTCTTTTATATTTCTTATCCTTAATTTGTCTACCAAATAGCAGTTTACTACAAATAGTAATAGTAACAATATAATCAATGATTATAGCTCATTAACAAGTAAAATGAATGATAGCAATTTTATAAGAAAGGGATATATTAACAGAAAGACTGCAAAACAACAACAACACACAATATAACTGGGGATTAAACAACACTATTAAAATAACACAAAGGATGAAGAAGAAACCTCAAGAGAAATTTCAGAATATTTTAAATAAATGAAAACACAACTTATCAAAATTTATGGATGCAGATAAAGTAGTACTTAGAAGGAAATTTGTAACATTACATGCATAATTTTTAAAAAAATCTAAAATAAATCATCTAAGCATTCAGTTTAAGAAAATAGAAAATGAAGAGCAAATTAAATCCAAAGTAAGCAGATGAAAAGAAATAATAAAATTTAGAATATAAAGTTATGAAATTGAAAACATTAAATCAATATAAAAAATGAACACAACCAAAGCTAGTTATTTTGACAATATTAAATCATTTTAATTTAATTGAAATTTTAAAAAGTTATAAACCATGTGAAATAAAAACAAGAGAAGCCATGAGTTATCAAAATCAGAAATAAATGAGTGGTCATTACTACTGATTCCATGAATTTTTAAAGGGTAACAAAAGAATGCTATGGACAATTGTGTCTCCATAAATTTGATAACTTGGATTACATGGACCCACCTTCTAGAAAGAAACAATCTGCCAAAACTCATCTTAAGATATATGCAGTTATGCGCTGCTTACCGATGGTGATACATCCTGAGAAATTCATCATTATGAGCTTTTGTTAATATTGACAAACTGTTTCTGCAGTTTACATGGAAAGGCAAAAAACTCAAAACAGCCAACATAATGTTGAATGGCAAGAAGAAAGTCTGAAAACTAACCTTATCCAAATTCAAGACTTAAAAATAGTAATATAGTAATCAAGAGAGTGTGGCATTGAGTAAGAATTGACAAATAGATCAGAGAAACAAAATCGAGCCCAGAAATAGACTCACCCAAATATAGTCAACCGATCATTAACAAAGGAGCAAAGGCAATTTGATGGTGAAAGATGTCTTTTCAACAAATGGTGCTGAAACAACTGGAGTTCCACATGCAAAAAAAGAAAAAAATCTAGACATAAATTCCACAAAAGTTAACTCAAAATGGCTCATACATCCAACTGTGCAATGCAAAACTACAAAACCCTTAGAAGAAAATCTAGACTTTGAGTTTGTGAGAGTTTTTAGATAAAACATCAAAAGCACAATTTCTGAAAGAAAAACAACTAGTTGGACTTCATAAAATTGAAAACTTTTGCTCTGTGAAAACCTATTAACAGAATAAAAGCACAACTCACAGACTGTGAGAAAAATCTTTGCGAAACACATAACTGATAAAGGCCTGCTGTCCAAAATATACAAAGAACACTTAAAATTCAGCAATAAGAAAACAAACCCAATTAATAATTGAGTGAAAGATATGACAGGTACCTCATTAAAAAGACATACTGGTGCCAAATAAGCATGTGAAACAATGATTTTAGGGAACTGCAAGTTAAAACAACAATGATATACCTATTCGAATGGCAAAAATCCAAAACACTGACACCCCCAAGTGCTGGTGAGGATTTGGATGGAGCAACAGGAACTGTTCCCATTGTTAGTGGAAAGAGCCACTTTGGATGGCAGTTTAGCAACTTCTTACAAAGCTTAAGTACTCTCACTAAATGATTCAGAAATTATACCTCTTGATATTTACTCAAATGAGTTGAAAATATATCATTATACAAAAGCTGCACATGAGTGTTTCTAAAAGCTTTCTTCAGAACTACCAAAATGTGGAAGCAACCAAGATATTCTTTCATAGGTGAATGGAGAGACAAACTGTGCTGTACCCATACAATGGATTATCATTTAGTGATTTGAGAAACAAAAATAAAAACATACTATCAAGCTCTAGAAAACATGCAGGCACCTTAAATGCCCATTGATAATTGAAAGTAGTAATGCTTAAAATGTTATAAATTATATGATTCTAACTATATGGCATTTTGGAAAAGGCAAAACCATGGAAACAATAAAAGATCAGTGGCTGATTGTGGTTTGGATGGAAGGAGAGATGAACAGGTGGACCACGTGGGATTTTTAGGGCCGTGAAACTATTCAGTATGATACTGTATTGGTCAACACATGTCATTAAACATTTGTCAAAACACACATGATATGCAATAGAAAGTGAATCCAAATACAAACTTTCAATAATGCCTGTCAGATGTGGCTCAGTGGTTGAGTGTGGACCAATGAACCAGGAGATTGAGGTTCCATTTCTGGTCAGGGCACATGCTTGGGGTTGCAGGCTGGATCCCCAGTAGGGGGCGTGCAGGAGGCAGCTCATCAATGATTTTCATCATTGATGTTTCTATACCCTTCTCCTTCTACCTTTCTCTCTCTGAAATTAAAAAAAAACACAAACATATAAAGAATGTATTAATATGCCTTATCAATTGTAACAAATGTAGCACACTAAGACAGGATGTTAATAATAGGGAAAACTGTGTATGTGGGGGGTCAGGGAGGGGTTATTGGGAATTCTCTGTACTTTCTAATCAATTTTTCCACAAAACCTAAAATAGTACTAAAAAAATAAAAAGTATAGTAGCTTAAATTTTACATTATTTAATAAGTATAGCCGTATACCCCAGCAAATACTTGATTATTCATACAAGAACTCTTTTTAACAGAATATGAGATCATGAGGAAAATATCATTTTTAACGTAACATCTTTACATATAATCAGATTAAACATAGCTTTAAATCAAACCACTGTCCCCCAAAAGGCTCAATATTCACTACTGTGGATATAGAAGGTGAACGGTTTATCAAAATACATAAAAGATATATTTTTATCGATTCAGAGAGGAAAGAAGAGGGAAGAGAGATAGACACATCAATGATGATACAGAGTCATTGATTAGCTGCCTCCTGAACATCCCACACTGGGGATCAAGCCTACAACCAAGGCATGTGCCCTGACTGGGAATAGAACACCTAGCCAGTGGTCGGCAAACTGCGGCTCGCGAGCCACATGAGGCTCTTTGGCCCCTTGAGTGAGGCTCTTCCACAAAATACCACGGCCTGGGTGAGTCCATTTTGAAGAAGTGGCGTTAGAAGAAGTTTAAGTTTAAAAATTTGGCTCTCAAAAGAAATTTCAGTCGTTGTACTGTTGATATTTGGCTCTGTTGACTAATGAGTTTGCTGACCAAGCCACTAGACCTTCTAGTTCACATGTCAGTGCTCAACCACTGGGCCATGCTGGCTGGGCTATTTTATTACTAGTCCTTATGAAGAAACATTTTCTCAGAAGAACACAGTTTCATAATTTAAAAAACGAAAAAACAGAATTAAAAACATTATAGAAAAGGAATTAAAAGCACATTTAATATCACAAAGTAAGATAAATATTTTTGCCCCTAAATCTTTCATGAAAATGAATGGCTGTATTTGTAAAAAGCATCAGGTAAAAGGATATAGATTAAAACCTAACACATTTTTTCACAAATTACTTATTTTCTTTTCTACCTTTTGTGGGCTAAGAGAGATGCCATTTACTGAGAATTTAATTTATGCCAGTCTCTAATGTTAAGTAATTTAATGTGATTATTTTATTTCATTATCACAAAAAATGCTGAAATATGAATTTGGTTGTTTCTTAAAAGGAGATGAAAAAGTTAAGTGAATTTGTGATTATGAGATTTGAATTTAATTAATTTGATCCTAAGAGGTTATATTTAACCATTATTCTCTGCTGCTTTAGTAATTCATTTATTTAACTCATAATGACTAATCTTAGATACTTTATGTACAGCAAATTACATTTTTGGAATTTTCTATGCGTTAATTAAAAAACAACACACCCACCTAAAAGCCAATGAATCAAAATCAAGAAAAGATTCTAGAAACAACCACTATTCTATATAATCCTATATAATAAAAGCCTAATATGCTAAGTGTATGGTTAACAGTTAACCAGTCTGCCATTCAACCAATCAAAGCATAATATGCTAATGATATGCTAAGGCCACTCAAACTGCTTGCTATGATGTGCACTGACCACCAGGTGGCAGATGCTGGAACTGGTAGGTTAGTTTGCTGCTGGGGTCTGGCAAATCAGGACTGAGTGAGATGGGCTGGACACACCCTGGAGCCCTCCTGCAGAACCTCTCTGGCTGGCCAACCTTCCGTGTCCCTCCCTGGCCCCAATCATGCACCAATGGGGTCTCTCAGCCTGGCCTGCACCCTCTCACAATCTGGGACCCCTTGGAGGATGTCAGAGAGCTGGTTTCAGCCCAATCCCGCAGGCCAGGTTCAGGGACCCCACTGGTGCACGAATTTGTGCACCGGACCTCTAGTTTAAAAAATAACAAGTTTTATAATCTTATGAAGGGTATAAAATCAGGTCTGTAACTTCACACAAAATATTAACTGCAATTGGATTAATGATTTGGATATTAATATTATTTTTTTAAGTCAACAATTAGAGGAATTTAAAAATAAATTATTTTTTGTACTATGGGTAATAGTCCAATTATCTATTGGTTCATAAGAAACTACTCTAAAACAGTGGTTTAAAACAGCCATTTATTATTATCTTTCATAGCTGGGTAGTCCTAGTGGATGGGCACATATTTGGATGGGCTAGAGATTTCTGGGGGCTTGACATGGCTGGACACCCAGATTGGCTTGCTGAGCTGAGCAGCAGCCAATTCTGACTGGCAGAGAGCTCAGGGAAGCTATGTCCATTATCGATAGACAGCCTCTCCTTGTAGGCTGGGCTTCTTAGAACCTCCTGGCTGGTAAGTAAGTATCCCAAGTGGTCACATTCCGAAACTTATTCTGTGTCCTAGGCACAAAAGTCCCACAATGTCACTTCTGCTGCAGAACACTGCAGAGACCAGCCTCGGTAAAAGGGCAGAATTACACCATACCTCTTGATAGGAGCAGGATGAGATTACATTACAGAGGAGTATGTGAGATGGGACTGTTGGGCGTGCTTTGGAAAAAGCAGTAGGTCACAGCTAGAGAAGGAGCTAACTTAGATAAAATAAATGCACTAACCATAAAAGAACACATACAACCACATTAAAATTAAATTTTTATGTTCATGCCCAGCCCAGCCGGTGTGGCTCAGTGGTTGAGCATCCACCTATGAACTAGGAGGTCGCAGTTTGATTCCGGTCAGAGCACAGCATGCAGGAGGCAGCTGATCAATGATTCTCTCCCATCATTGATGTTTCTATTTATCTCTCTCTCTCTCACCCTTCCTCGATGAAATCAATAAAAATATATTTTAAAAATGTTAATATTCATCATGGTGCAATAACATTAGAAAACAATTTATTATCTTGATAACTGAACTTCTCTGCATACACACCCTACAGCTCAGCAATTCTTTACCTTCAAAAGATATTTGCACATGAATAATTAGGAGATGTGTCCAAGAATATTAATAGGAACTGTCCATTGAGAAAAACCTCATGAAAACTGTCAGTTATTAAAAATGGATACAGAATTTGTGATATAGACACCTCCACAATGAAATGCTATAGTAGTAAATGAAATAATATATTAACATAATTTTTTAAAAAATGAAGTTAAATCCAGAAGACTCCATAGTATGGTATTAATTTTATAAAGTTCAAAAATAACAAAACTAA
Source organism: Corynorhinus townsendii (assembly GCA_026230045.1). Lineage (NCBI taxonomy): Eukaryota > Metazoa > Chordata > Mammalia > Chiroptera > Vespertilionidae > Corynorhinus > Corynorhinus townsendii. The sequence goes on from JAPDVU010000005.1 coordinate 113,014,078, forward strand.
GGAACATATTGACAAAAACTTTAATAACCATAATAAATATTATTTAATGAAAAATTTTCAAAGATCAGTGTGAAAAAAATCAATGATAAAGTATCAAAAATTTAAATAGAGATAAAATTAGATTATGTGGTAGCATGTCTAGCTATATTGATGCCTGAGGCAAAGAAAAATCTTTAAATTGATGGGTTGGTAAATCTCACCCCTCCCTTTTTAAAGACAAATAAGTGGTATCAATAAAATTTTAAAATGCGCATTACTTTTGACACAGCAAACTTGCTCCTAGGAGTCTATTATAAAGGAATGTTTGCATATGTACACAAAGCACCATGTATAGTGACTGATTTTGAATTAGGCATACTGATAATCCTTGATACATTATATATCCTTCAATATGAAAGAAAATAAATTATGGTAGATAAAACAAAAAATTATGCTTATATAAAACAATATCTAAAGCATAGTATTAAATAGTAAATTCCAAAATGTGAATCACATATTGTCCTATACTTATTATTTATGCATGAACAGAAAAATTAACTAGAAAAATCTACATTAAACTTTTAACAACTATTACCTGTGGAGGGAAATATTGAAAAAGTGGGAGAGTGAGAAATGTTTCCATTGTCCTCAGTTACTTTAATCTTATTGGAACTTTTTACAAGGGAAATACATTACTTGAGAATTAAAAAGACTAACCATAAATTAGCATAATAAGCAAAAGAAACTGCAAAAAAGATTGTAACCAGGAATACTGAATAAAAATTATTTTTCTTTTGCTGATTATTTCAGATCAAATGGCATTTCATGGACATATTTTTACTAAATCCAGTTCATTTATTAGGTTTGTTTCTATAGTAGAATAAATCCACAACTAAATGAACTTCAATGTATTCTATAGCAGAATAAATTCAAAACAGATTTCACTCAATAACACTATTTTTGAGTGTTAGTATGTATTTAATAACTTTGATAGAAGTCTAAATCTGGCCCAGGAAGTGGATTCCTTCACTTTCCACCAATATTTGCATATCTACAATAATAATGAGACTCAACATAAGCATGAGAGTCCTTACTTTTTTTATTTAAAATAAGCTTTTGGAAAATTCTTACTTGTTTCCCTAAATTGTTTCAGTTAATGGAGTCAGAGGCCTAAATCTGAGGAGAGAAAAAAAGCCCAATGATCTAGAGATCTTTTCATAACATAGTTTGCTTTGCCAGTAGCTCTCAACCTTTCTAATGCCACGACCCTTTAATACAGTTCCTCATGTTGTGGTGACCCCCAACCATAAAATTAGTCTTAGGCGACCCTGCTAGCAGTTAGTTCTCTAGTTAGAGAACCACTGCTGTAGAGCCTAAGACCATCGGAAAACACAGATATTTACATTACGATTCATTAACAGTAGCAAAATTACAGTTATGAAGTAGCAACGAAAATAATTTTATGGTTGGGGGTCACCACAACATGAGGAACTGTATTAAAGGGTCGCAGCATTAGAAAGGTTGAGAACCACTGCTTTAGACCTAAAATTCATAATTTTAATAATTTACTTAGGCTAATAATAATAAGGTAACAAAAACAAAGACAATCTCATAAATACCTACTGTATTCCAACTGAAATTCTAGGTTGCATTGGTTCCATTGATACACTTTTAATAAGATAGAAAAAATATATAACAATATAAAAGAGATAAAATAACATAGTAAGAATAAGCTGGAAGTCATTCTATTCACTCAAATTTCTTTTAGGAAAGGAGTAGAGTTTCCACACATGTTGTAGAAAGGGATATACCAGTCAAAATGTATGGCAGAAAGTGTGACCCCATTGTTTTACATATATGAGACAAAGAATGTCCTTGTTTCTCTGGCAATTCAAGGAGGAAAATATGGAAAATGGGGCTGAATTAGTGAAATGGAAAAGACTATAAGGTATACTAGAGGCCTGGTGCATGAAATTTGTGCACTGGGGTAAGAGGTGTCCCTCAGCCCAGCCTGCACCCTCTCCAAACTGGGACCCCTCACGGTCTCACAATCCAGGACTGCTGGCTCCCAACTGCTCACTTGCCTGCCTGCCTGATTGCCCTTAATTGTTTCTACCTGCCATCCTGATCCACCCCCTAACTGCTCCCCTGCCGATCTGTTAACACCTAACTGTTCCCCTGCCAGACTGATTGCCCCCAACGGCCCTCCCCTGCTGGCCTGATCTCATCCCCAACTGCCCTCTCCTGCTGGCCTGATGGTCCCCAACTGCCCTCCCCTGCAAGTCTTGTTCCCCCAACCACCCTCCTCTACTATCCTGATGGCCCCCAACTGCCCTCCCCTATAGGCCTGGTTCCTCCCAACTGCCCTCCCCTGCCAGCCTGGTTGCCCCCAACTGCCCTCCCCTGCCAGCCTGATATCGCCCCCAACTGCCCTCCTCTGCCAGCCAATTTGGTTCTGATTGGTTGGTTTCTAGGCCAGTCAGCATCAAAAGCTCCACCTTGGAGAACCAAAATGGCGGCAGAATAGAAAGACATGTCCCAATCCTTGTTACGGAGCAGATAGAAAGAACAGTTGAGGGTCGCATGAAGAGTGTCTGTTAGAGAGTTAAGGGATAGCAACACTCCAGGAGATGGTGGGGGACTGCTGGACAGGGTTCCCCTGACCGGGCAGCCCTCACTGCTGCTTGGTTCCTTCCCGGAGCCACCGGCTCAGACGCAGAGACCGCGTCATCTTGAAGAGGAAAGTGGATGTTATTGGAAACCTGAAAATCTATGACTGCGGCACCCACCGAACAGCTGTGAACCCCAGAGCACCAGTCCCCAATTGGTGCAAACATGTGGATTCAGAGGAGCTCTACACTCCACCACGGAAAGGCCTGGGATAAGGTGAGGTCTCTGGTCCTGGCAGGACAGAGAAACACATGCACTGCGGGAGCTGGAGGACCAGGGGAAGTCTGAGCCTAGAAAAATTCGTGGCTGTTGGGGCTGGCGTGATCTGTGAAAGTGGAAGGGGTCCTCAGAGCTGCTAACAGAGGGGATCTCTAAAAAGCAACCCATTTTGATCTGATGCAGAAGGACAGCCTAAAAACTCTGGGAGTTTGCCAGCTGTTTGGATACAAGGAGGAAAAAGGGATTGCCCAGGCTTGTGAGCAAACCCGGAGTTTGCACATGTGTGCTTTCTCCTCTTTGAATCCTTGTTTCTGATTACTGAACCCAATACATAGGATCACCCAGTTGGGGATACCCTAGGAGACTGCAGGGGAAAGTTGTGTTTCTGGAACCTGAGGACCAGAGCGGGGAGTGACCAGCTCTGGGGCAGCCCACTCCCACAAACCGGTATTGAATGCCATAGGGAAAGCAGGATCTAAAGCAGAGGCTAGAAAGGACCCATAGACCCAGAAGTCAACCCAGAGACACTTGACACCCAAGGGCTGAATCACAATTGACTCTTGTGTAATCACAAATTAAGGAATACAAGAAAGTAAGACACACTGTCTGCTTAAAAATCAGGACTGGCTTACAACACTGAGGAGCAGTGGAATGCAGGGAACTGCAATACTGTCCTGACTGGGAAATAGGTGTGCCAAACAGAACAATAGAGGAAGTGAATGACCTTCACTACTGCACATTTTATTTTAATTTTTATTTTTTAATTATTTTTTTTCTTTTTCATCTTTTACTTAAGAAACTAATTTTTTTCTTTTTACCTCACTTGATTTTACCTTTTTAATTATTACATTTTTATTTTCAATCAGTATTATTATTACTACTATTTTACCTTTTTTTTAAAAAAAGTGTCATTTTATTTTCTCTTTGACTTTGAGATTAGTGTTCTACATTCTATTTTCATCTTTCCTTTAGCATCATTCTACTCTATCTCAACTCTATCTTTATGCCATCACTCTCTTCCTAACTTTTGCCATTTTGTTGTCCTATTTCTCTTACCCTTTTTCTGCTTTAGATTTTCCCTATTCTTTCTTTTTACCCCCTGTTAAAATTTCACCCTATTTATATGTCTAATTTCCAACCCCCTGCTCCGAGTTCATACACACCTCTCTCTTTGTCTTCACTATCCAAAAATTGTTTTTCTCTCTGTCCTTTTGTTGTTGTTTGCTCGAATGTTGATTATATTGGTTTTTTTATGCTTGTTTGTGAAATTCTTTTGCTTATTCTTTTTTGTTTTGTTTTCTTGTTTGCTTTGTTTTTGTTTGTTTTTTTGCATCTGTTTTTCCTTGCCTCACTTGATATTAGTTGTTGTTTGTAGTTTGTATTCATCTCCAGGTACTTGTTGCTGGCATTTCTGGGATTAGTGGCTGTTTTATTGGAGTCCCCCCGCTCCCCATATATACAATTTGTTCCTATTTTCTTCTTATTCACTTTCTTTTCTCTCTTATATTTTTCCCTCCTTTTCCCAATTTCATTTTGGCATTCCTTTCTTTCTTTTCTTTTTTTTTTTTTTGTCTTTCCTTCTCTTCTTCTTTCTCTCCTATCCCCTAATTTGCCTTTCTCTGGTGATCACCTTCATTTGGGGTTATTAATATTGTGAATACATTTCTGTTCAGTGCCTTGTGTGTGGTACTTGCTTGTGTTGTATTCTGTGCCTTTAAATTAACACAGGAGAGAGAGAACTACATAACCAGACACCTGGAGAAACAAAGACCATGGAGAGACAAAGAAACAGCCCACATATGAAAGAAAAGCAGGCATCACCAGAAAACGAAGTAAACAAAATGGAGCCAAGCAACCTGCCACAGAAAGAGTTCAGAGAAATGGTCATAAGGTGGCTGAATAGAATGGAAGACAAATTTGACAATATGAGTAAGAACCAAGAGGAAATGAAGAAGAACCAAGAAGAAATGAAAAATGACATTGCTGCTGTAAAGAACTCAATATAAAGCATTAAGAGTAGACTAGAAGCAGCAGCCGACTGTATCAGTGAGCTTGAAGACAAGGTAGGAAAAAATACCCAACTAGAACAGCTTCTAGAAAAAAAATTAAAAAGCAGGAGGAGAGCCTAAGGGAACTTTGGGACAACATGAAACAAAACAACATCTGCATAATAGGGGTTCTAGAATGAGAGGAAATGAAGCAAGGAATAGAAATCTTGTTTGAAAAATAATGACAGAAAAATTTCCTGATATAGGGAAGAAAAAACCCACACAAATCCAAGAAGCCCACAGAGTCCCAAGCAAAATGAACCTCAAAAGACCAATGCCAAGGCACATTATAATTAAACTGACAAACACCAATGACAAAGTAAGAATCTTAAAAGTGGCCAGAGAGAGACAGAAAGTTCCTACAAAGGAGTCCCCATCAGAATAGCAACTGATTCCTCAACAGAAACTCATCAGGCCAGAAGGGAATAGAATGAAATATACAAAGTCATGCAAAGGAAGGGTCTGAATTCAAGAATAATGTACCCAGCATAGCTATCAATAAAAATTGAAGGTGAAATCAGGAGCTTCACAGACAAAAAAGGACTAAGGGAATTTATTACCACCAAACCAGCAATGCAAAAAATGCTAACATGACTGCTGTAAAAAGAAGAAATAGGAAGCAAAGAAGGAACACAGGGGTAAAGAATAAAAATGGTGACAAGTAAGTAACTATCAATAATAACTTTAAATGAAAACGGATTAAATGCTCCAATCAAAAGACATTGGGTAATGGATTTGATTAGAAAACACAACCTATATATCTGCTGTCTACAAGAAACCCACCTCAGAAAAAAAAGACGCACACAGACTGAGGGTTAAGGGATGGAAAAAGGTTTTTCAGGTGAATGGAAATAAAAAAAAAAAGCTGGGGTACCAATACTTATATCTGACAAATTAGATCTCAAAGTGAAGGACATAACAAGAGATAAGGAAGGCCACTTCATAATACTAAAGGGAGCAATCCAAAATGAGGAAATAACTCTGGTAAATATATATGTACCCAATACAGGAGCACCCAAATACATAAAAAAAAAAAAAAAAACTCCTGGGGGATATCAAAGGAGAAATTGACAGCAATACAATCATAGTAGGAGACTTTACTACCCCACTATCACCATTGGACAAATCCTCTAAACAAAAAATCAGCAAAGAAACATCAATCCTAAATGACTCACTAGACCATATGGAATTATTTGATATCTGCAGATCATTTCACCCCAAAGCCACAGAATATACATTCTTCTCAAGTGCACATGGGTCATTTTCAAAGACAGACCATATGTTGGGCCATAAGCAAAGTCTCTTCAAATTCAAGAAGATAGAAATCATATCAAGCATCTTCTCAGATCACAGTGGCATAAAACTGGAAATCAACTACAATTAAAACAATCCCAAAACATGGAGACTAAACAACATGCTATTAAATAATGACTGGGTTACCAAAAAGATCAAGGAAGAAATAAAAAACATCATGGCAACAAATGACAATGAAAACACAACAATCCAAAATCTATAGGACGCAGCGAAAGCAGTCTTGAGAGGCAAGTTCATAGCTCTACAAGCCTACTGCAAAAAACAAGAAACAATGGAAAAAAATTTCCTAACTCAAAGAGTTAGAAAGAGAGCAACAAGAAAAGCCCAGTGTAAGCAGAAGGAAGGAAATAGTAAAGATCAGAGCGGGGATAAACAACATTGAAACAAACAAACAAACAAAACAGTACAAAAATCAACAAAACCAAGAGGTGGTTCTTTGAAAGGATAAACAAGATTGATGAACGTCTAGCCAGGCTCACCAAGAAGCAAAGAGAGAAGACCCAAATAAACAAAATCAGGAATGAAAGAGGAGAAATAACAACACATCCCACAGAAATACAAAGGATTGTTAAAAAATACTACGAAGAACTCTATTCCAACAAACTGGACAACCTGGAAGAAATGGACATATTCCTAGAAAAATATAACCTTCCAAAACTCAGTCAGGAAGAATCTAAACATCTTAATAGGCCAATAACTATGGAAGAAATTGCAGCAGTCATCAAAAAGCTTCCAGGAAAAAAAAGCCCAGGGCCAGATGGCTTCACAGGAGTTTTACCAAACATTAAAGGAAGAATTAAAACCTATCCTCCTCAGACTATTCCAGAAAATTCAAGAGGAAGGAACACTTCCAAGCTCCTTCTATGAAGCCAGCATCACCTTAATACCAAAACCAGATAAAGACAACACATGAAAGAGAATTACAGGCCAATATCCCTCATGAACATAGATACCAAAATCCTCAATAAAATTCTAGCAAATCAGATCCAGCACTACATCAGAAAGATCATACACCACGACACAAGTAGGATTTATCCCAGAAATGCAAGGATGGAACAATATCCGCAAATCATTAAACGTGATACATCACATAAACAAATTGAGAGATAAAAATCACATAGTCATATCATTTGATGCAGAAAAAGCATTTGACAATATCCAACACCCTTTCTTGATAAAAACTCTCAGCAAGGTGGGAATAGAAGGATCATACCTCAACCTAATAAAAGCTATATATGATAAACCCACAGCTAACATTATACTCAATGGGCAAAAACTGAAACCATTTGCCCTAAGAACAGGAACAAGACAGGGATGCCCACTCTCACCACTCCTGTTTTACATAGTACTAGAAGTATTAGCCATTGAAATTAGACAAGAAGAAGAAATAAAAGGCATCCAAATTGGAAAAGAAGAAGTCAAGCTGTCCTTATTTGAAGATGCCATGTTATTGTACATAAAAAACCCGAAAGACTCCATCAAAAAATGACTAGATTTAATAAATGAATTCAGCAATGTAGCAGGATACAAAATTAACGCCAAGAAATCTATGGCATTTCTATACACCAATAGTGAACCTACAGAAAGAGAGACTAAAAAAGCAATCCCATTTACCATAGCACCAAAAAAAATAAGATACCTAGGAATAAACTTAACTAAGGAGGTAAAAGACCTATATGTGGAAAACTACATGACACTGAAAAAAGAGATAGAGGAAGACATAAACAGAGGGAAGAACATACCATGTTCATGGATTGGTAGAATAAACATCATCAAAATGTCCACACTACCCAAAGCAATCTATAAATTCAATAGACTTCCCATTAAAATACCAATGGCATATTTTACAGACCTAGAACAAACCTTTAAAAAATTCATCTGGAATAAAAAGAGACCCCGAATAGCTGCAGCAATCCTGAGAAAGAAGAACAAAGTAGGGTGGATCTCAATACCAGATATCAAGCTGTATTACAAAGCCAAGGTTCTTAAAACAACCTGGTACTAGCACAAGAACAGACATATAAATCAATGGAATAGAATAGAGAACCCAGAAATTGACCCAAATCACTATGGCCAAGTAATATTTGACAAAGGACGCATGAACATAGAATGGAGTCAAGACAGTGTATTCAACAAAAGGTGCTGGGAAAATTGGACAGATATGTGCAAAAAAATGAAACTAGATCACCATCTTTCACCATACACAAAAGTAAACTCAAAATGGATAAAGGACTTAAACATAAGATGGGAAACCATAAAAATACTAGAGGAATCCACAGGTAGCAAAATCTCAGACATATGCTGAGTGAACTTTACTGATACTGTCCCTAGGGCAATGGAAACTAAAGAGAAAATAAACAAATGGGACTACATCAAAATAAAAAGCTTTCACACAGGAAAGGAAACCATCAATAAAACAACAAGAAAGCCCACTGCATGGGACAACATATTTGCCAATGATATCAACGATAAGGTTTTAATCTCCAACATTTACAGAGAACTCATACAACTTAACAAAAAGAAGATAAACAACCCAATCAAAAAATGGGCAACTGATCTAAATAGACACTTTTTGAAAGAAGACAGAAGGAAGGCCAAGAGACATATGGAAACCTGCTCAAAGTCACTAATCATCAGAGAGATGCAAATCAAAACAACAATGCCGTAACATCTTCCACCTGTCAGAATGGCTATCATCAACATAAATGACAAGTGTTGATGAGGATGCGGAGAAAAAGGAACTCTTTTGCACTGCTGGTGGGAATGCAGACTGGTGCAGCCACTGTGGAGAACAGGATAGAGTTTCCTCAGAAAACTAAAAATGGAACTCCCATTTGACCCAGTGATCCCACTTCTAGGAATATACCCCAAGAAACTAGAAACATGAATCAGAAAGGATATATGCACCCCTATGTTCACAGCAACACAATTCACCATAGCTAAGATTTGGAAACAGCCTAAATGCCCATCAGCAGATGAGTGGATTAGAAAACTGTGCTATATCTACACAATGGAATACTACGCTGCGGTAAAAAAGAAGGAGTTCCTACCATTTGCAACAAAATGGATGGAGATGAAGAGTATTATGTTAAGTGAAATAAGCCAGGCAGAGAAAGATAAATATCACATGATCTCACTCATTTGTGGAATATAATGAACGGCACAGATTGATGAACAAGAACAGAACCAGAGACTGAGAAACGTTGATCACAACCTCAAACCTCAGGGAAGGAGGGGGTCGGTGGGAGTAAGGGGGAGAGATCAATCAAGGGTCTTGTGTGCATGCATATGAGCCTAATCTATGGACACGGACAACAGGTGGGTGTGGCATGAGTGGGGGATGGGGGTTAATGGGGGAATAAGGACACATATGTATAAAAATAATAAAATAAAATAGAAAAAAAATTGTGAGGTAACCAGAACCCCAAGAACGCCTGAGAACGCCTTTCTTGCTATGCTAGCAGTCATCAGCTGTACGGTAATATTACCTGGGGCAAATGGGGAAGTATTTTGGAATTATGTTCCTGACCCTTCATGGGTAACAGCCCTTACGTGGGCTGATCCCCAGCCTAATGTAGTCACCAATAATACCAAATACCTTGGTCATCCAAGAGGACCATGGGTGGGGCTAGGAAGTATAATTACACAGGGGTCAACACCCAGCTTCCTTTTGTATGACACAAAATCAAACCACTGCTCCTTTGTGTGTAAAATTAAAGAGAGGTTTCTGGCTTGCATGGACACCAAAGAAAGGGGCTACCACTACTTGCTCCTGGGAGAGATACAGAAAATGTAACTAAGACCCTGTCTATACAAAAAGAAATTGACAGCCAGTTTGAAATGTAATTGCCCTGGTCTAGAGTAAAGAATATCCTTACATGATATTACTCTACAATGTCATTATAATATTTTCCAGATTTGTATTACCCCCATTACCTATAATAATACCTTGCACCCTTGGGAATCAATAAAAAATCATCTTTTTGGTGCTTGTAGACAAAGGTAACACATCTCTTGATATTTTAGAATTATAACAGCATAATGTACAATTATACCAAACAAACTTATGAACTAATTCTTTGAATGTCTGGCAGCAATTTAAAAAGGACATGAAGGAATTTAATCCCTTCCACTGTATAGAGGCCCCCTGGGAACACACCAGAGCATTCTATATTGGCCCCTCTTGCCCCTTTGACCAAGAGGGACCCTCTTTTAACAATTCAATTGCCCACAGCTGTTGCCTGAGCTTTCTGTTCATCCTGAGGTCGAAGCCTCGTGGTGGCTGGTACCATGGATCTGTCTCTTGCCCAGTGGGGTGAGCTGGGCCCTCCCTGGAGAAGAAACCTCGGTTCCCCAAGATATGTGATTGCTAGGCATGGAGGCCATGGGGGCATAGGCCACCAAGGAGAGAGAACTGAACCTCACATCACCCTGCTTGGCCCCAGAGGATGGCTAGTTAGCCAGAGACAGGTAAGATTCCTCAGGGAAGGAACAGCCTAAGACAGGCACAGTCACAGAGGGGCCATCAGGAGAGAACTTGGGAGTCAACAGTGGTGCGGCACAGACCCTCACCCCCCCCCCCCCAACTTTGCAGGGGCCTGAACCCTCACCCCTTCTAAGGGAGGTTTCCAGCCCCCATGGCTGCTTCACTTCATTTGCCCAGCTCAAATTGGGACCCAGGTAACAGACAGAGACTTGGCTGGCAGCAGCTGCCCTCTCACTGCAACAAGACTTGTTTGAGTTGTCTTATACCCATTGTGTAGGGAAGGGGATTTCTGATATCTAAATCCAGCCTAGCACCAGGAATGCTCAGGGCCTACTCCAGAAGGCAAATAATCCTTCCCACTAATATTTACAGGGGTAAAATAAGATTGTTGATAGAGTATTAAATTTGACAGTAAAAGAGTAGTCAAGTTCTCAGACTAATTTAAATTGGCTAATTGAAATAAGCGAATATTATAGAAAAATTAATGGTGCCTGACAAAAAGCTGTTCCTAAAGTGTTAACTAAAATTTTTATTTGGTAGTTCATCTCATGGTAAAATTGGGTAACATGTAATGAACCTAAAGCAGTTATATTTTAGTGTAAAATATTAAAAATTAAAAGCTATCAAGACTACAGTATAAAATTTCCAAAAGCCTCCTAATATTTAAATCAAAAAAGAGGGGACAGTAGAAGAATATCATGTAAGGAAAAATATCCTGTAAGTAAATTACATCTAGAAAATTTTTACTTTACAAAATTAACTTTCATTTGTAATGCTAACAGCAAGACACCCATGAAAAACACACATGGTGTCAAAACAAGCCAATGGAAAATCGTTTGGGCAAAAAAATGAAAAAGGATCCAAAGTCAAATTTATAGAAAAGATTCCTTTATTAGCTTTTGGTCGAGAATATGTTTGTATATTTTCAGAAAACAACTCCAAGACCATGTGGATTCCTGAAACAGAGAGGAATTGCTCCAGCCATGACGACAAGAGAAACAGTCCAGAGATGGAAGACGCTGACGACGCCTTGCCACGCTAGCAGTCAAGCAGCTGTGCATCGCTGCAGGTTGCCCAGGACCAAACCAGAGAGGGACAGACCTGCATTACCACCATTTGTCCACCATCTAGAACTGAAATATCATTGTTGACATGTACACATAAGAAACTATTTGACATTGAAATTGGGACTCAAAAGAACTGTTGGCCCAGAAAGAAACTCACTACAGACTGATCCATTTGCCTCTCAACATAACCATTATTGCTTGTCCCATTTTCAGTTCTTATAAGTATTTCTAGTATCACATGATCTCACTCATCTAGGGGAAATGATGAACAATATAAACTGATGAACAAAAATAGACCCAGAGACAGGGAAGCATTTATCAGACTGTCAAACCTCAGAGGGAAGGTAGGGGAGGGTGGGGGTAATGGGGAGAAATCAACCAAAGGAATTGTATGTATGCATATAAGCCTAACCAGTGGTCACGGACAACAGGGGGTGGGGGTATGTGTGGGGAAAGGTTTGGGAGGGGAATGGGGGGATGAGCACAAATATGTGATACCTTAATCAACAAAGAATTTAAAAAAATAAAAGCTCCACCTCCTAGGCAGCCATTGGCTCCTCACAGTTGACCCAGGTTTGGTTCTGATTGGTCGGTTTCTATGCCAGTCAGTGTCTCTGGGCCTATCAGTGGGGCCTGATCAAAAAGGCGGGGCTGATCTGTAGTCCCAGTGGAGGCCTGGAAATGGAGCCACAGCTACTGACCAGGCCAGGAAAGAAAGAGAGAGGCAAGTGCTGATCAACACTGCCATAGAAGCTATGGATCAGACCCTGATTCTCTTGTCAGGCCTCTCTCCAGGCCTGATTCACAGCCCCCTCAGCAGTCAGTGCTGGGTCACCATGCCTGCAGCCTTAGCAGTCAGCCTTGGCAACCCAGTGCTGACTTCCAGTTGGTTGAGCCTCCTGGTCGTTGTGGATGTGACAGACCCAGGTTTTTTATATATTAGGATGATACAATAATAGTCAAAGTCACTTTGTGTAAGGGCATAAGATCTTTCAGTAAAATTATCAAATTAATTTCCTTGAAAAAATTGATGATAGGGCCGGAATTTACATCTAGACTGATTTGTGGTAGAATAGAGGCAGCAAATGCATACTGACACAAGAGAACTAAGAGAGAGAAAATTAAAATTGATTTCCTATAATTCATAGAATTTTTATAATGTGAATTCACACTAAGTTTAACTAGATCTCCAAATACATATAATTTTCCTCTTCTTAGCACTAGAAAATTCCAAAGTAATATGTCCATATCTAATCATAATAACTATAAGATTTGTGACCATCATCAAATATATTTAGTATATAAATTTAAGGAACTGTTAGCTGAAGTCTACAAAGCCAAATGGCAAGAAATAAAGCCAATTAAACTGAGGCGAATAGAAAGAGGACTTAGTGGATATTTGTGATGCTATTTATTATATCCTGAGGAGTTATCTTCATCTCTGGGCCTTGACTGTTTTATTTCAGTAATAACTTTCTAACCAAAGGACCAATATCATTCTTCTGTGGCCCTGGAGGCTGGTACAAGACTGAAAAGAATGAGCTATCATCAAGGTACAGCACAAGTTAGCAAGTTAAGAGGATATGCTAGAAACATTCCAATGTTCTCAGATGGCACAGTTTCCTGGAACCATGTTGATTGCTCTTAGTCTCTTCCAAAGCCTCTTATTTTGCTTCCGGGTCATATTTTATGCCACATACTGGACATTCACATGTTATGCAATATATCATAACAAAATTTCGCACTTAGAGCTTCTGAATTTGAATTCTTGCTTTACCATGGGCTATCTATGTGACCATGCACATATTACTTTACTTCACTAAGTCTGTTTTCTCATCTAAGTGAAAAAGAAATATTGCCTATCTCTCAGGGATGTTGTGATAATTAAATGTGTTGATCTTATAAAATTGTTTTTGCACAGTGCCTATCACAATAAGTAGTCAATAAGCAATAACTATTATGTGTTTAGCCAAGTTATGACTGATATACCTAGACTATGTAGCCACTATTTCCTGTTTCTCCATTTCAGAACCAGTCTAACATTCTTAAAAATGTCATACTAAAATACACTTGACATCATGCACATATGTTCATCTTTCTCTCATCTTTGTGTTTGTTTCTATTTGTAATGTTATATTGTTTATCCATCCACATATTTACAGTTTAGTTGCTTAACTCATTAACTCAAGTTTAAATCTGTACATATCACATTCCATCCTTCCCAGATTCCTAACATGTAACACTGGCTGTTCTTAGGCTCATATCTCTGGGTCTGTCAGCTTAGTGCCAACATAGTAGAAATAAGGAAAGGAAAGGAGGCCAGAGGACAAAGGAAAAAGTAGAGTTTGGAAACATTTCCTTTGATCCAATTCAACTGAAGTGTATTTGGAATGAAGTCTGAGTTGAGAGCATTCACTTCCACAATAAAGAATGTTTTGTTCCTTTTTACTCTGTTGTTACACCTGAAAGAAAAGGGGAAAGACCATGTCTCTTCTATTTTCCAGACCATCAAAGCTTGAATAAAGTATTGTAGACTCCTAAGTATTGATCTTGGATTGGCCACCTGTTCCCTGCATGTGGATAGATGAGCAATGACTCCCTGAGTTTCATCAACCTAAAACACACTGAAAAAAATGCTGTCAGATTAGCATGGTACCTGCCCTGTCAAAATGTCTCCAGCCATCTGGAATGCAGCGTAACCAAGTCCTGACTCAATATTTCACCCACTCCAGATTTTCTGCAAGGAGTTTAAATGAAAACCTCTCAGAATAGACTTTACTACTTTGAAGTAGTACATAGTGTTATTTTTGGAAATTATGGGATGCAATCAAAGGTGATATGATCCATAAAAAGGGTATAAAATAATAGTTGTGATATTTTTCAGAAAGAGAGTAAATATTTTCTATTTTAGGCTCTGAAATATGTTTTCATTATCTCTGCACAATTTCTTTTAATTCATGAAACATGTCCAAGTGTACTGTAAAAACAAATCTAATATATTTTTATAGATTTCAGAGAGAACGGGAGAGGGAGTGAGAGATAGAAACATCAATGATGAGAATCATGGATGGGCTTCCTCCTACTCGCCCCACATTGGGGATAGAGCCTGCAACTCTGGGCATGTGCTCTGACCAGGAATCAAACCATGACCTACTGATTCATAGGTCAACGCTCAGCCACTGAACCATGCTGGCTGGGCCCAACTGTACTGCTGACAAACTTTGTGACTACTCAAGAAAATATCAGTTTCTACCTATGAACTATGTAGATAGTGATTATTTTAAAGCTACAATATATAATTTTGAGGACAGGGGTTACTTACAGAGACAGATAGATAATTTGCCTAACATTTTACTAGTTCTAGCTGTGCTTATCCACTCATCTACTGATGATCACTTAAGCTGTTTCCAGATCTTAGCTATTGTAAGCTGTGCTGCTGTAACTATAGAAGTACATATATTCTTTCTGACTGGTATTTCAGGTTTCTTGGTATATAATCCTAGAAGTGGGGCCACTGGGTCAAATGGCAGTTACATATTGAAGTTTTGAGGAAACTCCATACTGTTTTCCATAATGGCTGCACAAGTCTTCATTCCCACCAGCGTGCTCCATTTCTCCACATCCTCACCAGCACTTGTCATTTGTTGATTTATTGATAACAGGTGTGAGGGGATACCTCATTGTTGCTTTAATTTTCATCTCTCTAAAGATTCGTAACTTTGAACATTTTTTCATATGTCTCTTGGACATCTGCATGTCCATTTTGGAAAAGTGTCTATTTAGGTCCTTTGCCTACTTTTAATTGAGTTGTTTGTCTTCCCTTTGTTAAGTTGTATGAGTTCCTTATATATTTTGGAAATTAAACCCTTATTGGATATAACATTGGCAAATATTTTCTCCTATACCAGTGGCTCCCTTTTCATTTTGTTGATGACTTCTTTTGCTGTGCAGAAGCTTTTTATGTAGATGAGTATATAAAAAAAGCTGTGGTACATTTACACCATGGAATACAATGCAGCTGTAAAAAAGGAGGATCTCTTCCCATTTGACACTTTGTGACTGGAGGGACCTGGAGAGTATGATGCTAAATGAAATAAGCCAATCAGAGAAATATTAAGTGTCACATGATCTCACTCATATGTAGAGTCTAATGAACTAAATAAACTGATAAACAAAATAGATCCAGAGACATAGGAGTATGGAACAGACTGATGAATTTCAGAGGGAAGGTGGGGGTGGGTGGGAAGAGATTAACTGGGGAAACTTATATGGATATATGCATAGCCCATAGACACAGACAATAATGTGGTGAAGGCTTGGGAGGGACAGGTGGGGGACAGAGAGGGTCAATGGGGAAAAATACACACAAACAAAGGGAACATCTATAATATTTTCAATAATAAAGATAACTTTTTAAAAATGACAAGTTCTAGCTGTGTAATTATTCCTTTTTTAGTCAAGTATTCAGTGAGGATATTCAGTATTTATATACAAATTAAGCAATGCAAATTTCTAATATAACTTTTGTAAGACAAAGTACACTACCTCGTTTTAATGGAGAAAAATTTAAGTAAAGCATTTTATATTCTTTGGGTTTAAATAAGAAAAAATAATTAGTTAAAAATGAGCTTAACATTTTGTTCACATTATTTGAAAAATTAAATCTCATGATTATTCTAAAATGTGTTGCATTTATAATATATATTTTTTTCTTCAAAAAGAAATCTGCAGAAATATAATTTTGTTTTTTGTATTAAGAATTTTTTTCTCAAAGGAAACATTGATAGTAGCATAAACACCTAAAAGTGCAATAGCATGAATGATGCTGTCACCATGATGGTTAAAACGGATGCCCATTAGCTTCATACTAATGAATTAATGAAAAACATATATTGTAAATAGCGGTGAACATACTATTGTCTACTATAGACATACATGCAGTATAAACTGCGTGCCTAAGAAAATACTACAAAACAGACCCACTGTATAGATGTACATTCCCAGCAGTATCAGAACCAGAGAAAATACATATTTTTAAAGTTATCTTCATTGAAGCACTCCTGCTTTCCTCAATGTTATCTCAACCAATCATTACGTTCTGTGGATGGCTGTGCTGGTATTAGAAGCCATTTTATTTCTCTAGTCAAAATGTTTTATATTTTTTTTATCATTTTATGAATGTCCTACTTTGGGGGTAATTTTTCTGTCAACTCACGAGAACTGTGAAATGTCACAGAACTTTTGTAAAGTACAGGACCAATAATTAAAATTTAACCAGAGTGCCTCTGATATGTCATGACAGTACCTCTGTCATCTGAATGTGCAGTTTCTTCATATAACATATGTGAAAGCAAGGGGGAAACATCTGTAAAATGAATAGATTTCTGACAGCAAAAACACATACTATATAGCATATACTTATATATGCCATAGTGGTAGCTTCTGTAACTTACAAAAACTCCGGAAAATGAAACGCATAGGGACATGAAGCTATTAGGTAGTGCAGACTGCCATTTTTTTCATGCTAACAGAGTACTTTGTCAGCCTTATCCTGCAAAAAATTGTAATATATAAAACAACACCGTTAACAGATCCGTCACCCTCTGTCCTTCCTTTTAACTTTGCATATACATTTCACAATTCTCTGAAGTGCTTGCCTTCCCATTTAGCCCTGCATGAAATTCCCGAGCTGCCTCTCTCATCTGGGGCCACCGTGGGCAACTGAACACTGCATCTGTCTTCTCCCCTCACAGGTGAGGCGTCTCCAAGCCCCAAGTAAATGCTGGAGGACTTGAGGAATGCTTTGTGAGAAGGAAAGGAAATGCTGAGAGCAGAGGGGTAGTCTGCTCTCAAGGGAGGCCTTGGAAGGAAAAATCAATCACACGAATTAAGAGCTTTTGATGAATAAATAATTCATGTACACTAAGTAATTAACCAATTTTCAAGGCAGGCTTCCTATAGCATTCTAGAGTTAGCTCGCTTTGCATCCATCGAAATGGTATGCGTGTGGCTTTGCTTCATATGATTTTCAAATACAAAATGACTGCACCGGATGGAAGGCTACCATTTAAGAGACTATAACAGACAAAACCAGGTGGTTGGGCACCCTCTTTCCAATGCACAAACCAAAGACTAAAATATCCATTTATTCGTAAAGACACTGACTATCGTATTTAATAGTGTTGACATTTATAGAAACGGATTGCAGTGTAGTTGTCCAACATACACTAGGATGATTCCATAATCCTGTTTTAATTAGATGGATGTTGTGAGCATAGAAAAATCACAAGCTGCACTCCCTGTGGTGATGCCATACTGGCAAGGAATCAATCACCACGGCTCTGGTTGCCATAGAAACTGATAGCTCCTGCACCACCATCTAAGTGGCAAATGATTGGTGGTGTACTCATAACACAGGGAGAGCAATGAGTTTTTCTATCCTGTCCAGCAGCTGTGCCAGAGAGTTAATTAAAAGCAGAGAACATGAAATAAATCTAAATCTGTGAAGAAATGAAATGTACAGTACAAATTGAATTCCCGTGTCGAACAGAAATTAATATGCAGCACAAACCACAGAGCTGCCTGAACAAGCAGCAGCTGGGAATCTTGGGAAATGTTGCCTCTGAGGCGGTTAGAGCTGAAATGTGGAGAGGGCACCTCCTTATCTTATTATCTAAACAAGCACTTCCTTCAGCATTTGTGTTGACTGATGCATGCAAATTGCGGCCTCTAATGTTAAGAGTTCCCCTTTCTAAGCAGGAAGGACAAAGCTTAACTAAGATTTAATTAACAAACTGTTAGCAACTGAAGTTTATCAGCAGTGAGCACAATGTAAGTAAATGTTTCTACTCCTGTACTAGAATTCGCCAGGCAACCTCTGTGAAAGTCAATGTGTTTTTATTGATAAGCCATGAATTCAAAATTCATATTTCAAATATAGCAAGCCAAGGAGCAAGTACCTAAAATGCTTTGAGAAGCTTGACATAGAAATAAAGTTTGTTGTGTGTTTTTTATTCTCTTTTTCCATAGAATGAGCTACAACAGATCAGGCATGAAATACATGACTAGAGAGAACCACGATTTCTTGGTTCAATCCACCCTATGCTAAGATTTCGGTGTTATCATTTGGAAAAGTTAGTGTTCCGACAACCTGCTTTCTGTGGGAAGTCAATCGCCCCTCTGGGAAAGTAGAACAGCCCAGGGACCACACTTTGTGTCTCCACAGCTGCCAAATTGTGTGAATTTATAGGAATCAGAGGGTAGAATCACATCTTGGATTATGGGATTTATCCTTCTCCCCAGCTGGACAAAATCAGGTCCATTGAGTGAGCATGGCTGACTATGGAAGAGCAAGAAATGCTGGTGGAATGTCAGAGTCAATACCATTACAAAACATTCACATGCACTTAATGCCCAACTAATGAACTGCTATAATTTTTCTTTTATCAAGATGTATTTCCACCTGGTTCATCTTTTACTTCTTTCTTTTGTTTTTTAAATCTTTATTGTTGAAAGTATTACATATGTACCTTTCTTTCCCCCACTGACTCCTTATAATCTGCTCCTTCCACTCTGTCTCACCCCAGGCCTCCACCACACTACCATCTGTGTCCATTGATTACGCATATATGTATACAAGTTTTTTGGTTGAACTCTTCCCACCCACCCACTCACTCCCGCCTTCCCTCTGAGATTCCACAGTCTGTTCCATGCTTCTATGTCTATGGATCTATTTTGTTCAACAGTTTATTTTTTTCACTAGTTTACACATATGAGTGAGATACTTGTCTTTCTCTGACTGGCTTATTTAGCTTAACATTGTCTTTTATTTCTAACTAGTGGCCTGGTGCACAGATTTGTGCACATTGAAAGAAAAATAATTAGAAGAAATATTTTAATATTGCTATTTGTCCTTTCTCTATAATAGAAGTGTCAACAAAATTTACGATTGACAATGACTGATCAAAACGCACACCTGCAATTGGAGCCAGCAAGAACTTTATATGTATCGCACATGCGTAAGTCAACTTAGCCTTTTATATAGAATAAACTTGCTTAATCAGACCTGCTTTCTGATTTAGCTAAACTTTTTCTAGCTCAGTGAAGCACTCCAACTTCTCTTTCAGGTAATTGTCAGCAACACAGCAGTAAATATCAACACGAAGCAGATTATTATTGTAGATCACTCAGGGAGAACAAAGAGTAAAATATTTAACTGCTGCAGTGTTTGACTGTATTCTGTGCAGTGAGAAAACCTGAAGTCATTTTCAAGGTCCACCATTTCTTACTTCTTTTCAGTCAGGTCAAGTGTCTAAACTTTCTAATTTTCAGTTTTCTGGCTAATGAAAAGAAAATAGGATTCCACCGAGTCTCCTATCTACCTTCCCCAAGGCTTCTGTGAGAATCAAATGAGATGAGGCACGGGAAAATGCTTCACAGACATTTGGTTACAGTGTGAAATGTTTCTACCTGGCTATAAAGCAAGTCTTGTTCCTGGGCTAAAGAAACTCCAAGGAGGCTAGTCCTATGGAGAGGAAGCTGGGCATTGCTATGTGACATCATCACCAAGTGCCCATAGCAACCGTTTCTGGGCTGGGCTGGGCTCTGGGCCACATTTTGCACTATAGGGTCTCGGCAGCATTGGCTGTGATTTGGTGGGGTAGTGATGGGGCATGTGTCCCACTTTGGGCAAGTGTTGCTCTGTGGACACCAGGTCCACTGTGCCATTTCTTTGTAAATGGCCAGTGTACATCAAGGTAGCTCCTGTGTCGAGCGTCTTCCCGCTGGTGGTCAGTGTATGTCATAGTGACCGGTTGGATAGTTGGAGGGACACTTAGCATATTAGCCTTTTATATATATAGATGGCAATTGAATTGCTTACCTAACGAGAATTTACACAATTCCTCCAACCACCCATTTTAAGTATATTTTCCAGTGTGATAAAACAACAAGAAAGCAAGCACCATGCTTCTATATACTTGTTGATATGTTGGTATGAATCAGATTTTTATATGTAGTTAAACTGCTTGATTTGAAAATATCACATAGGTGTCCATGATATATGGAACAAAATGTGAAGTAGCTTTTTCAAGGGGGTTTTGTTCACTTTCAGACCATTGCTAGGCTTCCAATGACTGGTAGAATCAACACTGTTGCAAGAAAAAGACTTTCATTTAACATAAGGTGGGAGGGATGCATAAAATCAAGGGAGGAAGTGTTTCAAATATTATTCTAACTGTGAGACTTTAGACTTTAAATATAGTCAAGTTACTTAATTATACCACACCTACGCCTATTATCATCTCTAAGTAGAAACATTGATAATTGTTAGTAATAAAACCACATGCTGTCTTCATGGGAGTATCTGAATGCATTAAAAGAAGAATTTTTAAAAAGTATGTAAACTTTCCAGAAATATTGAAATATGAATGGTGTGATGAATGCACAAAATAACAAATATTTGCAATACTGTGTTGTGCTAGAAATTCACATGGTAAATGTATCTTTAAGTAAACATTTTACAATGGAAAAGTTCAGAATTTCACAAATGTTCAATGCCATTTAAAATAGCTAAATCCACAGATATTGGAAGTCTTAAGGTAAATGCATATTTTTAAATATTCTATGTAATTAGAACCTACTGTCTTTGGTATTATGGTTATATAATGAGATGTTTTGGATCATGAGATATTAATCTCTACAGTTAATAACACTACAGATGAAAGTCTTAAATTCATATATTTTCTTTGTATTATCTTATTTCCCTATAATCTGATTTTAATTCTTATTATTGTTTCCTAACTGACCTTTTTGAAGTGCTATTTTCATCTTTTTATGGGTGTTTTGAGAATTCTTGTTTTCCTTTTATCCACTCTAGCCAGAACTCTAACTAAGTGGTTCTTAAACCTGTTTATTTTTTTTAAATCAACCAGAAAACTTTAAAATATATTTATGAGTTTATCTATCTATTATCTATCTATCTATATATCTGTCTACCATCTATCTATCATCTGTGTATTTAGAGAGAGAGGGATAGAAAGAGAGAGAACACATTCTCAGGCTACTACAAATTCTGAACTAGTGGTCTGCATAGCACCAGAGCATTCAAAGATTTAAAAACTTTCACAAGTGAATCTCAAGTACACACTCACTTTAGAAAAAGAGGTAGAAATATAGCACCAACGAATCCTGACATTTATTGATCTTACAACCATTTTTATTGATGACCATTTCATCTAGTGAGAATTATGGTGTGGTTCCCTAATTTGTATAAGCAATGCTGATCTTGTCACCCTCTTAGTCAATGTTGTTAATTATTTTGGTGTGACTGACTTTATGAGAATAACAATAAGCAAAGGACCTTTTACTCAGAAAAATACACACAAAATTACATACAATACTTGCAAAGAATTTCCAGGATTTTACTGACTCCCCAGAATGACCCTGAGAAAATAATGCTCCTTTTAATGCTCTAGGTTACATATTTGCCTTCTCAGAATTTCTTCTGACTTGCACTTTTGCAATTTGTACTGGACTAAATGTTAGTTGTTATATTATCATTGTTATTATTATTTACTAGAGGCCCAATGCAAGAAGATTCGTGCAAGAATGGGCCTTCCTTCTCCTAGCTGCCAGCACTGCTGGAGCCAACTTTTTGCCTTTGCTCCAGCCTGGAGCCACCTTTCTGCCTTCCCACACTTCCCAGAGGCCTGGAGCAGCTGGGGTGGTGCGAAACGCCTGTGTCACTACCCTGGCAACAACGCAAGTATCCCGCCCCCAGGCTGCATCCCACCCCCAGGTTGCTTGCTGTCATATTTGTTGGGTTAATTTGTATACTCACTCCTGATTGGCTGGTGGGCATTGTGAAGGAACAGTCAATTTGCATCTTTATCTTTTATTAATGTAGATTGTAAGTAAGATCCCTTACATAAAGACCTTAGTCCTAACCATGTTTATATCTGCTTATCAGGATAAATACTTGCTTCTTCTGAAAATTGAATCATATGCATTTGTAAAAGAATGTTAAAGTGCAACTCTTTTATTCTCAGTTTCAAATAAAGCCTCAAAGCAATATAAATTGAAGTACAAAACTGCTGTGAATAAGCTTATAGATAAACTGTTTTTGCAACTCTTAACCACCTCATCACAACAAGGATATAAAGTGGTTAGGAAGTAGGTCCAATTATAATTGTTTGGAGAGAAAGTTGGTTGTATGAGAACTAATTCTATAGTGGGTTTCACCCTTGTTCTTGATTCAAAGAACAAAACTTTAAGGAAAACTCTTGGAGAAATTATGTTCCCCTTGAAATGTGGAGTCAAAAATCAACTGATGTCCTACCAAGCCTAGGAAGTCTCAAGGATAGTAGATTGGAGGGCTAACCATTCTCCAGTAGAAAAACAGAGAGATGGCCATGGTAGGTCAGATGTTATCAGAGCAAAGTATGTATGAAAGTTTCCTGTGGACCAGATAGATATAGACCACATACAGAGAGAGTTGGTAAGGGGTGCCTAGAGACTCAGCAAAAAGATTGCGTAGAGGGTAATCCAAATATTTCTTGAATAGAAGAATAAATATAATGGCCATAACATATCTGTCCTTTCCCCAGTGAGGCAAGGTTTCTGAGAACCCACAGAATGTCTCATAAGAAAATGTATTATTCTAAAATACCTGTCAGACTCAGAAAGCTTGACACAGAATTATACTTTTATTGAAACAGGAAATTATTTGTCCTCTCCTTTTCTCCATCATCTCTACATACCCCAACTGATCCTGGAGACAGACTCACCTCTAATATTTGAGAGGCCCAAGCAACATCATCTGTCTGAAAAGTTAGCAATGGCTTAAAGTAAAAAAAATGTTAAATAAAATCTTTTCTCCTCTTACCTGACAAATATAATTAAATAAAATCTTTTCTCCTCTTACCTGAAAAATATAACTTCCTAAATACCTGAGAGATTAGAGCTGAATTTAGAATTCTTGACATCCTTTTAGTCCATTGCAGGACAATAGCAGCATAGGAAGAGTCCACCATTGACCTCCTCACCCATTGAGAGACCCTGAAGCCTGCCTCCCTTTTCTTCCTACCCCAGCCCCTTACAGCACCAAGGATATCTCACAGATACACATACAAATCCTCAGCTTTAACCAAACTGCCACAGACAACTGTGGCTGACCCCTTTGCTGACCCCCCATCCAAGGAGTGCTCACACTAGCACAGCAGCCCTCCTTCAAGACTGTGAACCCTAGGGAAGCACCCTCCTCAGACCATGGTATCAGGCTTGACATCATTTGGGCAAAAAATGACAGAGTCCTTGATATTTCAAGCATTGTGAGACTAGAGGATGCTGATTCTGAAAAGGATAATCTCTGTGTTCCATGTAGCCAGAGCAAGACTAGAAGACAGCAAACATAAACTCTCTAAAGCACAGGATCCAGAGTAAGAGCCCTAGTTCCTGGGTCTAAGGGTAATACTGTCGGGAAGAATCTATGATGGATATTACCATGATGAAGAAGAAAAAAAACACACAAGGTGAAGAAAGAGAGCAGAAGCCAACCATACCCTCTTCCCCACTGTATGATGCTGTCCTATGGCTTGTGCAAACTGGTGAGGGGAATAGCTATAACTTTGAGAAGGTTTGACCTATTGATTCCTTCACCCATTTAAATTGCTGAGTTATACATTTAGATTACTGATTGGGGGAACTTTTATTAGCTGGTAGTAATTAAAGTTTAATGAGACTTATCCCATATTTCATTCAGGGGGAGAGAAAGAAATTGCCATATAGAAAAACAAAACAACATGTTGCTTATACGTTATTCAGTTATAAGTGAAACTACAAGTCCTGGTTATTCAATACGTTTCTTACACCTTTGTTCCTATACACAATGAGAATTTTTTAACTAATCACATTTTCAGTTGCTTTAGTTAATTTTAGAGCGAGTTATGTATAATAGTTTATTTACTATTTAGCTCTTATGGAATGTGTACCTTCCTATAATTTTTTTTTCTGGTTTTATTCCATGTTTCCATCCATTTTGTCTTAATTCAAAGGTTGGTAATGTTTCTATTTTAGTGTAGTTACTGTACTTTTTAAGCTGGCTAAAATATTTTGGATTGATTATTATATATTTATACTAGAGGCCCAGTGCACAAAATTTGTGCACAAGTAGGGTCCCTAGTAACTGCCGGCTGAGGACTTCCTTCGTTCCATGCTGCCCCCTGGTGGTCAGCGCACAGCACGTCATAGTGAGTGGTCAAACTCCCGGTCAGTGGGATTCCCCAGGGGACACTTTGCATATTAGGTTTTTATATATATATAGATAATTTTTCTGAGGAGTGGAAAGGAGAAGAAAACAAAACCAGGACAGACTAGAATTAGAGAAACTTGAGAATCACCAGCATTGCCTAAAGCATCATGGGAAATTCAGGCGTCATTAGGCTGATGATACCAGTTAATGAGACCCCCTTTTACTACCAGGTTGAGTGTGGAAGATGAAATAGAAAGCATAGTGAGCATATTCATTTACTCATTGAGAAAATACCAGTTGAGTGTTTATTCTGGGTCAGTCTCAGCACGTAGACAAGACCCAGTTGGTCTCTCCACCACTTAATGGCAAGGTAGTGGCAATGCCGATTTCACAGGCTTCTGACCTGTGTACTTACCCAGGGCCCATGCTCAGAAGGGCATGACACTTGGTTTAATGTTCTCCTGGTCTTGAAATCCTAACCATTTCAGAACAAAGGGAATTTCCATTTCCCCCACAATTTCTTATTGCTAGTCCTGGATAGGGGCTGTACGTTCTATATCTTTGCCTGTCTATAGATTCCCCCAAACACTCTCATGTCTCATCTGGATTTGGCATTCACATTTTTAAGTCTGTGAATGGACCCAGGCCTCTTTGTTCTGACACAATGCTGGTTCATTATCTTGTCCCCATCAGAAATAAAAAAGAACAGTTTGAAAACGTACACAAATCCTCTCTTGTGTCAGCAAGACTCCAGAACGACTTATTTAAATGATTAGCTTGTAATGTGCTTCTGTTTGATGAGGAGAAGTCTCAGGGGAAAAAGAATTGTGCAAATTGAAGAAATTGTGAAGTCTGTTCTTAGTAATAGGCAGAGATGGCACCATGTATGGTTCTCATTATCCTTTCTGACTTCTGCTGGGTAGCGCTCTCCAGCTATATCCTCGAGCACAGAAACTGGAGACCTTAGGGGACATGGAATTCTTCTTTACAAGTCTCTGCTATTCAGTTATTATTCATTTTATTTTGTTTTTGATGTTATTTAATTTTTAATTTTTTTGCCATTCAGATAGATTTAACTAAAGCATACTGGGTACCTACAAGCTCTTTAGTCTTGTCACTGTTTGTTTAGTTCTTCCTTTCTGGGCCTAAAATTTATCTTTATATTTTTAATACTTTCTGCAGGCAAGGCCTGCAATGCAGAAATTATTTACTTAGTGGTTGAAAGAACCTTCCCATGTTCAGGACTCAGATGAGTGTTTTACATGTGTTATGTTATGGAATCAGATAAGAATTATTTCCTCCCACACTGTAAGCTTTTGGAAAATTCAGAAAGCTCTATTTGGTCCCTTGCAATGCTCTCTTTAATGTCTTTGCAATGGGTATTTTCTTAGCAAGGCTATTCTAGTCCATCAAGTCCCTTCAGAGCATGATTGGAGAGAGGCACAAATCAAACTAATGCAGGCTTATAAAGCCTGGGTCAGCCCTACAGGCAGCCCTGGAGAGTGTCTCCTGCCTGGTTGAAACACCCTCTCCTCACTGTCACTGGAGGAAGGTTGCCTTGAAGAGGCTTGATCTTAAGGTAAGTGATCTTGCAGGTCAGGCAGACCTCGCCCGAGTGGAGAGCTGAGCACTGTCTCCTGACTGCCCTCCTTGTAGTCTGCCAGTTCTTAAGGACATCCAGTTCATTTTTAAAATGAGATCTGGGTGGTACATCCCTATGTTTGCCATACATACTCAACATAATAACCTCCTGGTCTAACTTCCTAGATTAAACAATCAAATAATTAAATTCTGAAAAACTAACATTGTATAGTGAAATGAGGTGTTCAAAACAGGTGTTCCATCATGAAAATTAGAGCAGCAATTATATTCTATGAAGTGCTGTGGAAAGTTTCACGTTCTATTTCCTTATTCTAATTATTGGTCTTTTCACTATTGTGTATTTACCAACAGTCTGAGTGCAGCATCTGTGAATATATTATTGTTGTATTACTGGCTTTGTCATTGTTCTCTGGACACTGCAGGGTTTCTGCTAGACCTTACATAGACCCTAGGCAACCCTTTTTGTTTCAAAATAGAACCATTGCTAGCTTTGTTAGTCACAAAGAGACATAATATTTAATCATCAATTTTATTATTGTTTCTACTATTCTATTATTCTAGTCTATTATTTTTTCTTATCACCCAAAGGATATTGTTAGTTATGTTCTATAATTAAGTTTTAAAATCGCTTGTTTGAGCATTTTTTATACAAAGCCTCCAGACACTTTAATATAACTGACTGCTTTCTCTCACATCTATATCCCCAGCACAAGTTAGGAGGTAAATAAATATTTGTTAAATGACTTAAAAAATTAAATAAGTGAATAAATAAATTGGTAACACCTTGGGACATTCTTGAATAAGGGTGTGAATCAACGACAGAAAAGGGGTTACAATACAAACTGAACATTTTAAAAAAACCTCAAATTCCTCAGTTCTCTAAACAGAAATGGCAATAAATGGAGCTCACACAGTAACACAAATGCAAAAGGCCCATGTATGTGTTGCGAGATGTTAACCATATGCTAGCTATGAGTTTTCAACATGCCATTGCTGTAGAAATTAAGGCTGGCACAATCGAGGGGTTTCCTAATGAAAACATAGAATAAAAAATGGTAGCACCATATTTCTCTTCATTAGATTGATCATATCTGAGGCTCAGTGTGCTTTAGGCTTTGACAAATGGGAATCAGTTTCTAAGATAGTAGAGCAATAGAACAATGAGAGATACATGAAAAGATATTTCATCTGGAATGCTGTCTTAAAATACACACCTGTATGTGGGCCATACAATTGCAGGAGACATCCAAAGGAAATATAAGAGTCAGACAAAATTCAGGTGGATCATTGTACATAACTTTTCATTCTGTACCCAATTAAAAAAATAAAACAACTTAAGTTGATGATGGTAGGAGAGTGTTCAATAAGCTATGATCAGATGCATCCAATAAAAGTATGTCTAAAAACATTTTACAGACTTTTGAGAAAGCTTGTGACATATATCAGTGAAAAGTAACCTGGGTTCACACTGTTATTAACAAAATAAGTTCAAAATATGCATCCCGATTTTTCTCTCCACAACCAGACGAAACTATACCCAAAATATTAGAAATGGTATACATTGTCTTCCCCTTTTAATATTGCTTCCTACAGTAGTATTTTTCTATTAAAATTAGGAAAGGAAAGTTTATGTATAAGCAAATTACCTGTATCTTTTGTTCCCCTTCTCTGATGACAACACTAAAATTTATAGCATTTCATGACCAGCCACCCGCCCCCCCCTAAAAACCAAGAAAATATGCTTGGGGATTAAACATTATGTACTAATTCAATGTTTTTATTTTCTCCTCTGAATTTGCAAAAGAGTATTATCAATTAGAACATGCTTGCTTTCTGAAAATTAATTCAGCTTGCTTTAAAAAATGCAGGAAGAGTAAGGCTAAAATTATGTAATATAGAACAAAAGGCAAGAAGCCTATAAGTAAATGGGGTGAGAAAATAAAAAACTTGAAAGAAAATCTTATTGGGCAAAATGCAGCAGTTGAACCTAAATGCCAGGGTAGCTTCCTAATAGCTTGTTCAAAAAGGCAACATATTATTCTAATTAATTAACCACTTGCAAAGTACTAGTTTATCAGGAGGAAATTGGCATATATTTTGAAATGTTTTTCATATTAACTTATTCATGCATATACTTAACAAACAAAAGTTCATTGACCACATACTGCATGTAAGGAATTAAGCTAGTGCCTTAGTCGAGGGGAGGAAAATAGGGAATGCAATGGCAAGTGAAGGTGGGGTTATGGTAGAGAAAGGGGGACAATCCAGGGCTACAACCCACATCCACTTTGTCTCTGCGGTGCTGGTCTTTGTTGCAACAGTGAATGTGTTTACAAACTTTGTGTTATTTTATAAACCCCTTAAAGGCTGCTTGATATATGCTCCTTGATTATGACGCTATGTTGAGCATACATCCAGTTATTTTAAGGATTATCTACGTAATATCTGTCTTGCTCATTTCCCAATATTCTACAGTCTCTTCCCTTACAACCTATACTCAGGAGTTGCATATTGCTCATGTTCTGTCTATAGAGTACATAATAGCAACTGGTTCATAACTGAACTCAATAAATATTCCTTTAGGTATTGATCAATTGGTTGAATGAATGACTACAATCTTCTCTCTTTAAGGCTCATATTTCAACATGACATTACTAATTTATAGTTATAACTGCTGTTTCCTTTTAATAACATTGCTTTGTCTAACCACAGTCAGTTGCATACTGACCAGCAGAGGGCTTTTGCAAGTTATTTCCTATTGATGACTCAGATTAAAAATTTGTGTAGACCATCTATACATCTGTTAGTGCAAATTTAAAATGAGGGTTGTATATTTTCACAAGAAACTCTCCTTTATAACATCTTCCTTTTTCATTATAATATACAGACTGAATTCTCCTTTGATTCCCATAGTCTCTAGATCTATGCAAATGATATACACATTTTAAGATGTCTGCATAAAACGTAAAAGATTTTATTCCTCAATATGCATTCATAGTTTTCAAATATTTTTTAGCATAGGAACTTTTCATCACAAGAAATCCAATGGGAAACTCTTTATCTAAAGCTTTAAAAGCTTCTCTCATTGAAAGGATATAAGAAAATATGTGATCTCTTATTTCTTTTTTCTCATCTCATTTTTTTCTTCTTCCTTCCCTCACACCATTTGACGCATACCCTTGGAAATTTATGGATTCTAAGAGTTAGAACACACCAGTAGAATGCAAGTTTCTTCTAATGAGAAGGTTGGGCCAATCCATTTGACATCACAATCATCTTAAAAATCTGTCCCATGAAAACACAACAGGTTCTAACTCAGCCACCGTTATGGAAATAACTCATTTTAGACACTAAAGAGAGGCAGTTTGGCTCAGCACTTTAAGCAATTGGATGGCAATTCATGGGCTCGTGGTTTTCAAGTTGTTTTTGCTGATACGTTTGACATTGGGAAAGTCACTGCTTCTTTTTCTCTGTGGCTTACTCATCAATAAAGCAGCATATGATGCACTGACTCACCTCGTTCTCATCAAGTGTTTACTCCCTAGAACTGATAATGTACTATTCCACTTAAGCAATTAATAAGAAAGGTTCTAAGGAGTAGGTAAAACTGGACATATTTGTAGCTAAATAATAACGTGAAGGAAACTTACATGCTGAAAGGCTTCACATAGGTAGTAAGAACAAAGACATTGGCTAATTTTGGTAAAATTTCACAATAAACATGATTTTCAGGGAAGATGTACTAAGTAGCTTGAAATAATTTTAGGTTGACTGGAACTGGGGAGAAGACCAGCATTCAGGTTGGAGCAGGAGGGATGAGCAACAGCTGTGATGTGTGCTATAATTCTAATAAGAGAACTATGTACTGCTTTCATGATCTTGAAAAGAGGAGAAGTTTTTGGTTTGCTGAAAGTTTAACAAAAGCATCTTGCTAGTTCTGCCAACTGGGATGTGAAAGCTAATTTTTAAAAAGTCTATCCTTGTAAATTAGACATTAGGATGTTGCTTTTGAGTGCTAGTAAATTGAACCCTTAATTCTGTGCTTGAGAATGTTAGCTATTCTCTAGTAAGAGAATACTTAAAAATAAAAAGTGAAAAACTTAACAAAAATGGCCATTCTTTATCTCACATTCAAGGTAATCACATAGCATGTGCTAAGCAGCAGTTCAGTGCCTTGCTCTTAGTCATGTGTAGAACAAGGTTAGATTAAGAGCTGAATTATCTCGGAGAAGATCTTGAAATTCATGAAAGGTCACTTCCTTTAGTTCAGAATGTTTTTATTACATTTCAATCACTTTGCATTCTTATCAATTCTCCCTCTGAGTGGATCAAATCATTTTACCAAATGATCTCGCCAGATGAGGTAAGTCAACCATCTTTGGGAAATTCATTAAAATAAAGGCCACTAGGGCACCATTTGCTTGGTTGAAGTACTATTCACATGGGCTCAAGTAGTTAATGTGCTTACAAAAGTGCTCACAAAATAATTTATTCCCCAGAAATTTTCTCCCTAAAACTCATTAATTTCTTTAACAATATTGCGAAGCAAGTGTATTAAAAAGATTTGAATCCTGGTCCACAGGATAAATTACAGATTGTTCAAGGTGGCATTTTATTACATTAAGGGCCAAGTCTGGGAAGATACTGACTGGAAGAGGAAAATACAAATACCTCAAAAGTAGCAGAGATAGATTGAAGTCTTGACCTTGATCAACTTCAATCATTCTGCATATGTTGACCATTATGTGCTAAGATGAGAATACAAAAGTGAGTTTTTGCTTTGAAATAGTCCACAAGCAAATGAAAAAGACACTTTAACTTTAGAAAAATAGCTCAATATTTTTCTTCATAATATCAAAACAATAATGTATACTGCATATTTTACAACTTACTACCTACAATAATAAAAGTGTAATATGCTAATTAGAATGGACAGCCGAACAACCTTCCGGACATCCTTCTGGATGAACCCAGGGCTGCCAGTGCCAAGGCAAGCCACCGCGGCTGGGAGGGCCGAGCCCCTTGCACAAATTTCATGCATTGGTCCTCTAGTAGTATAACAATGAAGAATGCAGATGTGAGCTAGAATCAGATAGTCCTGAACTTGAATCCAGAGTATATCCATATCTTGACTCAATATGACCATAGGCAAGTTACTTAACTCATCTAAACATGAATTTCCTTGTCTTTAAATTTCAGCATTACTTAGCTGAAATGGTTATTGTGTGCATTTGCTGTGCTAATACACAAAGTAATTAACACTGTGCCTAGCATACAGGAAGATACCTAATCATACACAGACTATACTTTGATACACACTGGTTCTATATATATTTAAATATTAAGTCATGATAAAATATTATTTTCTTTTGTACTTATCATATAGAAAAATTATTGATGGTAATCACATGAATCCTATTTAATAAAAGAGTAATATGCAAATTGACCATCACACCAAAACACAAGATGGGCACCCCCATGTAGTCAAAGATGGTTGCCCCCATGTGGACACAAGCTGGCTGCCACAAGATGGCCTGCAGGGGAGGGCAGTTGTGGGAAGTTAGAGGTGACCAGGCCAGCAGAGGAGGGCAGTTGGGGGTGACCAGATCAGCAGAGGAGGATAGTTGGGGTGGGGGGGAAACTAGGCCAGCAAGGGAGGGCAGTTGGGGAGACCCAGGCATGCAGGGGAGGGCAGTTGGGGGGACCCAGGCCTGCAGAGGAGAGAAATTGGAGGAGACCAGGACTGCAGGGGAGGGCAGTTGTGGGGGACCAGGCCTGGAGGGGAGGAGAGTTGGGGGGGACCAGGCCTGCAGGGGAGGGCAGCTGGGGGGGACCAGGCTTGCAGGGGAGGGCAGTTGGGGGAGGCCAGGCCTACAGGGGAGGGCAGTTGGGGGGACCAGGCCTGTAGGGGAGGGCAGTTGGGGAGGGACCAGGCCTCCAGGTGAGGACAGTTGGGGGGGACCCAGGCCTGTAGGGGAGTGCAGTTCGAGGGGATCAGGCCTGCAGGGGAGGGCAGTTGGGAGCCAGCAGTCCTGGATGTGAGAGGAATGTCCAACTGCCCATTTAGGCCCGATCCCAGTGGTGGTCAGACATCCCTCAAGAGGTGCCAGATTGGAGAGGGTGCAGGCTGGGCTGAGGGACAACCCCCCCACCCCTGTGCATGAATTTCATGCACCGGGCCTCAGGTAGACTTATAAAAGACTTTGAAAGATAAAATTTTTATATAAGATGAAACATAATATGAACAAAAAAGGTGTGATCTTTATTTATTTTATTTCATTTTTTAAAAATTGATTTCTGAGAGGGTGAGGGAGAGGGAGAGGGAGAGAGAGAGGAAGAGGGAGACAGAAACATCAATGATGATAGAACTTCAATGATGACAGAAACATCAATGATCAGCTGCCTCCTCCACATCCCCTACTGGGGATTGAGGCCACACCCAGGCATGTACCCTGACTGGGAATGGAACCATGACCTTCTGGTTCACAGGTCAACTCTCAACCATTGAGCCACCAAGGCTGCACAAAAGGTATGATATTTAAAGGACACCAGTTACTTCAGTCATGCACTTCATTTACTTCTAATACCTTATGAACTGGAGGAGAAAGCAAAGATCACCTGCCATATCCCTGCTGAGGCTCACATAAAATTGTTATATGGAATAAGGCAATTACAATTATTTTCCCCTAAAAAACAACAGAGCTGTTAATAGATCAATAATGAATGCTCATCTGACAATCAAGTGAAAAGGAGCTACTTCTATGTCAGATAAACCCCAAGGTGCCCCCAATAAATCCATTTCCCAGCTCCTTGTGTTTGCATCTTTGTCTCAGTCCCTCCCTTGAGGATGGACAGGAGCTGTGCCTTGCTCCTAACCAAGAGATTATGGCAAAGACTAAGTAATTTGCAGATGTCTTTAGGTCCTAAATCAGTTGATTATGAATACATCAAAAGGGAGATTATCTTGGGTGGGCATAACAATCAGTTGATAGCTCTCAAAACCAGGACTGGAAGCTCCCTGAAGTCAGAGAAGCATCTGTCTATTGCTGGGCTTGAGAAAGTAAGCCACAATGTGTGAGAGGGCTGAGGAGAGGGTCTCATGACAGGGAATTCTAGGATCAGAGAGTAGTCCAGTCAACAGCCAACAACAAAACAAAAAAAACAACAAAAAAAACACCAACAACCCAAAAAACCTCACAGTCACAGACAACATTATGGTAAGTACCAGAGGGAAAGGGGACAATGTACAGATGAGGTATTATAGACTTGTACACCTGAAACCTACATAATTTTATTAACCAACTAGAGTCCCAATGCATGAATTCGTGCATGGGTGGGGTCCGGCTGGCCCGCCCTGATTGGAGCAGTTCGGGCCAGGTCAACTGGGAGGAGGGGCCGTGGGCAGTTGGCCGGCCAACCCTGCCCTCTGGTCGAACTCCTGGTCAAACTCCCAGTCGAGGGGACAATTTGTATATTAACCTTTTATTATATAGGATGTCACCCCAATAAATTCAATTTTAAAAAGGGAAGAAAAAACAACAACAAAAAGAGGAACATGACCTTTAATTCTATAACCACAAGGGAATGAATCCTGACAATGAGAACAACTCAAGGGAGGCTGGAAGTATATCTTTTCCCAGCTGACCCTCTGATGAGACTCTAACCCCAGGTGACACCCAGACGGTAGCCTGACAAGACCTTGAAGTGGGGAGCCAAGCTAAGCTGCACCTAGAATTCTTACCATAGGAAGTATGAGGTAATAAATCTACCCAGGATAGCTCAGAAATGAAAGGGACTTTAAGGGTCCTTGACTCTAATTCTTTCTTTTCCTGAGGAGAACACTGAGGGCAAGAGCTGGTAAATACTTTTCTATTATCATTCAACAAGTTATTATTAGATCTGGGAATGGATCAAGGTACTCCTGGTTTCAATTCAGTATTCATTTGCTGGGCTTTTGTTTGAAACTTTTTAAAGAGACATAAAGGGATAAACTTATATATATGTATATATGTCCATATATATGTATTTAATAGTTATACATTGGACTAGATTATTAAAGTACATTTTAATTAAATACACGCAATATTCTTATTTAGTTACATAATGATTTATTGTATAAATTAATATATTGTATAAATTAATATAGCTATTAATTATTTATTATGTATAATTATTTATTTTTATGTTATATTTCATAATTACATATTTAACCCAAAAGATCCTTTAAACATCATCTAAGAGAGCAGTCCAATGTTCTGGTTTTCCAGATTGGGAAACTGAGAGCCTAAAGGGTTACATAACAGAAAGAATTTTTCATAATGAGTCACAAGTGATTTGTTTGAGCTGTTGTTTCATTTTCCATTCTCTCTCTTTCTGGTATTTATGATGACGAAAATATTCACAGGAATTCCCACAGTGCAGACTCCTCTGCAGTACTCCTCCTTTCTCCTGCTCCGCCTATGAAACGCCTGTGGTACTCTATCACCTTTAGCTCATAAACCTTCTTTCCCTCAGCTCACAGATCAAACCTTACCTGTGCCCTATCCGAGTCCTTTGGAACCTTTTGTCAAGTCATTGCTTTCTAAGCTCGGATAAAGTCATTCTAAAGTGTTACAGGATTACTATTATCCCTCCCAGAGATATATCCATTTTAAAAGCAATCCAAAACATGCCATGTCTCAATTTCCTAAAATAATTTTCAATATTAGAATTTCTACTTCATTGAGAAAGTATTTCTGGAGAATGTATTAGACAGAGAAAAGGTTTTGGACAGAACCATAAAATCACTTAGAAATTTAAATAGATCTAGTTGCTAGGAAGTTACTTCTAAAGATAAACTGGCAGTAACCTGGGTACATGGTTTCAAAAACTAATGCCTTATATAAGTTGCAGACGCAGATACTTCTCAGGACCTTTCTATTTTCAATGTGGAACCTGAAATGAATCTAAAGTGCTTGGCTTGGCTATAAAAAATCCCAGAGCACATGTTGTTTAAAGTGTTTTGTGTGTCCCCGACTATTTTTAATGGTGTTTTTTTCCTTAGCTGAACAACCCAGAGGCTGAGCAGATGCAACACAAATCCTGTGGTTCTTTTTAAACTCGGCTCGAGTCTCAGCTCTCTGTCTCTGCTTCCTCCAGCCCCCCACTTAGCTGCCATGTTCAACAACACTTCAAAGGTGTGGCTGGTTTCATTTCTGGGCTTAGATTCTGTTTCAAGAAGAAACTAAATTAGAATCAGTTTATCACCCTTGGCTAGGATTTTTAACAGAATTTAAAAACCAAGAGGAACCCCGTCACATCTAAAATGATACCAAGTGTATCAGCTGGGTGCTTGATCTTCAAAGCAAGCCGTAGCCCTGCATCAAGCTCACTGTTCTCTGCTGGCATAGCATCTTGAGCCTTCGAAGGCAC
The DNA here is from genome assembly GCA_026230045.1 of Corynorhinus townsendii. NCBI lineage: Eukaryota > Metazoa > Chordata > Mammalia > Chiroptera > Vespertilionidae > Corynorhinus > Corynorhinus townsendii. The sequence goes on from JAPDVU010000005.1 coordinate 113,050,123, forward strand.
AGTTTCATGGATACCCAGGGCACTTTCAGTATTTTCATTTTCTTTTTCTTTAAAGAGGAAGAAATTAGGCTTATTTTTTTGCATATTTTTCTTCACATGATGATGCTTTTATTAAAATAAAAGCAAATAGAGAGAAATGAGTACTGGGAGATACACAAGGAGAAAAGATCCTGAAGTTAAACTCCCTAATTTATTAGAAATTGGGTCAGCAGAGGTAGTACTGAGAGCATACACCCTAACCATCAAATCCTCTTTTGGGGTAGAGAAAGCATAAATCACCACCGATTTCCTTCACCTAATTGGCTATGGCATGGTGGCTGCACTCAGTAGAAAGCAGAACCATTGTTTTGAAAAAGCAGATAGCTTTTCCCATATCATCTTATTATATCTCTGTTCCGCTTTGACCAACATATATCTTACATTTGACAAAGCGTTTATATGCCCTACAATCAGTGGCTTGAACACAGTATTTTATCCTTTAGAAGTGTTACATGTTTTAAAGGACCGTTCATTTGAAATGAATATTGAGTGATGGACAGGTATACTCCTATAGGGTAGGATTGGAAAGCTCTAAGCAAAGATAGTAGCATGAACAAAAGCACAGTGGGATGAAATAATGTGTTAATTTTGTGAAACTGCATGCATTTTAGAATGTCTGGTGTATAGGCTGGAGGCAGAGGTGGAAAGAAGGCTAAGAACCAGGGAGAATGATCTTATTATATTACTCAGTTTAGATTGGTGGAGTGTGGGGAGTGACTACAGGTAAGGGTAGCATCTAGAAAAGAGGGACTGAAGGACCATAAGAGCAATTAGAGTTCAGTAGGGCAGAATAAAATGCAGCTGGAAGAATAGTGGACATACATCCAGGAGAGACTTAAATAGAACCAGTTGAAGAGATGATCAAATAATATAACAATACAATAGATAGCAATGTCAGTATTCAGGAATAAGATAAACTGAAATAAAGTGAAGTACTGAATAAGTAGTCTGGCATTTTAGGAAATTAAATCTGAAGACATGGTGATGGCACCAGGGTTCTCTATTTATTTAGAGCCTCACACACAGAAGATGGGAAGGTTCCTCATATGTGCATTTGTTAGGGTATAGATGCCATGGAAAGCCACGGCTTTTGATGCCTTGAGACTCAGTTTGATTTGCTATATCTGTGAAACCTGGAGAAGTTATTTAACTTCTTCAAGCATGGTTTTCATGTGTACAAAAGGAATAATAATAATACCACTTACGCACCCAGCCAGCTTGGCTCAGTTGACCTCCTATGAACCAGGAGGTCACAGTTTGATTCCCTGTCAGGGCATATGCCTGGGTTGCAGGCTCGATCCCCAGTGTGGGAATCCGGAAGTCAGTCAAGCAATGATTCTCTCATCATTGATGTTTCTATTGCTCTCTCCCTCACTCTTCTTCTCTGAAATCAATAAAAATATATTAAAACATAATAATAATACCACTCACCCCATAGAATATTGAAAATACTAAATAAATGAGTGTGAAATATCTGGCACACTTTTGGGTACATACTGAGGGCTCAATAAATGTTAATTTTCCTTCCTATAAAAATATACTTGTGAGGTATGTGTGCACTCTGCAGAGCTTTAAAAAAAGTTTGTAGTAAAACAAGATCCAGCATGGTAGGCAGGAATATATAAATACCACAAGAGGAAAAGGAGACAGGAACTGCAATAAGGGTAAAGTCAACTATAACCTAGTAGGATAGAATTTAGCAACTTTAAGCCTCAGGACAATTGCGAGAGAGAGATGATTAGAGAAGCCTACTCCTTGATAATTAGGGCCTAGGGTCCTTCTAGGCTGGCGCATCAAAAAAAAATTATGAGCTTATCCTCCTATCTTTATACTATGGTGCTATTTGAAAAAAAACTATATTTCTTGCTTTAATCCTGTTATGAGCAACTAAAGTAATAATTTCAATCATCAAGATGTTATGCTAAAATGCTTTATAACATTTTGAAGAGCTTAATCTATGAACATTATTAGTAAAACAGCTTTATCTTAATGTAATTCAATTAAATCATTTATAATTTGTATTCCTACTATGTACTAAACACTATGTAAAATGTGTATAAGGGATACACAAGAGCCCTGGCCCCTGTTCCTCAGTGGTTAGAGCATTATCCCTAAAGAGTCTCAGGTTTGATTCCTGATCAGGGCAGAGCACAAACCCAGGTTTCCGATTCAATCCCTGGGCAGGGGGAGTACGGGAGGTGACTGATCATTGTTTCTCCCTCACGTCAATCTCTCTCTCTCCCTCTCCCTCTCCCTTTCTCTCTCTCTCTAGAATAAATGGGGAAAAAAGCATAACCTTGGGTCAGGATTTAAAAAAAGGATGCATAAGATATACCCAAATCCCTCAAAGACCTCATGTTTTAGAAGCCTATTTCATGATTTTTCCCATTATGGACTCATGGGATATAAGCAAATTTACATGCCACTGTGGGTCATGCTACAGCAAAGGAAGAGTTAATAAACTGGACAAAATGCCCTACTACTTTACATTATTTTTCAAAAACCAGTCAATATTCCTCTGTACAGAAAGTTTATCTTGGCTTGAACTCTATATCTCAGTGTCAAAAATCAGACTGTTGACTTCCAGAATCAATTACTTATTTTCAGTGTGAGAAATTATTTTACTAGGCCCCAAACATCCTAGAATAAAAAAACCACCTTGTGTCAGCAACACAATATAGTCTTCAAAGACAGGTATTATTTCTTGCTCTACTTTCTCAAGAGCAGGGCTAGACTTTCCAAGGTAGCTTACCAAACTTGGCTTAGTAATGCTTCTCCAAGGCTAGTAGGTAGAGTGATAGAACTCTCTCTTATCCCTAAGCGTGCATTTCTCCTCCTGGTAAATACCCTTGACTTCTTGTTTTTACTCTCTCATTTCACATACCTGATGTATAACAATGCTAATTTCTAAATATTTCTTAAATCCATGTGTCTTACATCTCTACTCCCTCTATGTCAGACCCTTAACTTATCACCCAAACCATTGAAATAGCTAAACCAGTTTTTCCTCATCCTGTCCTACTCCATGGATGACTCACACAAGAAACTCTGACCATGGCTTCATTTGCTAAAATGTTCCAGTGAGCCTTACTGTTTACAAGATAAATTTCAAGTCTCCTGTTTAAAACAAAACATCTTCCATAAACTGACCCTTGCCTATATGTTTGGCCTTTCTTCATGACACTTTAGCTGCAATACTGAAATACCAGCAACTTAGTATTTTGCAAGAATTTGCACTCCCAAAACCGGTAATAATATGATTTTTAAAAAGGTGCTTTGTGTTAGATAATCATTGAATATTATTTAACACTACTGCAAAGCTGGTAAAATAGAGTTAAAAATTAATTAGGTAATTAAATTACAAGGAGACAATGATTTTATGCCAACCTGATGGCCTTCATCTATAGACCTAATTTCATTCCTCTCTATCTGTGCTCACTCTAAAAACTCTGTTTGAAATTCTCTCTCTCTTCTACTTCTTAACTTGACTATCTTTTACTCATATGTCAAGAGTAAATTCATGTGTCATTTCTTCCAGGAAGCATTCTCTGATAACCTCCCTTCAGGTAGAGGCAAATCCTATTGCTCTGAGCTTGAAGGGCTCTCTGTGCATCCTTTTATCGTCATGCTTATTAGTGAAATTTGCCTGTATAAACTCAGACTTCGTTGATGTCAAAAACCATTTGTCTTTAGTCTTTGTGACATTATCTTCCATTTGCCTGAAACATGATCATCACTGAATAAATATTTTATAAAGCATACCAATTTTCCCCTTTTTTTCTATAATATACACATTATACTTACCATGGTTGCCATTTTCCCATGCATACTTCCTTCCTCCACTCAATCTTAGTAAGTAATTCTGACAACTCTAACCCCAGCACATGTGATACTTTATGAGACTTGGTGCTAGCTTTCCCAGCTGCTCAGATTTGATCGTTTTTAAATATTCTGCATTTTTAGTCCTTAATTACTTTTATAATTTGTTAGAATATTTTACTCTAGAGTTATCAGGTTTTTGTTTTTTTTTTTTTTTTTTTTTTTGGTAGCCTGTGGAGAGAGACTCAACAAAATCCACTCCTTCAAAGAATCTTGACTATATGAAAAAAAATAAAACTTGTTTTGTGATAATTACAATAATGTGATCTTGATTAATTTATTTATTCTACTGAGGCCCTAAATGACTAAAATCTTTGTTTCAGAATAATCAGGGACCAAAGGCTCAGTGCTTTGCTTTGGGTTTACATCTCTTGAAATTGTTGATGAACATGAACATAAGTGAAAAAACTCATGAATAAATCTGAAGTACACAACTTTCTTAATTTCACTATGTATCATCTCTCTAAGGCCTCTTCCTTATAGCCTTAACAGACCTTTTGGAGAACATAGAAAGGCAGAGAGCACCAATAAATACTGGTAATAGTTTTTAGGTTTGTCTACATAGACTTGATAATCTAAGTGTAAAGCACTTTTCATTTGAATTGTAATAGCGCAGCTTCTACAAAAACTAAATAAAAACATATTAAGGTAACCAATACTTGTGGTTAGATCTCATAGGAGATTCCTTGAATGGAACACGTAAGTACCAGTAAATGTGCCTTAATTTAAGAGTGAGTATAAAAAGGGGGCATCTGGGAGAACTATCCTTACACTATTTTCTAACACATAAAATGAAGGCATGTATAAAAAGAACAGTATTCTTATCTGCTAGCAAAAAGCATAAAAATGTTTCAATATGACTCCTTCAGTTTAGGGAATTTGGATTTTTTATATCTACTGTCCCCATATCAAGTGAAATTGCCTTTTCATTTAAGGTGGTTATAGACATCAGAAGTGGTATTTATGCTCCAGATCAAATTTTCTGGCAGCAATGTTATTTCAATTTAAAATTGCTTTGTTTTACCTAATATTCAATCCAATCTTTCCTGTGGGTCAAAATGTTAGGAATATACTTACTAGCAACTTACTATTTTGCAAATATTTCCACTCTCAAAAATACAATAATCTGATCAAAGAGGGTACTTATGTGTTAGATACTCAAGTTGAATAATATTATTTAATTACTGCTAAGCAGGTAAATAGAGCTGAAAATGTATTAAGTAATTAAATTACAGGGAGACAATTATTTTACACCAACCTCATGGCTTTATCTATAGACCTAGTTCTAATCCACTGAGGAAAGAAAGAACTCCCTAGCCTTAAAACAATGCACATTTCAATAATTACCTCAATGAAGAGAGGAGGACAAGAAGGTAAATACAAGCAAAAGATTCCGAGAAAGGGAACTTGGGGAAATTCTAGCCCACTGTGCATTGGAATAAAAAATATATATCCAAGTAACCAAATAATTCATATAGAATTCTGACACTTGGGAAAAAATAGAATAAGAAGCCCACAGGCAAATGACAGCAATAGCTATTAGATGGCTTAATTGATTTGGGTTTCAGCATGCCATGTTCCACTGTTGCATAGTTAAGGGACACTAACATTTCCTTGGGTGACACTAACAGCATGATGATAGCTGCCCCTACTATAAGAAATACTAAGTTATAATATTTATTATAATTTATCATTCATTTCAATTCAGTAAGCTTATGATTCTAGACACAAGAAAAGCACCTGAAGTCCCCAAAGGACATCTAAACCAATGGATAAACACAAGTAGGAATGTATATTAGGTTTTCTTTTATATGAACTGACAGATATGAGTGAACAAAAATTCAGACTAACCTATATTTCTCATGTCCATTGATTTAAGAGATACATGTTATGCTGTTAATAATCTTTGCTAAAATATATACATATTATAGAAAATTTGGGTTTTATATAATAACTAGAGGCCCGGTGCACAAAATTCATGCACGGGGGTGAGGGGGTGTCCCTCAGCCCAGCCTGCACCCTCTCCAGTCTGGACCCCTCAAGGGATGTCCGACTGCCCATTTAGGCCCGATCCTACTTGGATCGATCCAAGTAGGATCGGGCCTAAACCAGTAGTCGGCCATCCCTCACAATCCAGGACTGCTGGCTACCAACTGCTCGCCTGCCTGCCTTCCTGATTGCCCATAACCACTTCTGCCTGCCAGCCTGATCACCCCCTAACCACTTCCCTGCCAGCCTGTTTGCCCCCAACTTCCCTCCTCTGCTGGCCTGGTAACCCCTAACTGCCCTCCCCTCTAAGCTTGATTGCCCCCAACTGCCCTCTCTTGTAGGCCTGGTCTCTCCCAACTGCCCTCCCCTGCTGGCCATCTTGCGGTGGCCATCTTATGCCCACATGGGGGATGGATCTTTGACCACATGGGGGCAGCCATCTTGTGTGTTGGAGTGACGGTCAATCTGCATATTACTCTTTTATTAGATAGGATAGAAGTCTGGGGCATGGGTGGGGGCCAACTGGTTTGCCCTGAAGGATGTCCCAGATCAGGGTGGGGGCTCCCTTGGGGCATGGGGTGGCCTGGGCGAGGGGCCTGTGGTGGTTTGCAGGCCGGCCACATCCCCCGGAGACCCAAGTGAAGGCGCTGGTATCTGGGATTTATTTATCTTCTATAATTGAAACTTTGAGGCCTGGAGTGGAGCCAAGCCTTCTGCTCCCTCTGTGGTGGCAGCCATTTCTGTTGGGATTTATGTATCTTCTATAATTGAAATTTTGTAGCCTTAAGCAGAGGCCAAAGCAGGCCAGGGCTGCAGAAGCTTGGCTTCCTCCATTGCTGGGGGGTAACCCTAGCCTCCTGCTCTCTCCAGCTCCATGGCTGCTGCCATTTTTGTTGGAATTTATTTATCTTCTATAATTGAAACTTTGTAGCCTTAAGCAGAGGCCTGGGCTGTCCAGGGTGTCCGGAAAGCTTGGCTTCCTCCATCCCCAGGGAAACCCAAGCCTCGCTCCTGCTCTCTCTGTGGCCGCAGCCATCTTAGTTGGGTTCATTTGCATACTCACTTCTGATTGGCTAGTGGGCATGGCTTGTGGGAATGGCTTGTGGGTGTAGTGGAGTGATGGTTAATTTGCATATTTCTGTTTTATTAGATAGGATTAGAAAATTATAATCTTTTAAAATCCACTACTGAAAAATAAGTGCTATCAATATTTTTTAAAGATTTTTTAAATGTAGCATACATATGAAAAAAAATTATACAATTTTTTAAATTATTTTCTATACAACAATTTTTCACAAGCTCTCAACCAATATCCAATGAACCGATGGGAGTTTATATACATACGGTTCAGTTCCTGGAATCCTTTTTAAGGTGACAGGAACAACTATAAGGAATGTGTCTTACACTGGTTCCCAAAGTGTTTCCAGTGATATTATTAACACACAGGTTAATAAACAGATCATTTTTACTATATTTCTTTTACTTTTCTATTCCTATACTGGTGGTTACTTCATCAGCTAAATAAACTACTATCAATTGAAACCTTGCATCAAGGTTTGGATAATAGAAAATTAAGACAAATATGTCATGGAAAAAATATTGGGTCTATAAAAAGATGAGTAAAACTGATGCATGACTTGAAAGATGGTTGAAAAGGAAAGAAAATATAAATAGCACTGTCATGAATTTTAAAAGATAATATTTATGTAAATTGATAAGCATTAAAAAGATAATAATGCAATAATATGAGAAATTTTGCAACAGCAAATTTGTCAACTTAGGTGAAGTGGATAATTTCCTATTAAAGTAAATGTATCAAAATTAACACAGGAACAAATAGATAATCTGTAAAGTCCTATATCTGTTAAAGTGATTGAATACATAAATAACACCTTTTCCCCAAAGGAAACTATAAGTCTGTATAACTTCACCAATAAATGTTATATATTTTTAGATTACATGTTTTGTATTTAGAAAACACAAAAGTAATACCTTTCCAATGTATAATCTTTTAAAAATTAAATTTATTGGGGTAATACTAGTTATTAATGTTATATACGTTTCAGGCGTACAGTTTTATAATATATCACCTGTATACTGCATGTGTGCTCACCACCAAAACTTCAGCCTCCTTCTGTTACCATATTTGACCCCTTTTACTCTCTTTATCCTTCTCCAACTTCCCTTCCTGTCCAATAACCACCATTGCATTGTCTGTGTCTATGAGTTTGTTTGATTGATTGGTTGATTTGGTTTGTTGCTTTCTACATCCCACATGGATGGATCTTGAAAATATCATGCTAAGTGAAATAAGTCAAATAGAAAATGCCTAGAATCATCTAATTTTACTCATATGTGGGATCCAATGCATACATAACCCTGATACAAATATCTGACTAGGGCATTACCATAAAGAAAAATTACAGGTGAAGATAGCAAAACACTCTCATGAAGATAGCAAAAGTTATCTCATGCAAATATACTAAATACACATATTAACTAATTAAAATCAATTGTATCTAAAAAGGTATATCATGATTAAATTGGATTTACTTCAGAAATAGAAGGTTGGCTTAATATTTAAAACTCAACCAATGTAAATGACCATATTAAGAATATAAAAAGAAAATCAATTAACTGAATAGAGATAGAAAAGCAATGTTTGTTTTTCAGCATGTGGCGCAGCCATATGTATCCTGTGTAAGTCAGGATATGAGATATCTAGTTTCATGTTCTAAGGGTTTTTAACTTGGAAAAAACTTCTAAAGTGAGTTATAAAGTAATTTAAGCCATGTGTCCAATATTTGTAACCTTGAGCAAGTTACTTCATTTCTTTGTTTTTAGTTTTCCACGCTATAAAATTGCAAAGCACAGAATTTTCCCATCCCCTGAACTTAATTAACAGCATATCATTGTAAGGATCCAAATTTCATAGAAGATATGTTAAGATAATAAAAATATATACTTCCATGTACCTTTATCACTGTAATTTCATTAAGGTCTTAATTATTATGTGCAGAGATTAATGACACTATATACGTAATATGGTTTCAGGTAAAGTGCAATATTACATGGAGAATAGTTTTAGATAGAAATATCATGGTTCAGTTCTTTAGTTTTATGAGTGCTTAAAGGTTTCAACCAGATTTTAAATTTAGCCAAGAAAACCCATCTTTATTATTGTTTTAAGTTTCTACCTTTGCTAGCTAGAAGAAAGCTGGAGGAAGCCAGCTGAAAGCGAGTCAGTGTAAATGCCATGCATTTTACTAAGTTGATTTGGTTCTCCTATGTGTTTGACATAATAAATTCTAGGCGTGTTGCAGTGTTTTAAAATACTACGTAACCCAAACAATTAGACTTCCTGTAGGTGTAGTTAGTCAGCTGAGAAAAAGGATTTGAGTGTTTCCTCTTTTGTTTTAAGGCATGTGTATAAAATAAAATATAATGTAATCCACAAATCTGCAAGTATTATTTGCAAATCTTGTAAGTTCATAGCAGTGTAGGTAAGAGAAATAAGTATAAACAAAAGCACAATACTCTCCACCAGGCACTGTTATTTATCTTGTTCTTGGTGTAGAAGGTATTCTAGTCATATGTCTATACTACATACTCACTATGCCTTTTTCATTAGTTGGAATTACTTTCTTGTTCTTACTGTTCTTGACTACCAACTTGATACATTATAAATATTAACATATTTATTTTGAATGAATAAATGGAAAAGGAATTTTTCTATTTGTTAAAAATATTACACTAGGTTGTTGACGGTTTTCCAATGGAATAGAGACAATATTGAGATCTGATTAGAATGCAGGTCTCCTTGTATCCAAATTATAAGGACTATGTTTAGTTAAAAATCACTGTTTCTAGCCTGGTCAGTGTTGCTCAGTGGTTGAGCGTTGACCTATGAACCAGGAGGTCATGAGTTCGATTTCCGATCAGGGCATATGCCGGGGGTGTGGCCGTGGTCCCCAGTAGGTGGAGTGCAGGGGACAGCGATCAATCATTTTCTCTCATCACTGATATTTCTATCTCTCTCCCTTTTTCTCTCTGAAATTAATTTTAAAAAGTATATTTAAAAAAACCACTGTTTCTTCCTTTTCCAAGATAAAGAAAAAATAGAGTCAAAAACAGGAATACTGGAAAAACTCTTTTGTTTTTGGATTGTGTACCATTAAGAAACTATCAAAAATTAAAAATACCAAAAATTACATTTAAGTGATCAATCTTGCAACTTACTTGGATAGTTTAAGTAATAGACTAATAAAAGTGAGGATTTAAATTGAGTTTGTTAATATTCACTACAAATATATATTGTGTCTAAGAGGTAGGTGAACACATAGAGACATAGAGTTGGGAAAGAGAGAGAACATGTTGTGAATAGTGAGTAGAATAATTAGGAGTAGTGGAGTGAACATGTAGGTGATGATTAAGTAATGAAGTTGGAAATGTAGGTTGGGTGATTTTTGAATGCTGTTATAGAATATGACAAAACCATAAAAAATTTGAGCAGAACAGTGGTACATATAAGGCTAAAGGTAATTACATTAATCTGAAGAATGTGTAGAACTTACATAGAATAGAAAGAGGCTGAGAGTAGAAAGATATTTCATTTAAACCATAAAGTAGTACTGAGCTGATTTACAATTATGGATATTATGACAATAATGAAGAAATAGTAGATATGAGACCAAGAAAAATTGACTTGGCATGGCCACAAGGGTACAAAGAAAAATGAATCCACTTAACTATATTAAAACAATTGATAAAGCATTATAAAATATTCATTTTATGATTTAATACATAATTAAACCAAGCTGTATATTTTGGTATGGTTTAGTACCTTATTCACTACTGTATGTTATCCATCAGAGATTTCAGTCATTTCTGTTTTGACTTTAGAGTTTTTCAATAAAACATATCTTTCAATATATTATTACTTAACGTAACCAGATATGACCTGAATTTTGTAAAAGCTCCAGTTGTGGTCATCCACTGCAATCTTTTCCTGACATGGTTGCTATAAAGAAGAAAACTTTAGGGGAAAAGGAAAGCCTTGACAATCTCTTGGGCTTTAGAACTGCTTAACCTAGGGAATTATTTCCAGGGTTCTCCAATTTTGTAGCCTATGTTGAAGTCATTCTTTAAAGAGTTCTTTCCTTTTTGAGCTCTGCATCCCATTTCATTTCCTGCCTTTTATCTTATGTTCTGGGCAAAGCACTCTTTGCTTTTAAAAACAGCTACCATCTAACTCCATAGTTCATCCAAAGATGGTGTGTGCATTTGTAGTGCACTGCACACATCATTTTTTAAAAGCTGGAAAGCCTAACGTGTGAACCAGAAACTTATCACATGCTTCAGTGGACCCACCACATCAGCAATTCATCCTCTCCCATTTTTATTTTGGCAGCCTCGTGGCAGAAGGGGTGATTGCTCAGGCAGTGTGAGCCCTCCCATGCCCCGTACACTGAATTTCCTTGCCTGAGGACATTATAATTGCTAACAAAACTGCTTGAGGGATTATAGATGAACCCTAATACAAATTTGTGTAAACATTATGTGTGAGTGAAGAACGTCTATGTAAAATAATCTTTCCATATTGCTGAGTTAATACATCGGTAAAGCCTTCACCAAAAGAAAAGCCTTTTCGGAACCCATTGAGGCCTTCTGTCTTGGGTCATTTATCTTCTTCCATGGTGTTGCCTTAGTTTCTGTGACCCATCCTGATCCACAACGTGATCTAATCTGTGCTAGAAAAACCATCTCTAGGTATCATAGCATTTGTACTTATTTTTGTGACTTCTCACTTTCTGGCTGTAATTTTGCAGTTAGTTTGCATTGTATGTACAAAGTTTTTGACAAATTCATCTCTAGAATCTTAACTATTTTTGTTGTAATTTTTCTATTGGACAGATCTTTTCAATGCTCGTGGAAGCTTGGCATCCTTCAGGTGCTGTTTTGTATTATGCCTCTTGCTTGCAATTCAAAATTTATTTTTTTCTGACCTCCACCATCTTTTACTTTTTTCTGTAATAGTTGTAAATTTTTACCAACATGTCCCTTTTTCTCATGGTAAAATAAAAACCACTTGGATGAGCACTACTTGAAAAAAACATCTCCCAGACATAATTGACTCTGCTCCATGCTTTCTTTTCTATTCTAATTTTTTATATGTTTTTTATTGAGTTTAGAGAGAGGGGAAGGGGAAGAGAGAGAGAAAGATCAATGTGAGACAGAAACATCAATCTGTTGCCTCTTGCACGCACCCTGACTGGGAAATGGAACAGAGTGGTGTTCAACCAACTGAGCCACACTGGCCAACCTCTTTTCTAGATTGTCACCTCTTTGAGAGCAAGGCGTAGATTCTTTCTTTATAGACCTGGCACCTGATGCAGTGCCTGGCGAGTCATAGGGGTTCAGCAAAGGTTTTTTGAGTTTATTAATAAATTTGTCCTGCCCATGTATTGGGCTTCATAATCACCAATCCAGAAGAAAATAGTTGGGGGAAAAATAACCTTTTTGAGGTTTTTGGTTTTGTTTTGTTTTCCTACTTATCTGATTCCATGATTTCATGCATAACTTAATTATCAATATGCATTGTTATTCTGCCCAGTTTAATGCAAAATTATTATATACTGATTCAAAAGGTTATGCCTTTCTGAATCATAAAAGTTGGCATTTTCACTTCAAAGTGACCTTTTTGGCAGCTATCCACAGTTTTGAATATGGTCTTAAATGCCTCTACTGGAAAATCATATCATAAGAGATTTTTTTCCCCCAAAGCCATATCCCACTAATGTTTGCAAAACCCTAACTACATTAAATTTACACTTAGAGTATGATGTTTTTAATATGAATGAACTCTAAAATAGCCACAGGTGACCAATTTGGCATTTACAGTTTGTGGTATTTCCAGAGAGACAAATCTTTGTTTACTGACAGTTTGGCTTCTTCAGACAAGGTAAACATCATCTGGGTTTCAGCAGGAAGCACACACCATACACAGTGCCTGGGCAACTGCTTTTAGATGGTTGTTGATTATACTTTTTAGTATTTTCAAGTCAAGGAAAAGCGTGGCTGGGATTATACAGCAGATAGCAATCTACATCCTTAGAAGAAGTCCCTGGAAGGCGCTTTGGCAGTGATGTACTATATGCTGCAGGCTTACCACATCTCTGTAGCAAGTCATCTATTTTCTTTTATGCTCAGCTGAGTAGAGCTAAGATCAGTTTTTAAATCCCATTGCCATATTATCCATTTAAGACTAGATTGGTAATCGTTTGCTATTTTTGAGAAAGCCTTTCAGTTACACAATGTGGGAGGGAGGGAGAGGCAAGGCATGTTTATTTCCCCTGAAATGTTGGGTTATAAATTAAAATTAAATAAAATCATGTAAAAGTCTGCACTCCAAAGAAGACCTATTTTATAGTTGAAGTGGTATGCAAAGGAAAAATAGAGTAACTAAAGATTTCATGGTGAAAAATGAACTCCTGAAGAGCAACCTGTTTTTCTATTTTAATGCAAACAGTAAAATGCTATGAAATTATTTGTGTGCATATGAAATAAGGAAAGAAAATATTAAATAAAAAGCATTTGGTATTATTATTATTGCAGACATACCTTGTTTTATTGTACTTAGCTCTCTTGTGCTTTGCAGATATTGCAATTTTTACAGGCTGAAGGTCTGTGGCCATCTGACATTGAACAAATCTATCAGTGCCATGTTTTCCAACAGTGTTTGCTGACTTCATTTTGTTCATTCTTGTGCTACATTTTGTTCATTCTTGCAACATTTTAAACTTTATTGTTATTATCCTATATAACAAAAGGCTAACATGCAAATCGATCGAACGGCGGAACGACCAGTCACTATGATGTGCACTTATCATCAGGGGCAGACGCTCAACACAGGAGCTGCCCCCTGGCGGTCAGTGCGCTCTCACAGGGGGAGTGCCGCTCAGCCAGAAGCTGGGCTCAGGGCTGGCAAACACAGTAGTGTTGGCTAATGCAACTGATGACTTTAAAATAAAGCCAATGTTCACTTACCATAACAAAAATTGTAGAGCCCTTAAGAATTATGCTAAATCTATGCTGCCTGTGCTCTATAAATGGAACAAAGTCTGAATGAAAGCCCATCTCTTTGCAGCCTGGTTTACTGAATATTTTTAATTAAATTTACTGAGGGGGACATTGGTTAATAATATTACATAGAATTCCAGTGCATAATTCTACATCATCTGTATATTATGTTGTGTTCCCACTACTCCAAGTCAATTCTCCTTCCAGCATCACATATTTGACTCCCTTTATCCTTTACTACTCTCACCAACCCTCTTACCTCTGGTAACCACCATACTGTTTCTGTGTCTATGAGTTTTTTTGTCTTTTTCTTATTTATTTGTTGCCTCCAGTTTTATATCCCACATATGAGTTAAATCGTATGATTCTTAACTTTTATGTCTGACTTATTTTGCTTAGCTTAATATTCTCAAAATCCATCCTCATCATTTCAAATGGTGGTATTTCATCTTTTCTTATAGATGAGTAGTATTTCATTGTAATATGTACCACAGCTTTATCCAATCATCTAGTGAAGGATGCTTCCATTGTTTCTATGTCTTGGCCATTGTGAATAAGGCTGCAATGAACAGAGGGGTGCATATATTTTTGCAAATAAATGTTTTCAACTTTTTCAGGTAAGTAAGTACCCAGAAGAGGAGTTGCTGGGTCAATGTTCACTCTCACCACTCTTATTCAATATAGTACTGGGAGTCCTAGCCAAAACAAGCAGGGAAGACGAAAGAAATAAAAGGCATCCAAACTGGGTATGAGGAAGACATGACTCTTTATATAGAAAATCCTAAGGACTCCACACACAAAAAAATTTTAGAAACAATAAACAAGTACAGTAAAGTTACAGGATATAAAATTAATGTACAAAAATCCACTGGATTCCTATACACTAACAATGAAATTTCAGGAAAAGAAACGAAAAAACTTCCTTTAGCAATTGCAACAAAAAGTATAAAATACCTACGATTAAACTTAACAAAGGATGTGAAGGATTTATATACTGAAAACTATAAAGCTTTATTAAAAGAGATTAAAAAACAATAAAATGTAAAGATCTTTTGTGTTCATGAATTGGAAGAATCAACATAGTTAAAATGGCCATATTTTCCAAAGCAATATACAGTTTTAATGCAATCCCCATCAAAATCCTTGTGACATTTTTTAAAGAAATACAACAAATAATCATCAGATTCGTATGAGACCACAAAAGACCTCAATTACCCAAGCAATCTTGAGAAAAAAGAACAAAGCCAGAGGTATCACATTCCCTGAATTCACATTATACTACAAAGTGATAATAATAAAACAGCATGGTATTGGCAAAAAACAGACACAGAACAATGGAACAGAATTGAGAGCCAAGAAATAAACCCACATTTTTATCAGCAAATAATTTTTTATAAAGGAGCCAAACAAAAACATACAATGGAAAAAAGTAAGTCTCTTCAATAAATGGTGCTGTGAAAATTGGACAGCCACATGCAAAAAAATAAACTAGATTACTGCTTATCCCTATATACAGAAATTAACTCAAAAATAATTAAATACATAATATAAAACCCAAAACAATAAATTACATAAAATAAAATATAGGTACTAAGCCTATGGATCTTGGTCTAAGAGAAGAATGGGTTTACTGAATATTTTAAGCCCACCGTTGAAACCTATTACCCAGAAAAAAAGTTTCCTTTCTAAATATTAGTACTTATCGACAATGCACCTGAACACCCAACAATGCTGATGGAGTTGTACAATGAGATTAATATTGTTTTCATGCCTACAAACACAACATCCATTCTGCAGCCCATATTTCAAAGAATAATTTCAAATTTCAAGTCCTATAGTGATTCTTCCCATGGATCTGAGCAAAGTAAACTGAAAAACTGCTAGAAAGGATTTACAATTCTAGATACCATTAAGAGCATTTGTATTTATTAGAAAATGTCAAAATATTAACGTTAACAGGAATTTGAGAGAAGTTGATTCCAACTCTCATGGATGACTTTGAGTGTTTCAAGACTTCAGTGGAGAAAGTAACTGCAGATGTGGAGGAAATAGCAAGTAGAATTAGAAGTAGAGCCTGAAGATGTGATTCAATTGTTGATAGTTCACAATAAAACTTTAACAGTGAGCAGTTACCTCTCATAAATTAATAAAGAAAAGTGCTTTCTTAAGATGATATCAATTCTTGGTGAAGATGCTGTGAAGGATGTTGAAATGGCAATAAAAGATTTAGAATATTATATGAACTCAGTTGATAAAGCAGTGTCAGAATTTGAGAAGATTGACTCCAATTTTGGAAGTTCTACTGTGATCAACATACTATCAATTAGCATAAAAATACTACAGAGATGTTGTCTATGAAAGGAACAATCAATTGATGCTGCAAACTGCATTGTTGTCTTATTTTAAGAAATTGTCAAAGCCACACCAGCCTTTAGCAACCATCACCCTCATCAATCAGCAGCCATCAACATTGAAGCAAGACTCTCCATCAGCTCAAAAGATTGTGACTTCATGAAGGCTCAGACGATAGCATTTTTGAGCAATAAAGTCTATTTAATTAAGGTATGTGCATTGGTTTTTTTAGATATAATGCTATAGGCAATTAAATAGACTAAAGTTTAGTGTAAACACAACTTTTATATGCATTGGGAAATTAAAAAATTCATGCACCTCACTTTATTATGGTTTTCATTTTATTGTAGTGGTCTAGAACTAAACCTGTAATATCTCTGAGGTATGCCTGTGCCATTGTTATTTTTATTAAATTTACTAGTTAAATACAGGCACATCAATTAACAACAGGGATACAGTCTCAGAAGTACATGTTAGGTGATTTTATTGTGTGACCATCATAGTGTGCACTTACACAAACCAAAGTTGTATAACCTACTGTATATTTTAGTCTATATGAGATAGCTTATTATTCCTGGACTACAAACCTATATAGCATTTTACTGTAGTGAATAATGTAGGTAACTGTAGCATCACTGTAAATATCTGTGTATCTAAATATAGAAAAGTACAGTAAAAATACATTAACTAATAGCAGTCTTTTATTATCATTACCAAATATTATGCACTGTACATAGTTGTATTGCTATACTTTTATACAAGTGGCAGCTCAGTAGGTGTTTACATGAGCATCGCAGCATTTCTGACAGCAATGATGTCACTAGGCAATAAGCATTTTTTAGCTCCATCATAATTGTATAGGACCACTGTTGGAATATGTGATTTATCATTGACCAAAATACTTATGCAATACATGACAATAATATATCCTATCTAATAAAGAGGGAACATGCTAATGGACCCTCACGCCATCGCAAAGATGGCAGTGCCCACAGCCAATAAGAAGGGAATATGCTAATTGACTGCCCCACTCTCAAAGATGGTGGTGCCACATCCACAAGATGCCAGTGCCCAGTCCCCTCAGCTCTGCGGTCCTGCCTCTGGAGTCCCCCAGTCCCCTCAGTGCCCCAGCCACCCAGGGCTGGCCCAAGGTGCAGGCAAGCCTTGTATGGCAGCTGCCCAGCTGCCCAGGGCCAGCTGAGGCTTGCGCTGCCAGCAGTGGCAGCAGCAGAGGTATGATGGGGCATCACCTTCCCCTGATCACCAGGTTGCCTCCTGCCCCTGAGGGCTCCCAGACTGTGAGTGGGGGCAGGCCGGGCTGAGTCTATAGTCTATATATATAAAAGCCTAAGCGACTGTCCAACCGTTTGTCCATCCAACTGGTAGCTATGATGTGCAATGACCACCAGGGGACAGATGGTCCAACCGGTAGCTATGATGCGCACTGACCACCAGGGGCAGACGCTCAACGCAGGAGCTGCCAAGCTGCGGTGACTTGGCAGCTAAGGTTCTTGGGTGATGAATCTGGAACCAGAGAGGAGGGAGCCCGATTCTAGGATGCATCACCCAAGAACCGCCCTCTTACAATCCAGGACCTCTTGGGAGATGTCAGAGAGCCGGTTTCAGCCCGATCCCCGGAGGCCAGGCCAAGGGACCCCACCGGTGCACAGATTACACTGGGCCTCTAGTTTTTATATAAAGTGTAACCAGTAGAGTAAACTGAATGAAATGTACTGTTTATGCAATTTCAGTGAATCTATAATTTTTCAGAATAAAAAGTTTTTGAAAAGTCACATTTGTGGATACCCAAAGTCAAAATGTAACAGAGACTATATCATGGATTATGCTCATTAATGTTCTAAGAAATTCCTTAGTTTGTACTTTTTAGACTAAAATTAAATGTTTTGGAATTGATTGAACAAACAGTATATATAGATTTAATAATATAAATTGGTAATGATGGTGATTAAATAATTTGAAGCTGTGTTCTTAACAACAATGCAAAAGGCTCTACTAATAGCGGTCTTCCTTGAATAAAATTGTGAAAGTAAATTCTTTTCACAATTCCTAAAATAATGAGAGAAATAATGTGTAAGTTAAAGTGTCTGAATCTCAGAAGGAATTAAGGGGGAAAATCAGAACCTAGGTGGAATAATGCACTCCTGAATATATGAAGCAGAATTGACTTGATAGATGAGGTTCAGAAAAGCATGTTTACTTAGGTAAATTACCCTTTCTATACCTTCAAATTTATTTCATAGTCTTAATGGCTACATTATCAAAAAAATATTATTATTAAATTCAAAGAAGTAGACAAAATATGACAATGTGAGACTAAGGAAAGCAAAACAAACAAATTAGCAATAAGAATAAAAATTAAATTCACAACTTTGAATGCCAAAACATGTTATATTTAATCATTCAAACCTTAACCTGTTTTTAAAGTAGCATACAGTTAAATGTCTAACCACTAAAAAATGCAAACCGTTTTAAAACTAAACATGGTAATTGAAAAAAATAATTTAAAAATAATATGTGAAAATAGATAGAAAAACTCTAAAAAAAGAATAATGAGGGGTGACTAGTTCAGTCATACATTAACAAATAATAAAACGTTGCAGTAGCTCAAAAATTTGATCTTATTGCCTTAAAAGACTTAATTGAACTTTATTCCATATGGAATATGCAATCCAGTGACATTTTTTAAAAGGAGTTCAGTATATGATAAAGTTGGGCTTTTCAATTAGTGGCAAAATTGGTTTTACCCAAAGGAAAACACATATGTATGTGTATACATATGTATATATTCTTGGGACAACTAATTAGCCATGTGAGGAAACATAAATGCATTTTTATCTCACTCTGTATGCCAAAATATATCCCAGGTGTTGCAGTAATTTAAATATAAAATAGTGGAACCAAGAAAGTGGTAACTAACGGAAAAGAAAAGAATGTTTAATATTCTTGGAATGAAATCTCTGAAGCCATAAACAAACAGTAAAATGCTAAGCCCAACTAGGTAAAAACTGAATACTTCTGTGTAGCAAAATTGTTGTCCAAAAACAAAGTCCAAGTCAAAAGACAAACTAGAAAAATAATTTGCAATGCATTTTACAGACAAAAGGCTCATATTCTGGGCAGAAATATCTCTTATTATCTATCTCTGGTTTCCTTGACCACATACATTTCTAGCACTGTAGCCTTTGCTTGCTAGTTTCTAGCCTCACTCCTCGTTTTTGTAAACTTTACCAACACACTCCAATCTCAGGGCATTGAATTACTGTTGCCCCTAACTAGAAGGTGCTTCTTTCACATATCCACATAGCCTGTACCTTTTCATTCTTCTTCACATGTCCCCTCTTCAGATACTTTCCTAATTATTACAGCCGCATCTGCACCCTGGTTACTTTTTTATTTCTTTTTGTTGTATGTTTTGTGTGTGTTTTTCACAGCACTCTTACTGCTTGGCTTTGTTTACTTATTTACTTACTTATTGTCAATCTTCCCAACTATTCTCAAAGTTCTTGTCACTAGGAACAGCATGTTGGTATTTATCAGGCCTTAACTGAGCCTGTCTATTACCTTTTTGCATCTGTGATAACATACTCTTGAAATGTCTGTGTAGTTTCCTTTTTCCCAGGCCCCTCAAGGTACAATCTCCTATGATAGCAAGGAACCCCTCATTGTTATCTTGCTGCCCAAATACCATCTCTCTGTGCTGTAAATATTATTAACTATCTTATGTCCACCAATGTAATCCAGACTCAGAGATTTCCCTGATTTGCTTTCTCCCACCTCCCTAATCTACCACCAATGAATTTCATGTAACCCTCTTTATCACTTCTCCTTTGGTCGGAATGTGTAAATAAACAACAAAACTGCCATTCTTCAGAGCCTTTTCACAATCTATTGAGATTTTATGTCCCAGCAACTATCATCAGTTTGGCTCAAATAAACTCATACAAATTCTCTACAGGCTTGGACATTTTTTACATGGAAAATTGTATAAATATATACCTCCTAGGTGAAGAACGGTTACATAAATTAATTAACCTTTAATAATATCTATAATTTAGACACATAATCTGTGTCTTATACATTTAAGTTTTAAGGACCTGTTTTACTTCTTAGAAAACATACTGTCCAATATAGATATGATACCACCAGGTAAACTTAATATAGCATGCCTATCTTTGTAAAGTTAGATAAGTTAGCTCATTTGTAAAGTTTTCCAATCATATTGTCCAACCCCTTTAAACAATCTTGTCTGAGATGTAGAGAAGAATTAGACAAAACTGGTTTCAAAATCTGCTCTGCCAAAACTGGCTCCAGGTTTGCCTTGAATTTAATCCTTTCAATGGCTCCCCATTTCTTTACAGAAAATAGATTTTAGAATCACCTCGTAGGCTCTTCATAGCCAAAATCTAGTCCCTTCACCAGCCTGATTATTTAACTTCCAACCTACTCCTCCTGTCTCTCTTTCAGTGTGATTGTTGATATAGTTTCAATGACACATAAAATAATAAATTGAGAAAAAGGCTCAGTAGACTAAAGGCAAATAATCCAGCATAATGATATAATTAAGTTGGAGTCTTAATAGATTGTACTTGTTAGGAGTATTGAGTACTTCTTCAACATTGATAATTTATTTGTCCTATATTTATATGTAATAAAAAACAGCTAATATTTATATAAAAGTTATTTATAATGTACTATGTACCTTGCAGACATTATTTCACTTAAATTCCCAGAATAATCCCATGAGCTAAGAACTATTGTTATAACTGGATTATGGACTGTAGAACAGAAAAAGTAAACGACCTGCCCAAGATGACACTGTTGGTAACAGGGAATGAATATGCTATTTTTATATAAAGCTATCCATATTAATCTCAGTAAATGTTAAACCCAGCTTGTCACTCTAACCTGATTTTTCTCTTGAAACTAGAACTTGTGTGTTAAAAGTTTTTACTTTAGAGTTCAGCAGTTTCAGTTCCTGTGTGAATAGGAGCTGCCTGACCTCAAGGCCTGGCTACTGCCTCCTGGGCAAACACAGGAATTCAGCTGACAAAAACAGATGGACAACTCAAGGACTCTGACAGTGAAAATCAGTACTGGACCAGCAAGGACACTGCCTGCATGTCCACAACCCCTCCAACCTGATCTCTTTGTTCTGCTTTCCCTCTCCCACCTTATAAAAACCTCTGCCTGCACTGAGATGTTAAGGTGGGCTCTGGGAGGAGAGTCCTCCATCTTTGCAAGGGGCCAGCACTTGAATAAACCACTTACCTTCCCATAAGCACCTGTTTCATGAGTTTGGATTTCATTGTGGCAAGCAGCCAGACCTGGGTTCAGTTACACTGTTGAGATAGGAAGCCAAGTTTTGCTGACACCAGAATCTATACGTGGCTCTTAAGCTACTTCTGCCAGTAATTTTTGCATATTCCAAATACTACAAAACTACAAGTATAATGGCAGAAAAGAGAAACCAGAAAGCTAATGCTTATCTATCTAGTTGCAGATGCTTTTTTGAATAGAAATATTTTTCAGAGAATGACCAACTCTCTTTGAGGAACAGTTGTATTTTGTAAACTCTCCTTTTCCCCCAGTTGAGTTCCTGCCCTAGGCTAGACAATTTCCTCTAGTATATGCTGTTTGCCTGGCTGGCTTATTCCCATCCACATGCTTTTATTTTATTTTAATTTTAATTGGTCTACTTAACATTTGCTAATGTTCTAACAAATAATTTACTTTTGTAAATTGAGCCATTTTAGCTATCTATAAAATAATCTATTTTAGATAATAAACAATAAAGATGTTTACAAAGTAACTTTCTTTCTGGCTCTTTTGCCAAAGGAATCTGAAATGATTTTTCTTTGAGTTTGTGATGACAAAACAATTAAAATTTTTAAAAAGTAGTTTAGTAATATATATTTCATTTGCTCTTATTTAATACTCTAAAAGAAAGAAAATATTATTCTACCTTTAGTGTTTAGGCCTGTGTATTTTAAAACTGTTTTCAATAACTACCTAGTAGATGGGAAAATATTTTAGCTATAATTTATGTTCATAACAATTACAGTCTATTAAGACTCCAACCTAATCATTTCATTATACTAGATTACTTGGTTTTAGCCTGCTGAGCATTAGTGCAGCTTTTAATGTCATCGGTTTTTATATCCTTATAATGAGCTCCTTTGTTTTACTATACAAAATTATCTTAATTATCTTATTGATGTGCTGAGGTAGATACCTACAATAGAAAATCATCAAAATAAAATGAGATTTTTATTTGATTTGATTTCTTCAGTGAATTTGTTATCTTACTTTCTGGCTGCAGGTGTTTATGTAGATAAACAATTGGATTAATTTAGAAGCTTTAGACTCCTCACTCACT
Organism: Corynorhinus townsendii; assembly: GCA_026230045.1. Taxonomy (NCBI): domain Eukaryota; kingdom Metazoa; phylum Chordata; class Mammalia; order Chiroptera; family Vespertilionidae; genus Corynorhinus; species Corynorhinus townsendii. The sequence goes on from JAPDVU010000005.1 coordinate 113,072,858, forward strand.
ATACATTCCCAAGTCAAAAGTATCCACAAGGTACATGGTAAGGACTCAATCTCATAGAGAGAGAAATCTAATATTAAAAATAAAGAAAATTGACAAAGAAATTCTTTTTCACAGGATCAAAAAGACAATCAACTGAGAAAAATATACATGATTGGGAAAATATATATTAGGGACTAAGAGCTGCATAAATTAAACCCCCAAAAGAAAAGTTTGAAATTGGCTTAATGGGTACTGAGGGTCATTAGAAGATTTTGGAGAAAAAAAAGTATATTTTTTTTTGTTTGGAGCATTGTCTTGATGCACCAAGGTTGCAGGTTGGATCCCCAGTAAGGGCACATACAAGAATCAGATAATGGATGCATGAGTAAGTGGAACAACAAATTGATGTCTCTCTCTCTCTCTCTCTCTCTCTTTCTCTCTCTCTCTCTCTCTCTGTCTTTCTCTCTCTCTTTCTTCTTTCTCTCAAATCAATCAATGAAAAATTTAAATAGAAAAAAAGGAAATTTTTGAGAGAGAATAAAGAAGATGACTTGAGTGACAGCACACTAATTTACATATTATCTAACCATTCCCCCAAAGACAACAACAAAAGTGGACTGTTCACATAACTGCTGAAGAATCCCCTCTACTATATTATCATATTCAGACAAATATATGCAGATTTGGAGATCAGCCATAATAATTCTTATACCCATTCTCTTAAACAAATGACTTGTTCCTAATCAGTTTATCACACTCATTTTTATGTCCTTATCCTATCTTCTCTTTGACAGAAGACCCTGAGGTTTAAAGCCCACGGAGAGGATTTAGTTTTGGGTTGGCAAAGGGAGATGTTGTAGTTTATGAATGAAAAGAAGCAGTATGGAATTTGTATTAGTAAAGATATGGCTGGAGAGTATTGAACTCCAGGAATTTTGTAAAAATTCCCATAAGATGCTTTCTATTTTCTCTGAAAGAAAAGAAAAGAAAAGTGCTCAACTGTACAGGATAGTGACTGTAAAAATTTAGAAGAGTGACAAAAATGTAGCAAAACATCTGACCAATATAATTAGGAGAGGATACAATCAGAGAAAAGTAAACATTTTCTGGCTGCCTTGAGGACCTATTGAAGTCTGCAATTATATCTGTACTAGAGGCCCGGTGCACAACATTCGTGCACAGGGCAGGGGGGTGTCCCTCAGCCCAGCCTGCACCCTCTCCAATCTGAGACCCCTTGAGGGCAGTCGGACATCCCTTTCACAATCCAGGACTGTTGGCTCCCAACTGCTTGCCTGCCTGCCTTCCTGATTGCCCCTAACCGCTTCTGCTTGCCATCATGATCACCCCCTAACTACTCCCCTGCCAGCCTGATTGCCCCTAACTGCCCTCCCCTACAGGCCTGGTCCGCCCCCCCCCAACTGCTCTCCCCTGCCTAACTGCTCCCCTGCCAGCCTGCTTGGCCCTAACTGCCCTCCCCTAAAGGCCTGGTCCCCCCCCCCCCACTGCTCTCCCCTGCAGGCCAGGGTCCCCCACAATTGCCCTTCCCTGGAGGCCCAGTCACCCCCAACTTCCCTTCTCTGACGGCCTGGTCCCTCCCAACTGCTCTCCCCTGCTGGCCATCTTGTGGTAGCCATCTTGAGTCCATATGGGAATAGGATCTTTGATCACATAGGGGCAGCCATCTTGTGTGTTGGAGTGACAGTCAATTTGCATATTACTCTTTTATTAGATAGGATAGAGGCCTGGTGCATGGGTGGGGGCCAGCTGGTTTGCACTGAAGGGTGTCCCTGATCAGGGTGGAGGTTCCCTTGGGCTATGGGGCAGTCTAGGTGAGGGGCCTGTGGTGGTTTGCAGGCTGGCCACGCCCCCCAGCGACCCAAGTGGAGGCCCTGGTATCTGGAATTTATTTATCTTCTATAATTGAAACTTTGTAGCCTGGAGTGGAGTCCTGGGCCTTCCAGGGTGTGCAGAAAGCTTGGCTTGCTCCATTTCCAGGGAAACTCAAGCCTCCTACTCACTCCATGGCTGCAGCCATCTTGGTTGGGGTTAATTTGCATACTCGCTCCTGATTGGCTGGTGGACGTGGCTTGTGGGTGTGACAGAGGTGTGGTCAATTTGCATATTATTCTTTTATTAGATAGGATGGTGACCCTGAAATCTAAGTTTTAGTTGTTTTTCATAGCCATTCTCTGGAATGCACAGGCAGTAAAGGCAGATAAACAAATGTGGGAATCGATATAATCTGTCTGAAATGATCAACTATAACTTGAGGACAAAAAGGAGATACTGAGGAAGTGTAATGGAAATGAGGTAAGGATGACAAGGAAGGCAATGAAATATTGGAAGAAAATGTAGGGTCCAAAGAAGACCTCTGAACATTCTCTACTCCGTAAAAGAAATGAGAAAATTGGCAAAAAAAAAAAAAAAGGTTAAAATTCACTTTTTCAAAGCTCTAAAAGTTAACCAAAGGCTTGTAGTATCCAGAGGAACATTTATTCAGGAAAAATAGCTGTATTTTGCTAAGGACTGTCTGTTTTGTGGCATTTTAGCTTTGTCTAATCCTATTCCCTGCTCTTCCAACATTTGCAAGTGAAAACCAACAGGTCAGACACCACAGAGAGCTGAAGAGGGCTAGATCCTTTTCTAACTGTCATTCTCAAAGAGCTGCCCTTATTTACTAGGTGTACCGGTTAATAAAAGTGGAATTTGTAATCAAAGAAAACACAATAACTCCAAGAGAAATATCAAAAGTGCTTTATTCAAAGTAATGTCCATCACTAGCTACATCTTTCAGGTAATTTGTGGATACCGTCCCTATAGAACTTCTCTTGTTTTGAGCCAAACCATTCAGAGACCAATTTTCTACTTCTTCATACGTTTTGAAGTGCTGCTCAGAAAGTGCGTGTGCCATCAATCGGAACAAGTGGTAATCTGAAGGAGTAAGGTCTGGTGAATACAGCGGGTGGGTTAATACTTCCTAGGAAAGATCTTTTAACGGTGTCTTTAATTGGTTTTGAAGTGTGTGATGGTACGTATCATGAAGCAAAATTACTTCGCCGTGTCTTCTGGAACATTCTGGTCATTTCACGATCAAGACGTCGTTCAAATTGATTATTTGTTGTCGGTAGCAATCAGTATTAACAGTTTCACCTGTTTTTAGAAGTTCATAAAACACTATACCTTCCTCATCCCACCAAATGCAGAGCATTGTCTTCTTTCTGAAGTGATTTGGACTTGCAGTCGATGTTGATGGTTGATCTGGATCAACCCGTGATTTTGTGCATTTGGGATTCTGAAAATAAATCCACTTTTCATTACCAATCACAATTTGATGCAAAAAAGACTTTTTTTGAGCTGTTGAAGCAACATTTTACAGAAGACTTCAGTTTTCCATTTGTCTTTCATTCAGTTGATGTGGCACCCATTTTCCTTCCTTTAAAATCTTTCCCATTGCTCGTAAATGAACAGAAATTGTTTGCTGAGCAGTGTTTAATCTTTCTGCAAGTTGTTTTTGAGTTTGCTTTGCATCTTCATTCGATAATGCTTGTAATTGTTGGTCTTCAAACTCTTTCGGTTGACCTGGACGTCTTTGTCTTTCATATCGAAATCATCACTTTTAAAGTTTTTAAACCAGCGTTCACAAGTATCTTGAGATGGAGCATGTTCACCATAAGCTTCCCGAAGTATTCAGCAGCACTTTTCTTCAAAATAAAGTAATGAATTAAAACTCCCCGCAAATGCTCTTTTTTGGCACGAAATTCGACATTTTAAGTGTAAAAATATCTAAGATGTTAACATCTTCAGCAAATTTGACATATGAAGTTTTGAAGCTTGTTGTCAATACAACAAAATAGCATACATATCAAATCCCATTTCTATCAACATATGTGTAACTCCATCTATTGAAAAAAATCCGCATTATTAACCCGTACAGCTAGTACTTGACTTGTTTGGTAGTTCCCTAGAAGACTGTACTTGCAAAGCTATACTGACTTGACTTGGAGCTCACCAAGGGTGAAAAGAATTTTCCTGAGGGATTTGTTGGGGAGGGCATTTGTCATGAAAAATTAAAGGCAATTGTTTAACTTCATGGTTTCTTGAGGTAGTAGGTAAGAGTTGGGGCAAACAGTAGTTTAGACAAAATCTTAAGAGGAAAAGTTGGAAATAGATGTGCATAAGACTTGGGGAAGCTCTGCAATATTACTTGAAATCTAGAAGGCCACATAGATGTGTAGAGCCCGTGCTCCAGGCTGTTCTTTCTCTCTCAGAAAATCATAGGAAGACCCTCAGCTCTATCATCTGTGGCTGAGCTTGTGAATTTATGGAACAGTTATCTACACTAATCAAAGAGAAAGATGCAAATTGACCGCACCTTCATGATGCCCACCATCCAATCAGGAGTGAGTATGAAAATTAACCCAACAAAGATGGAAGGTTAATTTGCATACACAGGTGCCAAGCAGCCAGGGTGGGATGCTTGCGTTGTTGCCATGGCGACGATGTAGGCGTTTTGCACCACCTCAGCCACTCCAGGCCTCTGGGCAATGTGGGAAGGCAGAAAGGCGGCTCCAGGCCAGAGCAAAGGGAGAAAGGCAGCTCCGGCCAGAGCAAAGGCAGTGCCAGCAGCCAGGGGAAGGAAGGCCCATTCTTGCACGAATCTTCGTGCATCAGGCCTCTAGTTGAAAATAAACACAGAGTTAATAAATTCTTGGTTGAGTGTTAAAGATATACCCCTCAGCAAACACTGATTGCATGTTTTGCCAAAATTCAGTTGTTCATATACAGTGGGGATCTGATTTTGGACTCTCTGTCATGTTTCATTGGTTTACAACACCACACTCTTCTGATTGCTATAGATTTATAATCTTTTCTTCTTTTTCAAAGCTTTGTTGTAGTTGTTCATTGGGTACGTTCCATTTCATTCGGTACTTTTCATTTCATTGGGTATGAATTTAGAATCAACTTTATTTTGTAGAACAAATCTTTTTTTCCAAAAAGATTGCATTGAAAATATAGTTCAACCTGTGGAAAACTGAGAACAGTTTTGGGCCATCTGACCAATGAACAAGAAATATATCTCCATTTATTCAGTTTTGAAATTATTCTCAGCAGTGTTTTGCATTTTTCAGTGTCTAACTCATTCAAATATTTTGTCAGATTTATTCTTAAGTAATTTAAATTTTATGCTAATTTAAATGGTATTTTCAAAAATTTAATCTCATATTGTGCATATATATAATTGGTTTGTGATAGTGATCTTTCACTCTGCAAATCTTGCTAAATTCATATGCTAATCCTAGTAGCATTTTGGTACAGTCCACCTATAATTCCCTACCTAGATGGTCATGCTATCAGTGAATCAAAAGAGTCAGAGTTCTTCCTTTATTTTTCTTTATTTTTTCTTCTTTGTTTTCACTGGTTAGAACATTTACTACAATGTCTAATAGCAGTAATAAGACTGAATTTCCTGGGCTTTTTACTGTCTTAGGGGGGAAAGTTTTAATCTTCTATTAATAAATATGAAGGTACCTTTTTAATAGATTTTCTTTTTCAGGTTGAGGAAATACCTTTCTTTTCCTAATTAGCTGAGAGTTTTGTTTTATTTTGTTTGTTTAAATTAGGAATTAATATTTAATTTTGTCAAATGTTTTTCTTTGTCTATTAATATATATTTTAGTCTTTTAATATGGTGAAGTACATTGATTTTTGAATGTTGAACCAGTCTTGTCCTCTTGGGATAAACTTCCTTTTTTCAAGAGGTACAATCTTTTAATATTTATCTAGACTTACTTTGCTAATATTTTGATGAGGATTTTGTTATCTATGTTCATGAAGAGCAACTTCTATAGTTTTATATTCTTATTTTGGTCGTTTTGGTAATGTATAATGCTGACCTAAGGGATAAATTTGGATGCATTCTCATATCTTCAATATTCTGGAAAAGCTTTACAGAATTGTTATAATTTCTTCTCTAAATATTTTGGTAGAATTTTCTAGTATAGTCATCTGGGCCTGAAGTTTTCCTTTGAGGAAGGTTTATACTTATACTAAATACAACATACATAATAGACATAAGGCTGTTCTTGTTATTTCTTCTTTTTGAGTGAGCTTTGATAGTTTAAAAAATTTGTCTATTGCATCTCGATTGTTGAATTTATTTCTATAAATTTGTTTATAATATTCCATTTTTATTCTTTTAACATCTATCAAACAATATTTCTCAACTTTATGGTCCTTTAAGATAAATTTTCCCTAATTGCCCCCCATAAAAGTTTAATTCCATAGATATACAATATATCTGTTTAAATATTATATATAATATGTGCTTTATACATAAAACAGTATGATTTTTTTGGCTTCCACAAACTAATTTTACCCCCTTGGTGGAAATATCACCCTCATTAAAAATTATATAGAACCTTAGTGATTTCACTTCTCTCATTCTTGATGTCTTTTGCAATCATCTCTCTCTCTCTCTCACCCCTCGCCCCCAAACACACACACTCTCACACACAAACACAGGTTTGTTCAGAGACTTAATCTAGTTTCTCTGTCATTAGCAGGTACTTTTACTCAAAATTAAACTTCAGGAAATTTTCAGTCACAAATAAATTACTTTGGTTTTCCAAGAATAATAAAAGTAATATACAATTGTTCTTTTCATTAGCTTTATATTTAGTTTTCCCTTTTCCCTCAGATCTTAATTTTACTTGACTCGTCTTATTTTCAGAAAATCTTCTCAATTTTACAGAAAATATAAATCTTGTCCAAACAAAGACATGATAGGAATTTTAGAGTACCAGGACTAGATATCCACATCACTATCTGAGCACTCCCAACTTCTGAATTTCTTCTTCTCAGTAGCATATCAAATATGGAGGCCAGACTCATGGAAAACTATACTGTTTAATAAATTAAAAGTAGAATATATTGCCCAGCTAGAATGGTTCAGTGGTTGAGCATCCACCTATGCACCAGGAAGTCATTGGTTCAATTTCAATTGCCGGTCAGGGCACATGCTCTGGTTGTGTGCTCCATCCCCAGTGTGGCGTATGCAGGAGGCACCCAATGGGTGTTGATGTTTCTCTTTCATTGATATTTCCATCTCTCTATCCCTTCCTCTCTCTCTAAAAATCAATGGAAAGATCTTTTTTTAAAAAAAATTAGATTGTAAGGAGAAGCTCTGAAAATAAATAGCCACTAAAATCACTTCTGTTATGTATAAAAATTCTCATTTGTTTATGTGAGAAAACATAGTGCTATTCATTAAGAAGAAGAAAACATATTTGTGTATTGAGGATATGGTTTTGGTAGAAAAGAGAGAGTGAATAGTACCAACAGAAAATTTTGCTGGTTGGGAAACCTTGTGTGCCCAAATTTCCCCATTCACAAAATATGAAGATAAAGTGAGCTGATACTAATAATTTTCTAAGAATAGTGCCTGGAACATAGTGAGTGTTTTATAAATTAACTAGAGTCCCAATGCACAAAATTCATGCAAGAGGCTTGGCCCTCATAGCCCCAGCTGCCTCTCAGCCCTGGCTGCCCCACAGCCCCGCCCACTGGTCATTCTGGAAGGTCGTCCGCCATCTAGTCTAATTAGCATATTTGCTCTTTATTATATATGATAATTAAATATTATTGACTAAAGCTTAGCATTTTCACAATTTGTGCATATCGTAGAAAACAAGAATTAAGTATTTATCTTAAACAACTTATAAAATCATAGGTTAATAGGGGAATGATGTTTATATTTTTCTTTCTGAGGGACAGTTTGATGAAGATCTCTCTAAATATATGAGAGATACTGTGACAGACTGGCAAGGGCCAGTTGTATTGATCAGATAGGCTATGCATGCTATGATATCAAACAACCTTCAAATCTCGGTGCTAAAAACCGCAAAGACTGATTTCTGAATTACATTTCTTTTCTATCACAGGTTGTCAAGAAGAACCTACTCATCATAATCACTCAGGGACCAGGTCTAATGAAGCAGCCATATTTCTGGTTGCTGTGCTAGAGGTAAAGAAAGCTCTGGAAGGTTTCACCCTGTCAAATCGTTCTACTCATTTCATTGGCTAAAATTAGGGGATCCATATCCCCCAAGTGAATGAGAATTAATATTTGTGAACAGCATTAATAAATATCATGATGGCCAGTGTGCAGAGTGTGGGATTGGGATGGGAATAAGGGAAGGATTAAGTCGAAGGGCTGCTTTAGTTCTGGATTTGTACAGCATTCCTTTTCCCACCACTATAATCCCCTGACCCCTACCAGCACACACACTATCATATACTTCATGTAAGGCAACCATTTTCATTCAATTATCTGTTTTTCAGAGAGACAGAAAAATACCCATTTTAATCTGGCATGTATTTGTGCCCCTAGATCAGCCTGTAGCTCTGTGAACTGGAATTATTGTCACAGCAGTTTATACTATGGCATCATCAGGTACAACTTGATTTATCTTATAAATAAAATCTATAGATCTTTATTTGTCTAGTGGGTCAAGTTGTGACTACTGGAGTGTCAAATTGCCTTTGCATTAAAAAAAAAAATCTAACATAGAAGGGGTAAAGGGTAGTTTCACTAAACTGATATTGAAAAAAAAAGTCCTATGCATGTATCAGCCTTCATCTCCCATGACCTGTTCTAGCACGAGACCTCACACGTCCACTGAGCACCACTGGCCCTCAGATGAAGTTGTACCTGTTTCAGATAACTCTGACTATTTCACTTTCTTTCAATTGCCCAAAAGACTTAGGGAAGAAAGAAGGAATTTCTTGCCTGTTTAGAATCCTGAACCCACATAAGGCCAGGAACCAATTACTAACATATTTGGGGACATAGAACAATGGATTGGTCACTATCACATAGGCACAGATGTGCTGCTTTATCTCAAATGTTGCCGTTAGTAACAAAGACTTTTTTCCCCTCCAGCATCTTTCATGGAAACAGCATAATTGTACAAGGAATTGGTCCTTTTTAATTAACTTTTTACTTTCAATCCTTAGGCACAAAAGAAAATAATGAAAAATCACCATGAAAGAGCTGGTAACACCTACTGATTTTTTTTTGCAATATTTCTAAACGTTTTGTTTCTATGTACAAACACTTTTACCTTAGCATTTTAGTTATCAGAGAGATTCAATTCTATTAAGTTAAAGAAAAACGATAGAAAAAGTTACATTATTCTCTTTTTCATTAAATTTTCTATTTAGATTTCCTTTTATGTTTCCCTTCACTCTAATTGTATTTCATTTGGTTGCATATGTTTCCTATTTTTTTATAACACTCTGAGTTCTGCTCTACCCCAATCAATTTTCAAGCATTTCTCTCTCCTCTCTAAACATAAGTGAAAAAACTTGATATTTTTACCTCTTCTCTTAATATCAAAATGTAACTTGTATTCAGTTTATTTATGTTTGCTCATTTTTCATATTTATTCAATAGGCTTTGAACAGGACAGTGATATTTAATGAGCTGATACATGATTTTTGAAAATGCTTACATTGGATTGATACATAGTGCTTAGGTTGCATGACAATATTGGTATGTAAATATGTGATATTATTACTAATATTTTTATTTGTTTGTTAATTACACCGATACATTGATAAATTGCACAATGGCCTGACAAAGTTCCCCCTTTTTGGCCCTTTCTCTCCCATAAAGGGGACTTATATTCAACCTTCCAAATCAGTTCTAATTTTAACACTTCTTTGGACCTTCCCTGAACCCAGGTTAGAATAGGTTTCCTCCTACATTATGCTGTCACACAAGTACATGTACTTGTTTACCTTTCTTGCTTATAAACAGTGAACTACTTGAGAGCGAGGGCTTTTTCTTTTTCTTTGTGATAGTACTGGTCCTGGTGATATTAGGTATGATGCAGATGTGTGCTGAATGAATAATTCACAGAGTTTTAGTCATTTAAATACATGATAACTTCCTTTTGGTAGGAAATAACTATCAGGGCCAATTGTCTTCTTTCACTGCATCTGAGTTTAAGATGCTAAAAGAAATGTTTCAAACTTATAGTTTGCTTTGGGTAATATGGACATTTTAACAATGTAAATTCTTCCTATCCATGAGCACGGTATATGGGCTTCCATTTATTTGTATCTTCTTCAATTCTTTTCTTTAGTGTCTTATAATTTTCTGAGTACAGGTCTTCATACCCTTAGTTAAATTTTTTTGAGAATTTCTATAAAATGTATTTGAGCCAAACAGAGATATGCCTGGAAGCAAAATCTCAATAGACAGAAAAAGGCTCCCCCTCGTTGGTTAAAGTTATTCCTATGTATCTTTTAAATGTAATTGCAAATGGGACTGTTTTCTTAGTTTCCCTTTTTGATAGTTCATTATTGGCATATAAAATATATAACCAATTTCTGAATATTTATTTTGTATTCTGATATTTTATTAAATTCACTTGTCAGTTCTAGCTGGGGTTTTTGGGGTTTTTTTTTTTTTGGTGGAATTTTAAAGGTTCTCTACATACAGTATTATGCATCTGCAAATAATGACAGTTTTACTTATTTCTTTCCAATTTGGATGTCTTTTATTTCTTCTTCCTGTCTGACTGAGGTGGCTAAGGCTTTCAGTACTATGTTGAATAAGAGTGGTAAAAGCAGGCCCAGCTGGCATGGCTCAATGGTTGAGTGTTGATCTATGAACCAGGAGGTCATGGTTCAATTCCAGGTGAGGGCACATGCTCAGGTTGCGGATTCCATCCCCAGTGTGGAGCATGCAGAAGGTAGCCAATCAATGATTCTTTCCTATCATTGATGTTTCTATCTCTCCCTCCTCCTTCCTCTCTCTTAAATTAATAAAATCCTATATATTAAAAAAAAGAGTGATGAATGCAGACATACCTCTTGTTCTTCATCTTAAGGGAAATGCTTTTATTTTTTTCCCATTGACTATGATGTTAGCTGTGGGTTTGTCATATATGATCTTTATGATGTTGAGATATGTCCCCTTTCTTCCCACTTTGCTGAGTTTTATCATGAATGGGTGCTGGATTTTGTTAAAAATTTTTCTGCATCTATTGATATGATCATATGATATTTGTCCTTCATTTTTTAATGTAGTTTATCATATTAATTGATATACAGATATTCTACCATCCTTTCATCGCAGGATGCAATTCTAATCAAAATACCAATAGCATATTTCACAGAACTAGGGCATAAATTCCAAAAATGTATATGGAACGACAAAAGACCCTGAATAGCCATTGCAATCTTAAGAAAGAAGAACAAAGTTGGCAGAATTATGTTACTTGATATCAAACTACTACAAGGCCACAGTAATCAAAAGAACATAGTACTGACATAAAAACAAACAAATAGGTCAATGGAACAAAATGGAGAGCTCAAAATTAAATTCAGGCCTATGTGGTCAATTAACATTTGGCAAAAGAGACAAAAACATACAATGGGGTAATGACAGTGTATTCAATAAATGGTGTTGGGAAAATTGGACAGATACATGCAGACAAATGAAACAAACATTTTCTTACACCATATTCAAGAATAAACTCAAAATGGATTAAAGACTTAAATGTAAGACTTGATACAATAAAAATCCTAGAAGAAAACATAGGCAGTAAAATCTCAGACATTTCTCACAGCAATATTTTATCTGCTATATATCCTTGGGCAAGGGAAACAAAAGAAAAAAATGAACAAATGGAACTATATCAAACTATAAAGTATTTTTCACAGCAAAGTAAACCATAAGCAAATGAAAAGACAACCCACTGAATGATTGAATATATTTATCGATGATGCATCTGATAAAGGATTACTATCCAAAATTTATAAACAACTTGTATAATCCAACACCAAATTACCCCAAACAATCCAAGTAAAAAATAGGCAAAAACCTGAATAGACATTTCATCAAAGAGGACATACAGATGGCCAATAAACATAAGAAAGATGCTCTATGTCACTAATTACCAGAGAAATGCACATTAAAATCACAATGGGTATGACCCCACACCTGTCAGAATGGCTAACATCAAGAAATCAACAAATGAGTATTGGTGGGAATGTGGAGAAAAGGGAACCCTGGTGCACAGTTGGTGGGATTGTAGATTGGTTCAGCCACTGTGGAAAACAGTGTGGAATTTCCTCAAAAAAATTAAAAATGGAATTCCTATGACTTATCAATTCCACTCCTGGTAATATATCCAAAGAAACCTGAAACACTGATTTGAAAAAATATATGCACCCCTATGTTCATTATAGTTCTATTTACAACAGCCAAGATTTGGAAGCAGCTCAAGTGTCCATCAGTAGACGAGTGGATAAAAACGCCGTAGTACATTTACACAATAGAATACCAGTCAGCCATAATAAAAAAGGAAATCTTACATTTTGCAACAGCATGGGTAGATGTGAAAAGTATTGAGCTAAATGAAATAAGCCAGTCAGAGAAAGAAAAATATCATGTGATTTCACTTGTGTGTGGAATCTAGTGAACAAATTAAACAAACAAAATTGAAATACATTCATAGATACAGAGAATTGACTGACAGATGTCAGAGGAGAGGAAACTTGAGGGAGCTGGGTAAAATAGGTTGAAGGGGTTTAACAAAGAAAAACGAAACAACTCATAGACACAGACAGCAGTACGGTGATTACCAGAGGGAAATGGGGTTGAGGGAGGTAGAAAAGAGTAAAGGGGAGATAAATGTCAATGGCAAAGGGGAGATAAATGACTATGGTGATGAACATACAATACAATACACAGATGATGTATTATAGAATTGTACACTTGAAACCTATGTTATTAACCAATGTCACCTCAATAAATTCAATAAAAATAGGTAAATGAATAAATAATAAAATAAAATAAAAGCTATGTTTTGCATATTGTATTGGTAGGAGGTGATGAGGAGAGAGGGGAAAAAAACAGATCCCAAACCTCCAATGGTAGATGTTTAATTTTAAATGGAAGGAGAGAGTCAGGAGAATAAATTAAGGAAACAGCAGGCTTAGTAAAATTCTGCACATCAAAGAGGAAGCCTGTTATTTTAGAAAGACCAAAGAGGAATATTATGTATCTGCCTCCTACCTTAACTCTGTAATTGCCATTGAAATTGGAAAGTCTCTCTTAGACATATTTTCTTAGCAAGGGTTCTAAAAATTGCTTTCTATTGTCTCACCATCATCACTGCTCTACAATCATCTCTCCCAATAGACGGAGTTAATTGAAGTCAGTAAGTACCCTGGCTTTATTTATATTCCTTTTTCCTGGCTAGAGAATCATAATTTATTTGAAGAAATATGTGGAATTTGATCATTTTTTAATAAATACTTTTTTTGTATTAGCTAAATGGGGTGTGGCCCAATTTAAATAAAAATGTATGTAGAGCATACTAGCGCTTTATATAGAATAAGATTATGACTATTTTTAATTTTTAAAAATTACAGTATTTTAAATAAAGACAGAAAATATTGGAGAGTTTTTTGTTTTTTTTTACATTTTGAGAACTTAAGTATGATGACTTTATAGGACAAAAAACAGTTGCCCACATGAAAGAGGTTACTATACGGTTTATGTATTCAATGTTGATTAAATATTTACTAGCATCTTGAACATTTCTATTTTGTTTTTTCATATCAGCCATGTCTTAAAACAACACAGGTGTTACAATTGTCTAGATCAGAAATCTAATACCTCAATACTGCAATTCAACATTACCTAGGGTTTCAGAATATCAATGATATATGTATATTGTCAAATGGCCAATTGAAATATGTTGCAGTGGCCATGACCACAACAAGCAAGCTGTTGTCCTCATCACTGACATATTTAGCAGAGGTGCAAAGGATTGAAAGAGCTTGGAAGATTTAAGTGCATTGGTTTCTGAAAAGAGAGCTGCTTAATGATGGCGTATGGCAGGGTCAGGGTTAAGCAGCAAATGCTTGCCAGTTATAAATAGTGAACACTGAGGCAATACCTCATGGACTGGGTTATAACATTTAAAAGCCAGTGAAAATGGCAATTGGGATTTTTAAAAAATATATTTTTATTGATTTCAGAGTGGAAGGGAAAGGAAGAGAGAGATAGAAACATCAATGATGAGAGAGAATCACTGATTGGCTGCCTCCTGCACGCCCCCCACTGGGGACTGAGCCTGCAACCAGGGCATGTGCCCTTGACTGGAATCGAACCCAGGACCCTTTAGTCCACAGGTGGATGCTCTATCCACTGAGCCAAACCGGCTAGGGTGGCAATCGGGAATTTGGTAGAGCAGAGACTCTGGCAAATACAGTTAAGGGACACTCACTCACCTAAGAGCACCAACGACATACTTCACCTTTAAAGCCATTCTCATGCTAGCATTTCCCCCGGAAAGAATGTCTTTGAGAAATGTTGAGGAATCTGTCAATTCTGGAAGCCAATCAAAACAGTCAAAACTTCAAGTAAAACCCAAACTGTTTTTCATCTTTAAATGGTTTCATAATCATGAAAACATAAATGTTTGGAAAATTCTTCTACAAGACAAGATGCAAACATAAATAAATGTGTAAGATTAGGTGACAGTATTGGAACCCTGACCCTGAACCTGACACAGAAGTGTTGGGAATGAGTAATTTCCTAGTGTCTATCATACAATTCTCCTTCGATTATATAGAAACAAGGCCCATGGGCGGCCTGGCGGTGGTGATGTGGCATGTGTGTGTGGATGTGTCTGTACGTGTGCCTTTATGTCAGTGTCTGCAAGCCTCTGCTCTAGCAGACAGAGGAACCAGACCTGTCTGAACTGGAAAGGAGCCTGCACTACTATTTTTCCTCCAGATTCAACTTCTTACCTGCCAGGATCACATGTCCTTACATCTACAAACAAAGGTCAACAATTTAGCCCCTTGCCACACCCACCCCTCCCTTTGTTCTTCGTGTCTCCTGCTGTATAAATTGCTGGCACTGCCATACCTTTCTTCATCAGGAGGAAACCTGGGGTTGTGCCCATAGAGAGGAAATCAATCATAAGAAATGGGAAGGAGGGCGATCAGAACCCTCCAAGCATCCTGGAAAGTAAGTCATTTAGAGAAGCAGTGTCCCTAAATCACTGTGGACATCAACCTAATTATAAAGACATTGATGATCGGGGCGGTGGCGGTCCGCCTCTCAGGAGCAGCGGGAGCCTTTGGCTGCGAGCAGCCCTCTGTGGTCTTGTGGTTCAAAAAGGAAGATGCAAATAAGCATGTGGGAACCTGTGGGAAGGGGCAGCTTTAGTACTTTGTGTACACTCAGAGTAAGGACAAGGATTCACATGGCAGCCAGGCGTACTTTCCCTGCCTAACTACCTGTTTTCAGCCCGATGGGGGCCCACTGTCTTAATTAGGCACCTCGCTCCACACAGAAAGAATAGCACAGCAGTGCTGCTTCGTGTTTATGTATTCTGCTCAGTCCCCTTTGTGTAGTAAGAGCTGTTTTGGATACTAAAACTGATTTGCATCTTCTTTTTTCTTAACCTTGGCTCTACAGTTGGCTAGCTGTCTGCAGCTGTACTCACCTCACCAGAAGGGCCATACCTCACTATGCTGACAACTCTTTACATTCACCCAAAATAAAAACAATTGGGATTTAGGTCTCTTACCATCACCCTATAAAACATGACAGGCAAATGGGCAAGACATTGAAATGATTGCAGCTAAACACCAAGGGGGCGAGGGGGCAATCCTATATAATAAAAGGCTAATACACAAATCGACCGAACAGCCCACAATCGGTCGCTATGATGCACACTGACCACCAGGGGGCATATGCTCAATGCAGGAGCTGCCCCAAAGGGGGAGCGCTGCTCAGCCGGAGGCCGAGTTCACAGCTGGAGAGCCCAGTGGCCGTGGTGGGAGCCTCTCCCGCCTCCATGGCAGCACATCGCCAGCCATGATCCCGGCTTCTGGTTGAGCAGCGCTCCCCATGTGGGGCAGCTCCTGCATTGAGCATCTGCCCCTGGTGGTCAGTGTGCATCATAGCAACCAGTTGTTCTGCCATTTGGTCGATTTGCATATTAGCCATTTATTATATAGGATGAGAGGGAGACTTCATTCAAATTTTAAAATGCAGCTGGCAAAACCCCTCAAACCAGTGAGAACACTGCATGGCAAAATCTCCCCTGCTTTGCAATGAGCTCAACATTCACAGACAGTTCTTACGTAAGGGAAGGAAGGAAATGAACTTGTTTTTGATGCATCCTTGTTCTGATCTGAAATGTCTTGACATACACTTGACAGCTCTGGCTATCTTTGGCTTTTGGGTCATGCTTGTATCTTAATCCCTTATACCACTGAGTGTTTTGGAATAAAAAGCATTCATAATTTCAGATTGCACTAGAGAATATCAGGACTCTATTGTGTATACAAAGTAACATATCCCCCTTTTTAACGCTGGCAGATTGCATTACCTTTTAGAGTGGATAGTAATTTGCGGGAATCAGAAAAGAAAGCTCAGTACTCACAAGGAATGAATTGTGCCAGTTTAAAGTTATCCAAATACTTTAAAAGTGAGTCACCCTCCTTCCTGACAGGTGTTAGACATGTTACCAAAAGAACGCTGGGAGGGCTGTAAACAGCAAGTTAAGCCTCAATTAATCATTTCTGCAGTAGCTAAATTGTAATGACAGAAAACAAGAGTGCTAAATATAATGGCAGACAATGTATTTAGTAGCTCTATGCATTTCAAAACTTTATTCATCCAAAGTGATTTAATAGGTTTGCAAGCTTTTAGAGGCAGCATAGCACAATCCACTTCAGGCTTTGATAGAGGAGATAAAGCCATCTTTCACAATAAACTTCATAGGTATTTTAAATTAATGTTCTAAAAAGTGACTTGAATGTGTTAAAGTACTACATAGTGATTACGTGTTGTGATTATGTGTTTTTGAGGACTATATTTAAACATTTCTATCTAATATGATGAGCTAGAAGCAAAAATAAATCAGCCCAGTGGGGAGAAGAGTATTGAGATAAAAATAAACAGTTCTAGTGGCAGAGAGGAAATAGAATAGTAAACTGGTCCAATGGGAGTTCCAATGAATGACTTGATTGGTTATAGTAGAACCACTTATCATCCTTGGCAAGGGCTATCTCAGATTCCCTGCTTTTTCTGCACTGATTTGAGGAAAGCTTCCTTCTTATGTGCGCACTTATTTATACATGCACTCAAACAAGTTTCTAAGAAACCAAGAGAAGGCAAATGCTTCTCTGGTTCTGGTCGTGGTGACTCACTAACTATAGCTGCATGGATCTGCCAAAGTGTTGTGGTGGCCAACATTCTCTCTACACCCTTGTCCTCAATGTGGTTTATGTAAGCTGACATCATGAATGCTGGATATTAAGGGAAGCAGAGCATAGAGATTAAGAGTGCGAATTTGGGCCCTAGCTGGTTTGGCTCAGTGGATAAACATTGGCCTGAAGACTGAAGGGTCCCGCATTCAATTCCAGTCAAGGGCACATGCCCTGGTTAAGTGCTCCATCCCCAATGCGGAGGGGGGGGAGGGTTGGGGGGGCAGGGGGGATGTACAGGAGGCAGCTGATCGATGATTCTTATCATTGATGTTTCTATCTCTCCCTTTCCCTTCCTCTTTGAGATCAATAAAAATATATTTTAAAAAAATAGTGTGAATTTGGAACCAGACTTTTTTGTTCCAAATTTACCAATTACTAGTTGTGTGACCTTGGGACAATTATTTAAACTCCATTAGTGTCAGGTTTCTTGTATTAAAAAATTATGATAATTGTACCTACTTAAGGATTGTTGGGAAGATTAAGTGGTAATTTATAAAATTAGGATGTAGTAATAACTATATACCTGTTGGTTTTAATTTTTCTTCAATTAACCTAGTAGACTGTAGTTCCAAATTGCTATTAGGATATATCTTGATGTCTATGAAAGAAGCAAGATCTTCAGACAATGACAAAGAAAAGAAGGAAAGTCTGGGGTAGAGCCATGACTTCCGAGGCCAACGAGATGATTCCGTTTAACTCTGTGCCATGCCAACTTCATCTGCAATATTAGTTACTTCTCCAAATCATGATAAAGATTAATCATGTTTTTAATGGAATTAGAGTCTTTAGATATAGTGTTTATTTTATTTTTATAAAGGAAAAGATAAAATTTCTGCGCCTATATAAAATTTATATTTCAATTTTAAATAAGGTATTAGTATGTACATATATACATCAAAACCGGAATTTGATATTGTTAATCTGTGTCCAAAATGTTTTGGGAAGCTAGTTGGGTGTAGATAAGGAGCAAGGATAGTAAGTAATATTTGTTTATACAAGAATCTAAATTTTTGTAGAAAATATTTCAGATTTTTAAAAATATTTCTTTAGGTACACTTATTGAAGAATTTTTAAAAGTTCAGTGCTACAAGTAGATAGAAATTTAGAGGACACCAAATCAGGACCTTATTTTAGCAAAAATAGGAAGAGCTATCTTTTTTTCTTTTGATTTTCAATATAATATAATTTTTTAAAAGGTCATATTACATTCAATAAACTCGGTTTAAAAGTATGTGCAAGATGTTATGAAAATGTATTGAAATAGAAAAAAAATTCAGTGCTAGAAGTAAAAGAACCATAACCAAATTAATTTTTCAAGCAAAAGAGCATGGACAGATATGTGGGAGCTGTAGTGTCTCATGAAGGAAATAAGTTGAAATAATTTTAAGTAACAGGATAACTAATCAAAGCAACTGACCATTTGCTGTGATATCTGCTGATATCAGATATTAGAAATAAAAATATAAGCTCATTTTCTGGATCATAAACAGTGATGTTGAATGTCAAGTGTTTAAAATAATATCCAAGTCTGACAATTGTCTCCTAATTAAGTCATTTAAAATATGCATAGCAAACCTGTGCTTGTTTTCCAAAGAGTGCTATTTTTCCAAAGAGTGGAAGAAACTCTTTGGAAAAATAGCATTATTTGGTAGACTGTGGATTTGCAGAACCTACAATAACTGGAAGCTCCACAGAAGCAGAAGCTAAGTTTGCATTGATACTTTTGTTCAGGTGCAAGCCCTTAGGACTTTGATGAGATCAGAAATAGGTTTTCTGACAGATTACACAGCAGGAAGTAAACTTTTTTTAACCATTGAAAATAAATATTACAAGGTAGTAGGAAATCGTGAGCCTAATTTCTGGTTCATGAACAATGATCTTGAATGTCAAGTGTTCAAAATAATATCCAATTTTGCCAATAGTCTCCTAAGTCATTAAAACATTTTTAAAATCTGAATAAGCAAACCTGTGCTTGTTTTAGATCCTTTGCACTACAATTCTCTCACTTTAGAATACCTCAGGCCTTCCTAAGGTTACTTATTTCATTCAGGTTTCAAGTGAGTATCATCTCCTCCCACAATCCTTTCTGACTTTATAACCTAAGGATACCCCATCCATTCCAAGCTCAAAGATAGAGAAATTCTGATTTTCCCTGGATGTTCCTTGTTAATATTGCCCCTTAAAGAATAGAACTAAGATTTAGAAATTAGATTGGACAAAGTCACCTCATAGTGTGTTACTTCACCATAGGCTTATTAAGTGGCCCTGTTTTACTTTTTAACTGTCTACATATTTCAGAAAGGCAAAGATAAAAGGAAATAAATAATATTAATTTTGTATTCCTAGCTTAAAAATGAGAAATATTTGATAGTATCCTATCTAATAAAAGAGTAATATGCAAATTAAACATCACTCTGCTATACCCATAAGCCACGCCCAACAGTCAATCAGGAGTGAGTATGCAAATTAACCCAACCAAGATGGCTATGGCCACAGAAGGAGAAGGAGGCTTGCGTTTCCCCTGGCAATGGAGGAAGCCAAGCTTTCTGCACAGCCTGAATAGCCCAGGCCTCCACTCAAGGCTACAAAGTTTCAATTATAGAAGATAAATAAATCCCAACAGAAATGGCTGCAGCAATGGAGCAAGCAGGAGGCTTGGCTCCCCTCAAGGCTACAAAGTTTCAATTACAGAAGATAAATAAATCCCAGATACCAGGGCTTCCACTTGGGTTGCCGGGGGGGCGTGGCCAGCCTGCAAACCACCACAGGCCCCTTGCCCAGGCCGCCCCATGCCCCAAGGGAACCCCCACCCTGATCTGGGATACCCTTCAGGGCAAACCAGCTGGCCCCCACACATGCACCAGGCCTCTATCCTATCTAATAAAAGAGCAATATGCAAATTGACTGTCACTCCAACACACAAGATGGCTGCCCCCATCTGGACGCAAGATGGCCACCACAACATGGCCAGCAGAGGAAGGCAGTTGGGAGGGACCAGGCCTGCAATGGAGGGCAGTTGGGGGCAATCAAGCCTGCAGGGGAGGGCAGTTAGGGTTGACCAGGCTGGTAGGGGAGTGGTTAGGGGGTGATCAGGCTGGTAGGCAGAAGCAGTTAGGGGCAATCAGGAAGGCAGGCAGGCGAGCAGTTGGGAGCCAGCAGTCCTGGATTGTGAGAGGGATGTCCAACTGCCTGCCTAAATGGGCAGTCAGACATCCCTTGAGGGGTCCCAAATGGGAGAGGGTGCAGTCTGGGCTGAGGGACACCCACCCCCCCCATGCACGAATTTCATGCACTGGGCCTTTAGTAACTCCTTAATATCCTAAAATGTTGCCCCTTCTTAATGTCACATAAAATACATGTACAAATTGAAAGCAGAAATGGGAATCTGTTAACTTTATTTGGGGTGGAAAGCTTAAATTTGTTTTTCATTGTAGAGTGACATGTGAGAAAAATCACTATAGTCCCTATACATATATATGCATTTATTTTACATATTCTGTTCAAGAAACTCTAGTTGTAAGTGGCTTGTTATGTGATTTGAAGTTATCAGAGATGATCGTCCCTTGGAAAGTAAATTTTCATGTGTGATTATGGCAAGAGAAAAGAAATGAAGTTTTTAATTGAGGTTACAGTATATGGGGTTCTTTTTTTGGTTAAGGGTCAGGAAGCAGTGAATTTTTACTCTAAAGATAATGAAAGTTTTTTTGTGTGTGTATACATTTTGTAACATCCTGTCCATAATATTAAATCCTGGTTTTGAGGGACTACAATGTTAAGTGTCTAAAATATGCTCATTGATGGAATGAGTTTTCTGTGTGGAATAAATAATGTTTGATTAAATCCATTTTTTGCTTACAGGATAAAATATTGTATCTGACAAAATTTAATTACCTCCACATCCCACACATTAACATAATGTGGATTTTCTAAGCTGCCTTTATACATGAAAAAATATAAGCAGTCATGAATGAAAGTAAGTAGAGGTTATTGTAGTAGCAGTTTTCCAGTGCTTTCCAGAAGTTTTTATAGCAGATCAGTTCTTTGTACTTGAAAAAGTTGATGATGACCCAGTGGGCAGTTATGATATATTCTCTCAGGTGAAAGTGTGACCACAGAAAACTGAAATATGTCCAGAGAAGAACTTTATTTTACTTTTATTAAAATTTACTAGAGGCCTGTGCACAAATTCGTGCAACCAGTGGGGTCCCTCAGCCTGACCTGAGGGATAGAGCTGAAACCAGCTCTCTGACATCCCTTGAGAGATCCTAGGTTGAGAGAGGGTGCAGGCTAGGCTGAGGGATCTCACTGGTGCATGATCGGGGCCGGATCGGGGCCATGCATGGACATAGAAGGTTGGCCAGCGGGAGGGTTCTTGGGCATGTCCGGCCCATCTCGTTCATTCCCGATCGGCTGGAGCCCAGCAGCAAGCTAACCTACCAGTCAGAGCTTCTGCCCCCTGGTGGTCAGTGCACGTCATAGAGAGAGGTTGAGCAGCCTTAGCATATCATTGGCATATTACGCTTTGATTGGTTGAACGGATGACTGGACACGTAGCATATTAGGCTTTTATTACATAGGATCATTTCTATAAAGACACCAAGAAATTAAGTTAGATTATTTATTCTAAGAAAGGATGTTTGAAGAAAGTTTATTAATTAAAGTTTATCAGGATTCAAATGTAGCAAAACAACTTTTTAAAAGGAGGAGTGGTGTGAACAGATCTCTAAGAATGTGGAAAAAAAATGTTGTAGGACAGAGTCACAATAACAAAGCTGAATATTTATGTTTATGTTTTCCCCATGCTTAATTATTCCAGTGAAATATCCATTTCCTGAGAGTTGATGTTTTACACATAGTTTTATTGAGTTATAGTATATACGAAGAAAAATTCAATTATTTGCATGTTCATTTTAATTAACTTTGACAAATAATTGCAGTTGTGTTATACAGCACTACAACCAAGCTAGAGGACATTCTGATCATCCCAAAAAGACCCCTTTGAAGTCAATATCTTCAGGAGTCTATAATAATAAAAGCATAATATGCTAATTAGACCAGACACCCTTCCAGATGTCCTTCCGGAAGAAGCTGGGGCTGCAAGGAAAGCCAGGGTCCTGGGTGCCAGAGGGAAGCTGGTGCCAGCAGCTAGGGGAAAGAAGGCTCACTCTTGCACTAATTCCATGCATCGGGCATCTAGTGCAGTGGTCAGCAAACTCATTAGTCAACAGAGCCAAATATCAACAGTGCAACGATTGAAATTTCTTTTGAAAGCTAAATTTTTTAAACTTAAACTTCTTCTAACGCCACTTCTTCAAAATAGACTCGCCCAGGCTGTGGTATTTTGTGGAAGAGCCACACTCAAAGGGCCAAAGAGCTGCATGTGGCTCGTGAGCCGCAGTTTGCCAACCACTGGTCTAGTGTTACATAAACATTATTAGAGAGTATGGAAGTTCCAATTGCTCCACATTTTTGTCATCATTTGACATTTTCAGATTTTATTACTATTAATGCTATTTTAGCCATTCAATACATGGGTCTTGGTATCATTGTGGTTTTAGTTTTCATTTCCCAAATATTGTGATGATGCACCTCTTTTATGTACTTATTTATTTTTGTGGCTTTATTTGAAGCATCTGTTCAAAATGTTTTCCATATCTATTTTGTATAATATGTCTTCCTATTAATATATAATACTTCTTTACATATACTGAGTATCAATCCTTTGTGTTTTTCAAACATCTCTCCCAGTCTGTGGGTTGTCTGTTTTCTTAATAGCATGTCTTTCAAAGCTCAGAAGCTTTATTATTTTGCTGCAGTCCAATTGATCATTCTTTCCCTTTATGGTTCTTGCTTTTTGTGTTACACCTAAGAAATTTTTGTTTAATCTAATGTGAAACTTTCTATGCTTGCTTCTAGATATTTTATTTTTTAAATCATTTTTTATGTTTCAATTGCAGTGGACATACATTATATTAGTTACACTCCACTGATTACATAACCTACTAAGTGATTATCCCAATTAATCTTGTACCCAGGTGACACCATACAAAGCTATTAGAATATTATCCACTATATTCCTTAAGCTGTACTTTACACCCCCATGACTATTCTGGCACAACCAATTTGTACTCCTTAATCCCTTCACCTTTTCCACCAATCCCTTCAACCCCACTCCCATCTGTAACCTTCAAAATGTTCTCTGTATCTATGAATCTGTTTCTGTTATTCCACTTGTTCATTTATCTTGGTTTTTAGATTCAATAGTTGATAGATATATATTTATTGCCATTTTATTGTTCATATTTTTTATTTTTTTCTTCTTCTTAAAGACACTTTAATATTACATATAATACTGATTTGATGTTGATGAACTCCTGTAGCTTTTTCTTGTATGGGAAGCTCTTTATCTATCCTTGATTCTACATGTTAGCTTTGCTGGGAAGAGTAATTTTGGTTGTAAGTTCTTGTTTTTCATCACTCTGAACATTTCTTTTCAATCCCTTCTGGTATGTAAAGTTTCTGTTGAGAAATCCACTGACTGTCTTATGGGAGCTCCCTTGTAGGTAACTAACTGCTTTTCTCTTGCTGCTTTTAAGATTCTCTCTTTGTCACACTGGGAGGTAGCTCAGTTGGTTAGAGTGTTGGCCTGATATGCCAGGTTGTGGGTTTGTTCACAGATCAAGGCACATACAAGAAAACAACCACTGAAGGCATAAATAAGTGGAAGAACAAATCAATGTCTCTGTCCCTCTCTCTGTTTTTCTCTCTGTGTCTATCATCTATCTATCTATCTATCTATCTATCTATCTACCTACCTATCATCTATCTATCATCTATCTATCTATCATCTATCTATCATCTATTATCTAAGTATCATCCCTCCCTTCCTCTCTCTTTCTAAAATCAATCTATAAAAATAATTATAAAAACAGATTCCCTCTATCTTTTGCATTTTAATTATGATAAGTCTTGGTGTGGGTCTCTGTCACTTCATCTGTCTTGGGACTCCCTGCACTTGCTAGACATATATGTCTATTTCCTTTCACCACATTAGAGAAGTTTTCTGTCATTATTTTTTCAAAGTGGGTTTCAATTTCTTGCTCTATCTCCTCTCCTTCTGGAACCCACATGATGGAAGTGTTAGTATGGTTAAAGTTGACCAGAAGTTCCTTCCACTATCCTCATTTTTTTTGGATGCTGTTTTCTTTCTGCTGTTATGATTGAGTGGTTTTTTGCTTCCTTATATTCCAAATTTCTGATTTGATTCTCAACTTCATCTATACTATTGTTGATTTCCTATAAATTTTTCTTTTTTCCAGTTAATGTACCCTTCATTTCTGACTGGCCTTTTTTTAGTGCTTTTGAAGCACTCACTAAGTTCCTTGAGCATCCTTATAACAATTGTGTTTTTGTGTATTTGTTTTGTTTTTTAATTTTTTTTAATATATTTTATTGATTTTTTGCAGAGAGGAAGAGAGAGGGACAGAGAGCCAGAAACACCGATGAGATGGAAACCTCAATCAGCTGCCTGCCTCCTGCACACCTCCTACTGGGGTTGTGCCCACAACCAAGGCACATGCCCTTGACCAGAATCAAACCCGGGACCCCACAGTCCCCAGGCTGACGCTCTATCCACTGAGCCAAACCGGTCAGGGATGTTTCGTTTTTTTAAATCCTCATGCAAGGACATGCTTAGAGAGAGATGGGGAGGAGAGATAAAAATATTTATGTGAGAATATGAGAGAGAAACATTGATTATTTGCCTTCTGTACATGCCCAAACCAGGGATTGAACCTGCAACCCAGGTATGTGCCCTAATGGAATCAAACTGACTACCTTTTGGTGCACAGGATGATGCTCAACCAACTGAGCCACTCCAGCCAGGTACAAGTGTTTTGAACTTTGCATCTAGTAGATTGCTTATCTTCATTTTGTTTGGTTCTTTTTCCGGAGTTTTGTTTTGTTTCTTCATTTGAAACATGTTTGTTTATCTCATTAGTTTGGTCTCATTCCTGTGTTTGTTTCTATGTTTTAAAGAGAGCTGCTATGTCTTTCAGGCTTGGTCTAGTGGCCTGGTATAGTAGATATTCTATAGGGTCCAGCGGCACAACCTCACTGATCACCCAACCTGGGACTTGAGGTCCACCCCTCTCTCCATGTGGGCTATATAAACACTCCTTTTATAGTTGAACCTTGATTCCTATTGGCACATCAATGGGAGTGATTTACGCACAGGTAAATTGGCTACAAGAACTGGCAATCATTGACCTCTGACCACTGTGGAGTGTCAGCTATGCAGGTGATGACCCCCTAGAGCAGGACTTACTTCAGTGAGGCTCTGGTGTATGCTGAGTCTGACACTTGAGTGTATTACTTGTGAAGGTGATTGGTTGGTGGTGCTTTTACACAGTCTTAAGCTTTCCACTGGGTGCACTGGTGCTGGGGTCTCCCGGGAGGTGCAAACCAAGGTCAGCTGCCAGCTGTATTCTGCCCAAGGCCACCAGACATGAGCTATCTATAGATAGGTTTAATTGTGCTTGGCTTAGAGGTGCCCAGACAAGGCCAACCTGTGAACCATGGCCAGCTGCTGCTAGGGCCACTTAGGGAGAGGAAGAAGCTTGCTGAGGCCAGATGCTACTTGTTTGAGAGATTTTAGCAAAATCTAAAGCATGAGACAAGACAGGTCATTCATATAGAAAAACCACTGAAATAGCTTGCATTGGCCCAAAAGCTGGGTGGAGAGAGGTCTCAGGAAATCACTAGAGTGGGGCAAACAGTGTGAGCCAGATTGTTGGAGTCTCAAATATAGTGCCACCTCCTGGCTCTGTGGGAGGAGAGCTCATCAAAGAAACAATAGCCTCCAAAGCACTTCTGTCTAGGAGAAAGCTGCGCCCCCCATCCCCCCCCCCACCCCCCAGTTCTCATCCTGATGCCAGACAATTCAGTTTCTTCTCTGAGTCTGGTGCCTTTCAAGCTGCTGCCCCAGGGATGGAGCTCAGAGGGAGTGAGCCCAAATAAGTCCAAAGCTGACCCTTTAAGAGGAACTGCCTGGGACTTCAGAAGCCTTCAGTATTACTCAGTCTCAATTTCCACTCTTTTTTACACAGAGCACTTGTGGAAACTTCTCTTATAGCAGCAATTATGGGGCTGGAGGGTGGAGGGGGGTGGTGGTGTAAGGTTGGGACCCCTCACTCCTCAGAGGGGGCCTCTGCAGCTGAGATATTCCTCTCCTTTTTTTTTTCACCACATGTGGGTGTGGGACAAGCCCATTCCACACCTCAGCCCCTCCTACCAGCCTCAATGTGGCTCCTTTTTGAATTCCCTTGTTGTAGGACTTCCATTCAGCCAGATTTCAGGCTGAATGGAAGGTTGTTCTGTAGTTTAATTGTAATTTTGATGTAGTTGTGGAAGAATACAAGTACAAGTACCATGTTTACCTACACTGCCATCTTGACTGAAGTTTTCTTCTAAACATTTTGTAGTCTTAGGTTTTACATTTAGGTCTATGATCCATTTGACTTAATTTTTTGTATATGGTGCAAGGTATGGATTATGTTCCATGTGGCCACAGGGCTCAGGGTCATCCCCAGGGATTGTCAAGGTCTTAACAAAGGCACGCTCAATGAAAAAAAATATATATTTAAAAAATACTCTGTAATGTATAAAATTCTCAAAAGTAGCTACAAGTGGCAAATTCAGATAGCTGTAATTTGGCGAATGAGGGATTAGACATATTTTGTTAACACAGTTCCTAATTTCTCTTAATTTTATTTTGATTTCTATTTGTAGTCTTGGTAGAAGTATTTCAAGTCAAAATTCAGAACTGTAGGTCAATGAATTTAATTTACAAAATGCTCAGTTTTTAATATAATCTGTCATAGTGGTTAAAGGAACTTCAATTATTATTCTTCCTATTGGATTTTTAGTCAAGATACCTCTCAAACACAAAGTGGGTCTAGTATAAAACTTACTTCACTGGCTCGGCTGCTTCATTTAGAAAATATAAATTATAATGCTTGAAAACTCTTTTAAGCACAACCTACATGTTATTTATTTTTATAGACTATCTTAATTTCTTTTTAATGACTGTAAAAGTAATTCATGTTAGTTTTAGAATTTTTAAAAAATGAAGTACCAACTTATATTATCCAGAGTTAATTTACATTTACTTTTTGTGTATATTCTTCCATTATTTTTATTTTATATATATATATTACATATATATTATATATATATATTTCTCATAGGAGAATATGATTCCATTTTTTGCTTAATAAAAGCAAATATATCTATGTGCATGTATATAAACTTCTATTAGATATTAATGCATTATATTATTTGTATAACTTTTTAGTACTCTTATATCTGAGAACCCCATGAAATGTAAATTTGCAAAGAAAAAAATAGTAGGAAGCTCTTTGGTCCTGTATATGTCAGATATGTGTTTTTATTCTTCTTTGTAAAAAAATAAAATAAGATTTACAGAATATTTTGATTGTTTTTCCAACAGTTTCTGAACCACAATGTAGTTACAATTTCGAACTAAATCAAAAGCTGACATCACTTCAATAAAAGTACTCTGTTTAAGATGGTCCTTATTCTTTGCTTTAGAAATAACTCTGGTGTCTTAACTATGACTTCATAATAGAATGACTGGCCTTATAGACTGCAAAGAAAAGAGACAGGACATCACATGGCTACATGTAACTTAGAGTATATTAGCATACAAGTTTTCAATTTATTTTGTCTACATATGGAGACTGATACTTGGTCCAGGGTCATGCAGGTAGCTACATTTCCTCATGGAAATAAAGCGCTGTGCCTTTGTTTGTAGAATATGACTGAATTACACATCTAGCAAGTTGAAAATTTTTGAGCTTTTTGTTAATTATTTAGTCACATGGATATTTATAAATTGCACTCTCATAGACTCAAATAATTTTCAGTTTTTACATTATGACAAGCTTAAAAAAGATCAAACGTTACTTTAATTCACCATCACAAATCTGCTAAAAACATCTTCATTTTGGCCCTAACCGGTTTGGCTCAGTGGATAGAGTGTCAGTCTGCAGATTGGAAGGTCCCAGGTTCGATTCCATCAAGGGCATGTACCTTGGTTGCGGGCACATCTCCAGTGGGGAGTGTGCAGGAGGCAGCTGATCAATATTTCCCTGTCATTTATGTTTCTAACTCTCTATCTCTCCCCTTTCCTCTCTGTAAAAAATCAATAAAATGTATTTTAAAAAAATCTTCATTTTGTTTTCAAGTCTAATTAAAACAAAATTTTCTCATAGTAGAACATGTTACTTATTTGTTTAATGAAAGCAAAGGTAAGTATGTTTATGTATAGATATAAATAGATATATAATATGAAATTATTGTAAAATTGCAGAACAGCTTGTAAGATTACAGTATGGGTAAGTTGTGGCTTATGGTGAGTTAAGGACTTTATAAGGCAGTTTTGGAATTGATAAGAGAAAAATTCTAAGATATCCTAAATTAATTTACAACAGGCAGGGGGAGAGAGAAGGGAGGTTAATCAGTTATCAAACTGAAGGGCCCAAACCAACAAAAGACTGCTCACATTTCTGGTTGAATGTTGAAAATGAATCAACTTCCAGGTGACTATTTCATTTCTTATCCTGGAGAGAATAGCCAACCACCAGATGCCACTGCATCTTGCTTATGCATGAACTCTGTGGACTACTGCCCACAACCAATCCAAAAGGAGCAAATACTTCTTCCATACAGACTATGCACCTGTCCCAGAACTGCCTCTGTTTCACCTTCTTCCACTTTTTTTATCTAGAGCCAATGCAAATTCTTTCAAAACAACTTACATCTTTCTTCTCCAAACTCATTGTCAACCCCAGAATGGCAGCTATGTTTGTCTTCTCCATCTAGTTCCACTACTGATGGTTTACATGCATGTCCCAGGAACTGGTCCTTTCCCTGGCTAGCAGATAGCTCAATAAACCCTTTTTTTCAGAAAAAAGTTTGGCCTTGATGGTTTTTGTGAAACAGAATCAACAACTTTTAAAATCATTTAAAACACTTTTTTCTCAATTATAGAGCTAATGAAAATTTTTGTCTTATGACTCATTATAATTCAACTAGAGGCCCAGTGCACAGATTCATGCACCAGTGGGGTCCCTCATCCTGGCCTGCACCCTCTTGCAATCTGGGACCCCTCGGGGATGTAGTAGTGTGCAAAGTGGCAGGTGGCTGGGGAGAAGTCCAAGCCCGGGCTGGGCACCCATGAGCTCGCTCCTGCTCATCCCGGCCCCATTACACCTGCTGTTGCCGCCACTCAGTAGTGCTGCCGTGGAGGCAAGAAAGGCTTGCGCCGCTGCAACTGTGCTTGCCAGCATGAGCCCACCTTCTGCATTGAATGTCTGCCCCCTGGTGGTCAGTGCATGTCATAGCTACCAATCGACTGGTCATTCAGTCGCTTAGGCTTTTATATATATATAAATATTCTTTTGTGACTGCTGAATTTTTATTTGCTAGGCTTTCAAAAAAACTGGTATTAACATTACATTTGTCAGAGTTATGAGGTGAGAAAAGGCATCCAATCATGTCCTTAATTTTACTTAAGTTTACTAATGGGACTTTTAAAATAAGTTGTTTAAACATTGGTGATATAATTATTTAAAAGAGTTAGAGATGTGTACTCTATTCAGAAACCCAATGAAAGTTATTAAAATCAGAACATTCAAATACATTTCTTTTTATCTTGAGTTTCTAGCACAGTATCCGATACATACTGGACTCCAATAAATGGAGGATTAAATGATTGAATGAATGAATATGTTAGGTAACCTTTAAAACTGTTTTAATCCACAAGATCCATTCTTTGGCCATAAAGTGAAAGTGCAACTTTTTTTTTAAAGAACATACATAGATCAAGCAATTTCTAAATTACCTTGCAGCTGAAATTTGCTTGTATATATAATTTGTGTAAAACAAATCTTTAGGAAAGTCCAATTTGATAAGAGAGATGGCAAAGCAATACTCTGAAGTAGACAGTCATCTCCCAGCAATTTTATTCTCCCTGCTGGGAAATTTAGAACACAGTCTTAGAGTAACCTCAGGCTGATGCATTTACTTGTAAACACTTTGGCAGCAAATAGTTTTATGATGAAGCTAGAGATATGAATGTGAAAATGATTTGAAAATCCTAAAGTAATGGATAAGTAAAAGGGTGTTGTTGTTTTTTGTTTTAATTAGAGTTGAAAGAAGCTTGTAAGCTTGAATTCCTTCTTTAATTCTCCCCAATTCAGAAAAATACTGATGCTCCCTGTGGTAGCTCTGGAGGTGTCCTGCTCAGATCTCCTTTCAAGGTAGAACTTGTTATTTAATTACAAGGAGAGCAGTTGGCAGTTTCCAACTACAGCACATTCAGTATCCACCACAGCATCAAGAGTCCATGCCTACTCTTCCTGGGAAGCTCTCAGCCAGTAACTAAGCATGGCAGAGCTACTAAAGGCTTGGCCATTTCCAACCAACTGCATCCTCTCTAATAAGCACTATACTTTGGAACACTCCATCCGCTTAGCTGAGACTTTGTCAGACTGGAAGCAGAATCTGAGATACCTAATTTTTCTTTCCATCCTCTTTCCTTCCACAGGTGTCAGATTTTCTTCACAATATGAAGGGTTTCCCTGTGCAACCCTACTTCCTTTCCTTTCACTTTATCCTTCACAGGCATTACCTCCTCCACCTCTCCCTGAAAAAAAAGGAAAAAAACTTTCTACGCCTAACCTTTCCTTGGTGGTGTCCCCTTCCTGGAGGACTCAAACTGACACACTCCCCCTATCTGAAATATCTCATTCCATCTTCCACTCCAGTTTATCAAGCCTTATTGTAATTTCTGAATTCCTCTCAGTGGTGGGCCTGCTTTCTGTGGATGAGGCATGTGCAGTTGATGCTGAAAACAGGTTCTTTGCAGTGTTGGGAGAAAGGAATGTGGAGGGTCAGCAGGCACTAGTAGCAACTGCCCAGAGATTCCTGGTAATCCTCTATGTATTTCTTGGTTCTCCCTAAGGAGCAAGCATCATTCAAACATCCAATCCAATTTCTCTTTCTTTTATTCTGGGAGGAGAGTGGTGCTGAGGTGGGCCCTCCCTCTAACCAATGTTTTTCCTAGATTTTCAGGGGTTCTGTGCTCCTTATCCAATCACATCCTTTTCCCAGGCCAGGCTCCGCCCCTTCGTGTTGTCATTTTGGCTTCTACTGTTCATGCCTTAAAGTGGAAGCACCTCCCCCTACACCATGTTGATTACTACTAGGCATTAGCCCAACAGAAGAATTCCACCTCCACCCCCCTCTTCTCTCCCCAATAATCTTGGTTGCTGCCCAGTTGCTTCCCAGGGGAGACTCTTCCGGCTCTCCTGGAGGATAAAGTCTTGAAGGTGAGGATGCAGCCATCTCCTGGAGAATAAGTCTATGAATGCTACAGCTTCCTAGTAAATCAAGCTTATTGGAATGCTGTAACTTTCTAACGAAGCAGGCCCAATATCTGATTCAGTTTCCCATTTTATTAAGCTTAATAGTTTATTATTCTCAATGTCTGATTCCCTTTGCTCCCTTTCTTTATTAATAACTAGCTAATTACCTAGCTAGCACAGTTGCCTAGGACTTTTTATTTCGAAGGGTTCATGCTTAGTTTAATGCTCTTCTGTTGCCATCTTGAAATTCTTAATAATTTTCAAACAGGGTACACCACATTAATTATTTTGCACTGGGCCGCCAAACTATGTAGCCAGTCCTTTCTGCATTAAAATTATTTTATAAGATTAAAACATAGTGTTTACTACTTTTGATGAATACCTTAGTTCTTTGAAACATTTGTTTCCTGTTGGTATCTGATGTTGGCACTTCTTTTGTATTAAAGTTAGGAATGTCTTGCCATTTTGTACTCTGACTTGGGTAGTGGAGTGTGTGCATGTCTTCTTCCCTGAGATCACATGTGAACCTATTCTTTATTGCATATAAAGTTATCAAGTAAACATGCAGAAATGTCTGTAAATATTTTCTGAATAATGACACCAAGTCCCCTTACCATGAAAGGAGAGGGCAAAGATTTAAGAGGGGCAAGCTTAGATGTGTGAATAAACTAAAGCTTAATGCTTTAGAACTCTTCCATTCTTTCCCTCTTCCTCATAGGGTAAATGGAAAGAACTTGTTTTCCAGCTAAAACCCAGTTTCTTCTAACTTAAGTCCTCTCACTTCTGCTTGAAACAGCTCATCTGAGCCCAGCCGGCTTGGCTCAGTGGTTGAGCATTGACCTATGAACCAGGAGGTAAGGGTACATGCCCGGGTTGCAGGCTCCATCCACAGTGTGGGGGGTGCAGGAGGCAGCCGATCAATGATGCTCTCTCATCATTGGTGTTTCTATCTCTCTCTCCCTTTCCCTTCCTCTCTTAAATTAATAAAAAATATATTTTAATAAAAGAAACAGCTCATTTGAGAGAAATTCTCACTCATTGAAAATTATTTGTCTCCCCCCTCAAAGAGAGTTTACTTTGTCCTTCCAAGGTAAAAGGACAGCCCTAATAAACCTAAATAGCAAAAACACAAATTTCTATGGGCCAGGCACTATACTAATCATTTTACACTTAAAATTTTAATTATTCTTCATAAAAATTCTATGAAGGTATTACTACTGCTAATCTCTCAAAGGAATGAATTATGGTTTAGAAACGTTAGACAATTACCAAATAGAGCTGGGGTGTCACAACCTGAGTCTAATTGCCACAAGACCCAGGGAATTAACCAGTACTCTTTTATCTCAGACATACATGTTTACCTGGTATTTCTTTAGCAAAATATACAGCTGTCTCCACAGATGTGTTTCTTTCTAAGCACAACCGGCGGCGGGGGGGGTGGGGTGGGGTGTGTGTGTGAATCTTGAAGCTGCCCATTGGAGGGCACATGGGCAAGAACATAAGACAAATCTCAATTAGGAAATTTAAAAGAAAGCCATTAATTAATTGGGCAAGAGATATTTCCTACTTTCAGACCATCAAAAGCATGACATATTTCCCTTGTGCTGCAAATTACCTGAGAGACTTATCTACAGAAGGCAGACCTAATCTCCACAAATGACCTCAGTCCCTAGAGCTTCCAAAGCTGATATGCAAAGATGGCTGAAATTCAAAGTAGACAGTGCAGAATGTGCTGCAGGAAGCTTTCAAAGTACAAATTAACTCGTTTATCATGTCTGTGATAATCAAAGTAGCATGTTTAGCCTTGTATACCATTTCTCACGCTTTCCATAAACCACTTTTTTGAGGATTATAACTAAAACTCATTCCTGATACTGAAACACATTTTGGTTGATAGGGTATAACTGTTTTATTAGGCCTTGCAACTTGGCAGCTGGCCTCTTCGATTACACTTTTTAAGCAGGACATGCCTCCGAAAGAAAGCAAACCCTCTGTCCTGCGTCCTGCAGTGGGATTGGATGCGCTGCGGTATCTCACTGAGGCACACTTCCTGAAGCAAGAGTGCGTTTTTTGCAGATGGTTACATTTCGTCATGTAGTGCTACCAACAATTACATTCTCTTTTCTGGTTCCTATAGGCCAGCTATCTAAAATTAAGCTAGAATGTGCACATTTTTGTAAGTAGAACAGACTTGATTTAAATGGACCATAATAACTAATCATTTCTTCCTTAAAACATGCTGTGGTCGGCATAGACTCAGTGAAACCTCAGCAAAGGTGTTTCAAGTGTCATGATTTTTTTTTTTGTTTGTTTCATTGTTATATAAAGAATCCCCAAATTGAATTGTTTCTCTTTTTTTTTTTTTTTTTTTTTTTTTTACAATAGGAGAATGTGGCTTTCCTTTTCAGAATTATAAAACATCTTTTAACACATTAAAGCAACACTCTTCTATTTTGAATAGGTGTAAGTTGCTTTTGCCTCTGCCTTCCCATGCCATCCAAGTTTGAATCAAAGATACTTTCTATCACCAATATAACATGGTTATGTTACTGGAGAAATACGTGTTGCTAGTGGGAGTTGGGTTCTCGGGGTACCATGGAATTAATTTCCAGAGGCCTCCACGGGCAAATGAGAGGTAGTAGAAGATTTTATTTTCATGGAATTACATCCTTCAGTTTCTAAAGTCTCATTTCCCTTCATCCAGTCCTGGAAGAGGTGCAGAGTGTGTGTGTGTGGGGTGGGGGGGGGGGGGGGGGTGGTCAGCAGAGCTAGAAGCTAAGCCACTGTCCAGAGTGTCTGTTCCTTGATGGAGCTGGGTCCAGTCTAGCATTAGGCTAGTTGCAGTGTATTAATCCATTGTGTGTGGGGTCCACGTGGCTGTGGGGTCTGTGGGCGAATGCAGGGGAGCCAAGAGAGTGCATCCCCTGCAACAACAGTCCTAACTGTCCTGTGCGAACCAAGAGATCCCAGAACACTTTTGCAAAAATTAATAAATATAAGAATTTTTATAAAGTGGGTGGTCATATTTTTATGACAGGCTCTTGAACTACAAATTGAATCTGAAATATAACTTGATAATTTTCACCAATTTGTAAAGTTCTATTAAAAATCAAATAAGAAGCAACATTCAGGTTGAAACAAGGACCATATTCAAAGCATTTCAAAGGATCAGTTGATTCTGTATTTCTATAATGTCACATTTTCTTTCTCGTATGAAGTCACTGTCCTAACGTAATCTTTGAAGTATACTGTATTTGTGTCCTCTCATTTAATACTCATAAGAATGTTGCCAGGCTTGTACTGTTCATCCAGAGGATCACATGCCAAAGTTGATCAAGTAGGCTTGTCTCCCTTCGGGTTGAAAAAAGCAACACCTGCTGCCAGCCCGGATCGCGCGCCTCTGTACCTCAGGTTTTCAGTGCTTGTGCACGTCTCAATGCTCTTTTCTCTTTCCTTCTAGTTGTAGAACTTCCACTCAGCCAGCTTTCCTGTAGTTCTGGGTGATAGACATTTTGTCTTTTAGTTGTAGTTTTGAAATTGTTGTGCGAGGCAGCAGTTTAGGTGTTTACCTATGCCGCCATCTTGGATCCTCCTAAATATACACACATATCATTAAGATACACATAAGTACGAACTGAAAGCTACTTTCAAAATGACAGAATGTCTGATCTGTTCCTTGAATAGACAGCATTAGCTATAAGAGAAAATAATGTAGGCAAGAAGAAAAGTCTTCTCTCAAGGTTAAGGGGCACAGTTTCACTTTTACCTTTGCTTTCCAGTCCTAGTGAAACAGGAATTTTTAGGGGTGAAAAAGACAGGTTTTGGGAAATTTTAGAAATTAAGGGGACATGGAATAAACACAGGGCTGCAGAGCAGCAGAAGGTGTATTTCCATAGAATAGAATAGGGGAGCTGAAAAGCTGCAACAGGTATATTTCCATAGAATGAGGGAGCTGGGAACAGCAAAAGAGAAGGAAGCCCTTCATCCAGAAGAAGAAGAAAGCCCAATGTGAATAAAAAACAATAAGGAAGGAGGGGTCCCATGTGAAGTCCAACCTTTGAGCTCAGGAGTTACTATAGTAACCAGTCTAAGGGAATAGTGACCAATCAGAGGGGATATCAAGGCACCAGGATCCGCAGCCTATATAAGCCATGGGGAAGGAACTCAGTGGGACCCTTTCCCCCTCCCCACGTGGGAGTCTGTACTTGTTCTTTAATAAGTTTCTACCTTTGCTATACCATCTTCTGTCTATGGATTCATTCTTTGTCTCTAGCCTGGATAACAAGATAGATTATGGATACCACTAACAAAATTATGGGCTTTTAGACATTGGGGAAATACCAAAAAAATAGACACAAATAAAAACAATCAGATAAAAAAGATAAATGTTTTAAATAATGATAGTTGGGGTCCATGGAAGCATATATTAATAAAACTTGTAATGAAGAGAAAGCATGTAATTATTACCCTCTTCACATAATATTAGCCTGTAACATGTGAGGGCCGAAGAAATGTCAATAACTTTCAAAGTTGTAGACTAGGATTCTGACACATGTATGGCACTTGCCATGTATGGCTATTCCTCTTACTATTATTGGACATCAGAAAAAAACACGAGTGGTGCTTATTTCATGCATATGCTTTTTTAAATTCAAGATAATATTCTGTACACATATCAAAACTGAGAGCTCTTGGTATTACAGTGACTGGATGGCCAGAGATAACAGGAGAAAAACAAACAAGTTTAATAACTTATATGTGTCCTCTATAAATGGGAGAAAACTGATTAACTCCCTGTAATGGCAAACCACCACCTGAAATACCATCTTCAGCTTATGAAAAAGAAGATGTTGGAGGGTGGAGCGCAAACAAGGAGAGGTTTCAGGCAAAGCACAGTAAAGGAGGCTATGGTTGTTATGTAGATTTAGGTCTTGGCCTTCTCTACTGATAAGAATTTCTGGAGATTTTGTCATCCTTCCCTTCAGGGTACAAAGAAGGAGACTCCCTTACAAATGGATATTTTTATTGTAAATATCTCTTACCAAAGGGTAACTTTACTAAGTTTTCTGAGCTTTTCCTATGTCTACTGTTTCTTAAAAATAACCAACTCAAGATGATCCTCATGCCAAAGAAGCATATGTTGGGGAAAATACTGCTCCCCTTCATAGACTTGCTCAGGGCCAGGTTCCCTGTCCAGTAACCTAAAGAATAGGACTGTGAATCAAAGGGTCCTGGGTTCAATTCTGGTCAAGGGCATGTACCTCGGTTGCAGGTTCCTCTTTAGCTGGGCCCTGGTCTGGGCTCATGTAGGAGGCAACCAATCAATGTGTTTCTCTCACATTGATGTTTCTTTCTGTCTTTCCCTCTCTCTTCCACTCTCTCTAAAAAATCAATGAAAAAAATATCCTTAGGTAAGGATTTAAAAAATAAATAAAAAAAAGAAAAAAAAATAAGAAATATTGTGGAAGTTAGGCCTAGACTCTATAATGTTTAGCTTAACACTTCCAAACAATAGGGGAATATACAATGTGAGGGGTGTATTCCTTTGAATATTCATTTCTTATTGCTGCTGTAAAAATTTACCACCAACCTAAAAATAATACAAATCCATCCTCTTACAGTTATAGAAATCAAAAGTCCAAAATGGGTCTTTTGGGCTAAAATCAATATTGTCAGGGCTAGTTCCTTTTCCAGGCTCTAAGGGAGAATCCATTTTATTCTTTTCCAGCTTTCAGATGCTGCCCACATTCCTTAGCCCATGCCCCTTCCTCCGTAGTCAAGGCACATCACTATGACCTCTGCTGTGTCACAATAGCTCCTTTCTGATTTAGGCCCTCTATTCCCTCTTATAAACACCTCTAGGATTATCTTGGTTTTGCCTGGATAATCCTGCATGATATTTCTATCTCAGGATTCTTAACTTAATCATGTCTGCGAATTTCCTTTCGCCATGTGAGGTATTCTATTCATAGTTTCCCGGGATTAGCATGCAGACATATTTAGGGGTCCATTTTTTTATCAACCACAGATTTGAACTCATGCACAGTGGTCTAAAGTTTAAGTGCCTAAGTCTCCTGTACTACAACACTACTCAGAAGCTCTAGAAGTCATGCTTTTTGAGAGGCAGTCATTTTAATAATAAATATTTTTTCAGCAACTAATACATGCCTAACAAAGTGCTCTGTGATGGAGATAAAAATTATATAAATCCAGTTCCTGCTTTTAAGAAAATATCAGTCTAGCATTGTTCTTTAAAGCTTTTAGACTGTGATCCATTGAAGTATGAAGACTACTTTATGGTACAATGCAGTTCACATCCACAGCCTATATATGTGTGTGTCTGAAATAAAATTTCATATAATAATTCTCAGCCTAGTAAGACTGTAGTATTTTCTATTCTATCCTCCTTATTTAAAGAAAAATGTGTTCATCACAACACTCTGCTTTTATTGATTAAACAGACAGGTAATTAAATATGTAAAATGTGTACTGATTTTATAGGCATTTTACAGAAACAGACATGTATAATAATGCAATAAAGTATTATGTTATTTAAGGTAAATTTTAAAGGTGAATAAACATTGGCAGTCACAGCCAGTGGGTAGACTAGTCCAAGCAACAGAGTAAAAAGAAAATCTAAATATATTACCCAAAGTGGCATATTCAAGAAGCTTCAACCCTGAGTTCAAAATGGATATAAAATTTGACATATCTTCTTATGTTACTTTGAACTTGTAAAGAGATGAGACAGACAAGTAAGCTAAACAGATGAAATAATCATAGGCCTGTTTGAAGGCCTTCCATTCATTCAAGTTCTACCTGCGATGTGGTCCAGTTAGATCTAGACTGGGAATAAAGTGATGAATGGAATTGTCTCTCAAGAATCTTATATTCTAGCCTTTGGCTTATCCTTTAAACAATGATAAGAAATTCAGACTTTATCATATGGGCAAAGATTAAGTCACTGAAAACAAACATGATGACATTAGTATTTTGAAAAGATAACTATATTTGAGAATAGATTTTGTCTGGACACACAAAATCTTCATGTCTAGTGAGAAATAGTACCAGGCCATATCAGTGGTACGGTATCTCAGAGTGGATGGATTTTTGAAATGTTAGTGAGATAGAACTGGTAGGATACAGAGATTGGATATGAGAGTTGTGGGAAAGAAGAAAAGGAAGATAATTTTTGCATTTTAAATTTGGTGAGTGGGTGAAAGTAAGCACAACCATTCAATGAGGAAGGACATACACGTTAAAATAAATTTTGGGATAAATGGATACTAAGTGATCATGAAAAATCAAATACATATACACAGGAAATGGAAGATTATATAGATCTAGATCACAGAAAGCAGTTGGGGCTCATTGTATATTGTTAGGTGATAGGTGGCATTTTAGAACATGAAATTAGCATAAATCACCCAGGAAAAGCATAGAGAGAACAGAGAGAAGAAAGGACAGATTGCTGTAGTTGGCATAATTTTAAGGATAATTAGAATGGGATTAACCAGATCATTTTGTAATGGAATTTCCATTCCCATTATCTATATATATAAAAGCCTAAGTGACCATTATGGTGGAACGACCAAATAATCAGAATGACCAGAAGCTATGATGCGAACTGACCACCCTGATTGCCTGAGCAGGGCCTGCTGGCCAACTTCCCAGTCCCTCCCCCTGGCCAGCAGGCACCAATAGCTTGATGGGGAATAGGGAACTGGGGGTGGGTGGGGTGTGTGACGGTGGACACAGGTGGCGCCAGGCCAAGGTGGATGTGGGCAGAGGGTGGGGCCAGCTGCTGGCAGCCGGGGGAAGGAAGGCCCCAGCCAGTCAACCTCCTGATTCCTGAAGGCTTTTGAAAAACCTCTTTCTGGGGAGGCTTTTCTTTTCCCCCCAGCAGCCCACAATTCAAATGCACTAGGTGCGGAGCCGCCTGCCACAGAGCTACCCAATCTCTCCCTACACCCAGTCAGATTGAGTCTGGAGCACAGCAGGACAGAACACCCTGAGCTGCTGCCCGCAGGTGGGAACCTGGAGAGGGGTGGGCCATGGACGCAGGGACACTCTCCTAGCCCCCAGCACACTCTCCACCTGGAGGCATCCAGCTGCAGACCACATTAAATGGATCAGTGGTGGGGTGGAAAGTGACCCAGGAGGGTGAGGAAATGAAATTTGGGGCGAGTACCATGGTGTAGTCCCATTGACCTTCCCCTCCCAGGATAATGCTGCTCTCCTTCACCTCCCATGTGCCAAGAGATAAACGTAGATTCGAAAAGAGGCAGGGCTCTGAGGAGCTTCCATTGTGGGGATGAGAGGAAGTACTCACTTCTGACACCCCCACCCTTGGCTTTAAGGCTGCATTCTCTTTCCCTAATTCATGTTGCTTGAAGTACATGATGGTTTGTGTTTAGACATGCAATAAACATGAGGAAAGCAAAGTTTTGTGTTTTAGAACAGAAGAGTCTGGAGTCTTTGGGGTCTCTCTCTCTCTCTCTTTCACAGATACACACACACACACTCCTTCCTCCCCTCTTCCTTGGCCTGGCGAATCTTCACACAGGAAGTTAACCCTAGCTCCTCAGAACTCACCCTCGCTGGAGTGGCTTCTGTTTGTTTTGGTTTTTTATCTCACAAGGTTTTTTTCTAACCTCTAAACTGGCAGTCTGACATCCCCCAAGGGGTCCCTGATTGCAAGAAGGCGCTGGCCAGGCTGAGGGACCCCCTTGCCCCCTGTATGAATTTCGTGCACCAGGCCTCTAGTATTATATATAATATCTAATATAGCTGTGTGATTTAAACAACAACAACAACAACAAAAAACATTTTGAGATTATATGGAGTGGTTGAAAGTGGATCCAAGAGGTCTATATATATAAAAGCCCAGCAACCGAATGGCAGAATGACCAGAAAACCAATTGACCAGTCCCTATGATGTGCACTGACCACCAGGGGGAAGACACTCAATGCAGGAGCTGCCTCCTGATGGTCAGTGCACTCCCACTGCTCACCTGACTGGGATGAGCAGTGCTCCCACAGCGGGCCAATCCCCGCAGGCCATGCCCCTAACCAGTGCACAAAGCCGTGCACCAGGCCTCTAGTATAAGATAAGAAGTGAAGTGTGTCAAACTAACTTGGTTATCAGGATATCTCTGGGAGCATTAGTTGCAGTGATGTCTTAGAATGGTGAGGATCGTGGCCAAATTTCCATAGACTGAAGAATGAAGGAATAAAGGGTACTAGATGGATAGGCTAGTTTCCATAAGCTTGAAGAGAGATAAGAAGAAATTGCTAAGAAGGGAGCATGGTATAAAAGGTTTTTATTTTTAAGAAGGGAGCATTAGAAGTATTTTTTACTTGGGGAAGAAAAATATGGGAGTCAGCTTAGAGATTTTTAATGAAGTGGATACATAGGTGCAATGAGAGCAAGAAGGACAAAAGTAGATTGTGGCCAAAGGGCCCTTGCCCTTTTGTATGCTGCTTGTATATGAAAATCAAAATGTCTTAAACGACTCTTCGATTTTTAAAATGTTCATAGCAGAACTTGAGAACTTTCCACATTAATTTTTGTGTTTTTTTTCTCCTTCCCACTGTAAACCACCAAGGACAATTAACATAAACAGGCCAGTGATACCCCTGACTTGGCAAGGTAATTAACATAGCAGGAAGTGCATTCTGGGGCAGACAGTTCCTGGAAGAGTGGGTGGAATCTTAATGGGAAAGAGAGAAAGAGTAAGCAAGTTAATAATTCCAGACTGTATCTAGCTCTCATATGATTATAGTCTTAAAGCTATTTTTGAAAAGCCAACAACCTGAAAAGAAATATTTACCTGTTCTTCAGTTTTAATGGTAGCCTGGGCTTTCATTGTTATTGTTGTTTTATCTGATTGTGGTGTGTATACTGTAGAGGGCCCCCTGGGAAGGCACATGGGCATTCTTTAATTATTGTCAGCTGAACCCAGTGGTGTCAGCAAAGCCATGCCCTGGGAACACGCCTTGCCAAAAGGGCAAGGGTGTTGTCAGCTTGACCTTCATTTCAGCCCATGGTGTGGGGAAGTAGGTTTTGATATCTAAATCCAGCCTAGCACCAGGAATGCTGAGAGCCTACTCAAGAATGAAAATAATCTCCTTTTGTCTTGACCTTTTGGTGAAACTTCCTGGTATTTGGGGATATAAAATAAACACCCTGTATGGGCTCTGGGTCACTGTCTCTCCATCAGAAGAGGGCAGCGGTCCACCCAGCCCCAGCTTTTCTTTCTATCTCTGTATCTTGTCTCTTTCTTTTATTTCTCAATCCCTAGCTGCCTCTACTCAGGAATTGGACCCACTCTCTAGTCGCACTGGACACAGAAAAGAGAGAAAATAGTTACATATACAGACTTTCTAAAATAGTTTAAAAGCAAGCCTAATTGCTAGCCTTGCATAACTTTCCAAGTTAGTGTTTAAGCAATAATGACCTTCAGACTGGATATTTTCTTGGCACTCATGGTCTCCAGGTGAAGCTAGAGTCCTTTAAGCGAGCCTGTGGTTAATGGCCAGAAAATGCCTAACAGAGAGGTCACTAGTGTGATTATAAATCATAACAATGTAAAGAAAAAGGCAAAGTGTTCACAGATGAACATCAAGTTGCCATGGATACTGTCTTTTCCTAGATACAACAACCCTTACTACTAACCAAAGGAAGTCAATTCTCAATTCTTATGATTTTATTTAGGGTTATAATTGCTGTTTGGGCACAAATACTGTCTCATAGAATCTGAAACTATTATTCCTACAGTATAAAGGTAAGAAGAATCTTTGGACTGAAAGGAGCTTAGGGAGTTTATTTCATTCCAATTTGTACTGTTACAATTATGATAGGCTGAACTACCCTACTATCTTATGTTTATAGGTATCCAAAGCAGGAATGCATAGACAGCTTAAGTAGGGGTGGATGCAGTTTTTGTGGAGCCTGAGACTCAGATTTTTGTGATTTCTTTTAAGAGAAAAGAAATCCAAATTACTAGTATAAATATCAGCTTCATCAGTGCTCCTGACACAAGAAAAAATATGACAGAAAAACAAGTGTTTTACTAATTGCAATTAAAATGCCTTACTCTTGCAAAATTTACAAAATCATATTACTACAAGGTTACATCCCCTGCCCCCACCCTCACCCCCACCCCAAGTGTGTAAGATGAATGGGCTTTTCAGTCTAAAGCTTGATTTCCTTCATAGTAAGTTCTTCCTGATCTCCTGTCAACAATCCTAGAGGTAAAAACAAAACAAACAAGGCCAATCAGCCAGGGCAACACTCTCACTGTAGATGAGCAAACTCAGTATTCAAGTCAGGAAGTTTAAGCTAACCAAGTCCCCTAATTCATATTTTCCCTCATCCAACTTCATTATGTCTTATTGGTTTTTACAGGATGAAGACTGGCTGGAAACTAAGCTATAGTTTTGGGGAAATTTTAATGGAACAGTGAGGCAGGTCCAAAGGGAGCATATTGCATAAAAGTTATTGAGAGGATAAAGCATCCTAAAGACATCAGCTAATTGTTACTTTAAAAAACACATTGTGTGGTGGAAACTACTAGCTGTTAAACTAATTCTCTTCTCCCCTTTTTTCATAGTAAATGAACTGTAGCTACATCTCCACCTGGGTACACCTGCATGTCCCAACGCCCACTTGCAGCTAGGTATTGTTTTGTTTGGTGGAGTCAATGGAAAAGAAGAAATATAGAATTTCTCTTTAAATTTCAATGCATTGCGACAAGCCAGTGTAGCCACTTGATTTGAAAGAGGTATGTCTGGGCACTTCTCATACTAAATATTTAAAGACTATTTCCTGTTTAATACTGCTAATCAATAGATGTTTTCCTTGGCCATTTCAAAACATATTAGTAAATGTTTTGAAAATCAATTGTAAAGGAATGAGTGTCCAATAAAACCGACCAGTGATATCACAAATAATTTATTAAATCTTTCTTAATAATTTTTGAAGATCATCATTTTAATTTTTAGATGATCACATTGGTACTACTATAATTTATTTTAAAAAGATGTAAGTGAGCAGAAAATATTTCCAAATAACATTATCAAATCATCTCCTTTCCTTTTCAAGTATAAAAGATAAATGATATAAAAGTACACACTGATATTTATATGATAAAATAAAATAATTCTGAGGATAATAGTGAAATTATCACACAAATGCATTTATTTTTTATACCTGACATCATATATACATATACATGCACATATACACATACATATACATATACATATACATATACATATACATATACATACCCATACACATACACATACACATATACATACACACACATATACTGGTATGATGTATTGATTTTTCATTTCTTGATCAAATTGAATTTGTTTGAAGAGCATTTCTTATTTGATTAAATTTTGAAGTTGACCACAAGGGAAGAAAGTCCATAACTGCATAATATATCT
The DNA here is from genome assembly GCA_026230045.1 of Corynorhinus townsendii. Taxonomy (NCBI): domain Eukaryota; kingdom Metazoa; phylum Chordata; class Mammalia; order Chiroptera; family Vespertilionidae; genus Corynorhinus; species Corynorhinus townsendii. Next base: position 113,117,059 of record JAPDVU010000005.1, read on the forward strand.
CCACATAGAAACCAAGTGTTCAGACTTCTGTCAGTTGCACCTCATCAGACTAGCCTGGATGCCCATGAGATTGGCAGCTCTGCAGGGCTTGTCTAAAGGGAAGTGTGTTATATAAACTTATGAAAAGTTTCAGGAGAATACAAGACCTAAATGGTCTAAGCCAGTGGTCGGCAAACTGCGGCTCGCAAGCCGCGGTTTGCCGCTCTGTTGACTAATGAGTTTGCTGACCACTAGGATAGGGGCTTAATCACAAGGAACAACAACAGCCTGTAATTATTGGCATTGAGAGTAAGCTAACTCTCAGATGCCCGAGTACATCTCCTAATGACTAAAGGAACAGAATTGCTATATCCTAAGGAGGGATTTCACAAGGTCAAATTTCTACTCCCTTCTCTCCTGCAGCCTAGTTCCTATGGTTTTGAGACTGGACCATTTCTGAAGGTAACATTTTCTGAAACCAAACTTTTAGGGAAATTATTACCTTGTACCTTCTCAGTTTTACATTCCAATCTAATTTATTATCTATTCCACTAACTCTTTTCGATAGGAGGTAACAACCACTGAACTCGGATCAAAAGGAATATTTTTCACCCACAAATTCATCAGACTTAAAAGTCAAGTCTTGTACAAAATAGTCCCTTTGAACATGATGTTCTTTACTTATTTTGGATTAGTGTAAAAACTAGAACTGGCTCCTGGTGATATGAGATAGTTACTTTTGATCACTGTTGCTTAAATTGCAATGACATTTTTAAAAGTTCTGACGCCAAGGACACTAACCTTCGACTGCTGGGTTCTGTCTGAGAAAGCACAACCTAGGACCTCAAAAGAAGGAAACACACAGGGGCTGGTTATGCACAGGGTAACACAGCTGTCTTGACACCCTGGAATCTGGGTTTGGAACCAGCTGAGCTCATTGCTTCAAGGAGTCTCGGGTCAGTTTCTGTCTGTTTTCTACAAGTTGAAAACCACGTCACTATTCAGCATAATTGACAAGTTACTTCTCCCAGGGATTATGCACTAAAATAGAGTTTTCTCTGCATTTTTTTTTAAAAACACAATATCCAAACACCCACACAATTCTGATAGTTTGGGGCGGGGGGGGGGGCTGTTGATTGTATAATAAAGTCTCTGAATTTTATTTTAAGCTTGATTTGGTTTGTGAAACTCTTCCACGGCACTCAAAACAATTGAAGATACTTGGCATGTTTTTGGTATTGCATCTGATGATTTGTGAACATTCCTAGACATTTGAACATTTTGTCTTTTGGTCTCCTGAAACATGATATCAAATCACAAAATTATCTTTCGTTCTGTGGAATCATTTATTGGCACTTGTTTAAAAAATGTGTGTATACTATTTGTATGATGCCAAAAGAAAACTGAGATCTTAAATATCATGATAGTTCATCTCCACAACAGTAGGTCATGATATAAAATACATATGTAGACTGGAAGAACCTAGATGCTTAATTTTGGAATATATTTTTCTAAATATAATCTCTATATTGGACTTTTGGGGGAAGGTGCCCTATATCTGTATTTATTAGATTCAATGTTTAAATAATTTGAACTTTTTTTTTGGGGGGGGTTCTTTAATGACAATATTTATTGATAATATCTCATCATTCACCTCATATCCTTATGAAAATTTCTAATCATTATTTCTACTAATCCTTTTTGTAAAGCCTTTCCTTACCACTCACTATTTATTTTTTCATCTTCAAGTCAACTTGCCCTTACGCTCAAACAGTAAAATATATAGTATGGTTTTAATAAATAACAGCTACTTTCAGATCTTGTGGTTTTGGAACATGATATGCTATCTCATTCTTGCATGGCCTAGGACAGGGTTTCTCAAATTTGGCACTATTGACATCCTAAGGTAATTGTTCGCTATAGGTGGCTGTTCTGTGCATTGCAGGAAGCTTATTAGTATCACTGATTTCAAACCCTAGATGCTAGTAGCATTCCCCCACCCCATCCCATTGTGATAGCCAGAAATATCTCTGGATATCAATAAATGCTCCATGGGGGGGAAATTGCTCCCAGGAGAACCACTGGCTTAGCATATATTGTTCTTTGTGTTAGGAATCACTTTTCCTTGGCCTTATCCAGCTGCATGTTAGTGCTCATGCATTGCAGAATCATCTTGAACTATCACCTCCGCCTTGAATCCTTAGTTGTACCATGTAGGAGGAGATAAGAGTTTCTTTTATTCTTACTTCAATAGAATAGCTTCATTTCTCAAAATTCCCAGCACAATACATTTGACTTTCTCTACTTGTAATGTGCCTTCTTCCCTTATTTCTTATGCTATTTGAATGAAAAATTAAGGATAAGTATGTTGCCTTTTACATGTGATATTTCTACATTCTACCATAGTCACTATTATATAATAGACATTGAGCAAATGTTTATAGAAAAAATGATAAAATAAATGTCTGACCAAATCAATGAATGTGGGAAGTTCATACTAAGACAACTCATAAATATATTTTGACCTTTGTATAAAGCACTTGGCTGGAAAGAAATATTCTTAAAATAAGTTTTGCTACATTCTGCACTGAGGTTTTTGAGATCATGTAGGAAATTTACTGGGCAGAGTTGAGAGTAGAAGTACAGAAGTTCTTACATTTTTTATAAATAAGAAAGAGATCTTATACATCAAATTTTATAAGTATTATTTGATGGGATTATCACTTACACTAAAGATACTGGTATCTGACATGAGCCCATAGTTAGTTCTTTTATTCTCCAAAGCTGAGATATTAATTAATATTTATTAGTAATGATAAAATGCAAATTCGTAAACATAAATATTTTCTTTCTTGCTATTTTCATGTAGACTTTAATCAACTGATTTGGAAAAAAATTTCTCCTTCAATTAAAACATTTCAGTGCTTTAATAGCCAATATCACCTAGTATATCATTGTGGTAGGCTAAATAATAAACACATCCCTTCTCTCTCCCTCCTTCGCCCCCCCAAAAAAAGTCCACAGCCTAATTAATCCTGTAAACCTGTTACTTTATATAGCAGAAGGGACTTTGTGTCTGTGATTAAGTTAAGGATCTTGAGTTGGGAAGATTACCCTAAATTATCCAGGTGGGCCCTATGTAAACATAGAGAACCTTGTAAGAGTTTGGCAGTAGATCAGAGAGACCAACAGCAACATGACATATGGGTAGAGAGAGATTGAAAAATGCTATGCTGCTAACATAATATTTGAAGATGGAGGAAATGGTCATGAGCCAAAGATGCTAGTGGCCTCCAAAAGCTAAAAAAGGCAAGGAATATAGGAATGCCAACTTCATTTTAACCAGGGAAACTGAATTCAGACTTCTGACCTCAGAAACTGTAAGATGATAAATTTGTCTTGTTGTAAGCCACTAAATTTGTGATAATTTCATACAGTGGCAATAGAGAACTAATACGATGATCTTGAGAATTTTAACTTACTCTTTCTAAGTATTTCATATTGAATGTGTTACTATTACAGGTGATATTGGTGGCAAAACACCAGTTGTTACCTGTGAAGTTGGTCCTCGGTTCTTGAATTAGGAAAAGAAATAATTCAGAGCCAGGAACTCAGATTACTAGTAGAAGAGGAAATTTGTTGAGAAAGGTACAGAGGTAGGAGTGGGGAGCCAGCTGGGCTTCATAGACTTAGGAAACAAGTTACAGAGGCAGAAGAAGGGACCTTGGAGCTTAGGAGAAAGGCAAAGGTAACACACCTGAACGGAAGTAGAAGGGGAAGAGCTGCATGCTCCTTGGACTACAAATCTTTTTTTATCTTATACTAGTGACCCGGTGCATGAAATTTGTGCATGGGGGGGGGGTTATCCCTCAGCCCATCCTGTACCCTCTTCAATTTGGGACCCTTTGGGGATGTCTGACTGCCGGATGTCCAATGCCACAGGGATAGGGCCTAAACGGACAGTGGGACAACCCTCTTGCAATCCAGGACTGCTGGCTCCTAACTGCTCACCTGCCTGCCTGCCTGATCACCCCTAACCACTCTGCCTGCTGGCCTGATCACCCCCAACTGCCCCACCTTCTGGCCTGATCACCCCCAACTGCCCCTCACCCCACTGGCCTGCTTGCCCCCAACTGCCGCCTCCACTGGCCTGTTCACCCACAACTGACCCCTCTGCTGGCCCGACCACCCCTCATGCCCCCCCGCAAGCCAGCTCACCCCCAACTGCCACCCCCTTCAGGCCAGCTCGCCCCCAACTGCCCCCCCCCACTGACCTGGTTGCCCCCACCTGCCCCTCTGCCAGCCTGCTCATCCCCAGCCAGCCAGCTCGCCCCCAACTGCCCCCCCTGCTGGCCTGGTTGCCCCCACCTGCCCCTCCACCAGCCTGCTCATCCCCAGCCAGCCAGTTCGCCCCAACTGCCCCCCCCCGCCATCCTGCTCTCCCCCCCCACCCACCCCCCACCCCCTGCTGGATTGATTGCCCCTAACTGCCTCTGCCTCAACCCCGCCACCATGGCTTTGTCCAGAAGGAAGTCTGGAACGTCTCCCGGAAGGTCTCCTGGTTTAATTAGCATATTACCCTTTTATTAGTATTCTTGCCTTAATGAACTAAAATGGAAGTGGTGATAACTGGAAACATCTTGTTTCTCATCTCAAATTCTTTGTGCAATTTAATTTATATATGATGGTGCTATAATGGCTTTTTATTGTGGAATAATTTGAACATAGGACAAACAGGATTTTCTGATATATTTGATGTAGTAGTGGGTGAAAGGAAAAAATATTACTTTAGCTTGGTGGAATGCATTTAGTAGGCAAGAAAGATTGGAGGAAAGTATAAAATCAGGAGCTCAGCTTGAGTCTATGGAATTTGAGATGCATACTAGGCAAGTGGACATTTAGAGTAATCTATTATGATAAGCCTTGATTGTAGAAGAAAGGAACAAGTAAGAGAAAAAAGAGGCGAGTCATTAATGTATAAAGGTTATTTCAAAAGACTGATAGAAATACCAAGGCATAAATAATTAGTTCAAGAAAGAGTTGAAAGAAGTTTGCCTTGAGGCATTCTATAATTAAGGGTTTGAGTTGATGAAGAAAAGCAGGAAGTCTAGAAGGATCTGCTAGAGAGATAGTAGGAAAACCAGAATGAAGGAAATATCATTGAAAACAAGAGTAAAAAATATGTCCCGAGGAAGGAAATTTGCCTACTCTCTAATTATTACTATGCAAATAATGCTTCTATAAACATCCTTTAGTCTATTTCATAGCTCACCTGTAATAGTTTTTTGTGTTTGCTTTTGTTTTATTTTGTTTTTAGACTAAAATCCTAGAAATAGAATTTTGAGGAAAAAGCTATGTTGGTTTAAAATATTGATAGGTATCATACACATTTACATTTTTATCCCTTGTAGAATGGAATACCGATAGGGAAATATAGACCTTGCCTCAGATGCCTTTCAATAAAAGAGAAACTTGGGGAGGTTATCAAAGACAGAACCTGAAGTATTTTGCCCATTTACAAACCCTGGTTAGGTCAGACATCTTTGCCTTTTAATTGAGCCATAAACAAAAAGCACCATTAAACAGTCAATTCCAAAATCTAACAAACAAAAGGCATAAAGTTGGCTCTCAGTAATGGAGACTCATCCTACAGTAAGCAAAACAATAGTCTTGGAAGCCAACTGGGAGAGGATTATCACATCCACTTCCAAAGCTATGCTTTTCTAATCATAACATATCTAATTATGTTTCATTATTTTTATCTTATATAGTATATGACCTGTACTTATAGCAATTTAATATCTTTAAAATCAATTCACTTTCACTTTTGCTTAAGTCTACTTTAAAAGAAATATATATATATCACTACTGTGAATGAAGAGAAAATGTCACTTTCCATTAAAGATAACTGAAATAAATATAATCAACACAAGCAATGTTATTAAGTTTAAGGTTGATGTTATTGCTTGCCAAAGGCTTTGAACCTATGTCCCATAAAAAGGAAATAACCAAGAGAGAGAAGAGTTAAAGGTATAGTTGTTTCTATGAGGTATACTTATAGAATTGTAAAGCCATGAATTGAAAGTTAAAGTCTGAATTGTAACTTGTCATATGGATTGCACATTTTATTCAGGGCAGTATGCCCGTTTATTAAAAATAATTATTTACTTTTATTTTTCCATTAGAACTGTAATTGTTGTTGGGTATGAATGTTAGTCCCACAGAATTTGAAGTTAATATCAGTGTCTATCTTATAAAACTACTATTAATAAGAATTTTGATCTAAAAAGGGCCCTGGGAGTCAGATATTTTTAACTCTCCTCTTCTTTTTCTAAAAGGGCCTCCAGAGAAGGACTTTTTAAAAGTCATATTTACATTAATAATTTCAAAATACTTTTTATAGTTGCAAAGGGACTCCAGAAATCATCCAGTGCAATACCCTCACTTTTCAGATGAGGAAACTAAATCTGTGGACATACTGGCAGGTGTCTGAGAGTGGAAGAGCCACACCCACTGTGATCAGACTGCAAGTCTGTTTAGAGTTAGCATTTCCTGGACATAGAACTAACCTTAACTTATCACAAAATAGACATCCATTTTGTCTATTTTTTCCTTTATCTCAAAGTCTTAGAAAAATATATTAATTAGCTTTAATTACTTTAAGAGGGAATAGGCAGGTGATTATATATTTGCATTAATTTTGGAGATATTTACCCTAGTTGGGAAATTTAAAAGATAAGGACTGTAGCCATATCAGAACACAGAAATGAATTGAGTGACACATAGGGGAATAGCCTGGGTTGAACAAGAAGAAACCAATGCTTTCTGTTATGATTTTACACAGTGAGATGTTCTCTGTTACACCGGTTTATGGCTTCACAGATTTTGTGTGTGCATATTTATAGGTGTTTACAGAATAGACTAGCTATGAAAAAAAGGGAATATTCTTAATAAGAATAATTATTCATTATTTTATATAATAAGTAAGTATGGGATGCCTACTATGTTCTAAGCACTCTTTTAGGTGCTGAGTAGACAGTATTTTATTGGTGAAGCCAGAAAGGTCAATACTAAATCAAGATTGTCTATTAATTTCACCTTTTGATGAGTCAAGAAAGAATTGTCTGAAACACCATAATCATTTATCAAGTCAATAAACAAATTGGTGCAGGCACCATTTGCCAATGATGCTTACTTAATGACAAAGAGCCGAAAGGACACAGTATAGTGTAAAAGAACTTTGGTATAAATCTCATAATACTCATATCATATGTACTACATTTTGTGTTGTTTATTTTTACTTTAACTTTATGCCCGATTGAGAAATAAAGTTAAGGATGGAGTTGCATTAGCCATTATGACTTTTGCCTTTAGCTAGTCCCATAAATCTTTCAAATTTCATGCGTAGAAAATGCAGCTAAAACTAAGTAAACAGAAAAACGCCCATGAGAATTGTTTGCTTGTAACTTTAAGTATGAAAATGTCTCTTTTGAAGCCTGACCTATTTTTACAAGGGTAAGAATCTATAGTATTCACATTTAATATGGCAAACAAATCTCCACATTCCGCTACTAGAGAGAATAGGCATTTTAACATTGATGAAGCTTAGTGCTGAGATGCAATCTCCATCTGATAAACTGTTCCGCCTGGACACTATTTGTGCTTTCTTTACAGTTGCCATATTTATTCAAAGTAAATGGTTTTGCTCAAGAATACAAATGTAATAAAAGTATCAGGGTCCAAATTTTTTTTTTTGCATTTGTCTACATTCTCTATTACTCTTCAGTTTTCAATTACAACAATTTATTTGTAGACAATTTTAAAAGCTCTTAGTAAATTCATTCCTGAGGAAAATAGCACAGAACTTTGTAATTGAAGTTATAAGTAGTATACAAATCAGACATGATATAAAATAAAAAGCAATTTACTGAAACATTAAGAATTGACTACAGATAAATCACCTTCTACATAGAATCAGAGTTAGACATGAACACCCAATTATTGTGTCTGTGTGTTTTCATTGCAAAATGCTTGTTGGAAACCAAGAACTGAGAATCACTCTCCTCAGACTCCTGTTGAGGTTTATTCTACCAGTGGAAAATAATTTGTTAATATTCTTATTTATTATTTTTGTTTTGGTGGCAGTCAACCAGTTAGTGAGATTTATTGAGAACTATTATTCACTATACTGGATGATTCAGGGAGAATATCATGATTCCTGTCTTCATATTGTGAATGTTAAAAATTCAGTTTCATTATTTATTAATAAAGCCTATAGATATTCAGAGATTCTTAAATACAGGTTGTAAACTATATTCTATTTTATGATATTAACTACATTTATGTATATATAATTTATTTATATATCAATGTATGAATAATGAATACATTTTATACATAAATAAAATATTAATAATGGTTTTCATTGGGTGCTGCATTATGAGTGAATTTTTTTTCTTGACATTTTTTATTTGCCAATTCTAAACAATGAAAATGTTTAACCCTTATTATCTTATTAAAATACATTTTATATTTTATTGTATTTTATGAAGCATAATTTAACTCATACAGGTAATTCCAAAAAAGGCAAGATTAAAGATCCAATTTAACCATGTATTTTTAGATTGCCTCAATACTATTCATATATAAGGGACTATATAAAGTGGGAGAATCATAATCCCAGCTGGTGTTTTTTTTTCTTTTTATTCAAGTCCAAGAGTAGCAAATTTCACATTATATTGTACATGGCATTGTCTGAGGCCTGAGTTTCTTCTAGAGGTGTCTGCATATACCCCTTGGTTTGATTTATTCATCTAGTCAGCCAGTAGAAATTTCCTACCGAGAGTGAGCTTTAGCACTTTTAACTCAAAGAACTGACATATCTGACACCCTAAGTCTTCCATTTTTCACAATTATGCTTTTAAGGCTATGTTCACTAAATATGGAAGCTTTATGGTGCTTTGTTCTTAGTCCTTTTCATCTATACCTTTTTCTCTCTTCCTAAAACAACTCACCCATTTCCAGAGTTGGGATCACTATTAAATTCCCTAATCCAGTGGTCAGGAAACCGCGGATCGCGAGCCACATGCGGCTCTTTGGCCCCTTGAGTGTTCTAACGCCACTTCTTCAAAATAGATTCGCCCAGGCCGAAAACCAACTTCTGCGCATGGGCCACGAGGTTTCAATCTCACTGTAAGTGCGCGCCCGCACGTGTTATTTTGTGGAAGAGCCACACTCAAGGGGCCAAAGAGCCGCATGTGGCTCGCGAGCCAAGGTTTGCTGACCACTGCCCTAATCTATTAACTGTGGTTCAAATTATCTTTGGTGTATTTCTGCTCAACTGTCCATTCAAACAGTCTACCTGGAAATCTCATGTGAATCTCGAAAGTATTCAAAATCTATATCTTCTTCAGTAAACCTCCATTCGCCTAATTGTTCAATATGTAATCCCATAACTTATCCTTAGCTCCTGCCAAACTTAACTCAGCAATGTTCATTCCCTTTGATCCTACCTCCTAATGGATTTTTAGTATATGTGCTGTTTACCATCCTCATTGTCACACCAAAGTCCCAATTTTAATAATTTATTTCTTAGACTGTACAAATAGACTCTAACTTATATCCTCACATCTACTCATCTACTTGTGACTATTTCCCAATCTTCACATATGAAGTCTCTGCAGTAATGCTAAAACCATCTTTTAAAGTTGCAAAATAATTTTCTAACTCCCCTGATACAAACCAACCAATAAGTTTCTATTGCCTTGGAATAAATTACAGAATCTTTAACATAAATTGTAATACTCTGTATGATACAGATTCTATCTTCCTCTCCAGCCTCATTTAAAAATATTCTATATATTTCTTTCTTCACCTCAGCTCTATTGGGTTTTCTTCAGGTTCTTGAACACCCCAGACTCTCACTCAAAGTCCTAGCCTTTTATATCTGTAGGTTTTTTCCCCTTCAGGCTAATTTACCCTCTATCTTATTTAACTAACTCATATTCATTTGACAGTGTTCAATTAAACTATTCCTTTGCTTATTAATGCAAAAAAATATTGAATTAGGCACACTTATGGATGCTGGGAGTATAATGTTGAGCAAAGGAAACAAGGTATGTTTTCATGACCCATAAGCCTAGGTTATTCATTAACTGTTATGAACATTTTTTTCATAGCAATTACATGCTTAAAACAATTTTACTAATTAGGTTTTTATTATTTATTTAATTTTTGTCTTTTCCACTAAATGGTGTTTTATGGAAGCAGAAATCAACTGTTTAGTATACATTCAATGAATAATTGTTAACTGACTGCTATTAATACACTAAAAGGAAAACTCGCAGGATGACAGCCAAACTCCTGGTCATTGTGTATAAAGTCACTAAAGTCCTGACCATAATGAAACTCCCTGCATTCTAACCACACATTACATTTAGTTTCTTAACCCCATTCTGTTTCTTATTTCCAGCCTTTACACAAACCATTTCTTTTATCGTGAATGCTTCTTCCCAACTTGTTTGTTTGAATTTATACTTTCTTTCAGTGTCCACTTAATGAGTAAATTCATGAAGCAATCCATAAATTGTGAATTTTAGTTATTTGTGAAGCCAGGAATGTAGATGATCATTCTGAACATTTGGATGCAAGAGAAAAGAACAAGATGAAAGCAATGATTTTGTGATATTTGCATTGTATCCTAGTCCATGGGAGACAACTCTGAGAAGAATGGGAGAAGTTGTTTGAGTAGATGAAGTAGATGTCAAAGTGGGATTTGATAGTGCCAAAGGAAAATGAAAAGAGGTTTCCTATCTTTGAAGAATCCACAGGATGGTAGAAGAGATAGACTGGCTAATACGTATAATTATGACCATGTAAAAAATGATATATGTTAAAGGGAATATAAAAAAACCTATGGAAACACATATATTTTCTGAGTTATTAAAGAAAGTATTATAAAAGTGACTCCATTAGATGAGTAAGATGTATATGAGAGTGGTAGAATTTGAAGACAGAGAGAAGTGAAAGAAAAAAAAATCCCAATAGTGACTTTGGATGGAATAAAGAAGAAAAAAGGAGAGAAAGTCTGAAAGAAGCATATTTATAGAAAAAATATTACATTTACTCTACATTCAGTTTTCCAGTACTTGAAGATTATATAAATATTTTTCAGAGAAAGAATATAAAATTACAAATAAAAAAATTAGATACTAGTGAAATATTCATTAGAATGAGAAAGGAAATTACACAATTTACAAAATACCAGAAATATCTATCTATCTATATAAAAGCCTAAGTGACCATTATGACGGAACAACTGGAACAACCGGAATGACGGGTTGCTATGACGTGCACTGACCACCAGGGGCAGATGCTCAATGCAGAAGCTGCCCCCAGCCTGCAGACCCAAATCACCAATGGGGCCTGCCGGCCAACTTCTCAGTCCCTCCCCGCAGTGGTAGGCCCCAGACTGGGGTGGGGAAATGGGGGTGGGTAGCAATGGACAGGGCCCCTTACCCAGAGAGGCCGAGGGCTGACTCCCTCCTTGGGGCCAGCGGCCAACCTCCTGGGTCCCTCTGCCCCAGGCACACCCCCCCCCCCCCCCCCGCTGGGAGGCCCCGATTGACCAGCTGCCTACCTGCTGTGGTGGCGATTGGCCCCTCCTCATGGCCAGCAGGCCCCTGATCAGCTCTTGGGCTGGAATGGGGAACCAGGGGTGGGTGGCAGCGGACATGGGTGTCAAGGGAAGGAGGAGCCAGGGAGGCAGGGAGGTGGAGAACCTCATTGGCCCTGATAGCTGGCCAGGCCTACCGACCCTTCCCATGCATGAATTTTGTGCACCATGCCTCTAGTCTATATATAAAAGTCTAACTGACTGACTGTCCAACTGCCTGACTGACCAACCAGCTGGTACATATAATATGCACTGGCAAATTAAAAATAAATGTTGACCACACATGCGCAATACATGTAAAGCTCTTGCTGGTGCCAATCACACATGTATGTTTTATTTATTTATTTATTTTCATTTCTTTATTGATTAAGGAATTACGTATGTATCTTCATCCCCCCATTACCCCCTCCTCCCACATACACACACACACACACACATATTTCGATCTGTCATTGTCAATCGTGAATTTGGTCAATTTATTCATTGACCATCCAACTGATTGACCAGCTGGTACATATGACACACACTGGCAATTTAAAAATAAATGTTGAGTTGTGCATGTGCAATACATATAAAGCTCTAGCTGGCACCAATTGCATGCATGTTTTAATTTTATAATACTGTATTTACTATTTTGACATGTAATTTTTTTTAGTAACGTAATTACTGCCTGAGTCTTTCTTCTAATTAATTTCCTCTCCGTGTGCATGAACCCATGCATCGGGACACTAGTTATGATTATAATTGCTTTGAACAATAGTACATGGTTGTGAAGATTTTTAAAGAAGTATTTGATAGAACATAATTAAATTATTTTTTCACTATGGGTAAATTCCTAGGAAGGAAACTACACTTCACCAACTCCTTTGTGTGTGTGTGAAGTATGATCATGTTCCTGTTTCAATTTCTTTTCCTCTATTGATTTCTATATATCATTTTTGGTATTCTGGAATATAGTCATTTTTGAGATAAATATATTGAGAACATGTTCCCTAAGTCTGCAGCTTGCTTCTTCATTTCCTTCTCAGTGTTTTTTATGAGCAAAACGTTTAATTTGGTAAAGATCAACTTATCTATTTTTTCTTTTATACATGGTGACATTTTGTCATATAAAAATAAATTTTTGTACATAAAGTTAACAAAATATTTTTCTGTTTTCTCAAAAGGTATATACACTTAATTTTATGTTTATGTCTATGATTCATCTCATATATTTGTGTATGTTGTGAGGTAAGTTTCAAGGTAAATCTTTTCCCCATATGGATAAACTGTGGTTCAAGCAGGACTTGACCAAAGACAGGGCAGTGAGTTCCCTAAATTTACGTTTTGCCTTCCACATATCCCAGAAGACTCTAAGATCACCACCAGACACAGACAGGAAAAAAAAATCTCCAAAAAAAAAAGCCTATTCTTCGTAATTAATAGATATGGGAAAGGGTAGTCTAACAGAACAGAAAACACTTGACCAATACCCTAGGCCAGTGGTCGGCAAACTCATTAGTCAACAGAGCCAAATATCAACAGTACAACGATTGAAATTTCTTTTGAGAGCCAAATTTTTTTAACTTAAACTTCTTCTAACGCCACTTCTTCAAAATAGACTCGCCCAGGCCATGGTATTTTGTGGAAGAGCCACACTCAAGGGGCCAAAGAGCCGCATGTGACTCGAGAGCCACAGTTTGCCGACCACAGCCCTAGTCTACCCAAACACAAATGGAAAAGCTGCCCCTCATCATTTGCTGGAGAACCAAGATAGCTATAGAAGTAAATGCTGGTACTTGCCACCTCCCACAAACATATCAAAATTACAACTAAAATTACCTGGCCAGTGTTGCTCAGTGGTTGGGCATCAACCTATGAACCAGGAGGTCTCAGTTTGATTTCTGGTCAGGGCACATGCTCAGGCTGCCAGCTTGATCCCCAGGGTGGGGTATGCAGGAGGCAGCAGATCAATGATTCTCTCTCATCACTGATGTTTCTCTCTCTCTCTCTCTCTCTCTCTCTCTCTCTCTCTCTCTCTCTCTCTCTCTCTCTCGTTTCCTCTCTCTGAAATCAATAAAAACATATTTTTTAAAAACATAGAACAACCATCATTCAGAATCGCCTGAAATCTGGCTGAATGGAAGTTCTACAACTAGAGAAATAAAGAAGAAAGTACATTGAGACTGGTAGGAGGGTGGAGGCATGAAAGGAGCTGATCCTACACACGTGTGTGTTATTTTGTTTGTTTGTTTGTTTAATTGGAAGGGACAGCTCTGCTATGGAGGCCTCCTGTGAGTAGCATGGGGACCCAGCCCATGGATCCAGAACTGGGAAGAAAAGTCCCTGTAATTTTGGCCTGTAAAAACCAGCAGGGACTGTGACTGAGTAACACAGAGGCTGCTGGAGATGCAAGCAGTTCCTTTGAAAGAGCTAGTGCTGGGTGGTGGCTTTGGGGGATCCAGAGACATATGGGGAGGAACTGGATTGTCTGGCATCAGGGAAGGAACTCAGAGGCAACTTTCTCCCAGACAGGGGTGCTCACAGGGATCATTGTTCCTGTGCTGGAACCTCCCCCATCGCAGAGCTGACTGGCATATCTGAGTTTCCATCAGCCTAGCTCATACTGTTCACTCTGCCCTGGTGATTCCAGGAGACCCTGCCGCATCCAATTTGCAGCTTTATCCAAGCTATTTGTAGTGGCTTTTCCATATCAATGGCCTGTCCTGGCTCAGGCTTTATACTTTCCTAAAATGTCCCTAACAAGCAGAAGCTGGTGTCAGCATTCCATATACCTATACATAAGAGGCCCAAGACCTGGCACTAGGGCAGTCTGCCTTGCTTCACCGCTGAGCCTCATGTGGGTATTTACAAGCCCTACACAATTAGCAGCCATTTGAAGATTGCTCTGTAGATACTGCTGGATGGCCCCAGGCAGTGGCTGACTTTGCACCTCTTGGGGGACCCCAGAGCAAGTGCACCCAGGGACAGCTTCAGATCATACAACTCTACACATCCACAAGTGACACACTCAAGGGCAGATTCAGTGAGCACCGAAACCCCACTGAAGCAAGTCCCATTTCATAGAGGTATCTCCTGCACCACATCTCTTCCACTCACCTTGCAGCTGGTCCTCACAGCAAATTGGCCTGACGGTTAATTCCTCCCAGCGACACCAATAGCAATCAAGGCTCAACTACAACAAGACCGTGTACACAGCCCGCCAAGGGGCGGACCTACAGTGCCCAGCTCAGGTGACTGGGGGGGCTGAGCCAATGGACCCTATAGGATACCTACTACTATACTCTACTAATTCCAGGAGACATAGCAGCTCTACCTAACACATAGAATCAAACACAGGGAAGCAGCCAAAATTCAGAGACAAAGAAACATGTCACAAAGGAAAGAACAGAAGAAATCCCCAGGAAAAGAAGCTAAATGGAAGCAAGCAACTACTGGGTACAGAGTTCAAAGCAATGGTTATAAGGGCCTGATTATCCCCAGGCAGTCTGCCCTCGTTTTTACCTTTAAGAGTCTGCCTTTGTGCCCTAACCGGTTTGGCTCAGTGGATAGAGCCTCGGCCTGTGGACTTGGGATCCCAGGTTCGATTCCGGTCAAGGACATGTACCTTGGTTGCGGGCACATCCCCAGTGGGGAGTGTGCAGGAGGCAGCTGATCGATGATTCTAACTCTCCCTTCCTCTCTGTAAAAAGTCAATAACAAATATTAAAAAAAAAAAAGAGTCTGCCTTTGCTAATTTGTGATGTTATGTCAAGGATTTTTTAGTTGTAAAAGGGAGGACCTGGAAAAATGTTGCTACTGCATCTTGATCAGAACTGAAGTCCTCCAAATACTGTTTTAAATATTAGAATATATTTGTATTGTCAATATATAGTATGGTGATATGTATTCAATATTTGTTAAAATTTTAAAGTGTAATTAAGTGCTTAAATGTAATTATATGTCTCTTTACAGAAAACCAAACATTTGAAATAAATTTTTTGGTTCCTTTTAAACTATTATGTTCAGAAATTACTACCTAAAACTTTGTAATTTTATCATTATTATGATCTTAAATATATCTGACATGTAATAAGTTTTATTTTTTTATTATAAGACTTCAAGTATTGTCTGAGGACATTAATTGTACATGTAGTACTTATATTATAAACACATGATTATCCTGGTACATGCAAATATCTCTGGCAATCTTAAAATTATATTACCTGAATGTTTCATGATCTATGATAAAGTCACATCACTAAAGTCATAGATTTTAAACGTATTCTAAATTACCTCCTGTTCCTCTTTTGTGTGTGTGTGTGTGTGTGTGTGTGTGTGTGTGTGTGTGTGAAATCCTCTGGGAAACAACCTTATGCATATAAATGGAAGGATTAGGTCCAATTTTTCAATGTTAGTGTTTTAAGTATGGAGATTCATTTACCCATTTAAAACATAAATGTAAACTAAATTAATGATTTGAAGTTTTCCTGATCCTTTTAATGAACTTTTACTGTGATATTTTTCTTCCTGTTGGATTGAGAATACATCTGCTATATAATTGTTTTTACACTAGCTGTTGTTCCATTTATAGTATATTGCAACAAAAATTGGTAATTCTTAAAATAATCTTTAACATTTGCAATCTCAATGCTACATTTGCAATGATACTATTATATAAGATCATAAAAATATCTATATTATTAAGTTATAAATGTTACCCAAACCCTCTATGGACCTCTTACGATTTAAGTAATCTCTTAGGTGGCATTCTGGATACCAGACTGGCTTCTCATTCATTCTTTATTTTCTAATTGCAGGTTACAGATGTTTAAATGTATTTCACTAGTTTATATAACTAGCTTCTTCCTTGAGGCTATTGAAAAGCTCTTTTATTAAAATACTACAGGCCCAGTGCATAAAATTTATGCACAGGTAGGGTCGCTGGGCCTGGCCAGCAATCAGGGCCAATCAGGTACCCACCTCTCCACCTCCAGGCCTCTTCCTTCCCTCACCACCCGCATTCCACCACCACACAGTTCCCACCACCTCCCCATCTACCCGCCTACCCACCTTCCCACCTCCTCCTTCCCTCACTCCCTCAGCACTCTGCCACCACCACTGGTCACCTGCCACGTTCCATGCTGCCCTGTGGTGGTCAACACACATCATAGCAAGCAATCAAACTCCCATTCTCCCAGTCTAACTCCTGAGGGGACATTTTGCATATTAGCCTTTATATATATATATATATATATATATATATATATATATATATATATATATAATCACATTATTTTTCCATCACTATTTTTTACTTGCTATTTTTAATTTTTTATACCATTTTTGAAATCAATTATTTTTGTAAATTTATATTTTTTCTTCTCATTCTCTTTCTTCTCATCCACTTATTCCCTTTCTACTTCCTCAATACTAAATTGAGGTCCTCCCCATAGTCACCCAATTCTTAATCTTATTTTCACTATATAAGCTCAGCTTCTACAGATTCTGCCCCAATCCTCTTTGCTGGGTATGTGGTGTTTGTATTTTGTTGTTGTTGTTTATCTATTGGTTCTGTGGTGTCTTACCCCCACATACATATATATATTCTCCTTTTTATTCCTTTGTCTTTTATCCCTTATCTTTTTCTCTCTCTTTGATAGCATTTGTGCTCTCTTTTCTCTGCACTAACTCTCTTTGCTCAGGTGGTCACTTATATTGGAGTTATTGGTGTTGTGTGTACATTTGTGCTTAGTTCCCTCTGTGTTGTGTCTTGTTGAGGTGAATTTTACCTATCCTCACATTACCAGACACCTAGAAAGGAAACTCCATCGACGAATGGGTCAATAACACCCCAGACCCAACTATAGAGGTAGGAAGAATGCGGCAGTGAGGGAAAGAGCATGAGTGAGGGAGGGAGTAAAAGAGGAGAGTGTAGTCAGTTGGTGTGTGTATGTGTGTGAGAGAGAGAGAGAGCGAGAGAGAGAGAGGCACAGTTAGATCCCACAGGACCTTCAGGGGCAGGCTAATCAGGCTCGCCTAACTAGGCAGCTTCTGCTACCATTGCAAACAGTAACAGGAGGGCAGCTTGTCCTTAGAGGCCTAGCCTTTTTGAAGGGGAGAGCTGCTGTAAGTAGGTTCCCAGCCACAACTCCACCCAGAGTGCCTTCAGATAATACCTGGGACTCTACAGCCACCCCTGCCGGGGACATGCTATCTAGGCTGTGATTCCATAGTCAACGAGGCTCCAGCCACCCTGGGCGCAGGCTCCTGTGAGTTCAGAAGCAGGCTCCCCTCTGACCGGCCCAATGCTTTAGCCCAGGGCACTGCAAACACATGAACAGCAGACACGTGAGCAGCCTGCTTGTGTCCAAGGAGCAGCAGCCCTGCAAGCAACTCGCCACAGGCCTAAGAGCAGCAGCTTCATGTGGCCTGCCCCTGTCCAAGCAGCAGCAGCTGTGTGAGCAGCCAGTTCCCCTGTCTGAAGAGCAGCAACCACATGAGCAGCTCGTCCCATCCAAAGAGCAGCAGCTGTGCTGCATGAGCAGCCAGCCGCCTTCCAAGGAGCAGCAGCTATGTGAGTAGACCATCCCTTTCCAAGGAGCAGCATCCACACAAACTGCCTTCCCCCATCTGAGGAGCAGCACCTGTATGAGCAGTCCACCCCCTTCTGAGGAGCAGCAGCCACATAAGCAGACTGCCCACATCCAAGGAGCAGCATCCCTGTGCAGTTCACACTGGTCCAAGGAGCAGCACCCACACACAGCCTGCACTTGTCCAATGAGAAGAAGCCGGGTGAGTGGCCCGTCCCTGTCCAAGAAGCATCAACAGCACAAGAAGCTCACTCCCACGTGAGGAGCAGCAGCCACATGAGCAGACTGACCCCCATCCAAGGAGAAGCAGCTGCACGAGCAACCCGCACTTGTACAAAGAGCAGCAGCCCTGCAAGCAACCTGCCCAAAGAACAGCAGCCACATGAGCAGCCCGTCCCTGTCCAAGGAACAGTAGCCACTTGAGCAGCTGGACCCCAACCAAGGAGCAGTGGACATGAGCAACCCATCGCCATCCAAGTAGCAGCAAACTCATAATCAGCCCACTCCCATCCAAGGAACAGCAGCTATATGAGCAGTCTCCCACACCAGCCAGAGGAGGCACCACTGCTGCGAACAGCACCCACCAGAGGAGCCACTGCCAAATGAGAAGCAGCTGGTACCATAACCGCCCGAGGAGCAAGCACAGCCAGAGAAGCCACTGCCACCCAAGGAGCAGCCCCTGCACAGCTCCACATCTAGATCAGGCAATGAGACCAAAAATGGGTAGACAAAGATACCCCTAAAGGAAGGAAAAGGAGGAATCACCAGAAAAGCAGGTAAGTAAAACAGAGGTATGCAGTATGTCAGAAAAATAATTCAGAATAAGGGTCATAGAGTTCATAAACCAGATGGAAGAAAAAAATCAACACCTTATGTAAGAATCAAGAAGAACTGAAGAGTGATATAGCTGCAATAAAAATACCATGGAAAGTTCAACAGTAGACTAGGAGAAGCGGAGTACTGAATTAGTGAACTAGAAGACAGGGAAACAAAACACAGCCAAACTGAAATGCAACTGGAGAAAAAAATTAAAAGACAGGAGGATATCCTAAGGGAGCTATGGGACAACATGAAACAAAGCAACATACGAATAATAGGGGTGCCAGAACAACAGGAAGAGGAACAAGAGTTAAAAGAACTATTTGAAGAAATAATGTCAGAAAACTTCCCTGATATGGCAAAGAAAAAAGTCACACAAGCACAGAGAGTCCCAAACAGGATGAACCCGAAAAGACCCACACCAAGACACATCATAATTTATGATGGCATATGTTCAGGACAAAGAGAGAATCTTAAAGGCTGCAAGAGAGAGACAGAAAGTTACATACAAGGGAGCTCCCATTAGATTATCAAATGATTTCTCAAGAGAAACACATCAGGCCAGAAAAGAATGGAAGGAAATTTACAAAGTGATGCAAACCAAGGGACAGAATCCAAGAATAATCTATCCAGCAAGGTTATCATTCAAAATTGAAGCGGAAATAAGGAGCTTTACAGACAAAAAAAATTCTAAGGGAGTTAATCACTACCAAGCCAGCAATGCAAGAAATGCTAAAGGGACTGGTGTAAAAAAAAGAAATAAAAAGGTAAGAAGGAACACAGACACAAAAAATAAAAATTTCTACAAATAAGTTCCTTTCAATAATAACTTTAAATGTAAACAGACAAAATGCTCCAATCAAAAGACATCAAGTGGCTGAGTGCATAAAAAAACATGACCCATATATATGCTGTCTACAAGAGACCCACCTCAGAACAAAAGACTCACACAGACTGAAATTGAAGGGATGGAAAAACACCTTTCAGGCAAATGGAAATGAAAATAAAGCTGGGGTAGCTGTACTTATTTCTGACAAAATAGACCTCAAAGTAAAGGCCATAACATGAGATAAGGGAGGCCACTTCATAATAATAAAGGGATCAATACAACAAGAGGATATAACCCTGATAAACATATATGCATCCGATGCAGGAGCACTCAAATACATAAAAAAACTCCTGGAAGATATCAAGAGAGAGAATGACAACAAGACAATCATAGTAGGGGACTTTAATATACCACTGACATCACTGGATAAATCCTCCAGACAAAAAATAAGCAAAGAAACAGCAATTCTAAATGACACACTAGATCAGATGGACCTAATTGACATCTTCACAGTATTTCACCCCAAAGCCACAGAATATATGTTCTTCTCAAGTGCACATGGGGCATTTTAAAAAATAGACCACATATTGGGTCACAAACAAAGTCTCCCCAAATTCAATAAGATTGAAATCATATCAAGCATTTTCTCAGACCACAATGGCATAATATTAGAAATAAACTACAATAAAAACATTCCAAAAAATTCAAACACTTGGAAACTGAATAGCAGGTTATTAAACAATGATTGGGTTATCAATGAGATCAAAGTAGAAATTAAAAACATCCTGGAGACTAATGACAATAAAAATACAACAATGCAAATACTATGGGACACAATGAAAGCAGTCCTGAGGGGGAAGTTTATAGCTCTACAGGCCTACTTCAAAAAACAAGAAAAAATGATAATAAATCATCTCATTCAAAACTCAAAGAATTAGAAAGAGAGCAACAAGAAAAGCCCACAGTGAGCAGAAGAAAGGAAATAATAAAGATCAGAGCAGAAATGAATGACATAGAGACCAAAAAAAAAAAAAAAATACAATACAAAAGATCAATGAAACCAAGAGCTGGATCTCTGAAAGGATAAACAAGATTGATGAAACTCTAGCTAGGCTCACCAAGAAGCAAAGAGAGAGGACCCAAATAAACAAAATCAGAAATAGAAGAGGAGAAATAACAACAGAACCCACAGAAATACAAAGGATTATTAAAAATACTATGAACAACTCTATTCTAACAAACTAGACAACCTGGAGGAAATGGACACATTCCTAGAAAAACACAACCTTCCTAAACTTACTCAGGAAGATACTAAAAATCTCAATAGGCCAGTAACTATGGAAGAAATTGAAGCAGTCATCAAAAAGCTTCCAGCAAACAAAAGCCCAGGGCCAGACGACTTCACAGGGGAGTTTTACCAAACATTCAAGGAAGAACTAAAACCTATCCTTAGACTATTCCAGAAAATTCAGGAGGAAGGAACACTTCCAATCTCCTTCTATGAAGGCAGCATCACCCTAATACCAAAACCAGATAAAGATAACACAATGAAAGAGAATTACAAACCAATATCCCTCATGAACATAGATGCCAAAATCCTCAACAAAATTCTAGCAAATCAGATCCAGCAGTACATCAGAAAGATCATACACCATGATCAAGTAGGATTTATCCCAGGGACACAAGGATGGTACAATATTCGCAAATCAATAAATGTGATACATCACATAAACAAATTGAGAGATAAAAATCACATAGTCATATCAATTGATGCAGAAAAAGCATTTGACAAAATCCAACACCCTTTCTTGATAAAAACTCTCAGCAAGATGGGAAGGGAAGGATCATACCTCAACATAATAAAAGCCATATATGACAAAACCACATCCAACATCATACTCAATGGGCAAAAACTAAAACCATTTCCCCTAAGAACAGGAATAAGACAGGGATGCCCACTCTCACCACTCCTGTTCAACATAATGCTGGAAGTACTAGCCATTGCAATTAGACAAGAAGAAGAAATAAAAGCCATCTAAATTGGAAAAGGAGACATAAAACTGTCCTTATTTGCAGATGACATGAGACTGTACATAGAAAACCCTCAAGACTCCATCAAAAAATTATTAGACTTAATAAATGAATTCGGCAATGTAGCAGGATACAAAATTAATACCAAGAAATCTACGTCATTTCTATACACCAATAATGAACTTACACAAAGGGAGACTAAAAAAGCAATCCCATTTACCATCACACCAAAAAAATTAAGATACCTAGGAATAAACTTACCTAAGGAGGTAAAAGACCTATACGTGGAAAACTACACGACACTGAAAAAAGAAATAGAGGAAGACATAAACAGAGGGAAAAACATACCTACCATGTTCATGGATTTGTAGAATCAACATCATCAAAATGTCCGTACTACTCAAAGCAATCTATAAATTCAATGCACTTCTCATTAAAATACCAATGGTATATTTCACAGACCTAGAACGAACTTTCCAAAAATTCATCTGGACTAAAAAAAGACCCTGAATAACTACAGCAGTCCTGAGAAAGAAGAACAAAGTAGGTGGGATCTCAATACCAGATATCAAGCTGTATTACAAAGCCACTGTTCTCAAAACTTCCTGGTATTGGTATAAGAAATGTCATGTAGATCAATGGAATAGAATAGGGAACCCAGAAATCGACCCAAATCACTATGCTCAATTAATATTGACAAAGGAGGTTATTATCAACAAATCAACAAATAACAAGTGCTGGTGAGGATGCGGAGAAAAGGGAACCCTCGTGCACTGCTGGTGAGAATGCAGACTGGTGCAGCCACTGTGGAGAACAGGATGGAGCTTCCTCAAAAAGCTAAATATGGAGACACTCAAAGGGGAGAATCCAAGATGGCGGCGTAGGTAAACACCTAAACTGCTGCCTCGCGCAACAATTTTAAAAATACAACTAAAAGACAAAACGTCTATCACCCAGAACCACGGGAAAGCTGGCTGAGTGAAAGTTCTACAACTAGAAGGAAAGAGAAAAGAGCATTGAGACGTGCACGAGCGCTGAAAAGCTGAGGTACGGAGGCGCGTGATCTGGGCTGGCGGTGGGCGTTGCTTTTTTCAACCCAAAGGGAGACAAGCCCCCGATTACTCTGAAATCCAGTTTCTGGGGAGACGCTGGGGACCCAAACTCCTACGGGGAGAAGCTGGACTGTCTGCCAGTGAGGGTGGCTTGCTTGCAGAGCTGCGCGCAGGAATAATTGTTTAAGGCACTGGGGCACGGGACACCATCGGGAAGCAGAGCCAGCTAACTAGCAGCCATTACTGTTTGCCATGCCCTAGCCTAGTGACACCCTGAGACCCCGCCCTGCACAACCTACAAACCCACCCAAGCTCCAAGCAGCAGCTTTAGCATAAGAAAGTCCTGCTCTATCGCAGCTTAACTAGCAAACTTGCAGCCCAGGTCAGACAGCTCCAAAACCTCCAAACCACAAGCAAAGAGGAGAATACTGTAGCTCTCACTGTAGCTCCTGCTGGGTGGCCTCAGACAGTAGCTGACCTGCACCCCACTGGAGATCCAGAAGCCAGTGTACCTAGTGGTCAGTGTGAGACACCAGATTTCAACTCCTCACATCCATAAGTGACACATTCAAGAGGCAGACTCAGTGAGCACCAAAGCCCCACTGAAACAAGTCCTGCCCCATAAGTGTGTCTTCAGCGCAGCAGTTCTTTCATTATAGACACAGCGAGTGCTCACAGCTAATTGGCCTGGAGGTCAATTCCTCCCAGTGTACCAACAGCAATTAAGGCTTAACTACACCAAGACTTTGCACTCAGCCCACAAAGGGGTGTACCAAGAGCATCCACCTCATGTGATTGAGGAGGCTGAGCTACTGCCCCCTATAGATCACCTACCACACAAAGCTACTCCATCAACACAAGGAAGCAGCCAAAATGTGGAGACAAAGAAACATGTCACGAATGAAAGAAACGGAGGAAAGCAAACTACTGGATGACATAGAGTTCAGAACCACATTTATAAGGTTACTCAAGAATCTTCTTAAAACCGCTGAGAAACTTGATGAGACCTTTAAGGATCTTAATGAGAATGCCAAAAAAATGGAAAAGGATCAGTCAGAAATGAAGCATACACTGTCTGAAATAAAGAATATACAGAAACTCAACTGTAGATCAACGTACCCCAAGAATCAAACCAAAGATCTGAAATATGTGGAAACAAAAAAACATCCAACCAGAAAAACAAAAAGAAAAAAGAATCCAAAAATATGAAGATAGTGTAAGGAGCCTCTGGGACAACTTTAAGCAAACCAACATCCGAATTTTTGGGGTGCCAGAAGAAGGGAGAGAGAAAAATATTGAAAACCTATTAGAAGAAATAATGACAGAAAACTTTCCCTACCTGGTGAAAGAAATAGACTTACAAGTTCAGGAAGCGCACAGAACCCCATACAAGAGGAATCCAAAGAGGACCACACCAAGACAATCATAACTAAAATGCCAAGGGCAAAAGACAAAGAGAGAATATTAAAAGCAGCAAGAGAAAAACAGTTAATTACCTACAAGGGAGTACCCATACGACTGTCAGCTGATTTCTCAACAGAAACTTTGCAGGCCAGAAGGGAGTGGCAAGAAATATTCAAAGTGATGAACAGCAAGAACCTACAACCAAGGTTACTCTACCCAGCAAAGCTATCATTCAGAGTTGAAGGTCAGATAAAGAGCTTCACAGACAAGAAAAAGCTAAAGGAGTTCATCACCACCAAACCAGGATTACATGAAATGCTGAAGGGTATTCTTTAAGAAGAGGAAGAAGAAGAAAAAGGTAAAGATAAAAATTATGGACATCAAATACATACCTACCAACAAGTGAATCTAAAAATCAAGTGAATAAAAAATCTGAAGAACAGAATGGACTGGTGAATATAATAGAATCAGGGACATAGAAAGGGAGTGGACTAACGATTCTCAGGGGAAGCAGGTGTGAGGGGTGCAGGAAGAGATTGGACAAAAATCTTACTCCTATGGATGAAGACAGTGGCGGGGGGTAAGGGCATGGGGTGGGGTGGGGAATCAGGTGGAGGGGAGGTATGGGGGGAAAAAAAAGAGGAACACCTGTAATAATCTGAACAATAAAGATTTATTTAAAAAAAATAAAAATAAAATAAAATACAAAAAAAAAAAAACTAAAAATGGAACTCCCATTTGACCCAGTGATCCCACTTCTAGGAATATATCCCAAGAAACTAGAAACATGAATTAGAAAGGATATATGCACCCCTATGTTCATAGCAGCACAATTCACCATAGCTAAGATTTGGAAACAGCCTAAGTTTCCAAATCAGCAGATAAGTGGATTAAAAAACTGTGGTACATCTTCACAATGGAATACTACGCTGGGGTAAAAAAGGAGTTTTTACCATTTGCAACAACATGGATGGAGATGGAGAACATTATGTTAAGTGAAATAAGCCAGACAGAGAAAGATAAATTTCACATGACCTCACTCATTTGTGGAATATAATATACAACATAAACTGATGAACAAAAATATATCCAGCCAGAACTGGTTTGGCTCAGTAGATAGAGCGTCTGCCTGCAGACTAAGGGGTCCCAGGTTTGATTCCGGTCAAGGGCATGTACCTTGGTTGCGGGCACATCCCCAGTAGGAGGTGTGCAGGAGGCAGCTGATCGATGTTTCTAGCTTTCTATCCCTCTTCCTTCCTCTCTGTAAAAAAATCAATAAAATATGTTTTTTAAAAAATAGATCCAGACACAGAGAAACATCAATCAGAACGTCAAACCTCAGGGAAGGTAGGGGACAGTGGGGGTAAGAGGAGAGATCAACCAAAGGACTTATATGCATGCATATAAGCCTAGTCAATGGACACAGACAAGGGGTGGGGGGGATGAATGGGAGGTGGGTGGTAATGGGGGAATAAGGACTAATATGTAATACCTTAATCAATAAAGAAATTAAAAAAAAAAAACACGTGGGCAAAAGACATGCCATACATTGCTGGCGGGACTGTAAAATGATACAGCTGCTCTAGTAAAGAGGATGCTAATTTCTTAAAACATTGAACATTTGTATATGACACAGTGTTTACATACTAGTAATTGGACTTTATCCCAAAGAAATCATAAGTTATGTTTATACAAATACCTGTATGCAAATGTTTATATAAACTTTTATGTAATAGTTAAATGTTGGTGACAACTCAGATGATCTTCAATGGATGATGGTTAAACAAAATGTGGTACATCCATACCTTAGATTAATACTCAGCAATAAAAGAACTATTGACACTCCACAACTTGGCTGACTCTCAAGGGAAATGTGCTGAGTGATATAAATCCAGTCTCCATCAGTGACATGCTTTATCGTTCCATTTATATAATATTCTTGCAATGACAGACTTATTTAGATTTAGAACAGATTAATAGTGGTCAGTGATGAATGGTGGTGGCTGTGCTTACAAAAGTATAGTATGAGGGATCCATATAGTGAAACTGTTCTGTACTGAAACTATGGTAGATCTAAACACTTATAATTGTGATACAATTTTGCAGTGTTAAAAACATACACATACAAATAAACACATAGAGAGAATGTAAATCTTGCAAAATCTGAATAATATTGGTAGATAGTAGAAATGTCAATTTCCTGGTTGTGCTATTGTACTTCAGTTATGCAAGGTGTTACTTTTAATGGAAATTAATTAAAGGTGTACAAGACCTCTCTATCATTACCTGTAACTATGTGCAAATCTACATTATCACAAAATTAAAATATAATACACACAGGATAAGCACACAACCTGAATGATTGGATTCACTTGATATTTGTAACCAAAACTCACAGAGGCCTTCAGGATGCCTATTCATCCTTCTGTATTTCCATTGTTTATTCACTCTTCCAGTCTCCTAGTTATAAATTTCACAGTTTTGTTTCTTTCCTCAAAGGTCAAGAGCCTCTTCTCTGCTCCTTATCTAATTTGGTGATCTTGTTTCTTTTTTCCCTTAGAAAATAAAAGTAGTAAAGAGAAAAGTTCTACCCATTCCCAAAACATCCAACATGACTTCATTTGTTTCTATTTATTCTTATGATAGAATATCTAATCAAGTATTCAAGTCCAGCATTTCATTTGGGCATGGTTTGCATTTTCCATCTACTGGATAAGTCAAATAAGCTAAATTGTCTTCTGTAAAAAAAAAACACCCAAACAAAACAAACAAACAAACCAAAACAAACCAAAAAAAAAACCTCTTCCCACATTCAGATGGCCCTTGGACATATGAAAAGATGATAAAAGTCACTAATCACTAGAGAATATGAATTAAAACCACAATGAAATAGCACCTCACACCTATCAGAATGACTATCATAAATAAATTAACAAACAAGTGTTGGTGAGGATGTGGAGAAAAGGGAATCCTTGTGCATTGTTGATGGGAATGCAGATTGTTGCAGCCACTATGAAAAGTATCATAGAGAGTCTTCAAAAAATTAAAAATGGAACTGCCTTATGACTCAGGAATTCCACTTCTAGGTATATATCTAAGAAACCTAAAACACTAATTTGAAAGACTATAGATACCTCTGTGTTCATTTCAGTGTTATTTACAATAGCTAAGATATGGAATAACCCAAGTGCCTATCAATAGATGCATGGAGAAAAAGGCGGTGTTACATTTGCACAATGGAATACTACTTGGCCGTAAAAAATGGAAATCTTACCATTTGCAACAGCATGGATAGCTAGAGGGTATTATACTAAGCAAAATAAGTCAGAGAAAGACAAATACGATATGATTTCATTATAAGTGGTAACTATGGAGAAAAATAATGAACAAACAAAATATAGTAGAAACATAGACACAGAGAACAGACTGGTAGTTACCACGTGGGAGGAGTTGGAAGGCTGAGTGAAGGGCTTAACAAGTACAAATTGGTAGTTAACAAAATAGTTACAAGGATGTAAAGTACAACATAGAGAATATAGTGACTAAATTTTAATAACTGTGTATGGTTCTCGGCAGGTACTTGAAATATCAGAGGGGCCAATTTGTAAAGTATATCATTTTCTAACCGCTATGCCGTATACCAGAAACCAATAAAAACTAATATTGAATGTAAACTATAATTGAAAAATTAAAGTAAATACTCTTCTTTGACCTTCATATTCTCTTCCAGGTACTGACCTATTTTTCTACTATCTTTAAAGAAACACTTCTCAAAAATTCCCTGATTGTTCTCTAGTTGTTCTTATTTTTTTAAATATATTTTTATTGATTTCAGAGAGGAAGGGAGAAGGAGAGGGAGAGTGAGAGATAGAAACATCAATGAAGAGAGAAAAGCATTGATCGGCTGCCTCCTGCACACCCCCTACTGGGGATTGAGCCCGAAACGTGGGCATGTGCCCTTGACCAGAATTGAATCTTGGACCCTTTAGTCCACAGGCCCACGCTCTATCCTCTGAGCCAAGCCAGCTAGTGCTCTCCAGTTCTTATTTGAACCTACGCTAATAAGATATTCTTACATATCATATATCCAAATCTGCATTTATTAATATTATCAATGTCCTCCAAATTTCCAAATTCAATGATAAGTTCTAATTTTGAACTACTGAGAGAATTTGATACTATTAACACTATAATTTTAAAAACAATTTCTTATATTAACCTTACAGACACAATTCCTATTGGTTTTCTTTTAAATGAAATTTATTTGGGTGACATTCATTAACATAGTTTTCAATTGTATTTTTTATGATACACATGATTTTCATGTTGCACTGTGTGCCTACTCTTAAGTCACACATTCTGTCACCATACCTTTGACCCTCTTTACTTTACCTTTTATTACCCACCACTCCTTTTCCTCAGGTAACCACCGTACTGCTATCTGTATCTGAGTTTTTCTTTGTTTTCCTTGCTTGTTCATTTGCTGCTTTCAGTTTTATATCCCACATATTAATGAAATCATGTAGTTCTTAGCATTTGTTGTCTGACATTTCACTTAGCATAATCTTCTCAAGACCCACCTATGTTGTTGCAAATGGCAGTATTTCATCTTTTCTTATGGCTGAATAGTATTCCATTGTCTACTAGTATATGTACTATATCTTCTTTAACCAATTACCTATTGAAGGACATTTCAGTTGTTTCCATGACTTTGCCACCATGAATAATGCTGAAATGAATACATGGCTGTGCATATCTTTGCAAATAAATGTTTTTAATTTTTCTGTGTTTTTTTTTTCTCTACCACTAACTACTTCTTTTTCTTTTTAGGGTTTTAGCGGTTTCTTCTTCCTCTTATCTATCAATAAATGATGGAGTTACCCAGGACGTGGTCCTGATGTCTCCTTTATTTATCTATATTCATTTCTAAGTGACCTATTCTTGGCCTCTCTATGAGTTCCAGATGCCATGTAGTATATGATTCCCAATTTATATCTTAATTCCTGAGTCTTTCCTAAATTCCAGACATATAAATATCATCCCCTCCTTTTACATCTTTATTTGGGTGCTTACTAATCATCTCAAACTTAACATGTCCACTAGCAAATTTTTGATTTCTTAGAAAAACCTTGTTTCTTTCTAGCCTCTCCCATATCAGTAAATGGCACCTCCACTCAAAATATTGTCTAGACCAAAACTTCAAAGGAATGTTTGATTCTTGCTTTCCCTACACTCCACATCCAACCCATAATCAAATTCTATAATTTCTACATTCAAAATGTATCTGGAATCTGACCACAACTTTCCAACTCCAATTATTTTTTTTTTTAAATTCTCTTCCAGGCCACCAGCATCTTTTATCTGCTTATGCAATAACCTCTATACTTATTTCCCTGTTCTTTTCTTTGCTACTACAGACAATTCTCTACTACAATCATCCTTTTTAAATGTATCCAATTATCTTTATTCTCAGGCTAAGAGTTAACCAAAATTCATGTGTTTAGTCTGACTTCACATTATATCATTGAGATTTTAAGATGATCTCATCCAGCAGCCTCACTTAGCCAATGAGAAAAGATAGCTAATTTTTCTATAAATGATCAGATAAGCATAGACAAATTTAGTAAGACTATAGATAAAAATAGAAAAAAATAACTAAATAGATATATAAAATAAAATATCCAAGAAGTAAAAAATACACTTTTTATTTTAATAATATATGAAACATTTACAAAATTTTACCATAGTGTAAGCTAAAGTGAATCACACAAAAATATTCATTTCATTTATATGGAAATTACAAAAACTTTTTTAAAGGATGAAGAGAAAAGACCCAAATGTTTGGAAATTAAGAAATACAGTTTTAGTGCCCCCTTGGTCAAATAAGAAATACTAATAATTAGAAAATATTTGGAGTTGAATGATAATGAAAATATTGCATATAAAAACTGGCCATGAATCACATCACTGAAAATGGAGGAGGGCTCTGTTATTCACAGAGAAAACTTATAAGCTGAAAAACAAAACAAAACTACCAGCATCCACCTTTTCAGAATTATGGAATTTAGTAAAAACAAACAAACAACATTCATGGAAAATCTTAAGGAAGAATTTGCTGCATTGTGGTAAGTGTGGCATTTTCGATTGCCCACCTGTCATCTCCCACGTTCCAGGTTGGTTGCAGCCATAAGATGGTAACCCACACATGTGGCAGATTTCTTGTGCCAGAGAGAGCATATGGTCCTACTTGCAAAGCACTGTGGTTGTGGTTTTGAGCTGTTGGGTGGACTGACATAAAGGCTTGCCTTTATTTCAATACTTGAAGTACTTCCAGGTCTGAGGTGACTTCCTTGGTGGCTTTTTGTCAGAAACACATAAAGGAAAAAGTACTGGCTGTAGCAGACTGGGGCAAGGAATAATCACCAGGACAAAAAAAAAAAAAAAAGACAGTCTCTCCAGAGAGAAGCTGGGAATGCAAGCTGGGGGAAAAGATATGTAAAAGAATGAGGGCTTTTTGAAGTCTCACTCATATACTTGGAAATGGAGAAGTTTGCTGCATAAACAGGGCCAAATGCATGTTCAGAAGAGGTTGAGAAGATCCTAAACATTTCCCTCTGGCTGCCCCTGCAGGTTCTATGCAAATAGAAAGTGAAGGCTCAGGCAGAGTTCCCAAAGGCTTCCCTAAGTGTGGTAGGAGTGAACCAACATAGAACCATCTGTAAACATGGGAAGAGGAGTTTTTCTTTTTTTGTCTCTTTTTTATTTTCTCTCTTCTTGGCAACAAGCATTTAAGGAAATTATTAAAAATCACTAGCCAATCACTAAGGTAACAGAACACAGACATCAGTGGACACATGAAAAAGAATGCAGTATACATGAAAAAGCATGGAAATACACTAAATAAACCAGACCAATATCCTCCCACATATCGTATTCAAAAATCATTACTAGTTGTATTATGGACTTAATTGTGAAAGGCAAATTAAAAATACACTTAGCGGTAACACAGAAAACATCTTCATTACCTTGTTGTAATACAAGATGTTTATTAGACAACATACAAATATTAACATAAGGGGGAAACAATAAATAGACATCTAAAATAAGAACTCCTGATAAAGATCATGAAGATGGCAGCATAGGTAAGCACCTAAACTGCTGTCTCGCACAACAATTTCAAAACAACTAAAAGACAGAACGGACATCATCCAGAACCACAGGAAGGCTGACTGAGTGGAAATTCTACAACTAGAAGGAAAGAGAAAAGCTCATGGAGAATCAGAGGAGCTGCAAAGGGTTGAGGTACGGAGACACGTGCACAGAGAGGAAGGGCAGCTGAGTGCCTCACTGGCTTTCTCTGGCGGGAGGGGGAAGGAAGCCCCCGACTACACCAAACCCCAGTTCCGACTGCACTGAACCTCATTTCCAGGTGAAACCCCATGGACCCAGGCTCACACAGGGGGAGTCTGGACTGACAGGTAGAAAGGCACACAGAGATTCGGAGACTCGGGGGAGCCTCAGCAGGCAGGGGTCTGGAGGCGTACGCGTGTGAGTGCTCAACGAGAAGACTGACTGCGGAGGTTGCCACAGGCCTTCCCTAGCAGAAGGGAGTCGGAAGCTCCTGACTGCACTGAAACCCAGTTCCGACTGTACTGAACCCCAGTTCCGGGAGAGCCCCTGGGGACCCACCCTCTTGCAGGGGGAATTTGGACTATCAGGCAGAAACTCAGGGGAGCCACGGAAGGCAGAGGTCTGGAGGCGCGCGTGCAAGGGCAGGGCTGATGGGAAGCCAAGACTGTCTGTTCTGCCCTGAGACTCCACCTCATCCAAGCTGAGCACAGAGGCTTTTGCAACTTTGCAAGTCTGATCCTATAAGGCTGTCTCCAGCACCGAACTTCTCCCAGTGTAGACACAGCTGATCCTCACAGCCAACTGGCCTGGGGGTCAATTCCTCCCAGTGATACCAACAACAATCAAGACTTAACTACAACAAGGCTGTACACACAGTTCACAAAGGGGTGCACCAAGAGTGTCCACCTCAGGTGGAGTCTGGACTGACAGGTAGAGAGAAAGGCACACAGAGATTCGGATAACTGGGGAGGCTGAGCCACTGGGCCCTAGAGGAAACCTAGCACACAAAGCTACTCTACCAACTCAGGGAAGCAGCGAAAATGCAGACACAAAGAAACAGATCACAAACGAAAGAAATGGAGGAAAGCAAATAACTGGATATAGAGTTCAAAACCACGGTTATAAGGCTTTTCAAGAATTTCCTAGAAAAAGCCAATAAATTTAGCGAGACCCTCGAAGATATGAAAAAGGACCAACTAGAAATTAAACATACACTGACTGAAATAAAAAATATTATACAGAGACCCAACAGCAGACTAGAGGAATGCAAGAATCAAGTCAAAGATTTGAAATACAAAGAAGCAATAAACACTCAACCGGAAAATAAAAAAGAAAAAAGAAACCAAAAACTTGAAGATAGTGTAAGAAGCCTCTGGGACAACTTCAAGTGTACCAACATCTTAATTATGGGGGTGCCAGAAGAAGAGAGAGAACAAGGTACTGAAAACCTATTTGAAGAAATAATGACTGAAAACTTCCCCTACCTGGTGAAAGAAATAGACTTACAAGTCCAGGAAGTGCACAGAACCACAAACAAAAGGAATCCAAAGAGGACCACACCAAGACACATCATAATTAAAATGCCAAGAGCAAAAGACAAAGAGAGAATCTTAAAAGCAGCAAGAGAAAAACAGTTACCTACAAGGGAGCAACCATACAATTGTCAGCTGATTTCTCAACAGAAACTATGCAGGCCAGATGGGAATGGCAAGAAATATTCAAAGTGATGAATAGCAAGAACCTACAACCAAGATTACTCTACCCAGCAAAGCTATCATTCAGAATTGAAGGTCAGATAAAGAGCTTCACAGATAAGAAAAAGCTAAAGGAGTTCATCACCACCAAACCAGTATTATATGAAATGCTGAAAGGTATTCTTTAAGAAGAGGAAGAAAAAAGTAAAGATAAAAATTATGAACAACAAATACATATCTATCAACAAGTGAACCTAAAAATCAAGTGAATTAAAAATCTGAGGAACAGAATAAACTGGTGAATATAATAGAATCAGGGGCATAGAAAGGGAGTGGACTGATAATTCTCAGGGGGAAACAGTATGGGGGCTGCAGGAAAAGACTGGAGAAAAATCGTACACTTATGGATGAGGACAGTGGCGGGGAGGTATGGGCAGAGGGTGGGGTGGGAACTGGATGGAGGGGAGCTATGGGGGGGGGAAGGAGAAACAATTGTAATAATCTGAACAATAAAGATTTATTAAATTAAAAAAAAAGATCAAGTCCTACTTTAAAATAAAAAAATAAAAAATAAAATTAAGAACTACTGTTTACCAAAACACAATATCAAAGAGTGAAAATGCAAGCCACAAAAGGAGTGAAAATATTTGTGACACATCTGCCTAAACATTCATATCCAGACAAAAAAATTTAAAAAATGATAACAAACTTCTGTGAATAATAAAAACCAATAGAAAAAATTGTGCAACAGACTGGCACTTTACAAAAGAGCCATCTAATTAAACAATAAATATAAGAGAAGGTATTCGACAGTAGCAATAATAGGAGAAGTTATAAGCCTAACTACAGTAAGGTTTTCTACATATTCACAAGTTTAGCATAGTTTACCAACTGATGAAGATATAGCTTATCTAATGGTGTGGTGTTAAACAGGTGTAAATTTGAAAACAATTTGTTGCTATGAAATTAAGTTACTGATGAGCATATCATGAGACCCAGCAGTTAAAGAGTCTCAGGTGTTTGCATGTGGACCAGGATCCTTATACACAATTTCATAGCAGCATTGACTGTGGAACTTAATGCTGGAATCAATCCACCTGTTCATCAACAGTATAAAGACTTAATAAAAAGCTATATTTTGACATGGAACTACTTTTAAACAATGAAACTGAGCTACAATAATAACAGTGAATGAATTTTTACCTATGCATTTGAATAATAGCACCAACACATAAAATGAATATGTCAATGATTTTTATTTTTATAAAGACAAAAAAAGGGGAAACTGAAATTAAATTATATAGGAGTGCATACAAATTTTAAAACTACAGAAAAGCAACAAAATGACTATTAACAATGACAAATAGTGTGTAGTGGTTATTTGGATGTTCATCATTAGTATATTGCTAGTTTAAATGTCTGTATTAAGTTCTATATTTTTGTTATACAGTTTATATTGTAGGGTACAGAATATTTACAATATCTATTTAAAGTCACCAAAATGCAAAAAATACCTCTTGGTGTTAACAATGGAACATTCTACCCTTGCTGGCATATTGTCTAGGCAGGCATTTAATATGGAAGTGAATGGGACATTATGTGGCACACACATTCTTGGGCAACTGCTCTGGCACTGCTCAAATATATGTATATTGTAAATTCATGTAGAGTACCTGGCAACTAAGAGGAGCACGAGCCTTCCTAAGCACTCTCAAGTGTGTTTATTATTATTATTTTAAATATATTTTTATTGATTTCAGAGAGGAAGGGAGAAGGAGAGAGCAATAGAAACATCAATGTGAGAGAGAATCATTGATTGGCTGCCCCCTGCACACCCCCTACTGGGGATCGAGTGCCCCTGACTGGAATCAAACCTGGGACTCTTCAGTCTGCAGACCGATGCTCTACCCACTGAGCAAACCAGCCAGGGCTAAGCATTTATTATTATCTTGTAGCTAAATCATACCCTAGGGCCTAGTAGGCTGTGTGGCCTGGAGATATATCTAACATAGTAACATTAGGCAAATAAAGGCAAGTCTTACTGTTTTATATTCAGTATTTTTCCAATCCATCTCTCTATCCATAATTGATTAAAAAAATCATTATTTTTAATTTTATTAGCATTTATTGTATTATGTATGGGAAGTAACATGCTCAGTAAAAAAAATTTTAGAAAATTGACAAAACTAACATAAAAACTTAAATGACAAGGTTGTCCCAATATCCAGATTATATAATGCATATATCATGGACATATACATATATAGGATTACTACATAAGAAGTATCCTATATAATAAAACCCTAATATGCAAATCAACCGAACGGCAGAATGACCGGTCGCTATGATGCTCACTGACCACCAGGGGGCAGACACTCAATGCAGGAGCTGCCCCGTGGTGGTCAGTGCACTCCCACAGGGGGTGCACCGTGCAGCCCAAAGCTGGGCTCACGGCTGGATGGCGAGCACAGAGGCAGTGTCAGGAGCCTCTCCCACCTCTGTAGCAGCACTAAGAACTCCTCGGAGGACATCCCTTGAGGGGTCCCAGATTGTGAGAGGGCACAGGTTGGGCTGAGGGACACCCCTGACCCAGTGTACGAATGTCGTGCACTGGGCCTCTACTCTGTATACAAAAGGTCAAGTCCTTGGCATTGATATTGCAAAAATTGTTCTTGGTCATGATTTGCCTTCATCTTGCATAGTGTTTTCCAATGCAGTTTTTAAATTTTAACATTTTCATGTAACCAGTTCATCAGATTTTTAAATTATAGTCTTTATCTTTGGTGTCATGTTTTAAGAGTCCTTACTACCTCTAATTTACACACCTATCTGTACTTTTGTCAGGGATGTTTGAGTTACGTTTTTGTGGGTTTTTTTTAATCCTTACCCGAGGATATTTTTTTCATTGATTTTTAGAGGTAGTGGAAGGGAGAGGAGGAGATAGAGAGAAATA
Organism: Corynorhinus townsendii; assembly: GCA_026230045.1. Taxonomy (NCBI): domain Eukaryota; kingdom Metazoa; phylum Chordata; class Mammalia; order Chiroptera; family Vespertilionidae; genus Corynorhinus; species Corynorhinus townsendii. The sequence continues at coordinate 113,153,197 of JAPDVU010000005.1, forward strand.
CCAATGTGAGAGAGAGACACATGGATTAGTTGCCTCCCACCTGCCCCCAGCCGGGGCCAGGAGCCTGCAACCGAGGTACGTGCCCTTGACTGGAATAGAACCCTTCAGTCCACAGGCCGAAGCTCTATCTGTTGAGGCAAATCAGCTAGGGCTATGAGTTACATTTTTAACGTTTATATCCAATATACCTGAAATTTACTTTTTTAAAGAGGTTATAACTTTATTTTTAACTAAAAATAGTGACCAATTATTCTAACACCTTTATTTAAGTAACTTGTCCATTAACTAATATCAAATTCTATCTTTATTATAATATAAATGCTGATGCTTCCATTTGTGTTTGCCTTAGCCTTACACATTTTTCCACTAATGAAGCTATAATGTTGTTAGACTACAATAAGGCTTTAATTATCAAAAGACTATAATAAATTTAAAATTGTAACGTTATTTTTTTAAATTTAAAAATTCTTTCTTGACTATTCACATTGATGTGTAGTAGGATTGTGTACCTGAAATCTGAATAATTTTGTTAACCAGTGTCACCCCAATAAAGTCAATAAAAATAAATAAATATAAGAAACTTGACATATGTATTTTACAACCATATTATCAAGTTTCAAAACATCTCTTTGTAAGTATGTTTGCAATTGTATTTACATTTATGATTGTGTTAGGAGAGGATCACTTTCTTTTTTATGTTTTATCTTTTCTTCATTATAATGGGTCTATATTTTTATTCAAATAATTTATTATATCTTACCTTATGCTTTTTTTAATATTGGCATTAAATATTTTTAATGAACTTATTAATGTTATTTTAAACTTTTGCTTGTTTTTAGATCTCTTATCCTTTTAATTTTTCAATTTGATTTTCTAACAAATTTTTAGTCTGAAATTATTTCTGATGAACACTACTTTTTGAATATTTATTTTCTTTACAGCACTCAAATTACCCAGTATTTTATTTAGTATTTTATCTAGGTAGACAGTTTCAAGAAAAAGAACAGTGCATAATAGTTTGTTTAAAATAGTTGCTAAGTATTCTTGAATGAATTAGCTTTTTAGTGTTGTTATTTATATCACTCATTAATTTTCTATAATATTGTTATAAAAATTGTTACAACATGTTTATTTTATTATGTTCTTCCTAAAGTGCATTTGTGCCCATTAGGGTATTGTTGGTCTCTCAGCAAAGCTCTCTTTCCATTTTATTATGTTCTACTTCTATCATCTTCTATCTCATATTTCATAAGCCAACATATTCTTGAAGATTTTTGGGAGTATAAAGCAGGAGTTTTCTAAAATTTATTTCTAAATATAGTATTTTATATTTTATATAAACATAAAATTATTTCTATAGTATGTTATAGAAGTAATATAAAATTATATATTTTTGCTATAATATTTACTATATGGAAATATCACTATAATTAATTCCAAACAAGTAAATGACAAACTTAAAAAGCATATTAAAACTTAATCAAGAATTTTCTGCATATCAATAACAAAATAGTTGATAACACAATTCAAAAATAGGAAGAAGATCTGAAAGTTTAATTCAGAAGAAAGTAAATATAAATGACTTTCAAATGTATAGGATACCCTATATGATTCATAGGAGAAATTAAAATTATAAATAATAATATATTTTCACCTATCAATTTATCAAATAATTTTCTTGATTTGCTGAAAAACATAAATTTATTGATTGAAGTTAATTTGTAATAAACACCATAAAATATTAATGCATATATTCTTGGAATTACAATTCCACCAGAGTTTGCACATGTAGTCTGAAAACATTTGTCCAAAATATGCCACAGAAAGCCATCTTTTATTTTATATTAAAATAAAATATTATTTCAGTGATACCATATATGAAATAGTGATTGAGACCTTTAAAATATATCTATGTTCATGAAATTATTTGAACATAGAACTTGTCCTTCAGAACTTGGTCATTTATATCTCCATGTTTGATATGGTTCTTCTCCTCTTCTCCTTGCCATTGCTTTAGTTTAAGGCTTCATCATCTCTCTGTTGAAAAATGCAATACCCTCTTCTCTCATCTACCTTAGTTATCTTTCTATTAGTAAAATATAGATATAATTCATGTTGCATAATAAGGTCCAAATTCCTTTGCGTATGTTCAGGCTCTGCAGTTTGAATCTTATTTTCTGCCATCAAGCCTATCCTTGAGTCACACTGCTCTTAGAAGAATGGCATCCTTCTTTTCTGCCTCAGTGATGTTTCATGTCTTTTTATGCCCTTTATATCCTATGTAAATTGCATAGTTCTACTCATCTATATTACTGAAAAATAATCACTATCTTCTACGTTTACAATGTTTCATACATTGGTGTTTATATCATAATTGTGGATTTTTTCTTGTCTCCTCAGCCCACTCTGAATTTTTTAATAAAGGGAGATATTTTACTTATAACTCCTTCATTGACAGTGATCAAATTATTATTGAATAAATGAATTTTTGAAATAAAAAACAGCTGTTATAGCCATTTTATTATTTTGTCATTTTATTAATGTATTATTGAAGTATATTAAACTGGACATATTCCAAGTATGTAATTTGATAAGTTTTGACATATGTATAAACTCTTGACGCTCTTACCACAATCAAGATAATGAGCATTTTCACCCCAAAAGTTTCCTCATGCCTCTCTCTACTTATTCCCCAATCTTCTCAATATCCCCAGGAAACTACTGGTTGGTTTCTGTCTCTAGATTAGTGTTCATTTTCTAGAAATTTATTTAAATGGGATCATACACATGTGCTTTCTCTCTCTTTTTCTTCTTCTTTTTTTTTTTTTTTGGCCTTTTCTCTCATCATATTTTAAAAGATAGTCCCATGATACTGCATGTACCAATAACTAGCCCCTATCTATTGCTAGGTAAAATTTTATTGTGTTAATATACCTAAATTTGTTTATCCAGTCACCTGTTGAAGGACATGTGTGTTGTCTCCAGTTTTTATATAGCCATTTAACAACTAAATAAAGGCATGTGAAACATATTAAGGAATTTGCAAAAAGCCAAAGAGTTAGAAGATAATAGGATAAGAACTCAAACCCAAGTCTTCTAAATTTAAACATTCTGGACATGCATTAAAAAGAATGATCACAGAGAAACTTAATGAATAGTGTAAATGTGTTTGTTTTTTTTAAATATATCTTATTGATTTTTTACGGAGAGGAAGGTAGAGGGATAGAGAGCTAAAAACATCGATGAGAGAGAAACTTCAATCAGCTGCCTCCTGCACACCCACTACTGGGGATGTGCCCGCAACCCCCTTGACTGGAATCTAACCTGGGACACTTCAGTCCGCAGGCTGATGCTCTATTCACTGAGCCAAACCAGTTAGGGCGTAAATGTTATTTTTACTTTTTGACTCGTGTTTAAACTATTGTGCTTCTTTAAAAATGTATTATGTAAAACAATTCTTTTGTTATTAAAAACAATAGCATGAAAATTTTAAATAGCATGTGAATTCATTTTGTATCATAGGAAACATAAATATTAAACATAGTGAATAATTTTATCTTTAGAATATATGAATCTTTTAAGGGAAACATCAATTATGTTTTATGTAACAAACTATCCCAAATATTAATATTCTCATATAATACATATTGATTGTCAAACAACAATCACTGTACTTGTTCATGAGTGCACTGATTAGCTACACAGGACACTGCTGGGATGGCTTATTTCTTTTCCATGTTGTGTCAGCTGAACTCACTCATGTCATAATTTGGGCTGGAGATTTCAGATGGCTCATGCCTATGTCTGGCTCTTTAACTGGGCTAGTTCTGTCATTCTCTAGGACCTTTTTAAGGGGGTCTTTTAACCTCTAGATCTCTGTCTCCACATGGATTCTCCAGTAGTTTCCAATAGTATGAAAACAGGTTTTCATGAGTTTTAAACCCGGAATTGGCATAACCACAATTCAAAGCAAGTCATAAGTTCAGCATAGATTCAAGGGAAGAGGGGATTCAACCTCTTGATGGAAGGAATCACTTTTTAGAAAAAACAAAACAAAACACATTGATTTTTTTTTTTTTTCTAGAGAGAGAGAGATTGGAAGGGAGAGTTAGAGAGGGAGATAGAAACATCAGTGATGAGGGAGAATCACTGATCCACTGCTTCCTGTACACCCGCTTCTGGGGATCAAGTCTGCAACCTGGGCATGTGCCCTGACCAGGAATTGAACTGGGATCTCTTGGTTCCTGGGTCACTGGTCAACCACTGAGCCACACCAACTGGGCTGTCAAATGTCACTAACGGTTGTCTCTGCACATAATCTATCATAATTGATGAAGTTCCTTCAATAGGGAAAAGGATGCATGGATTGCATTATATTAACAAACAGATGAATAAATACATCTAAATGAGTACTGTTCCTTTTAAAGTAGTCAATTGGATGCAACTCTTTAAATTTTAATATTATCTCAATTTGTCATTCCCTTATTATCTCCTTCCATTATCTGATTAACACAAAGCAAGCAATTAAAGCAGAAGGCCCTCCAAAATCAGTGAAAAAAACTGCTTCTGAGGAAAACACTTGGGAAAAAAAATGGTGACAGATTTATCCCTTTCTATTCTTTTTTTTTTTTTTGGCTAGAGAAAGTAAAATTCACATTTAGAGATTTTTGTTGTTGTTGTTGAAACTCTTTTCTGACTTAATCTTGTCCAATGAGGAGTAAAAATATGGTGACACGGAGGAAAAATTAACCATACATTTCCCCTTTACAATCTTGCCCATCAAAGTGTGTATTCTGCTCTTGTTCAGTGGGTTAAAGAAAATTGAAGAGCTAAGCACCAAATGCAGACAACCAGAAGAACAGAGTTGCGAGTAAGAACACAACCACACAAAACCAGAAACTTTAGGGAAACTGGACAGAGACATGTTGGGAAGTTATAACAGAAAGAAAACATGTTATCTTTGTCATTTTTGCTTTCTTTTTTAAAAAATATATTTTTATTGATTTGGGAGAGGGAGAGAGAGAGATAGAAACATCACTGATGGGAGAGAATCATTGATCGGCTACCTCCTATACGCCCTACACTGGGGATCAAATCTGCAACCCGGGCATGTGCCCTGACCAGAATTGAACTGTGACCTCCTAGTTCAGAAGTCAATGCTCAACCACTAAGCCATGCTGGCTGGGCTGTCAGCTTTTCTTAAGGTGAAGGATGAACTTTTACATATTTGGAAGCTAGAGCATGAAATATTTTCAGTTTCTTTGTTTTATTGGCTCAACTAACACTTGGTATATATATATATATATATATATATATATATATATATATATATATATATATATATATATATATATAATTAAACGTCTTTCTGAAGACCTTGTGTTACAGGTGCTAGTGAGGGGATAATACCAAATGATGGATACTACCCATCCATTATAGCAATCATTTTCTGCAGTCCCATGTAATGGAAATATGCCAGCAAAGGCAAGTTCTCTAGAAGACCCGGAACCCATAGAACTGAGAAAACCTACTGAAAATAAGTGCTTGAAATATGGACCTGAAGAAATATGTTTTAAACTAAATTTAATTAAACTCATTAAGAATTTCAAACTATTTGGATAAAACTATTCTTATTTAAAATGCATTTTGTTTTTTGTTTCTTGTCTGTTTTTGTTTGTTTGTTTGTTTTTTCAGTCAGGATTCTATGACAACTGAAAAATGCCTCTTAAGCTAAGGATGATATTCTTAAAGTGTCCTCCTCAAAAAAAACAGAGAGAGATGTTGAAATGTTGCATACAGAGGAGATTCATAGACTTCACTTATTCTTATGGTAAGCTTTTGAACCAAAATCAAATTTAAAAGCCTTGGAGATATGCCCATCCATACAAAAGGCAGAGATACTGGCATATAGAAAATACAAATTTGCAAGCTGGCACAATGCCTAGTGAAAAAAACAAAACAACACATTATAAAATCTGGGCTCATTCCCAACTCCATTGCTGACTTCCTTTATATTATAACATTGAAGCTTATCGTTTAACTCTTTCAAAACCTTCTTTTCCCAACTCTATGATTTTTTAAAAACTACTTTATTTTATTCTGATATAGCTGAGTATACATAGATGTTTTATAAAGGTACTCAAGAACTTGGCAATATTGGCTGCTTCTGTGGAGGATTCATTGGTTACTGAGTAACAAGAATGTAAAGGAGACGTACTTATCACTGTATATTCTTTTATTCCTTTTGCATTTTATACCATGTGCATCATGAGTTATTGATAGAGAGATGAGAGGGGAAGAGAGGGAAAAGGAAGAGAGGGGAGGAGGGAGGAAGGAATGAAGGACGGAAAGTTTGTACCTGTTTACATTTATAAATAATCCCAAAGCTTTGACTGATAGTTGATATATATTTTTTTTTCATAAAAAATTCATCTTATTTTGAAAAATAAGATGTCTACAATACGCCTTATCTTAACATCATTTGGTATAACTTTTTCATTTTACATACTGTCTTGCTCATTTTATCGGTGTATTGTTTTCTACTTCTTATCCCCTCTTAACCCAGGAAACCAGATAAGCAGGAGCACAGTAATCCATTAAGAGATCACCATGAAATGAATATCAATGCTGTCAGATTGCCTATTACCTATTAATATATAAGCATCTGTTATCTGTTAATACAATGTATAGGGATTCCTTGGAAATCTTCAGGAGGGAATAGCCACGCATCACCTCTTACCTCACAACTTCTTGATCATGTCATTTCACTTTTGAGTAGAAGTTGACTCAGCTGAACTCATTGAAGGGCAGAGAGAAGGGATGGATGGACACAAGGCATATTTAACGGGATAATTTGGCTGAATATAGGAAATGAAAGGAGGGTGAGTCAAATGCTGCATGTCTTTTGTTTGGATGCCAAGGGGGGGAAATAGTGGTGTCTCTACTATGAGGAGAAGTAGAAGATATTGTGTTAAGGGTACTGACTCAGCTGGAGGTCTCTCAATTCAATTGGGTATGGGAGATATGTATGGTTACTTGGAAGGAAATATTGCAAGAAAAGAAGTCTTGTGGGGGCAAGAATTTTAATTCTCACTACACTTCAAAGACAAGCACCAAATTTGAAATGTTCTTGCACTGAGGTTTGCATGTGTCTGTGAGATACAAGCTCAATCATCCTCAAGCTTTTGAAGAGAAAGCAACAAGGGGGCAAATCAAGAAAGACATCAAAGTGCCTGCCCCGAATTGCTGGAAAAAGGTGAACCTGCAAGTGGCTCTGTTAATAGTGCTCTGTGCGCCCAAGCCACAGCCAGAGGATGGCTTGGAACACCAAGGGCTCTTCTCATTAACTTTCTGCTTCTCCTTTTGAAACCTCCAAGTGGGCAGCAGACTTCTGCCAATGAGCTGGCATCCTTACTCCTTAACTGAGAATCCCTGGCTTTGCAGTGGCTACGATTGCAGGTGTTGACCCCTTACTGAGGAGAAAACGGATTGTTGGTATTTATTCATGAACTTCCTTCAGACATTTTCAAAAATTCTTTAAAAAAAACTCCAAACTTTTCTTTGAACTATCACACATGATTGTTGCAATGGTTCATGAAATATTACCATTTCCAGACTCCTGGCCTGTTCAGTACACATTTAAAAGTGTACTTAAATCTAGCATCCAGCAATGTAACCATTTCAGAAGACTTGGAACGTTTAGCACTCAATAAAGCTTTATATGAGACAACCAGTGGTCCTTAAGGGCATAATCAACATGGTGCTTTTTATTTACAGCTTATTCACTTATTATTATTGTAGTCAGGATTCATTTCCTGAAAACCTACTATGTGCTTCACACTGCCCTATACTTTGTTGGCACACTAGTGACTAAATAGTAACCTAGATTCTGACTTCAAAAACAGTTAGAGAAGCTCTGATAAGGTACTGACTGCATTGCAGTCATTCCACACTGACAGAGGCTGCCTGATTCCTTAATATTCAAAAGGCTTCTCTATTACCTCCATGATTCCTCTATATCTAATTTATTCCTTTCACAATTTATCCATCTCACCATCCTCCTCACATCAGATTTCTTAGAAATTTGTGATTATGTTATGCCCATAGGTGAAAGAAATATTAGTGAGTTCCCATTGGCTCTAAGGAAATTACAAATTCTTTAGTTTTATTTATAAACTAATGGGATCATGACTTTTCTGTCCAGGCTTTCTCACATGCTACAGAAGCAAAAGAATATTTTGCTTCCTTCATATCCACATTTTTATTAGTTTTGTATCTCCTGAAATATCCTTCCTTATGTGTTCTTACATGTCCATGTGACAAAACCTTTAACCATCTGCCCAGGCCCAATTTAATTATCCTCTCCTCCTCACAGTTTTCCTATTACTTCTCCCATTCCCACCTGAGAGTATTTGCTCCTGCATTTGTATTCCTATTTCACTTTAAGAGATAAAGGGTAATATAGTCACTAATATTGTGATAAGTTTACGTGGTGAGTGGGTGATCACATTCTAAGATATACAAGTGTTCAATCAGCTCTGGCCACGGTCAAGGGTTCAATTCTGGGTCAAGGGCATGTACTTGGATTGCCCAGTTTGGACATCTGCAGGAGGTAATCAATGTGTCTCTCTCACATAGATGTTTCTCTCTCCCCTTTCCTCTTTCCTCCCATTCTTTCTCTAAACATTCAATGAAAAAGTATCCTCAGGTAGGGATTAACAACAACAACAAAAATGTTGAATCACTATATTGTACACAGGAAACTAATATAAGCAATATAGATTGTATACCAACTACACTTAAATTAAAAAATTAATTAAAAGAAAGGATAAAGCCCCAGGGATGTTCTGTATTTTCCTGCCAGTTTTCACCCTTGCATCTTATAGTGACTGTTTATAAAATTAATATATATTAGATTAATTAAATACATCTGCGTTTTATTGACTGTAGCTATGTTTTTAAAAATTAGTCTAGATAATTATCAATCAGGCCTGTAAGATTCACTTATATCAGCAAAAGCTATATATAATTAAATAGAATAAATCAATATATTTAAGAAGCAATTGTATAAAAAGTGAGCACTGTTAGCTTCTTAAGTATACTATTTCTGAAATGTTTCCACCATTCCTCCTCAATTTTGGAAAGAACAAAAATTGGTCAAATGTCAATGAAACAATTCCTAAGAGCAAAGCAGGCTGGCTGGGAAGCATGGGCATCAAAGGGTTTCTAGACTTTTCTGTTTGTTTTGTTTTCTTCTGTATTCTTCCTTGACATAGCAGAAATATTTTGTTGTGCTCTGAATATCATTTATTTTATACATAAACAAAATAATTATTTTTCCCCTCAAACTCATCAATTAAAAATCAACATAAAATTGCTACTATTGTTCCTGGAATTTGGATCAAGAATATAGGTTCATTACTTCCCAGCTCACTTTTGCCTGTGTTCTTCGTACGTTTAGGATTTTCCCCAGGTGTTTCCACTTTGTTCTTCAGTTGAAGGCTAATGCTGCAGACCACACTGCAGTTTCATTTGAGCTTTCATTAGCATGGGAACAAGGAAGCTCCAGTGTCCTTAGGCAGGAAATGTCTCTATCCTGAACCCTTTCCCCAGTTCTAGAACTATATAAGACCTACGTGATTCCTTTAAATAAAAATCTGATTAAAATGTCATAATCCATAGTTACTTAATTGTTAATTACCTATACTGACAAAGTCAATAACTTTTAAAATATAATTGGCTCTGACATTCAACTTACAAATCATATAATATACAAAACATATTATACAGTTGGATAAGCTGGTTCACTTTCCCTAGTAGACAGTTTTATAAATATTCATTAAACTGATACAAAATGCACATTCTTTTAAATTTAAAAAGATTGTTTTTTTAATGTTATTCACATTATATTTAGTAATATTATTTTGTCTGCAGTTGAACATACAATTGTCAATAACTTGTGTTGCTGATTATTTAAATGTAATATTTAGTGATTTTTAAAACTTTAATAAGAAGGTAACTTCCCTAGATTTTTTAATATTATTTTGCCACAAGAGGAAGGGAACATTTAGGAAATCTATATTACATATAGCTTATATAGTACCCTGAAATGACTAAAACTACCAGGGAGTTTTTGAGTATATGCTTGTGAGAGAAGAAAAAAAGCATCTGTATCAGTTCTCAGCCCTTCCTTTTACGTCTTCCTGTTAAGAGTTTCTGCATTTTTCCATCCATGCCAAATCAATCTTGATGAGTAGCAAAAATGTGCCTGGCCAGTGTGGCTCAGTTGGTTAAGGGTAGTCCCATGCACCAAGATCACAGGTTTCAGGCTCAATCCCCAGTGGGGGCATAAAGGAGGCAGCCAACTGATGTTTCTCTCTCACCAATGTTTTTATCTCTTTCTCCCTCTACCTTCTTTACTCTCTAAAATCAATAAAAACATATTTTAGTACATAATAAAAATTGCATGTTTTCTAGTCAATCCTGTAAATTTTCAAGGGAGACATTAACAAAAGTGCCAACACATACCATATATATATATATATATATATATATATATATATATATATTCCTGACAGTTTGAGTCACCCATTTGCCATACTATTTTGATGGTAACCATGACTACACTCTATGATTCTGATTGTCCAATATCTGCTCATCTCATCTCATTCTCTTCCTATTTACTTCAAAGAGCTGCAAAAAGCCATTTTGATATAACAATGAAAATAACAAAATATTATAGTCAGAGGGATTATACAAATAAAGGGCCCTCTTCATATCTTCTGTATCCTAGGAATTATTTGCGAGTAAGAAAGACTCATAGCTATCAAAAATGATATAAAAATATTATAAGGAAACAAAGCAATAAGACAGTACCTAAACCAAATGATGAATACATTGACATATTCAAAGTACACACAAAGTAATAAATAAGCAACTAATCAAAAAACAAAGCAAAACAAAACTAATATTATTTTCAATAGACAGAGCTCTTTTGAGCCCATTAACATATGGCAAAAAATCAACTGATTTTTTTAAGCAAAAAATATTTAAAACATAAATTTCAAATAAACCCATGTCCAACAGACCCATATCACAGAAAGAGTTCCTCAAGGAATGATGCAATTGTTTTGTTGTTGTTAATCCTCATCCCAGGATATTAGGGAGTGGGGAAGAGAGAGAGAGAGAGAGAGAGAGAGAGAGAGAGAGAGAGAGCTATGAGCGAGACATATCCATTGGCTGTCTCTTGACTGGGCATCCAACCTGAGACCCTTTGAGGCACGGTCAACAGTTTAACCACTGCCACACCAGCCAGAGCAGGAATGATAGAATCTTAGAACATATTTTCCTGAACAACTTATAGTTCAATTTTAACGTTGGAAATAAAGTCAAAGTAGGACCTGGTTCAATAACCATTTGTATAATATATGGAATCAGAGTGCATCCTGAACCAGCTCACACCTGCTTGTATAGTCTTGTAATATCAAAACCACCAAACAATTAATTGTCCTGAAAATATTATTCGGTAGTCTAATGGGATGAAATTCTGTATTTTTTATGGGTTCTGTGACTGTGGGCACATGATTTTCGCTATTTTTGCCCTAGTTTCTAGGCAGTTGTATATTTTTATATGTTCAACATGTCTGATTATAAAAGTAAAGTATGAATCTTTTCAGAATGGCAAAATTATCTTACATTTGCTCACAGTACCTTCTTAAAACATTTAGAAAAGGTAAAGCTTGGTAAAGAGAGAGAAAGAGACAGGAAAAAGGAAGTCTTAAATCTATGATTGCCAGATTTAGCAAGTAAAATTATAGGATGCCAAGTTACTTTTGAGTTCCATATAAACAAATAATTTTTAGGTATAAGTATATCCCAAGCATCACATGGGACAACCTTACCTAGTAACCCTACTTAGAACAGAAATAGATCAATAATGAACAGCAATTAAATGGGCTGAAACCATGGATCTCCTGGCACTGTTGTGTGGAAGCAGGTGGTACCAAAGATTTTAGTGCCCATGGGGTGAAGGTAAAAGCAAAGTCTAATTCATTTGGCTTAAAGAGGAGAATAGAATTAAAAAATAATACTAAAAAAGATCTCTATTAAAATTAACCTTCAATTGTAAATAAGTGAAGAAATATGTTACAATAAAAACACCACTGTACAAATAGTTGCTATATGAATTCTATCAAAATAAAATTAATTCACTTTAAGAGTTCAAAATTTTCTATTTTGGAATAACTTGTTCCTTAAACACATACATATATACATTCTATTAAAGAGGAGTAAGAAAATATTTAGAGGAAAGAGAAATATAACAAAAATAAATGTTAAGAACCCATTATGAATATACTAAAAGCAATTGCATTGTGTATTTTAATGAGTTATATTATTTTTTAATAAATCTTTATAGTTCAGATTATTACAATTGTTCCTTTTTTCCCCCACATAGTGCCCCTCCACCCAGTTCCCACCCCGCCCCTCTGCCCTTACCACCACCCCCACTGTCCCCATCCATAGGTGTACGATTTTTGTCCAGTATCTTCCCGCACCCCCCACACCCCTTTTCCCACCACCCAAGAATTGTCAGGCCACTCCCTTTCTATGCCTGATTCTATTATATTCACCAGTTTATTCTGTTCCTCAGATTTTTAATTCACTTGATTTTTAGGTTCACTTGTTGATAGATATGTATTTGTTGTTCATAATTTTTATCTTTACCTTTTTCTTCTTCTTCCTCTTCTTAAAGATTACCTTTCAGCATTTCATATAATACTGGTTTGGTGGTGATGAACTTCTTTAGCTTTTTCTTATCTGTGAAGCTCTTTATCTGCCTTCAATTTTGAATGATAGCTTTGCTGGGTAGAGTAATCTTGGTTGTAGGTTCTTGCTATTCATCGCTTTGTAGATTTCTTGCCACTCCCATCTGGCCTGCATAGTTTCTGTTGAGAAATCAGCTGACAGTCGTATGGGTGCTCCCTTGTAGGTAACTAACTGTTTTTCTCTTGCTGCTTTTAAGATTCTCTCTTTGTCTTTTGCTCTTGTCATTTTTATTATGATGTGTCTTGGTGTGGTCCTCTTTGGATTGTGCACTTCCTGGACTTGTAAGTCTATTTTTTTCACCAGGTGGGGAAAGTTTTCTGTCATTATTTCTTCAAATAGGTTTTCAGTATCTTGTTCTCTCTCTTCTTCTGGCACCCCCATAATTCAGATGTTGGTACGCTTGACATTGTCCCAGAGGCTCCTTACACTATCTTCATATTTTTGGATTCTTTTTTCTTTTTTTTTCCAGTTGAGTGTTTTTTGCTTCTTTGTATTTCAGATCTTTGACTTGATTCTTATGATCCTCTAGTCTGCTGTTACATCTCTGTATAATATTTTTTATTTCAGTCAGTGTATGCTTAATTTCTAGTTGGTCCTTTTTCATATCCTTGAGAGTCTCGCTAAATTTATCAGCCTTTTCTAGAAAATTCTTGAAAAACCTTATAACCATGGTTTTGAACTCTATATCCAGTCATTTGCTTTCCTCCATTTCTTTCATTTGTGACCTGTTTCTTTGTGTCCACATTTTTGCTGCTTCCCTGAGTTGATAGAGTGGCTTTGTGTGCTAGGTATCCTATAGGGCCCAGTGGCTCAGCCTCCCCAGTTACCTGAGGTGGACACTCTTGGTGCACCCCTTTGTGGGCTGTGTGCACAGTCTTGTTGTAGTTAAGTCTTGATTGTTGTTGGTATCACTGGGAGGAATTGACCTCCAGGTCAATTGGCTGTGAGGATCAGCTGTGTCTACACTGGGAGAACTTCTGTGCTGGGGACACCCTTATGAGATGAGACTTGCAAAAGCCTCTGTACTCAGCTTGGATGGGGCGGAGTCTCAGAGCAGAACAGACAGCATTGATTTCCTGTCATCCCTGCCCTAATAGGCCCCTGGGTCTCAGTATCCCATGGTAAATGCTGCAAGCACCTCTGAGAGAAAGCCTCCCTCAAGTTCTGCCTGCTGCCAGACAGTCCAGTTTCTCCCCGAATGAGTCTGGGTCCCCAGAGTCTCGCCTGGAACTGGAGTTCAGCACAGTTGGGAGGTTTTGTCTTCCTCCCACTTGAGAAAGCCAGCCGTGCACTCAATTGCCAGTCCTCTCCACATGCGTGTCTCAGTACCTCTGCCTCCTACAGCTCCTCTGGGTCTCAGTGTGCTTTTCTCTTCCCTTCTAGTTGTAGAATTTCCACTCAGCCAGCCTTCCTGTGGTTCTGGATGATGTCAGTTTTGTCTTTTAGTTGTAGTTTTGAAATTGTTGTATGAGCCAGCAGTTTAGGTGTTTACCTATGCTGCCATCTTCGTTTCCCTTCCAGTGAGTTATTATATAAATTATTATCACAATAAAGCTGTTACTAAAGTAAGCAATTAAGAATCTTTATAAATATATTGAATATTATATTTACATACACCTGTGTGCAGAGTGTGTATATATGTATATTTATAGATATATTTGTATGTATGTGTGTGTGTGTGTGTGTGTGTATATATATATATATATATATATATATATATATATATATATACAATGAACACATCTGTATGTTTGTGTGTATATGGACACATTTCAGGGGAGAAAGAGAGAGATAAAGAACATATTCGTGAACTTAAAAATAATCCCCGTATGAATGACAGATAAAGAGATTAAAAATATAAAAAATCACTTACAAATCACTTATAAGGGCATTTAGGTTGTCAGATGATATCTCCAAAACAATGATGGGAAATAAGGCAATGAATTGTATCTTCAACATCTGAGAGAAATCACTGTTAACCTTGGATTATATACATACACCAATCTGTCCAAAGAATGATGTGGTATAGAATGCTCAGAGGGCATCAAAACAAGGTGTGAGCACATAAGCTGTTTCTCTTCACTTGGCTGATATTATCAGAAGTCATGTGTCTGAGTTCTGGACAATAGAAAATGAACAGGGTTTATGTATACCACTTCTTGGAATAGCACATAGTTGCATAATCCTTCATTGTTCTTTTTATTCATATGCTTTTATGAAGTGAAGAACCTGCAAATCTTAGTGGATGTTAGAAACACAGGTAAGAAGGAGTACCAAATCATTAAATTGAAGACTGCCTGCTGGATACTCAATTCTGCTATTAATATGAGTGTGAAAAACAAACTTCTATGGTAGTGAGCCATTGAAATGTGGTGTTTTGTTTGTTATAGAAGCATACATAATAAATATATTTTAGGACAAACAAAAGCTGTTATAGCAGCATACATAATAAATATATTTTAGGACAAACGAAAGAGGCAAAGTCAACAGGGGTCAGATCTTGGAGTTGTAAGTAGGCTCGGGAATTTAGAGGGCAGAATAGATGTTTGACAGTAGTCATTTTGGATTCAATGTGGAGAATGGAATGAAGATAAGGAGAGAATGGAATCAATGAGAATTAATTTCACTATTTCAACAGCACAGGTAAAACATATTGTAGGTCTAAACTAAGGTCTGGAAGAGCAGAAGGAGATAGAAATGTCAGGACTTAGAATCATGAAACAAACCATTCAAGTGTTCATGTAAGTGGCATTTTTATTTGTGAGTTTAAATAAATCTTGACTTTTCTTTTTTTATTGTTGTTCTTGTTATTTATTTATTTGTTTGTTTTAGAGTACACTGTGGACAAAATTTTAGAGGGTAAAGTTTGACTTTATATTTCCTCCATGTTCAAATGATCTAATTTCCTTTTGACTTGCTGCCTTCTTAGTTTCCCTTGGGTTACACCCATATACTAAAGAGTACTACCAAGGTCCTGAACAGTAACCTAAGCTCATAACCTTCTCCTCCTTCCAATGTATTTCATATCTTTTCCCAAATGGCTCCTCTATGACTAATGGGAATAATTAACAAGCTAAATCTAAAATTTCCAATATTAACTTTATATTAAAATCAACTGGGTTACTGTTGAAAAAGAATAAAACTCAGAGCTATAGAAATAAATGTTACAACAACAAAACCCTGGTATTTTAAGACACTCTCAATATATTTTGAAGGAAATATGCATAGCATTATTGTCAGCATTTGTATCAACCCCCGCAAATCTGCAAAAGGATCTAGTTACTTTTCAACTGTCCATCAAGCTTATTTTCTTAATGAAAGTCAGTCACTGGTAATTGTGAGAAACTAAAATTAATCTTTATATTCAGCAAACTTAAAGTCATGACTTTGAGTTTATATGGGAGAGAAAGGAAACAGAATATTTAGCAAGAGTCTATGTTCCAACTATAGTCACAAAACACCAAGGAAATACTATTACCCTCAGTTTGTCAAAGAAGAAATTGGGACCTTAGGAATATTTTTTTTAAAAAAATGCTCAAATAATAAAGCAGCAAGATTTGAAGTTTCTCCAACTTCAAGTCCATGTCCTTTTCATCAAACATCTGTGTGGAAGCCTGTAGTATACTGGTGCACTAGCGCAAAGGCAATCCTTTTTCCCAGTGGTCTTCTCCAGGCTATTCTTGGGATCATCTGGCTCATGATAATGCCATTCTGACATTCACAACCTATTCCTTCTATCTCCCCTGACCCCATAATTTCTAAACATATACCCTTCTGTCTAGAAATTGCTATGTGTGCTCCTGGGAGGATTACTGAAAAAAATCCCTCTAACTACCCATCCTCTTACTCAGTACCTTTTCTGTTGATATGCTGATAAAGCAATGTTATCAACTACCCACCCACTTTCAGCTATCCATGACAAATGCCTAAGATAAAATAAGTATGAAATCTTGAACACAAACGCATTTATATATAGTAACTAAAGTAAATGTTATAGTATTTACTAGCTAGCTAACCATGTTTTTGAGAAAACATTTGCTTCAGTAAACTCTATTATTAACTTTTCCTGTCCCAGAAATGTAATATACTAATTATGCTTGTCCAAATGAACATGGTGATATAAATACCTGCATAAATTCGATGTCAATTTATTTATTTTCATGTCTAAGTAAACTTTTGTTGAAAGCAATGAATTGAATTTTAGATATGATAATATCAGGTCCACTCAAAACAAATAAAGCAACTGTTGAATCACTTGTACCCCAATGAAAACATGCATGATCTCCAGGGATTTGTAAATTTTTTAGGGACCCAGACAATTCATGATGAATGTACTTAATAAAGGATAATTAAAGTGTAAGAAGCAGAAAAGAATGACCTACTGATTCTGGAATAAAACATTATCAATTACTTGTAGTAGTTGATAATTATTGTTTTGAATTATCAGATACTTTTCTAGTCAACTTTATCTTTTACATTGCCTCTTCACCCCTAAAATCATTCACTCATTTAATTAATTAACACAAATAAATATCTGGCATATAGCAAACATGTTTCGTGTGTCTCAGGAACTGTTACAGGAATTGGTAATAAAGCAACAAATAAAACAGCCATGGTGTTCCTTATCACAAAGATTATAATCTGGCTGAAGAGAGACATTAAAGAAATGAAGGTGTGAAAAAAATCATTATGATTGTTATAAGTGCCATGATATAAATAATCACTGGATGGCATAATAGGGAAAACAAAATATGTATTAAGGATGTTGAATTGGGACGTTTGTGTGTCAAGAATGTGATGAGTGCTGAAATATCTCAGAAATGAAAGACCTTAGTTGAACTACTATTAAACAGAGAATCAAATAAATAGAATACTGAGTAATCAACATTAGGAAAGTGTTATATATACAAGTGAACAGGGAGGTACTCATAAAATGAATACCTAATTGAGGATGAGAGGACTGGGATTACTTATGGGCATCCTGAATGAAGAGTGGTATTTAGTAATGTAGAAAAGCCTTAAGAAGCAAGCACAAAGTAAGGTAAAGCAAGGCTCATAAATAATGGACTACAGCACAAATGCTATTCATGGAATGGGCAACGGGCATGGCTGGAGAGTTAGACAGAGCCAAGAGCGTAAGGAAGAATCTTGCTTTTCCTGACTGTGGATGCCAGATATCATGGCTTGGCCATATAATCAGAATTGTGCTGTGCATATTCTTATACCTGGGTCCCAGAGGGCAACTTAAAGATGGGCTTTTCACAATCAATCTGAATTTTCTAGCCTATTTATTCTTATCAGACACTCATCTTGGTATAGCAAAGATTTCAGAGCTTGGAAATACCAAGCATTTGCCAGGTCTTTCCCTTGAATGTAACAGCTATTTACTGCCACCATGTGGAAGTCTTTAAGTTTATTCAGCATGAATATCTAATATGTTCTAACAGGTAGGTTCTTTTAGATCTACATTTTTAATTTCTAAAGAGATAAGGGAAAATTCAGTGGGTTTTTCAATAAGGTTCATCTGTGAGCCTTCCAGTTAGATCTATGGTATTGGATCATATATTAGATTATTGCTAATTCTGCATTATAGTATGTTATAAATGAATTTATGCTTAAGGTTAAATTAGTTAGGCTGTTATTGTCTTGTTTTCTTGTTTTATACTAGAGGCCCAGTGCACAAAATTTGTGCACTGGGGAGGGGGGTTCCCTCAGTCTGGCCTGTGCCCTCTCACAGTCCAGGACCCCTCGCTTCTTATCACCCCTGCCTGCTTGCTGCTCCCTACTGCTTGGCTCACTGCTCCTTAGTGCTGCTGTGAAGGTTCCCGCCACAGCCGTGAGCCCGGCTTCTGGCTGATTGGCACTCCCCCTGTGGGAGCGCACTGACCACCAGGGGGACAGCTCCTATGTTGAACATCTGCCCCCTGGTGGTCAGTTCATAGCGACCAGTCATTCCACTGTTCGGTCGATTTGCATATTAGGGTTTTATTATATAGGATAGAATATTGAATGTGAACTGTAAATGAAAAATAAAATTTAAAAAAAGAATCAAATCAAATTTTAGATCTGAAAATTTTTTAATATATATATATTTTTTAATTCTCACCTGAGGATGTTTTTAAAATTTATTTTTAGAGAGAGAAACATCCATGTGACAGAGAAATACCAGTAGGCTGCCTCTGCACCTGCTGACCCAGTGGAATCTAACCTAAACCTAAGTATATGCCCTAACCTAGAATCCAACAGGAAATCCTTTGGTGTACAGGTTGAGACTCCAAACAATTGAGCCACCCAGGGCAGATCTGAAAAAAAAAAATTTAATGTACCTCCAGGCCCTGGTCGGTGTGGATCAGTAGTTAGAGTGTCTTCCCACTCACCAAAGGGTCATGGGTTCAATGCCAGGTAAGGGCACATACACAGGTTGTGGGTTCCATCCCTGTCGGATTGCTTGGGCAACTGATCAATGTTTCTCTTTCTCTTTCCCTCTCCCTTCCTCTATCTTTAGAATCAATGAAAAGAACATATCCTTAGAGAAGGACTTAAAAAGAAAAAAAAAGCTGGTTTGGTTCGGCGGATAGTGCTTCTGCAGGCAGACTGACGGGTACAGGGTTGGATTCTGATCAAGGGCACATACCTGGGTTGCAGGCTTAATCCACGGCCATGGTCGGGGATTCAGCAAGAGGCAACCAACTGATTGTCTCTCACATTAGTTTCTTTCTCCCTCCCTTCCACTCTCTGTAAAAAAAAAAAAAAAAAAAAAAAAAATCCATGCAAAAATGTCCTCTGATGAGGATTAACCAAAACAAACAAACACCCATTCCCAGTATGATTATTGAAGGAGCATATGAAGTATTTGTTGAATGAACGGGAAGGGATGGGACTTCGCTTTCTAGCTGTTTTAGCAACTCTGCAAGCCAGAGGGCTTATTTTTGTTTTTGTTTTTAGTATATTTTATTGATTTTTACAGAGAGGAAGGGAGAGGGATAGTTAGAAACAAGGATGAGAGAGAAACATCGATCAGCTGCCTCCTGCACACTTCCTATTGGGTATGCGCCCGAAAGCAAGGTACATGCCCTTCACCGGAATCGAACCTGGGACCCTTCAGTCCACAGGCCAACGTTCTAAACACTGAGCCAAACTGGTTAGGGCCAGAGAGTTTATTTTTTATTTTAATATTTGTTGATTGATTATTTTAGAGAGAGGAAGGGAGCAAGAGAAACACCAGTGTTTTATGCTCTCTTTGGTTGCTTCTTTGTGCCCTGACCAGGGATCCAACCCTCAACCTTGCTGTATCAGGAGAAGGTTCTAACCCACTGTGCTGCAGGCTGCCTGTCAGGGCCCCTCAAGAAAACCCCTCTGGCGTGCCCTGGCCCTGCTGTGGGCCAGAGCTCCTCTGCCACAACAAAGGTTTGGGTTCCATTCTGTTAGGCACCTACTTAGGTTTCGGGTTTGATCCCCCATCGGGGCTGACTGCTGCTCAGGAAGTGACCGATGACCGTTGAGGTCTGTGTGCTCTCGTCATTGAGCGGGGAGCTGGGGTCCCATTGCTGAAATGGCCGACTCTGATCCCCACTACCCCCACTGCTCCATCGAGGGCGACTTCAACTATGACAGCTGCATGGCCTCCGGGTAGGTTGCCCTCTCCGCAGGTCCCGAGGTCTGGCTGCTGCACAGTTGCCCCGGGAGGTGGATTTCCAGGTTCCCAGGGAGAGCGCCCTCAGTTTATTTGACTCGGCCTCACGTGCCCAGCCTTGTGCCGCTCGCAGCCACGCCCACCCACTCCCGGGGGATGTTACCCGTGAGGGTGTCCCGGCTAGTTAGCATATTCATCTCTTATTATATAGGACTACTTAATTATTTTTATAAACTCTAACATTGCAGGCTTAGCAACTCTCCATTCCAATATTCTGCCTCTAGTTTTTCGTGTAATAACTGATTTCTTGAAAATCTTTATTCAGTTCTATCTCCTCTAATATAATTTTAACTCTGTTTTTCCTACAAATACTGAACTGTTTAATCATAAATTACCTTTGCCACAATCCTGTTGTGGGAGCAACAAAACTAGCTGAACCTAAGGTGCTCTATGACCACAGGTTTAACTGTAACTTTAAATGCATACCCGTGGTCACATTCAATGGGGTGGTGTGGATTGCGGAGAGGGTAGGGGAAGGGCGGGGGAGGGCTGGAAGAGGTTAATTACTAGTATGTAATACTTTCAACAATAACGATTTTTTTAAAAAGCTCATAGATTAAAAAAATAAGACCATTTAAGGCCTAATACGGTAACTTTATGATCTGTTTATTCTAGGAGCTGAATTTTATAACTGCAATTAATTTAAGCTTATTTTGTCTGAGAATCCCCCTGTATCAGGCAGCCACAGCTGCACATTAGAATCCCTGGGAGCATTCTGGTGCTGGCATTGGTCATTTCTGAACAGTCTCCAGGTATTCTAATACACAGGTAGCATTGAGAAACACTGTTCTATATCAAAAAGTGTCTTAAATTTAGTACATTATAAAAACACCTAAATATTTGATTGAAAATAATTGGGCTAGAAATATTTAATGATACTACATAAAGCTCAATATTTGGTTAATAAAAATCTATAAATATGATAAAATAAAATGAATTTTCTGCTTTCCTTTTGAGAAATTGGAAAAACCTCTTATGTAGATGTAGCTAGGAGAATTAATTCAGCTTAATTATGTTCCAGATTCATCTCATGATTATATTATTTAGCTTCTGCCACATCTCTTCATTGAGTTTCAGTACACTCCAGTATCACACCAATTTGTAGTGGGAGAATTACTTCAGTATATCAAGGCCCTCATTTCTATTTAAAATTTTATATTTCTGCAATAATTCCAAGTTTTTATTTTAACAAAGAGAGGGTTCATCTCCTCCTTTCATATAACTGAGGCATCTTTGAGCATATTATTGACTTACATTTTACATTTGTGCCTTTACCATTTATAGGGTGGGTGGGGGAGGGATGGGTCCTATAATTCTCCCCTTTGGAAGAATTATAACTTCCAAATTTTTTTCTAAAAATGAATTTACTTCTCTGTCCCTACAGATGAAACATAGTTGGTATGACACTGTCTGTGTAACATAATTTTGAGTGACTCATACCTGCAGATATGCGAACTCTCACTAAACTATTTTATGGTCAGTATAATGTGTAAGCACTATTTTTTTCCATTTCTAATTGAATATTAATATCAACTAGTGTATTTTTTGTCTTTTGAATAGATATCTTTTTTCTTTTAATTTCTCCTCCCATCTATTTATGTCATTCCAATTTGTTCTTAATATTTTCAATAAGTTCTGATAAATTTATTTACATAAAATATTAGAAGATAAATAAAGCATTCCTCCTTCTAGTGGTATACTGGCCTCTTCTAGACCAATAAAATTTTCATTGTCTAAAGAATTTATCTCTGAGAGTAGAATGTACTTTAGAATGGCTGGCTAGTTAGAGCAGAGAGAGCTAATATTTTATGATGAAATTTTATTCCCCAAACTTCTTAGACCACTTTATTTACTTATAAGTCTTGCCCTGCTGTAACTCAAAGTTGGATTCTCAAACATTTATAGATCAGCTAAAATATGACATGTGGTGAGAATTCATAACATACAGCTGTACTCTTATGTACATATATGTAAAAATATAACTCAAATACAGAGATATGGCTCAGGTTTATAGGGTATAAGACACATAGATATGCTATATAGAATGAGGGAAAAATTTTTAGGAGAATATCAACCTAAAGTGGATTTTAAAAGGCAAACAAAAAGAGAAGAAAGATTACCAAGTGGATGACTTAATACAGCAAAAGCAGAAATACCGAAGTCTGAAAGACATGCTACCTTACAGGAGATACAAGTAGTTTGGCATTACTGAAATATAAAATGCAAAACAGAGAGTTGCTAGAGGTGATGCTCCTTAGGAGTTTAATAAACGTCACTGGCTGTATTAAATATCTTAACATATAGCCCTAACCGGTTTGGCTCAGTGGATAGAGCATCAGTCTGCGGAATGAGAGGTCCCAGGTTCGATTCCGGTCAAGGGCATGTACCTGGGTTGCAGGCACATCCCCAGTGGGTGGTGTGCAGGAGGCAGCTGATCGATGTTTCTCTCTCATCAATGTTTCTAACTGTCTATCCCTCTCCCTTCCTCTCTGTAAAAAAAAAATAATAATAATAAAATATATTTTTAAAAATATATATCTTGACATATAATCTCTGTCCAGATTATTTTCAAATTGTGTCTTCTGGTGACCTCTCCAAAGACATCAACAAAATAGTGAGATGTATTCTGGCTCCACATCTTCTTTAACTAGACCAGCTCAGTCTCTATTTATTGATATGTATTTACATCGATAGCTAGTATTTTACTTAACCAAAGCCTTTTGAAACTAAAAAAACAAAAATTCAAATTTATGCCATACATAAATAAAGATCCTTTTTTTTTTTTTTAAACGAGAGGCTTATTATTATCAGATTTAGCTCTTAAGTAGATGTCTCTGTTAGCTCTTGCGGATTATGAATTCAGGGCCAAGACTAATGGCTAGGAAATCCATTGGCAGGTCAGGCCTAGAATATTAAATGACTTGCCTGAGTGGCCAAAATTACAACAAAAAAGTTAAAATTAATTTGCTGATTAATTACTTGATAGTTGTATCGCTTCCCTTTGTTTTATAAAGGATATGCCCCTAGTGAAATCATAACTGAAGCAAGATAATTAATATACTTGTTAATGCAATATGTATCTATTTTTACAGTTCTCCAATTATCAAACTCCCCTAACCAGTGACCATACTAAGTGCTTGTTTTTTTTATTGTTGAAAGTATTATATGTCTCCTTTTCCACCATTGACCTCTCCCTGCCCACTCTCCCCCCAGCACATGTCCCCGACCCCTACTGTCTGTGTCCTTTAGTTATACTTATATGCATGCATAGAAGTCCTTTGGTTGATCTCTTACACCCCCCTCCCACCCTCCCCTGCCTCCCCTCTGAAGGCTTAACAGTCTGTTTGATGCTTCTCTGTCTCTGGATCTATTTTTGTTCATCAGTTTATGTTGTTCACTATATTCCACAAATGAGTGAGATCATGTGATATTTATCTTTCTCTGACTGGCTTATTTCGCTTAGCATAATGCTCTCCAGGTCCATCCATGCTGTTGCAAATGGTAAGAATTCTTTCTTTTTAGCATTCATTCCATTGTGTAGATGCCCCACAGTTTTTTAATGCACTCATCTGCTGATGAGCACTTTTATCCAGTAATCACACTTCTAGGAATACATACCAAGAAATCAGAAACACCGATCAGAAAGAATATATGCACCCTATGTTCACAGCAGCACAATTTACAACAGTTAAAATTTGGAAACAGCCTAAGTGCTTGTTTTTTATTCCTATATTACTTTTACACAGTTGTCTGGGTGCCATTTGGTCCTATTCTGAAGGGCTTGAGGCGGTGTCTCCTGGGACAATGGTAGAAACTGGGCACATGCCTCCAGGACTTAGCTGGCCAGCCCTGTTCTTCACCTGGCCCAGGGGCTCCAAACAGGAACTAAGAATAAGCCCCTGGTGTACAAGTGGTTTTAAGCTTCTGTTTGAGTCAGGTTTGTTAATGTCCCATTGAACCAAGTCAAGTTACACAATCAAACCCAGATTCAAAAGGTAGAGAAAAATATGCCACAGCTCTACAGAAAGAACAATGAAGTCATATTGCAGAGGGCATATACAGAAATGAGAGGAAATTGTGGACAATTTCTTTCTTTCTTTTTAATTTTTTTGCATTCTACCACAGAGTATGTTTTGCCCAAATATTTTATTTGCAATTACTTTTTTACAAACTCTCAGATAATTTTTTCAGTGTTTCCTGAGAGTACCTTAATATCCCTTGTTATGTAGGCAGTAACATCATTAGTGTGGAGGCACTGATATCCACAGACCATTTGTTCTGACTTCAAATGACTTGCTTTACATTTTGTTCAGTCTCTCCTACAGCTTGACAGTGGCTGCCCTAAAATCAAGGACCATCAACAGGGAAAGAAAACATATTCTTTTTGAAACTGAATACTACGTTTATATTGAATGCACAACTTGGACTTTATCAAACACTATTCTCAAAACAATTGAAATAGCTGTCTGAAATTATCAATTATTACTATATTATCATAATTCTTATTATTTTGATATCTGTACTCACAATTACAAGATTGCATTCATGCAATATTTAACAAAAACACACCTCAAACTGGGTTTTTTTACTAGGATCTTGGGGAAGATTCTTAAACACACTGCCTTCAAATTATACTGTTTTCTAAAAAAAGCATCATCTAATTTTCTCTCCTAGTGCTTAGCCTAACATGAGTTCCTGCATATATATCTTAAGTGTTCATGGAATTAGTAACTCATTGAATGTTGGATCTACAAAAATATCTTACATGTAATGTAATCCAAAATCCTATTTTTTTTTAATGAAGAAATTAAGGCTTATGTAATTGTCTTATCCAGAGTCATGCAGATACTTATGCATGATGCACAACTCTAACTTGGCTTTATTGTTTCCTTCTCTAGTGGTTTTTCCTAAAGGACCTAGGAATTCTCTTTTTTTCTCAGTGGTATGTCTAGAAGTAATGTATGCATCAAGAATGATTAGTTGGTAGTATAGTATGCACACACACAAAAAAAAAATTTAGTCTTCCAATAACCTACTGTATTTTATATACTCTGGTTTTCCAATAGAAGATGCTTCCAAGACATTTGATGCTTATTTTGCTTGTAGCATATAAAATTAGTCCTTGCTTTTATGCCACTTATTTTAAGACATGTATTTAATCAGAAGCAAATCCTGTAGGATTTGTTAAACTCCTATGTATTCTTGGATCTCTTATGTATCTGTGTTTTGCTAAATAACAACAAATCAGACTTTATGTACTCCAGATATTAATTTCCATCTCAGGCAACAAACCTCAAAGTGTCTAGTTCAATTCTTATTGAATAGGAAAAGTGATAAATATGGGAAGTTAGTTTAAGAACATGTAGATCACTCCTCTAGGTAGTTTATGATTCATTTTTGGATCAAGCTATAACATCTAAAATGTTGGACTAGCTAGTCTTAGAGGCCTACAGAACTTTCTTCAATATTTTGCATTTTAGTGAGATGGTAGATTTCTTGGAACATTACTATAAGATGCTTTCTGTTGTATGTTGTCAGATGTTGCTAATTATCTCCTATATAGCATAGTGCCATTTTTTATGAGCTCTGTAAAGAAAAAATATATTAGAGCTAATTGCAAGAAAATATTATTAAAATATGATTTCTTTGAATGACTAATTAGAATCATGTAGCTAAATATGCTTCCCTTTTTCACCCTTTCAAAAAAAGTTAGAGCAAACTATATGACTTAGCTCTATGTCTTACATAAGTCCTTAAGACCTCTGCAACTGTGTATTGTTCATCTCTCCACAAGTTGTCCTACATTTCCTGATCTATATTTTTGTTTCCCCAAACTTGATGTCCTATATTTAGTTTTAATTCTGATAGGCTGTTCAAGTTCACTATAGAACAAAGCAAAACTTGAAAGTATGAAATGAATGAATACATACATACACAAATGTATTTGTTTTGAGTAAGTACTATAGCCAAAGTATTACCTTATGTCATTATGTTATTTCTCCTCAAGTTTTATAAAATAGGTATTATTACTTTAGACAAGAAAAATGGAGTTTAAAAGAATTCAATGACTGCTCAAGTTTGGGTCAGTTTATTTTAAAGAAATCAACACTAAAACTCAGGACTACTGATTACAATGCAATTCTCTTTTTGTTCTATCATGCTGCTAATAAAATTTCCCATGAATTAGAGATAAAATCAGCTCCTGAGATTGAATGCTTTCACTAACACAGATCCTCTGAATACCACTTTGACTAGGTCTAGTCGATGGGTTTCTGCTTTCTCTGCAGAGAATTAGTTACATTTTAAAATGTTGTCGGATAACATGTCATAGAAGGTTAATATTATTCTATAAGTAGTATGGCCAAAGTTGATTTTATGGTTTATGTTTCTCAACCTGCCATTAAGAAATATATGACCAAAACAGTTTCTATTCTTAAAGAAAAGTACTAAATTATTTTGTGATTTTGTGGAACTTACTGATTTATTAGTTAATCTCTAATTTTTTATAAGAAATTATGTTTTTCTTAGTTTAGCCATCTAGTTCTTGCTGATTAATACTAATAATAATGGTGATGGTGATGGTGATGGTAACAATGGTAGTTACAGTTTCCTATGTACCAATAATTTATCAGGTATTTTCTCAATTAATAATTCCAAATTATCAATAGACATGATGGTTACATAATGCTCTGAGGAACTCACAGAAGAGCAAAGATTTGTGTTTGCATGTGTCTGACTCGAAGGTCCATATTCAATACATTACAACTAATGCTCCCACCACTGCTACCACCACCAAACATTACACCATGCTTACCCAAAACAGACACTGTCCTCAAAGATTTATGTACATTATGTACATTAATTTATTTAATTCTGAACATAATCTTAGATGTATCCCCACTTTACAGAAAAGGAAATATGGTCTCAGGGAGTTTAATTAACTTGTGCAAAATTATAACCATTTAATCACACACCCATATTCTATCTCAAGCAATCTGATCAGAAGATATGCACTTATCTGCCATGTTAAATTCTCTCTCTATTGCAGTTATTTGCTTCTCCAGTTTGCTTATCAGTTGTTGTGATTGATTTCCAGAAATTTGCTTGTTCTCATTTCATGAGATGGAGCTCATTTAAATGTCACCTGATGTATTCACCCCTAAATTCCTCATTTTTTATTGTCTAGTGATCATGATGATTTTATTTGTAAATATTGTAAAAATCTAATGGTACAGAGGCCTGGAGGAAAGAACTTGTAGAAGCTGTACAGCTTCTTGTATATGTTGTTAATGGAAAAGCACTCTCTGTGACACAATGTGTGATTTATCTTGCTGAATTTTAAAGGTCATACTTCGTGTTTGGCAAAAGGTACGTTTCCAACAAATTTTCAAGCTTCACATTTAAAAAAGTGCCTCCCAGGCAGCAAGGACACAAAACACTGGCTGTCATTTAAATGCCCCCAAGTTTGATGTGAAGGAAGCCATAGGTTAATTTGATAACCAAAAGCAAAAAATCCCCAATATGACCTTGGTAAGATTTCAGGTGATTCATACATTATTAAAAATTTTGTGGCTTTGTAAGCAAACTTTCTTTATGTAAATTATAATTTGGGAAAATAAAAGTTGTTACCTAAAACCCATAATTTATATTTTTTGGTAACATCTGATCTCATTTTCTTTCTTGATTACAAAGACTTTAAATCACGGAGGAAAAGGTAATAATTTATTTAAAAGTTGAGCAAAAACCCAAAATATAAAAATGCTTATTACAGTGTTTTCAATTATATAAACAAATATTGAAAAAAAATGCTTGTAAGGAAATTAGCTAAAATATAAAATGAGCTCTTTTTCAAGATGGTAGTAATAGAGTTTCCTTTTTGTTCTTTTCTGGTTTATTAACTTTATTTACAATAAATACATATTGTATTTATAATCATAAAAGAGTTAATGTTCATTATTTTAGAAGAAATGTACATTTCATAGGCTAAGTTATACAATTACTCTATGTGCTAAGAGTCCACATAGCATTTCTAGAACCAGACCCTTTAATACTGTGAATAAAGTTAAAATTTTATCTTGATTTCACACAGGAATATAGTCATATAATCTGTACTAATTTTTAATTAATATGCATGAGAAAAAAATTTTAAACATAAAAAGTACAGGGGACAATAAACACCATATACCCACTTCCAAGTTATAATACATGTTAATGTTTTACCATATTTATTTTTTATTTATCATAAAATCTTACAGATAGAAATGATGCCTCCTACTTCCTATCCCCAGCTATTTGCCTCCTTATTTATTGGTTTCCCTAGGGATTACAAAAGGCATACTTAACTTTCACAATCTATTTAGAATCAAAATGGTACCACTTCAATTGGTATGTAGATACTTAGCACCAAGTAAATTTCCTTGATTTCTCTACATAATGCTATAATTAGTTTATATGTTACATCTACATATCTGGAAAACTATTTCAGATAAACCTATATATTTTGCTTTCAACTGTCAAATGTATTTTAAAGAACTCAAAAGGAAAATAGTTTATTAAATTTATTTTGTTTTTCTTTTATTCTATTGCTCTTCATTTCTCATTTTCCAAGTGTCCTTCTGGTACCTACTATCTAAAGATTTTCCTTTGTGTAATAGCTACAAATTATCTTAGTTGTTCTTCATCTGAGAATGTTATTTCAATTACTGAAGGATGATGGCATGACAGTCCTACCTATCCTCAAGGAAGTTCAATTCTAAGACGTGTAAAGAATAGCCTTTTATACCTAACCTCCCATATTAAAATCTGTGATTTGCAGCAAATATTTCCATGTGTACTTCAAGTGACCGATTTGTAAATGGCAGCAGTCATGTATTTCGAAAGTCCCTTTTAGGTCTTAATGAGAGGCCTTACATGCTTGACAATAACAATTAATACATAGTTCTTTGACTCCCCACCCTTTGGGGAAAAGAAATATCCTGTCCTATTACAACTATATTACTGCTATGCTTTTGGACCAAATGGAGCGTATCTTTGTAAAGGCTGGAAGAGTGTCTGAGATTACATACACAGCAGATACAGTTATTGGATAGAGACCCTGCTGAGTGATTAGTCTCTGCTCGCTATGGCAAACCCACTTGGCAAGCACAACAGTCTTCTTTTTCTTCATAAGCCTAAATTTGTCCCATATGGAAAACAAATAATACACCTCTATCAATACAGAAAATCATCTAATCATGCTTCTTGACAACTAAAAAAAATCAGATGTCTGTGGATCAATTTAGTATATGAAATTTCAGTTAGAATCATTGAGTACTTATTTGTTTTTCAGAGTATGTTTAAAACAATTCAACATCAAGAAAGAATGAGTACTCCAGATAATAGCACCTAATGTTTCTTTTTATAATGAATATTTTCAAAACCCGATAGATCTTATTTGGTCTTACACATTTATCTATGGAAGTTAGGAAAGTCATCTTCCACAGTGAGGCAAAAATTATTTTTTTAAATATAAACCTAATCATATGTATACCTTGTAGCACTTATAAGGTATGGTAGATAAAATCTATGTTTCTTGTATGGGATGTAGTCTTTCCATTGAAAGATCAGCATTGCCATCTATGAGTTTATTAGAAATGCATAATATCAGGCTCTCCCTCCAAATTTTCTAATCATGATCTTCATGAAATCTCAGGTAACTCACACACACATTAACACGTGAGAAATACTGTAATATAGAACTCCTTATAACCTTTACCTAATATGACACTTCTTGTTTGATATCCAATATACTTCCTTCATGTTTCTTAGCCAAACCTGAGTGTTCTAAAGCCCAGCTCACGAATCCAATATTTCTCGGAACCGTCCTTTTTTGGTGTCTATGCCTTATTATTTACTCCTTTATCACTTGACATTCTCCTACACCACATGCCAAGCTCAAATATCACCTCGCCTTCCTCTGAAAGAACTATTCTCTTCAGTTTCTGTATGGCTCTGGCACTCCTGTACCTCTATTATTGCCATAGTATTGTGCTCATGCACGAGGGAGGCAGGATGGCTTGGTGTTTGAGTGGAGCTTTGGTGTCAGTGAGTCTTGAGTTTGAATGGCAACACTTAGCCATGACTGGGGAAGTCAGTAAGCTCTGTAAGTTTTAGCTTTTTTATCTAGAATATGTGACTAATAATAGCACAAATCTCATTGGATTGATTTGTAAATTTTTATTTTTATTTTTTTCATTTCTAGAAATTTAAGCATCTACCTCATGTGATTGGGGAGGCTGAGCTACTGCCCCCTATAGATCACCTACCACACAAAGCTACTCCATCAACACAGGGAAGCAGCCAGAATGTGGAGACAAAGAAACATGTCACGAATGAAAGAAACGGAGGAAAGCAAACTACTGGATGACATAGAGTTCAGAACCACATTTATAAGGTTACTCAAGAATCTTCTTAAAACCGCTGAGAAACTTGATGAGACCTTTAAGGATCTTAATGAGAATGCCAAAAAAATGGAAAAGGATCAGTCAGAAATGAAGCATACACTGTCTGAAATAAAGAATATACAGAAACTCAACTGTAGATCAACGTACCCCAAGAATCAAACCAAAGATCTGAAATATGTGGAAACAAAAAAACATCCAACCAGAAAAACAAAAAGAAAAAAGAATCCAAAAATATGAAGATAGTGTAAGGAGCCTCTGGGACAACTTTAAGCGAACCAACATCCGAATTTTTGAGGTGCCAGAAGAAGGGAGAGAGCAAAATATTGAATACCTATTAGAAGAAATAATGACAGAAAACTTTCCCTACCTGGTGAAAGAAAAAGACGTACAAGTTCAGGAAGCACACAGAATCCCATACAAGAGGAATTCAAAGAGGACCACACCAAGACACATCATAATTAAAATGCCAAGGGCAAAAGACAAAGAGAGAATATTAAAAGCAGCAAGGGAAAAATAGTTACTTACCTACAAGGGAGTACCCATACGACTGTCAGCTGATTTCTCAACAGAAACTATGCAGGCCAGAAGGGAGTGGCAAGAAATATTCAAAGTGATGAACAGCAAGAACCTACAACCAAGATTACTCTACCCAGCAAAGCTATCATTCAGAGTTGAAGGTCAGATAAAAAGCTTCACAGACAAGAAAAAGCTAAAGGAGTTCATCACCACCAAACCAGGATTACATGGAATGCTGAAGGGTATTCTTTAAGAAGAAGAAGAAGAAGAAAAAGGTAAAGATAAAAATTATGAACAACAAAATGACATCAAATACATACCTACCAACAAGTGAATCTAAAAATCAAGTGAATAAAAAATCTGAAGAACAGAATAGACTGGTGAATATAATAGAATCAGGGACATAGAAAGGGAGTGGACTGATGATTCTCAGGGGAAGCAGGTGTGAGGGGTGGTGCGGGAAGAGATTGGACAAAAATCTTACTCCTATGGATGAAGACAGTGGCGGGGGGTGAGGGCATGGGGTGGGGTGGGGAATCAGGTGGAGGGGAGGTATGGGGGGAAAAAAAAGAGGAACACCTGTAATAATCTGAACAATAAAGATTTATTTAAAAAAATTTTATTTGCTCATTAAAAAAACCTGTTACATTGCATTTTTAGAGTTTTTAGTTTCTATATATACTTAAAAGTGAATCATTTATTTATTTATCTTTAAATTTTATTGTTTAAGGTATTACAAATAGTAGTACATATGTGTCTTCCCCCTCGATCCCCCCCACCCCCGCACTGACCTCCCCCAGGCCTTCCCAACCCCTCCTTTTCCCTCCACCCCCAATGTCTTGAGTCTGTTGGTTGTGCTTAAATGCATGCATACAAGTCCTTTGGTTGATCTGTAAATTTGATTATTAATAGAGGGTATATACAGTGCATGTTACATAATGGGAATTGAATAAACTCTCATGCACATCGTGACTGAATTTATGTGACTGTATCTCCACTAAACACTGTAAACTGTGAGTTCTTTAAGTGCAAATACTGAATGTTAGCCTGTTGGGGAGCATAAGAGACTTGGTTGGAAAGTTGTAAGGAGGACATTCTGATAAAAGGGAAGTGTGTGGAAGGCCGCCTGCCCTGTTTATCAGAATTCCGACTTAGGGGAGATTTAGGGGAGTGTCAAAGGCAGTGCCCCTAATTTTTCCTTGACCTTTCCAAACAAGCCTGTGCCTGTGCAGACCCCGGGGTTTTTACTGGAATCCTTATGCTTAATTCCTCAATGTCCTTGCCTAGAGGACAATGTAAACACATGTGTCCTCCCAAGATTACTCACCCTACTGATTGTATCTGAAGATAAAAGCTGCAATAAGAGGCTAATGAGGCAGGCCATTGAGGCTGCTCTGGCTGCTAGAGCCAAGGAGCCTCTTAGCGCTCTCTTTCACAGTGAAACTCTGTTGGAGTGATCTGTTCATCCATCGTTCAGGGGCTGCTGGTCAGCCCCGGCCTTAGCCATTCTGTTAACCATTCTCACCCTGTACACAGTAAACATTTTAAAAGCGAGAACAATGAGGAACCAGTGACTTGCTCAGAAATATAACAAAAAGTCATGAATAGCATCAAAACTAGAATCTATATCTACATATTTCTAGTGTGGAGTCCGTGGTACACACTCTCCTACACAGTGCACAGATTCACATACATGCATACACACACATGCATACATTTGTACTAATATACCCATACACTGTTAGAAAATTGTAATGCAGATACTTTTAAATTGTCTCAAGGAAAACAGACAATAAAATTTTAGGATTAACTGACAGAATAGCTGCAGATAGAAATATATATGTCCACAAGAAACAGTAAAAAGTGGAAGGTCAAGTAATATGTAGAAAAATTCAAATTTGCTGAGCTCTTGCAAAATAACTAGATGTAGTTGGAAATGGAAATCACTGGTTATGATCATATTTTTCTGATAAGCTTTACTGACCCTCCAGCCTTGACTGTGACAAGTAAAGGAGGCTCTATTCTTTCCATTGCATTATTATTTGTTTGGTATTGTTACTGCATTGCATATTAGAGAAGCATCAGTCAAAGAGTTTAAGCATAAATGATGTTTCAAGCAGCTGATTATAGTTGATTCTTAGCTCTTTTTTCTCAGTACAATATTTTAGTACTGCAATTCAAAACCAAGAGAATTAAGTATGGCTTACATTTATTAAACACTTTTAGTGCAGGCCAAAAGTGGTTTGGGTTCCACTGATTTTTCAGAGCTGTAATTAATATATGTTTTGTTTGTTTTTAAAAAACCTAAGCACATATTGAAAATTCCAATTAAAATTCTAGGACCATGAACTTTCAATTAATCTCACCAACCCTGTATATCCTCTTTTAGAGACTGAGAAATCTGAGAACCCAGCAAAAGAAGATATTCATTTCAGGGGTCCTCAAATTATGGCCCTGGGGCCACATGCGGCCCGCCGAGGACATTTATCTGGCCCGCCAGGTGCCGCTGCCTGTCCTGCTTAGCAGCAGACTCGTCCCGGGCCCGCAGTGTGCATAGGAATTTGTTCATAGTTTTTTTTTTTAAACTACAGTTTGGCCCTCCAATTGTCTGAGGGACAGTGAACCTGCCCCCTGTTTAGAAAGTTTGAGGACCCCTGAATATTATTCCACCTTATACACACAACAGTCTTAGAATAATAATAATGCCACTGTCTTTAATATAATTACTGAAAAGAGATTAACAATTCTTATTCTAGGCTCAATCCCAGCCATGATTGGAGCACATGCAGGAGGCAAGCAATTGATGTCTCTCTCTCATTGATGATTCTGTGTCTTCCCTCCCTTCCACTCTCTCTAAAAATCAATGGAAAAATATCCTCCAATGAGGATTAATAAAACAAAACAAACAAAAAAATAATAATTCTTATTTTAGGCTCTAGCCAGGTAGCTCAATTAGAATGTCAAGTATCCCAAGATTGCAGGTTCAATCCCCATCCCAAGTCAGAGCACATACACATAAATAAGTGGAATAAGTGGAACAATAAATCAATTTCCCTCTCTCTCTCTGTCACTAAAAAAAATACATTTTAAAAAAGAATTTTTATTTTATTCTTCTTATTCTCAGAATATACAGGCAGACTATTGTATCTTTAAATCATTTAAAATAACTTCTCTCTGTGGTCATGGCACAACTTCAGAGACGGGCTTCCTTATTTCATCATACTCTCATTTTGTGGATTTCTTTGTGTACATTTAATTTTTTATAAAATTATTCAAAATATTTATATAATTCCAGAGTCAAATCTAAAGTCAGTCACACTCAAAGAAGTCAAACATCAAGCCCAACCGCCCCTTTCTCCTCTAATATGTAACTGTTTTCTTTCCAGCAGAAAAACCATTCTTATTTTTGGCTTTGTTTTTTTAATTATTCAAAACAAAATATTAATGCTTGTTCCACACACAGGCACATATTTGCATTCTTCCTGTTTTTAGATAAATAGTACCTTATTATGTACATCTTTGTATGCCTTGTTTTGCTAAACTTTTTTTATTTTAAATAAAAAATAATAAAATAAAACCTTATTTTATTTTGTTCAATGGAGAAAACAGGACTTTAACTCCTATTACTAGGTTGATGTGGGAATCAGATGAAATAATGTGCAAATAATGCCCCAATTAATTGGCATAAAACAGCCATTCAGTGACTGTTGATAAAACTTGAATATAGAGGGAGACTTTATGTCTATTTTTGACATGATAAAGTAGAATGGATAAGTACCAACTTGTCCTCAAATTTCGTGTGTGGTCTTGACAAGTCTGACAAGGGTTACAGTGTATAGTGCCATCTTATAAATAAAAATTATCAGGGAACCAATTAATCCAAGAGGAGATTTTATGAACTGTAAGGAAACAGATCAAAAGGATAGAAAAGAGTCTTCTAAATCTGGTTTCTGCAGTACTCCCTCTGGCCAAATCGTCACCTGTAATCTGGGAAACCAAGCATATGAAAAGTTATCAGACGAAAGCTAATTTCTGGGCAATAAGATGAGTTTTTTCTTATTCTTCTTTATAATAAAAGGCTAATATGCAAATTAACTGAATGACCAGTCTCTATGACATGCACTGACCACCAGAGGGCAGACACGCAATGCAGGAGCTGTGCCCTGGTGGTCAGTGTGCTCCTACAGGGGGAGCGCCTCTCAGCCAGAAGCCAGGCTCAGTGCTGGCACACTAAGCCGTTAGTCAGACATCTCCCAAGGGCTCCCAGACTATGAGAGAGCGCAGGCTGGGCTGAGGGGACCCCCACCCCAAGTGCACTGATTTTCATGCACTGGGCCCCTAGTGTTCAAATAAGCATGCTTCTGTTCCACAGACATCACTGGCATTCTCTACTTCTCTAGGCAGTTGATTTTAAGTGTTTATAGTGTCCATATTTCTAATAGAATGGAAGGAAGAAAAGAAGGATATAAGTAAGAAAGATAAGGAAGGAAAGGAGGGAGAAAAGAGAGAATGGAAACAAGGAAGATAGGTGCAAAGGATGCAAGGAAAAAAGTATTGTTTGCTGTGGACAATAAGTTTCATTCATTTATAAATTGGCCAAACAATGGCCATTGTGAGCTTACTCTGAGTCAATAACTAATTCAAATATTATAGGTAAAATGGGGTATGAGACAGACATGGTACCTATCCTCAAATTGCTCTTATTCTAGTAGTGACCACACACATTAAATGGGACAGATTATATCACCATCCCTTCCAAAACCCTCTTGGGACTTTTTAAAATAATCGAAATAAAATGCTATATTACCATGGCTTTAGGGCAGTACTTTCCTTGGCTGTTGAATAATTCACTGACATCATCACTTAATATTTTCTTATTCCCTCCACTCTACACATACTAGTCTTGCAAATTCAAGCACATCAATCTTGTTTCCACTTCAGTGACTATGCACTTGCCTAATTCCTTTTCCTTGTGTGCTCTTTCCCTAGATCTTTACGTGTTACTTTTGTTCACTTCTGGTTGAGCATAATAATGCACCTACCCCAAAAGGTATCCATGTTCTAATCCTGGGCCCTGTGACTATGTCACCACAAATGGCAAAAGGGACTTTGAACATTTATTAAAATTAACAATTGAGATGGAGATTTACCAGAGAAACATATGATACTAGAAAAAGGTCAGAGATATGCGATATGATAAGACATGATCTTTTGGCTTTGAAGATGGAAGAAGGGTGTATGTGTCAAAAAATATGGGTGGCCTTTAGTATCTAAAAAATGCAAGGAAACAAACCCTACTCTATACACCTTAATTTTAGCCGAATAGTAGTACCCAGGTCAGACTTCTGACCTACTGAACCGTAGGAGAATAAGAATGTATTGTTTTAAGCCATTAAATTTGTGTCAATTTGTTTTAACAACAATAGAAAACTAACACAACTTTATTTAGGTCTCTGAATAATATTACCTCCTTAAGTAGGCCTTTTGTAATATATCTATCTACAATAATTTCTATTCTTTCACTCCCCCTGAATTTGTTCTGTTTATTTTGCTTCTTAACAACTAGCACCACCTGAGATTACATTACCTGCATGTTTTTCTCTTCCCAACAACAGAAGAATACTCAATCAAGGCAGTGGCTTTGTTGAGTATTCTAGATACCACCCACTACCTAATGTCTGGCACATGCTAAACGGCACTCATAAACCATTCATTCACTCATTTATTGACGTAAGGTGCTCTAAAGGTTTACGACAAGAAGAACCACCTAGTCTGATGGTTCCAAGAAAAGTATCTTGGAGTCAGTAAATTTTAAACTGCATTAGGTATTTTAATTATGTATAATTATATCAATGCCAATGTTAAATGAAAAAGGAAAAGATACAAAAATACTCTTCATTCAGACAAGCACTGCTGTTGTTGTTTTCTTGAAAATAACACCCAAGGTATTAAAAGATCCAAGTGTTTATCAGATGAAAAGAAGTAAAACAAAGGCTGTTAGAGCAAGACCAAAAATTTAAGCTGACTTGACCTACCTGGTTAAGTTTTCTGGGACCGCTGTCAAGAGGTTAACAACCTGTTTTCCCCAGAAAGGTGTTTGGCATTGCTGGGACATGCGTGTTGAGTTGTTATTGTTTCCTTCCATCACAATGCCTGAGTTCATCTTACTGATGGGCTAAATGCTGGGCTTGCATATGACCAACTGCTAGACTTCCCTCATCTGCCTCCTCTTTGCCACTATTCTTGTTCTTTTCTATTTACTATAATGTCTATGTCCATTTTAAGTAGTTGCTTGTTAATTCTGCCAGAAGGGAGCTCGCTGTCTATTTTTACCAGGCATGACAGTCATTAGCAAAAGTAACTGATTTGTATTGACTTAATACTGTTTTGTTTATCATGTGCTTGCTGACTTACGTTCTCTGATGGCACCATGTGGCTGTTCTTGTGTCGGTGATATTTTTATTCACACACAAAACAAAAAGTCATTTTAACAAGTACCAACTAAATTCTCTCAAATGTGTATCACATGTAATCATTTCTAAGTCATTTTGGTTATTGTATTCTTTTATAATCATGAAGCAGTTACTTGGATGTTTTCACAGCAAGTTTTTTTCGTAACTATTTATTTGACCACTTTTGTAATAAGTGAAAGTAAGTTTTTATCTTTAAACTGTCAGTTGATAGAAAAGTTGACAGTCTATTTTATTTTAGTAGATGCACTGGCTCTGAAACGTACACACAAGAGAACATCTTGAGTGTCAAGCTAATTCTCGGACTTGAACAAATACACATTTCAAGAAAATGAAATCTAAATTTAAAGAATTTATAGAAGGAAAAAAAAAGTTTCCTGTATGATATATTCTGATACTATTCTTCACACAATAGAGGTAAAGTAATCCCATTAAAACATAATTTGGTCACATAATTGATCAGTCATATGATGTCTATATTTCACTATTATTTAATTAATCTATTTATTTTGAGGAAATTGTAGATCCACATACAAGTGTAAGAAATAATACAGAAAGCCCTGGCCTGATAACTCAATTGATTAGAGCTTCGTCTTGCTACAACAAGGTTGTGGGTTCAATCCCCAGGTAGGACACATACAAGAATCAACCAATAAATGTCTAAATAAATTGAACAACAAGTCAATAGCAAATTAATGTCTCTCTCTCTCTCTCTCTCTCTCTCTCTCTCTCTCTGCCTGAGCTCACCTATCATCTCTCTCAAATACATAATAAACAAATAAAAAAGAAAGATACAGAGATATTTCAAGTGTACTTTAGTCAGTTTCCCCCAATGATATCTACAGTACAATATTACAACCAGGAAATTGAAATTGATATAATCCATAAATTTTATTGAGATTTTGTCATCTTTATATGTATTCGTGTTTGTGTGTGTCTGTGTATAGTTCTATACAATTTTATCACATGATCAGGTTTGTGTTTCTTCCTCCATCTTGAAAACACAAAATAGTTTCATCGTT
Organism: Corynorhinus townsendii; assembly: GCA_026230045.1. NCBI lineage: Eukaryota > Metazoa > Chordata > Mammalia > Chiroptera > Vespertilionidae > Corynorhinus > Corynorhinus townsendii. The sequence goes on from JAPDVU010000005.1 coordinate 113,192,165, forward strand.
GCAAGAATCCCTTCTGCTACTCTTTTATAGTCAAGATGATCTCCCTTCTCCAACTTTAGGCCCATCTGATCCCTGGACTCACTAATCTGTTCTCGGTCTGAACAATTTTGTCATTCAAGAATGTTATAAAAATAAAATCATACAGATATAACTTATTGCAGTCTTTTTCTCTCCGTATAATTTTCTTAAGGTTCATCTAAGTTGTTGCTTATGGTAATAATTTATTCCTTTTATTGCTATTTAGTATTCCATGGTATGAATATACCATAGTTTATTGAACAATTCACCTATGGAAAGACATCTGAGCTGTTGATGGCTATTGGGAATATAATTGTTATGAATTTTTTTTTTATGTGAACTAGTTTTCATTTATGGTAGTGGACTGTTTTTAATTTTATAAGAAACTAGAGGCCCAGTGCATGAAATTCGTGCATGGGCCGGGGGACCCCTCAGCTCAGCCTGCACCATCTCCAAACTGGGACCCCTTGGGGGATGTCTGACTGCTGGTCTAGACAGCAGTCACAGATCCCTCTCACAATCCTGGACCACTGGCTCCTAATTGCTCACCTGCCTGCCAGCCTGATCACCCCTCACTGCCTCTGTGTGCCGGCTTGATCGTGCATAATTATCCCACCCCCCCCCCCGCCAGCCTGGTTGCCCCTAACTGCCCCCCACTGCTGGCCAGGTAACCCCCAATTATGCCCCCTGCTGGCCTGATTGCCCCCAACTGCCCTCCCTCTGCCCCCCCCCACCCCCGGCAGCCTGGTCACCCCTCATGGCTCCCCTGCTGGCCTGGTCACCCCCAGCAGCATGCTTCTTCAGTTGTTTGGTCATTCCTCACTAACCCCCCTGCTGGCCTGGTCGCCCCATTCAGCCTGCTTGTTCAGTCGTTTGGTCATCACTTGGGCTGGCCCTGGGCAGGGCTGAGGGGACTGGGCGCCGCCATCTTGTGGCAGTGGGCGCAGCCATCTTTGAGGGTGTGGCAGTCAATTAGCATATCCCCTCTTTATCAGCTAGGATGCCAAATTGTTTTCCAGAGTGGCCTTACTCTCACATATTGCACTTCCACAAAAAGCAGTATATAAGTGACCCAGTTTCTTTAAATCTTCTCCAACTTTTAAAAAAATTGTAGCCATTCAGATGAGTATGCAGAGCTATGACATTATGGTTTTATTTTTCATTTGGCTAATGGTAACGCTGAACATCTCTTTATGTACTTATTTGTCATCTGTATAACTTTTTCAATGAAATGTCTGTGCATAACTTTCGACCATTTTATATTTGGAATGTTATTTTACTGTTGCGTTTTGAGAATTCTTTATATATTCTAGGCACCAGTCCTTTTCTGAACATGTTGTTTGCAAATGTTTTCTCTCAGTCTATAGCTTATTCTTTTCAGCCTCTTCACAGGTTTTTTGGAGAAAACATTTTAAATTTTGATGAGATACAATTTATCATTTTTTCCATTTATGGGTATGGTTTTGGTAACAACTTTCAAAAGCTCTTTTCTTTTTCCTAGAGTAAAAGTTTTATAATTTTGTTTTGTATTTAAATCTATGATTCATTCTGAGCTAATTTTGAATAAGTTGTGATAATTAGATCAAGGATTTCTTTTTCTTTTATCTTCTTTCCTTTTTTTCTAACTTTGTTCTTCTTTTTCAATGTTATATAAGCTATTCTAGGACTTTCACCTCTCTGCATAAACTATAACAGTTTATTGATATGCATAAAATAACTTACTGCAATTTATATTGGGATTGCATTGAATCTATAGATCAACTTAGGAAGAACAGACATGTCAACAATATTGAGTCTTGCTATCTATGAACATGAAGTATCTCTCCATTTATTTAGATCCTTGATTTCATTCCAGCATTTTGTAGTTTTGCTCATATAGAGCTTGTGCATATTTTTTTTAGGTTTATACCCAAACATTTCATTTTGGGGGATGCTAATGCAATTTACATTGTGTTTTTCATTTCAGATTCTACATTTTAGTTGTTGGTATATAGAAAAGCAATTGACCTTTGTATATATTGAATCCTGCAAATTTGCTTGTTATTCCAGGTGGGGTGTTTGTGTGTGTGTGTGGGGGGGGTCAATTTGGGGGATTTTCTACATAGATATTCATACCATCTTTGAACAAAGACAGTGTTATTTCTTTACTAGAGGTCCACTGCAGCTTTGTCCAGAAGGACATCTGGTCTAATTATCATATTATGCTTTTATTATTATAGAGTCTCAATTTGTATACCTTTTGTTTCCTTTATTGTCTTATTGAATTAGCAAGGGCTTTTTTTTTTGCTTCTAGTATGATGTTGAAAAATAATTATAAGAAGGGACATCCTTACCTTATACTTGTATGAAAGCTTGTTTCTCACTATTATAATGTTAGCAATAGGTGTGTTTTTCTAATTGTCATCAAGTTGAGAAAATTTCCCTTAATTAATAGTTAGCTGAGAGCTTTTATCGTGAATAGATGTTATCAATACAGATTATTGTTTGTCTCCTAAGCACTGTTCCTACCACCCTTGAACTTCTGTAACCTATATTTTTACATTTTATTTTTTAATTGCAATTGACATCCAATATTGTTTTAGTTTCAGAGGTACAGCATGGTGGTTAGAGAATTATTTAATTTATGGGGTTATTTCCTCCAACCCTGATAATTCAAGTATCCATTTGACACCCTACATAGTTATTACAATACTAGAGGCCCGGTGCACGGATTCTGTGCATGGGTAGGGTTCCTAGACCTGGCCGGCGATCAGGGCCGATCTGTGGGGCATCCATTGGGGCGATTGGGGGGCCCCCACTGGCACCCACCTTGGCTGGCCTGGGGCCTGCAGCCTGGGGGAAGCTCTTGCATTGAGCGCCTTCCCTTTGGTGGTCAGTGTGCATCATAGTGACCGGTTGGTCTACCGTTCAGTCAATTTGTATATTAGGCTTTTATTATATAGAATGCAATCTATTTTTAAAACAAATGCAGAGTGATACTGGTAAAACTAACATCAAAAGCCATCATTCAACACCCCCAACAAGTTTCCTTCTCATTCAGAATAAAACTCCAAAAATTTATAAAGCCCTAACAAGTCCTAAATAATTCGGCCCTTTCTCCAGGTCTGGCAAGACTTTGATCTTATTTCTTTTTATTCTCTTTTTAGTACATTCTAATATAACATCACTAATATGCTGCCTGTTCTTCAGATAACCGAACCATTCTATTTATTCAGGGCCTTTGCTCTCAGTGTCCCCTATGTCTGGAATGGCCTTCACTAAATACCCTCTTGGCTTCTTCCATCATTTGCTTCAGATTTTGTTGTGTTGTCATTTAACAAATACTTATTTTAAATGTAAGAATTGATGGTCAAACCTGCAAATTTCCTGTAATCCATAATATGGCTTCAGAATTTTATTCAAAATTCAACTTCTCACTAAAGCATTTCTGGCCGTCCTCTTGATCTTTGCATGTTGTATCTCATATTCACTTTTTCTCCTTAACAATTTCCATTATGTAATGTATCACACATACCAGTTATCTATTGCCACACAGTGCTGCATAACAATAAACACAAAGCCTCCATGGCATATAATAATGAACACTTATTTTTACTCATGACTGCGGGTAGCCTGGATAGTTCTGCTGATTAGTCCTGAATTCAGCTGTCATGCCTGGGCTCACCTACCATCTGGGGTCCACTGTAGGCTTGGATGGGAGCACTTGGTCCAGGAGGGCCTCTCAGTGTGTTCTCATGGGAGAGGGAGCATTTCAAGAGACTAGAAACGTGAAAGAATTTTTTTTAGGCCTAGGTTTGAAACACATTGTCATTTCCATCACATTCTATTTTCAAAAACAAGTTTAAAAAGTAGCCCAGATTCAAGGTTTGTGCAAAGCCACACTGCAAAGGGGCTTGGATACAGGGAGATAATTAAGGACAGATATCTCATCAACCCACCACACTACATGTTTATTTACATACTTCACTTATCACCAGTCACCTTTATCAGAATATAGGCTCTAAAAGGCTGAGAATTATTCTATTTTATTAAATGCTTTATTCAAAATGCCTGTAATTTTCCTGGCATACTACAGGAACTCAATGATTACTTGTTGAAATGGATGAATGGAAACCACTGTGATCAATTGCCCTATATAATACCTTAACAGAGACCCTGAGGTCTTACCATCAATTTAAAAAAAAAAATCCATAGCTGAAACAAAGCTAGACATATAAAGGAAATATAGTAAATGTGTTTAGGATTAAAAAATGAATAATAAATGAAATATGTTCTAGATAAGAAATTAAAAGAAAATTTCCTTCTAATGACATTAGCTTGTGATTTTAGATGGATTTTTGTAAGTATTTTTCTCTGATTCAAATAACTTTTTTGGAAATACTGTTTCCAATACATAATGGAGCTCATGAAATCTAAAATAGTTTTGGCAGTCTTCAGGTGCATATGTCATCCTATCCAATAAAGAGGGAATATGCTAATTGACCATCACTCCATCACAAAGATGGCTGCGCTCAAAGCTGAGGCCAAGTTCCCATAAAGAGCCTTAATGAGCAATCAGCAGGGACCTGAGCTACGCCTTCCTCTGCCCTCCCCCAGGCCTGCTCCCCTGCCCCTGTGGGCTTTACAGTGGACCTCAGGCTGCACCCCCTGCCCCAGCACCGGGACAGGGGACCTGAGGCTGTGCCCCCTGCCTGGTTGGGCTTCACAGGGGACCTCAGGCCATGCCCCCCTCCCAGCGGGGCTTGACAGGGGACCTCAAGATGCCCCCTGCCCCAGTCTGGGCTGGAGGACCTCAGACCATGCCCCCTGTCCTGGTGCGGGGCCAGGGGACCTGAGGCTACACCCCTGCTCAGCAGGGCTTGACAAGGGTGGGACTGGCCAGGTCTGGATCTAGCCCAGTGGGGGTTCTGGCCAGGTCTGGGTCTCACACGATTTTGAGGCACATGTGGATGGGCAGGGACTTGACTCTGGGTCCCATGGTGAGCCCCAGACTCTGACAGGAGGAAGGTTTTCATATACATTTTACTAATTTTCTTTCATCTCTGACACTTCTATTATAGAGAAAGGGCATTAGCAATATTAAGTTATTTCCTCTAATTAATCCCCTTTTAATGTGCATGAATTTTGTACACCGGGCCACTAGTATAAAGATAAGAAAACAGCATCTGCATAAAGCTATGAAGGAAAACTGTGAGCATTAAGATGTGCTATGTACAGTTAATTGGGGATATTAATTGTAATTGTAAAAATTAAATTATAATTTGGGTTTCAGGATTGTCCCTCAAGTTTCATTATGATCAGCATAACATGCCCATAATTGTTTCTACCAACATAGCATTGCCAGACTGCCCAATGAAAGAGCTATAGGCTTGGTTTAAAACTAGGGTTCTTAGAGACAAATGACCTAGAGAGGTGTCATTATTTTTATTCTAAAATACCCTGGAGATCATTTTAATATTACTCAATTTCAGCTTGATTTTCATGTTAAGGAAAGTAGTTTAGAAAAAGCATGATATACATGTTGATATATCTATCTATGGTACTTTAATAAAATAATTATATATTTTAATAAATATTTCATATTTCTATATATACATACTTACACATGTATATATCATGCTTTAATAAAATATTTATTTTAAAATCAAAATATTATTCAAATGTATAAGTTAAATAATTAAAACATTTGAGAAATATTACATGAAATTTTGAAACTAATAAATGTGCCTATTCTACTTCCCATATCATTTTAAATGTACTTATAAATCTAGACTTGTATTACATGAAAAAACATTTGAATGTTTCTTAAACTTTTTAAAAAGGGGCTTAATTCTCCTTCACTTTGAATGTTTTCTTGATTTTCTACATCTCCCCCGGCCTTCATTTCAGCCTAGTAAAAAGGTTTGCAGTACAACTTATTGATTTCTTCATACACCCAGTCAGTTTTTCCTACCATAATGAAGAAAATAAATTAAACCAAAACTTAATATTGGGAGATGTTATATTTTATTCTCTATACTATTTGCATTAATTCCCATGTAAAAGCTGACATATTTGTTTTGTAAATCAACATTCTACGTTATTCAAGGGGAATTTATAAATTGTCTCAAAACATCACAAAATCAGTTTGTCAAGATGGGGGAAATACCACATGACATGTAGATTGAAAACTCCATATGACTCCACAATAATTTTTATCCACTGCTGTATAACTATCTCTCAGTGAGGGACTAAACAATTGGCCATGTAAACAGTGCCATGGCATTTAGAAGTTAGTTTTCACTGACCACCCATGTGTACATTAAGGTTTCAAAAAGAGCTTAAGAACTGAAGTAAGACAGAGATGAATTCACCTGACTGCACTGTGACAATGGCATAAACATGCAACCTGTTATTCAGACCAAGAGCTACGTTCCCAGTTCACCAACTAGTGATTTCAAGACAAAGCAGAAAGAGATGTGTTAAAGATTAGACTTACAAATCTCAGAATACATAGTGTCAGTCTTGGGATGCTAAAACATCCATTTAGAATAAACTCTCCGAGTAACTGTGGCATGTTACAAAGTGGAATCATGAATATGCAATCAGCAAATGGGTCTGGAGCCCCATCACCATCTCTGTCAATTCTTGCCGTCACTTTCCATGGTGGCAGCTTGGCACTTTGACAGTGATTATACCTTTACATGATGTATTGCAGATAGTGTGCTTCAGTTGTTTACAAATAGAATCATATCTTACTCTTTCACTGGAAGAATAGGGTGTTATAAGTAAGGAAAATATTCCTCATTATAAATCTTTCATGCAAGTCACTCGTGCATGATCAGACTGGAATACCATACGAAGCCACTACCGGCATGACAGAAGCAACCTCTTAAACCCTTGTTTGTATTACTCCCTAAAAGTGAAGTAATATGGAGCTTTTTTAAGTTAACCAAAAAGAAACTGCATAAAGGGTTACTTGACAAACAGCACCCATCACTCTAAAGAGGCAGGCTAGTCACAAGAGAAAATGGTTTTCAAATATGAAGCAAATTTTAAGACAGAGGTATTGATGCCAATCAAGACAAAATGATCTGCTTGAGGCATAGTTTGGCTTCTTCTTTTGCCCTACAAAAAAAATCAGTTATTAACTTTTTTCTAGGTATTGACTTGGTCTAAAATTTTAACCTCAAGTGGTTTTTAACCTCAAGGTGGTACTTTTCTTCAATGTTTAGTTGCCAAAATTTTAGGTAAAGGTATCAGGGAAAGTAAATCATATAACTCTTCAGTTTGCCACTTAATTTTATCTATGCATCTGCATAAAGAAAAACTCTATTTAAAGCTGCTATGGAGTTTGCAAACCTATTCAAATATCTCTAAATATCTAGGTTTTTTGCTATATATAGAGATAACACAGTTGAATGTTCCTTTTATTTATTTGTAATTTTCTACTTACATAAAGTTTTATAGATTTAACACTTTGTTTATCCATTAATTCAGGATGCTTAGAAAATCATAGCTATGAAACACTTTAATGAAAATAAACTATTGAAATCGTATATTTTAAATCACTTTACTCTCACTGCCTTCCTGAACAAACATTTTCAGATAAGAATCAAATTTGCTGCAGGTCATACATCTAGGGTCAAAACCAGATCTTCAAATCGGAACTGTGGTTTCACAATCAAGTGTCATTTTCACCCAAACCACCTTTTTCATATGTTTAATGTAATGGTATAAAGCAGTGGTCGGCAAACTCATTAGTCAACAGAGCCAAATATCAACAGTACAACGATTGAAATTTCTTTTGAGAGCCAAATTTTTTAAACTTAAACTTACTCTAATGCCACTTCTTCAAAATAGACTTGCCCAGGCCATGGTATTTTGTGGAAGAGCCACACTCAAGGGGCCAAAGAGCTGCATGTGGCTCGCAAGCCACAGTTTGCCGACCACGGGTATAAAGGAATGATTGCTAAAGGGGAAGGGAGATTAAAAAAAAAAAGGAAAGTAAGTTATGGAACTGTGTCTTGCTGGTAAAACTAAAGCCTTAGATCCTAACACCTAATTGCGGAATGCTCTTTATCTTGAAAAGTTCCCTCACAACAATGGAATATTTCTCCCAGACAAGATGAACTAAGGCCTGGAACGGGACACTAAACAAAACCTTAGGAAAAAAAAAGAACAGAATACAGAGCTTCTAAAAATAACTACTAGCATATCAGCTCATCTTTTGCTGTAGCATAACCTCCACTAGGTTGTAGAAGAGTCATAGCATACAAAATAACCACTCACAAAATAGTGCTCATTTTGGAGGAATGGGTTATTGTCCAATGAGAAGAGAAGAAAAATTACCAGGACTGCTTCAGATAAAATAGAAAATGAAAGCTGTCTGACAAACCTGAATAATATAAAGAATTCTACTTCACAGATATATAAAAAAGGGAAAAAATAGAAAGAATATAGCATGCAGAATGTAGACCAAGTACATAACTCTGGAGAAAATATTCATGAATTAACAGTTACTACTAATCACTTAAAAACCTAGAACAATTTAGTAAGAATGTTTAATAATATTTCAAACATGATATTAAAATTTTAATTTACTGGCAGTGTCCTTTGCTGTGTCAAAGCTATTTAGTTTGATATAATCCCATTCATTTTTGTTTGCCTTTATTTTGCGTGCCTTTGAAGTCAAATTCATAAAATCTTCTCTAAGACCCAGATCCATAAGTTTAGTACCTATGTTTTCTTCTAAGTGATTTATTGATTCAGATCTTATATTTAGGCCTCTGATCCATTTGAATTAATTTTTGTGCATGGGACAATCTTGCAAACAACATATCTGATGGTGAATATCCAAAATACATAAATAACTCATGCAATTTAATACCAAAAACAATCCAATTAAAAAATTTTTGGAGCAGACACTGCTCCAAAGAAAACATACAAATGGTCAACAGATATATGAAAAGATGCTCAATGTCACTAGCTATCAGGGAAATGCAAAACAAAACGGCAATGACATACCATCTCATACATGTTAGAATAGCTATTATCAATGACACAAATAATAACAAGTGTCGGAGAGGTGGCAGAGAAAAAGGAACCCTCATTCAATGCTGGTGGAAATGAAACTGGCACAGCCATTATAAAAAGCAGTATGAATGTTCCTCAAAAGATTGGGACTAGAGTTACCTACTTGAAAATTTTAAAAACATTTGTTTGCCAAGATATATGTACCCCTATGTTCACTGCAGCTTTACTCAAGGTGGCCAAGAGATGGAAGTCACAAAAGAGTCAGTCAGAACAAGTTAAGAACCATATGATTTCACTCCTATGTGTGATATAAAACTGAATAGCAAATGAACGAACAAGAAAGAAAAACCTCATAGATGCAGACAACGGTATGCTGGTTATCAAAGGAAATGGTGGTAGAAAGATAGTAAAGGGAAAAGGAGGACAAATACCAGATGGTGGAAGATGAGCTGACTTTGGGTGGTGGCAGACAATGCTATATACAGCTCACGTATCATGGAAATGTGCACTTGAAACCTGTATAATCTTATTACTCAATGTCACAGCAATACATTTAATTAAAAAACAAAAAGAAAATGAAGAGACAAAGTACAGACTTGGAAAACATATTTACAAATCAAAAATTTAATATAGGAATAGAATTTCAGACTATACAAACAATTCTCAAATCACAAAAATAATAAAATACATATTTATTATTTTTAATATATTTTTATTGATTTCAGAGAGAAAAGGAGAGAAATATCAATGATGATAATCATTTATCAGCTGCCTCTTGCATGCCACCTACTGAGGTTTGAGCCTACAACTCAGGCATGTGCCCTGACCAAGAATCAAACCGTGAGTTGACAATCAGTGAGCCACACTGGCCGGACAATATATAATTAAAAATGTGTTAAAACTTGAACACTTTACAAAAGATTATCTAAGAATAGGAAACAGGTACATGAAAAGACAATAACATTAGCCATTAGAGAAATGCAATTTAAAATCACAATGAGATACCACTACACACCTATGAATTGTTCAAATGAAAATATACTGACAATCCTAATGACTGATGAGAATATGGAGCAACTGTAAATCCTTTTCTTTTTTTATTTGTTGGTGGGAAACAACATGCTTCAGCTACATAGTAGTTTCTCACAACTAACAAATAACCCAGCAATCCCACTCCTTTGTTTTTTTTTCCATGAGAAATAAAAACTTCTAATCACACTCAAACTTAGACATGGATGTTGGAGCTCTATGCAAAATCCCTCAATAGGAACTCACCCCTAATGGAATTCCCTTTCAGCAAGTGAATGGATAAACTGTGGTACATCCATAGAGTAAAAGCACAAACTATAGATATACACACACAGCAATGTGGCTGGATCTGAAGATTTTCTCCAGAGTGGCAAATGCCAACCTCCAAAGTTACATATTCTGAAAAGACAAAATTGTAGCAATGGTGAATAGTGCCAAGAGTAGGAAGAGCTGGAGGGAGATTTTGGGGGGATGTAGACTTCAGTGATGGCAACATGCATATTTTATCGTATAAAATTCGTATAACTGTACAAAAAAAAAAACTAAAGAGTCAATTTCACTGTATAATGATTTTTTAAAAATTACACCTTTGCGAACATGCAAAATTATTTTATGGTTTAGAAAAAATTTCAAAGGATTTTGAGTCCAAGGAGACTTAATGAACCTTGTAAAGGTTACTTTCCTGGCCCTTGACTAGGTTCCTTACCTAGAGCTTCTCCCCAGACAAGAGCATGACCTCACATCCTGACAATGGAGCCCAACAGAAAGGGAACCTTGGGAACCAGGCAGTTACATTCTATAACTGCCCCTACACAGGTCATTTGACCAGAGACATTTATACCGAAGGGATGCCTTGCTGTTGTTTGCCCAAGTCCCGAAGGCAAGACTGCTAAAGAGCCGGTGGTGACAGCCTGTTCTGCGCTGCAATAGCAGCTGGGTCCTGACTCAGCCCAGATTGCCTGTGGCCCTTTTCATGGGGGAATCCAGAGATAACGCAGGGAGGTCCAGGGTGGTTCTGTTTGGGCCAGGCCATCACCCTGATCTGAGCAGTCCCATGTCCCCTCCGTGTGTGTGTGTGTGTGTGTGTGTGTGTGTGTGTGTGTGTGTAAGGTGGGGGGGCGGTCCTGTGGGGAGGGCTTGCCCTGAGAATAAATGAATAAACAGGCTAGGGATAAGAGAGGGTCAGAAGCCTGGTGGGCCTGTCGTGTTCACACCCCAGGTCATGCTTGGCTGGGTGAACATAGACTGTGGGCTGCACCCTCTGCCCAAGGCTTATCCTGACCCTGGAGGTACATCTCATTTCCCCTGGGTGGAGGTCTGTGCAGACACAGGGCTGGGCCTGATCCAGGAGCAGAAGGTCCAGGGGGCAGAAGCAGCAGTGAGTAGGGCTTGAGGCTGCCCAAACAGTGGCTGGTCACCAACATTGCAGAACTCACCCCAGAACACCAGAAAGCAGCAGGTCAATGAAGACTCTGCCCCATCACCACCAGTGCAGGGTGGGTTCACCACACCAATGAGGGCCAGAGGAGGCTCAAAATGAATGTTCCCACCTGGGGGCCTGGGGCACCAGAGCCCATGGATGGCCGGAAAAGGACTCCTCCCCCAACGCCGCTCTGACTCCACAGGCAGCTCACTTTCCAACTCCAACCTGGAGTACTTTGTTATCCACCGTCAACCAACAAGGACAGAGGACATGCAATTGATGCAGGCAGAACCCAAGGGTGAGAAGGTGGGGGATGAGGGAGTGGATGGGGGTGGAGTTGCATGAGAGCTTTTGGGAAGGGATAGATGCCAGACACACAGGGAGTACCCCAATGGCTGGCCAGGAGCAAAGACCAGCCTCAGTCCACCTATCTGCTGGACTGCTGTAAGGGGCAGGGGGAGACATCATTGTCTGTGGCTGTATTCTGCCTTGGGGGAGGGGGACCCGTGGAAATGCAGGCATGTAAGATGACTTTTCCTCAACCTTCAATTTCAGCAGCTGCCTAGGTGGCCAGAGCTGGCTCTTGTCATACATCCCGAGGAGCCCGATGCGGGGGCAGACCTTGAGGCTGTTAGTACCTCCCGGGGATCCACCTGCAGCAGCTGTGCCACCTCCAGCAACCTCTCTGGCTGCAGCCTTGGAGCTGGGGCTGCCTGTGCAGCATCTCCTGACCTAAGTGAAGCCCCAGCACCCCTGCCTGCAGAACCCTCACCAAACCAGGTTCCTACTCCAGAGGACTAGCTCCCTCGGGAAGGTGGTTCAGGGTCAGCTCCAGAGCCGCTTGTGGTTCAACCTGCTCTCCCTCTCCCACCAGACGTTGCCTCTGATCTGGTTGCAGAATGTTCCATCACGCCCAAAGGAAACCCTGCACCAACTGTGCTGCCTAGTCCTCCTGCCCCTGGCTAGCTTTCTGTCTCAGCTCCTTTACTTATTAAGGATGTCTCCTACAAAGGGAATCTTAAAATAATGAGTGTCTTTTTGTGTCTACTCACATTTTTGTTGTCTTTTTATTTGGAATAGCATTTTAATTATCTGAAAGAGTGTCGGGACCCCAACCAGAGTACACCGGATGTTAAAGGCCCATCTGCCATATGCATGTGCAAAGGCAATGACACAGCAGTTTCTCTGTATGCACTGCGCAGGCGCACCTTTCTAGAACCCAAATATGTAACTAGTTGATGTAACACTGATGTAACTATTCGGCACTAAGCATCTTTTGTCTGAATTAGTATAAAATGTGCTACTGACCAGCCGGTGGCTGGCTGCTTTGTTTGCAGTAAAGCATGTCCCATCTACCTGCAACTGCTCCTGTCTTCTTCCAGTTCCTGGCTCCCAAGGAAGACCTGTCCCTAGCAGAGGGGCAAGGACCCAAGAAAGAGCAACCCTAGATGGATTATAGATAAGATGTAAGAAAAGAAGCCCTTTTAGTAAATGTGTGCATCATCTCAGGGTAGAGACCGCTGACCAGGAGCTGGTTGGGCAATGGCTGGCTCCTCCTATGCCAAAACCAAAATGAGAAAAGTGCAGAAATCTGGAAAGACAAACCACAAGCTGGAAAGACTGCCTCACAACCCATGGCTAGAGAGAGGCGTAACATCCCTGTTGTGCACAAAATGCTCAAAAGTGGGTTTCGTATAAGGGGACAAAGGGCAAACACAATTCTAATGATAGGCAATACATGTCAGAGATGTGTGACCACCCTGATGGGGACAAGCACACTGTCAACACTGGGGAGACAGACCTGTCACCATCAGGCTGGCAGGCTTCTGGTCTGGTGGCTATCAGCCCTGAAGACAAAGGGAGGAGGAAGCAGAGGCCCCAGCAGGTCCCCTGGAGAGAGAGAGAAAGGCCCCTCCCTTGGGAGAACAGTGTGCAGGACCTGACAAAGTTCCACGGGTGCACACCATCACCTGGAGGGCTCATCCTAGGAGGTTACCCCACAGAAATTTGTGCACAATTGTTCAAATACGTATTTTCGAGACTACCCATCAGAGTACTGATGACATAGCCAGGAACCGGTAAAAACATGAATGTCCATGGAAAGGGGATGGGATCCACCAATCGTGGTCCACGTGGACAAGGGAAGCTGAGCAGCTGCTAGATGAGAGCAAAGGTCTCTATGCGCCAACAGACAAAGACCTCAGGCTCCTCTCACGTGAGACACGTGGACCAACCTTCAGCATCCTGGATTCCACCTGTTAGACCACATGCATGTGATTTCAACAGGCAGACATACATATGTGAAAAATGAGTCTGCATGTGACGAAACAGGATGAGAGAGGCAAAGCCTGAGAGATACCCATTGAACTCCTCATGATGGTAACTGGGGTGGAGCTTGCAAATCTCTTCTCTTTGAGATTATGTCCAGCTTTTTACAATGCCTGTATGTCTTTGATAGTTATAACAACATTGAAGTCTTATGTTCAGTGTTATGCATGTATCACTCACCTATGGCATAAAGTACATTATTTAGTTTTTATTGTTAAGGGACTTTAATAGACAAGGAAAATAAAAATGTATTATAGTATAACAATGACTTTTAAAGGAATTCAGAATCAAGTAAAGAACAAAGTCCTCCCAGGGAGGAGAGCCCTGACCCAGGTGCTCACAGTTCCAGTCCTTTTTCTATGTGTGCATGTAGTGTTGGCATTTGCACATATGTGTCATTATTTGCAAATGATCTGATACTATATATAGTAAACCATAATGATTCCACCAAAAAAAGTATCAGAACTGATAAATGAATTCAGTTTAGTAGCAGAAACAAAATATATATTCAGAAATTGGTTGCATTTTTATACATCAACTAGAGGCCCAGTACATGGATTCGTGCACATTGAAAGGAAATTAATTAGAAGGTAGCTGGCGGGGCGGGACTGGGAGAGATGGGCCGGACATGCCCTGGAGCCAACCTCCCGTGGTCCCTCCCTAACTGGGCACCTGGGGCAGCACTGGGGCTCCAAGGGCATCTGAGGAGTTAGTGGGGTCCCTCTGGCAGGTGGGGTCCAGGCAGAAACTGGCAGTCTGACATCCCCCGAGGGGTTCTGGAATGCGAGAGGGCACTCTGCAAAGTTACTGTCACTTGGCAGTTCCCATATTGAGTGTCTGCCCCCTGGTAGTCGGTGCACGTCATAATTAACAGCCAGTTGGCCAGTCGCTTAGCCTTTTATATATATAGATAATGACCTCTCAGGAAGGGAAACAAAGAAACCCATTTACAATTTTATCAAAATCAAAATAAAATATGTAGTATAAAAATTTTGTTCCATAAGCATGAGAGAAAGTGGCAGAAGTAAAAAAAAAAACAGAAATAAGAACTAAAATCCAAATATTACTTTTTGGGGATTTTCTCTTTTTAAAAATTTTATCTTTATTGTTGAAAGTATTATAGATGTCCTATTATTTTTCCCAGTGACCTCCTCCATCCTGCACCCACCTGTCCCAGGCATTCACCACACTATTGTCTGTGTCCATGGGTTATGCATATATGCATATAAGTCACCTGGTTAATCTCTCCATGCCCATTTCCCACACTCACCTGCCCTCTGAGATTTGTCAGACTTTTCCATGCTTCTATGTTTCTGGATCCATTTTGTTCATCAGTTTATTTTGTTCATTAGATTCCACATTTGAGAGAGATCATGAGAAACATGTTCCTCTGACTGCCTTATTTTGCTTAGCATAATATTCTCTAGGTTCCTCCACGTTGTCTCAATGCTGTTTCTAGATCTTAGCTATTGTAAATTGTGCTGCTATTAACATAGGGGTGCATACATTCTTTATGATTGATGTTTCAGGTTTCTTAGGATATATTCTCAGAAGTGGGATCACTGGATCAAATGGCAGTTCCATTTTTAATTTTTTGAGGAAACTCCATACTGTTTTCCACAGTGTCTGCACCAGTCTGCATTTCCACCAGCAGTGCATGAGGGTTCCCTTTTCTCTACATCCTTGCTAGCACATGCCATTTGTTGATTTGTTGATGAAAGCCATTCTGACAGGTGTGAGGTGATACCACATTGTCATTTGAATTTGCATCTCTGATGATCAGTGACTTTGAACATTTTTTCATATGTCTCCTGGCCATCTGTATGTTCACTGTGGAGACGTGTCTATTTCTCGCATGCAAAAATTTTATGCTACTGCAGAAGTTGAAATAGATCAACTAAACTAAGAGTAATAGCTAAGACAAACTTATGCAAAAAGCATGTTTATGGGCCTATCTATATTGAAAGTATAGGAAAAAATGACTAATTACATTTACAAATAAATCCTAGTTAACTTAAACTATATTATTTAAAGATTTGAGAAACTTAGATAAGAACTGGCCTAAAATTTTCTCTTACACTTTTATTTTTTACTTGGCAAACAGGTAAAAAAGAGATAATTATTATACTATATAAGTATATATAGTATAATAATTATCTCTTTTTTATATAAAGACCACTAACTTTGAATGAACCAAGAAATGTATAAAATAGGCATGCTTTTACAAGTCAACAACTGATGTCATAGACTGTAGTTATCTGTGAAGTTTTTGATCTGCTGATAATACTATGCTTTTAAATCATCCTAATAACAACCGCCCATGTCCTCTGAGGAATTTCTTCCTGATTCACATAGTCCTACTGTCAATAATGGGACATCATCTCCCCAGCCACAGTGAAAACACCATCAGGATTCTATCCTCACAAGAAGAAATCATCTTTCTATTGAGATAAATAAAAGCACAAGTAGACTAATCTGCTGCTTCCCACAGACACCCTCCAGTAGCAGGGAAGAAGTCCCTTCCTGATAAGAGAAAATCAGACCAAACCTCAAAAACACAAAGCTTCTGGAGAACCAGATCCAGCCCAGCCTGAAACCATTTCTAACCATTCTGAGTTGGATATCTGTCATTGTCCAGGAAAGAGGCATGCTACTCATAATTTATTTATATCCATTTAATACGCAAAGCTCTAGGAAAGTCTATTATGTAATAAAATAAGTTTTCCAGAAAAGTAAATAAAATACATAGGAGTAAATTTACCCAAGGAGGTAAAAGACTTGTATTCAAAAAACGATGGCATTGAAGAATGAAATCAAAGTAGGTATTAATAAATGGAAGAATATACCTTGTTCATAGATAGGAAGAATTAATGTCATTAAAATGTGTATATTACCTAAAGCAATCTATAGATTGAACGTAATTCCTATTACAATATCAATGACCTATGTCACAGAACTAGAAAAAATAATCCAAAAAGTTGTATGGAAACACAAAAGACCCCAAATAGTGAGAGAAATCTTGAAATTGCACAGGGGTTTTTATTTAAATACACTGGATTTGTGGCTTGGGCATTGGAATTCCAAAATCATCACAGGCGATTCTAATGGGCAGCCTAGGTTGATACCCACTAATTTTTATACTCCTGTAGTCTGTTGATTTTTCCCCAAAAACTTAAAAAGACAGATTTTCATTAATATTTAAAACTGTGTAGAATCTATAATTAAGTGGTCTTCAGGTTTGTAGCATGATGTGGACTGCATAAAAGAGAACTCATTCTTACCCAAATGAGAAACTTGCAAAAGAAAGCAGCTTTGAATAATTTTATTTGATTTTCTTTCCTTCCTGTAATCATATCTCTTCTGTCTGCAATTTACTATTTCCTTTTATCTGTTCATTTTCTAGTTTTAGGTTGTATTCATCACTTCCTTTACTGTCTCACATGCATTATATGTATTTTGCATTAATATTCATCAAATTTAATTCCAAAAGGATCCATTGTACATCCTCCAATCTCCAAATTGTCCTTGTCCATGTAGTTTTTATAAGCCTATCCTGGTGGCAGTGCTAAGTTGCATTTTTAAGGTTATTTATTATTTATGAAACCCCCTCAAGATAAAAATAATTTTGTTTTTCTAATGTACACATTTTCTTCAGAAATAATCCCCACTCACCACTCCAAATAGACAAATGAAATTCTAAGAGACTAGTTTTGTGATGCCATTAAGAAAAGTAGTTACTACTGCCCTGGCCTGTGGGGCTCAGTTGGTTGGAGTTTTGTTCTAGACACCAAAAGGCCTCAGGATTGGTTTCTGGTCAGGGCACGTACCCAGGTTCTGGGTTCAATCTCCAGTCGAGGAGTGATTAATGTTCACTCTCACATCCATGTTTCACTGTCTTTCTCCCTCTCTCTTCCTCTCTAAAGTCAATGAAAGCATGTCCTCCAGTGAGGATTAAAAAAATATTAAAAAACCACTGCAATAATAATATCCAACAATACACAAAGTCAACAACAAACTGCATTTTTCTAAAAGCTTTACTTTCAGCAAGTTGAATTCCTCTTGAAGTTAATAGTTCTACATTTGCAAATACACACAATTACACAAAATAAGCTATCATTCTCTCACTGGTATCACTAGTGAACCTAATGATTTACTTTTGATCCACCTTGTTAACTTCCAAGATTGCTGGCATTTCAGAGAAGCTGATTAGCTAAAACAGAATGCATCTAGACTCTATTACAAAGGAAATGGTCTAGCCATGAGAATTTTTATGTTTATGAATCTGGTCCTTATTACCATTGAATGCACAATCAATAAAATTAATAGAAAAATCCTATTCCTCAAATAAATAAATGATGTATACATATTCAAACATACATAAAACATGTCCTCTTAAAAGGAACAAATGATCATTCTAACTAGCAAGTTTTAGAAAAAAATAACTTTTGCTTTCTCTAAAATTTCACTGATATTGTTTCAAATATGACTAAAGTAAAACAAAGTGGTTTTGATTTGAGCTTCTAAATAGCTGGTGAATCCACACTTTGGGTGAATGGTTATATTTTTATGCATGCAGGCATATTATCAATTACGAAACTAATTTGCTTCCAAAATACTCAGAATAACTGCTAAAATTTGTATTGATTTTTTTTCTGTAGGTAATTAAATCGTGAATTTTTAATTATTTTCTTTATTATGCTTTTCTTTGCTTTCTAAATTGTCTACAATACAATGTATTTTCATCAGAAAAAAAATGGAAATGTTATTTTTAATATAAACAAAAGAATTTTATTCTCTAAAGTATAAATTGTATTGGTAAAAATATTGGCAATAAAAATCTCATACCTAATCACAAATATCTTTTATATATCTATCTATATTATATATATATATGTGATATTCATTTGGAATTTATTATTATTGAATTGTCTTCTTAAAAAGACAAATATGCCCCTTTATTTAAGGTTTTGAACATTTATAAAAATGTATTTAAACTGATTTTAAGTTAAATTTCAAATATCAATTTAATCCACAATAAATAATGAGAATCAGTTATGGAGAGGAATTTAATGAATCTATTAGTACAGTCACTTCTAGTCATTTCTATGACTATGAAATTTTATTTTCTAAAACTTCGTTTTGTAACTTATTTACAGATAAGAGACACATCTTTAAAAGAAAGGACCTGAATCAAAACAGAAAAAGTTGCAGGATACAAAATCCATCTAAAAATTCACTATATTCTTATAATACTAAGAATGAAATTTCAGAAAAAGAAATGAAAAATATTCCTTTTGCAATTGCAACACAAAGGATAAAGTATCTAAGAATAAACTTAACAAAACAAAGCATGTGACGGACCTATATACTGAAAACTACACAAAACTAATTATTAAAAGAGACTGAAAATGACACAACGAAATGGAGAGATATTCCGTGTTCATGGATTAGAAGAATCAACATAGTCGAAATGGCCATCAGGCCTTCTCTTAACATTGTTCTGACAACCTAACCAGTCTAAGAAAAAGAATTACAAAGTATCAAACTTGAAACATGTGATAGATTACATTAATGGCACAAATTCTCCACCCCTCCCCATTTCTCTGCATTTTGCATGTCACTTTCAAATTCTCTTCCACTCTGGGCGGTATTATACCCAGCCCTAAGCATTGTAATTAGCTATGTGATATGCCAGTGTGCTGTTAGTAAACAAGACACAAGCAAAGGGTTTTACTGTTGCTCACACAATTGGACTCATTTTCCTTCACGCCTCTACTTTCACATGACAACTCGCCCAAGTTATTCTGCTGGATGGAATAACATGGAGCTAGCTCGCACACCAGCTGATAGCCAACCCCCAAGCAAATAAAATAGCCAGGCAACTCCAGATGAGTGAGCTGATGCCGCAAAGACCAGAAAAAACAACAACAACAAAAAGAAAAAAGTCCTGAATCTCTGACTTTCAAACTCACAGTCTAAATAATTATTAGGCCAGTGAGTTTTAAGGCAACTATCTATATAGCATTATACATGAGTTCATATAAAGAAAATAAAACCATCTTTATTCCAAGATGGTATGTTTCTTGGAATAAAGTCTACAAACCATTAAAATTCACAAGTAGATTAAGGAAGTTGGCTGGATACAAGGTTAATATATAAAATTGATTGTGTTGGTAATATTCCAGCAAAAGAAATTTGTAAATAAAAAATTTTAAATGTCATGTATAATACTTATAAAATACACATACTAAGGAATGATTCTAATAAAAGCTCGTAAGCCTTCTTTTTTGAAAATTACAAAATATTACTTAGACAAATTAGAGAATACTTAAATCAATGGAGAATTTAATGAAGAGTGCCCTCACGGTCCAGGATCTTTCTTGCTTCAACAGTGTTTGGACAGACCAGGGAAGTCCCTTCTTCCAGCCTCAGGCCACTCTGCTGCGTCTTATCCAGTCACCACCTTCAGAACCACCTAAGGCAGTGGTCGGCAAACTGCGGCTCTGTTGACTAATGAGTTTGCCGACCACTGACCTAAAGGGCCAGCCAACACACCGGCTTTTTTTCTACCTTAACTCCTTATTGCCGAACAATCCTGCCCTCCCAAATTCGTCAGAATTATTCCACCGAGGTGGGGGCTGCAGTCAACTGCCTGGCCAACCCTCAACTGCGGGGGGGTCGGGGGGGGAGGAAGGGGGGCACACCTACCTCTCTCTGGGCTTCTGTTTCAACCTTGACAATGTGGCTCTCGAGGGCATGGGCTGCTTCTTTGAGTTGGCAAAGAAGAAGCCCGAGGGCACTGAGCATCTCTTAAAGTTGCAAAACATTCTCTTCCAGGACATGCTTAAGCCTCCCAAGATGAGTGGGCAAAACTCAGGACCATGGAACCTGACCCAGGCCCTTTGGGAGCTGCAGGCCTTGGTTCTCCCCGTGCAGACCTCATCTCTGTGACTTCCTGTGGAACCACTTCCGGGGTGAGGAGGTGAAACTCATCAAGAAGATGGGCTACACCTGACTCACCTCTGCAGGCTGTGGCCCCCAGGCTGGGCGGGCGAATATCTCTTCGAAAGGCTCACCCTCAAGCACGACTAGGAGCCTTAGGAGCCCAGAGGCCTTTGAGGGGCCCTTCTGCATTCCCCTGGTGTCTACTGGCCATTCTTTTAACTACCCTGAAGCCCTTTCCCATGCATTGGACTGAATGAAATATAAAGCTTTTTTTCAGAAAAAAAAAACAACACAATTTAATGAAGGCTCATTATTAAAATGTCATAGAACCCTAAGTTGATGTGTAAATTCATTGCAGTTGCAATCAATATTTCATCAAATTTTTGGTTTAGGTTGATGAGCTGATCATGCAACTTAAGTGGAAAGTCCTAGATAAGTTAAGTCAATCTTAAAAAAAAAATAAGGCAACATTAAGGGTCTTACACTCAATTTCAAGACATTTTAAGGTTACATTAATTAAGGAATTCATTGCACATGGTAGACCAATAGATCAATAGAAGAGAAAAGAACACCTAGAAATATATCCACACAGACACAGTCATCAGATTTAGTCACCTGATTAATAGAAGAGAGGGTGGCCTTGCCTACAAGTGATACTGGAATGATGGGTGAACCATATGGAAAAATGATGAACCTTGAGACTTGATATCATACTAAAAATTAATTTGAATTTTATCTTAGACCTATATCTAAAACTAAAACAATCAAATTTCAGGAAGCAAACATTTCTTCATGACCTGGATGTGGGCAAAGACTTATTAAACAGAACAGATTAACAACAGCAAATATAAAAATGATAAACAGAATTTTGCTAAAATTAAAAGTAAATACTGGTAAGTAAAGCACAGAGTGGGAAAGGACTTTACAAGAATCCGATAAGGGGTTTGTATAAAAAGTATATAATATACTCCTACAAATCAATAAGGAAAAGACAAAGAATCCAACCTTAAAAATGATAGACACTTCATAAAGTAGGATATACAAATGACCAATAGGAATATGAAAAGGAACTCAACATCATTACTATTATTACTCATCAGAGAAATGCAAATTAAAATAGAACTGAGATTATAATTATACACTCACCAGAATGTTTAAATAAAAAATAATGACAATATTCAGTGTCAGTGAAGATGTAGAGAACATTCCATCTTCATACATTGCTGGTGGGAGGGAACATGTTTACAACCAGTTTTGAAAACACGTTGACTTATCTCCTGAGATAAAACATAGTCTGCTGTGTGATATAACAATTCCTCTCTTTTCACTACATATGCAGATAAATCTGTGCATGTGTCCACAAAAGTACATGTACAATAGTGCTAATAGCAGTTTTATTCACAATAGCCAAAAACTTAGAAGCAATTTAATGTCCAACGACAGGAGAATAAATAAGTTGTGGCATTTTCATACAAAACGATAATATTAAAGAGAAGAAACTGCTGATATAGTGAATAACAAAAGTAAATCTCTAGAACACTGGGTATGCAAAAGAAATCAGACACACAAAAAAGGTGAATACTTTATTATTCCATATATATGCATTTGAAAGGCAGCGACAATAACCACATCCTATTTTATCATCTTGTCCCCAAGTTAGTAGCCCTCTAGCAGGCCCTGACCCTGGGTTCTCAGCCTTTATGAGTGTCCAGATTAGCAACTACCCCATGGAAATGTGGCACAAAATCTTCAGTCACTTCACCACTCCCAGGAGAACTTTCAACTCTTCTCTATTGCTCCTCCTACATTAAGAGGGTCTTTTGTACCTAAATCCCATGAGGCTGTGAAGCATTCAATTATACTTTTTGAGTTTGGGTTTAATTCTTTAACCTCTCACCTATCCCAGCTTTAGAATGAAACAAAATATCTTAAAAGGGAAAACTATCTCTTTGATTCCTTGAGTCAGTTCTCCAATTTTGTTACTCTTTTTTTGTGGGGTCATCAAAAGCTCCTCTAGTTTCTCTCTGTGTTGTTTGTTTGTTTGTTTGTTTGTTTCATAAGCGTCCTCTGATGGCCTAGTCTGGATTCAAAACCCACATTAGTATTAGAATGGCCTCAAAGAGATGCAAATCCACAATTTGCATCTTAACATTTCTTCCTTCTCAGTAATTAATTTTTACTCCTCTGGTGCTCATTGCTTCCACAGCTCATTAATCATTGATGCTTTAAAATATTTTGTACTTATTGTCATTTATCAGGCTTTTCTGGAAATGTTCAAGGGAAGCACTCTTCTATTTTCCTCCCTCTAAGCCATCCCCACACTTAATAATACAAAAAGTTTGAAAGCATTTAAGACCAAAATCAAAGCTCTGAAGCCCTTATGCCTTCCTTAGGACACCTGATCCTGTATAAAGAGACTATGTGACTACAAAAAGGAGGAACTCTTATCTTTTGTGACAGCGTGGATGGATCTGGAGGTTATTATGCTAAGTGAAATAAGCCAGTCAGAGAAAGACAAATGCTATATGACCTCACTTTTAAGTGGAATCTAGTGAACAAATGGAACAAACAAAATGGAATCAGAAGCATGAATACATGGAACAGATACATGATAAATGTCAGAGGGAAGGGTGGGGGAATTAGCTAAAGAACATGTAGGCATCCCCATGTACACAGACAAGAGTGTGGTGAAGGCCAGGGAAGTGGAGGCGGGGGTATGTGGATGTGGGCAAAGGGGGGGGGATAAGGGGATATCTGCAATAGTGTCAACATTAACAATTTTAGAAAATTAATTAAAACAACAACAAAGGAGATATCTTTCTAGAGATCTATGGAGGAGCTAAGCCATACAGGAATGGGAATTGGCTATAAATAATTAATTTATAAGTAGGACCCAGAATACCCTATTCCAAACCAATTTGTTGAATCCATTTTGGTGAACTGAGTTTAGGGAACTGTTACAGTTTCCTGTAACTAAAGATAGAACATTATGAAGACCTATACTAAAAATCCAAGTGGCAGCCGGTAGTTTTATTACACATGCCACCTGATTGAATCTTGCAGGAGCTGTATGTCTTCAACACTTGTGTATGCTGTATCTTAGACCACAGTGGAAGGAAGTTAGGGAACTTTCAAAATGAAAACTAATTTCCTAAGTTACAGTTCAGAAAATAACAAAAAGAACTGTCATGTCCCTTAGCAGTTTTTCCTTTAATTTTTGCAGGTTTGTTTGTCCTAAACCTTTGAGCCTTGATGTTGTCTCTGTTGTACTCAAACCAGGGCATTTTTCTTCAGTGCAAGTCCTGGAAAAGATACATGATGATATTTGTGCTGATTAGAGGGGAATTTGTATGTACAGATAACTCTTGTAAGACCATAAATTGTGCAAAACAGTATACATGAAAACCCAAGAAACATAGAAACTAGGAATGAGTATTAACGAAGTGTTAAATCATTGCACTGTATAATAAACGTATGAAAGAAAGGCCTGATCCATTAACCTGACATCAAAAGGCCAGTTAGTAAAACCGTGGCTAAATGTCATGTTTTGGATGGGTTGAAATTATTGTGTATCAATCTCCATATTTGGAAGTATATCTCAACTATGAGAACATTTTGTGGCTAATAATTTCTTAAGGACTTGTGTCCTAAAGATTTTTATTCAAGTATATAATTATTGTTTTATTTTAAAACATGTCTTTTGTTCAATCTCATAAAATTTTTGTTTCAAGTTTCTTCAGATATATTCCCAGAAGTGGGATAGCTGGGTTCAAACCTTTTTAAACTAGAACAAATCTAATGTGGAATAACATTTAAAATCTCAAAATGTTTTGCATATTGATTAATACATGCCAGAAAAGCAGAATTGTGTTGGCTGGAAAAGTAAAATCATAGGTAATTTGGACATTCCCCCAAATAAATGCCTTACTGCCTTTATCGTGGGCAGAATAAAATATGATTGCATTTGCTTTGAAAAGAAGAATCTTCTCACTCAAAAAATTGACAATTTTTAAAACCGTAGTTGTGTGTTTTTCATCAATTCTAAAATCTTAATCATTACATTTTTCACTACCTGTTTCTGAAATGGGTGTCCAAAATATCCTATACATAGAAAATGGTTTCAATGTTCACAGCGGCATCAGTTGATTAAGATGTAATATTACTTTTTTTCCTCCTAGTGCCGTATTTTAGTTATGGTTGTTTTAATAGTAGGTTGTCCTTAGCATTAATCTTACAAAAATACCCAGGGAAGTTTTAATGCTTTTGTTTGTTTGGTTTGGTTTGAATTTTCTTTTTGCCAGAAAACCATTCACTCGTTTAAACTTTATGAAAAGGAAACAGAAAATCAACTCAAACAATATTTAATATATAAACATTTCATATATTAATCTCTTTATATATGGTAAAATGTATTGATTTTAGGTGTTCAATGAGTTTTAAAGAATATGTCCACTCTTATAACTAACTCCCAATCAAAACAACCCATGAAAGTTCTATCATGCTGTCTCCAGTTACTCCCCATACACCGGCAGCCACTGTTCTGATTTTAATCACTACAAATTAGTGTTAGCTATATTTGAATTTCATATAAATGGAATCATAGAGAATGTACTCTATTCAGCTTCTTTCATTCAACATAATGTTCATCCTGGTTGTTGTCTGTATCAGGAATTTGTCCTTTATTAACTGCTGAGTAAGTACTTTCCTATTTATGAACACTTGATTGTTTCCAGTTTTAGCTTGTATGAAATTAGAATACGCCATTCCCAAATATACCACTTTGGCATTAGTATTTTTTTTTTTTTGAGCTGGAGGAAAATCAGAATCAACAGCTATATAACAAAGCCTTCCTATAGCTTCTCTTATTTCACTAAAAGCAGAAACTTCTGAGAAATCAGAGTTGTCATTAATCCCTTCTCCTCAGGAAGTTTTATGGCCATAAAGAAGTCAGAAAATCAGTTCCCACTGAGAGGGACTTGCACAGACACACCTTACTCCAGTACTTTACCTCACAGCTAAAACTCTTTTGACGTCTAAAACCCTTCCATTGTCTTACCACTTCTCTACAAATGCATTGTTCTTTATTAAGATGATATATATATATAAACTCCAAGTTCCAACCTCCCCTTTGAGTTACTCATCACTGAGACTTCTCTCATGTGATAGGTGCTACACTCATTGATATACTCTGTTTCCTCTTGTTAACCTGTCTCTTGTCAGTCTAATTTTCCTGGCCGCAGTCAAAGAAACTAGGAGGACACAGGAGAAGAGTTTAGCTTCCCCTCGCCAACAGGTTGTTTGTTTCAAAGTTGTTATACAGGTTTTTAGACAATCTTTTTGAGCACAAAAAGATTTTGTATTCCCTTCTCCTGGGTAAATACCAAAATGTAACTCACAGTCTAGGTATATTGAGAAACTTCCAGTGAGTTATCCAAAGTGGTTAATCTATTTTATACTCCCAGCAGCCATATAGAAGATTCCCAGTTGTCCATCATTAGCACTGATGGTTGTCAGTCTTTTGAATTTGATCCATTCTAATTGGTATGAGGAAGTATCACATGGTAGGGAATAAATTGCAATTTCTTAGAAACTATTTATATTGAAGATATTTTCATGAGTTTACTGTAATTTGTATGCTTTCTTTTAAAAAGTTTCTTACAAATATTATTTGGTTTTGTTTGATTATCGAGTTGAAAAAATTATTTTTTTATGTTTGGTTACATGTTCTTTAAAAATACATGCATATGCAAACAATTTTTCTCCAAGTCTGTGTTTTGCCTTTTCAATGTTTTAAGAATGTTTACAATTATGTTTTCTTTTAAAAATATTAGAGTTTTAGTTTTTACATTTAGATATGCAGTTGTTCCCACACTAGTTGTTGAAAGTGTTCTCTTTTAACTTTTGAGTTACCTTGATTGCATATCTATGCACAGAATCTTTGTTCTGTTCCATTAATCTCCTTGACTGTTCAAAAGTCTATACTCTACTGTCCCGATTACTGTTGTTTTGACTTAGACTTGAAATTTAGGCAGTTAATGTCTTCCTACTATTTTTAATAGTTCGTTGTGTCTTTTCAAAGTCCTTTGCATTTCTATATAAATTTTAGAAACAACGTCCAAAATCATGTTAGGATTTTGAGTCAAATTTACTCAAACCTACAGATCAATTTTATGATAAACAGATCTTCACAAAATTGAGTCTTCAATTTATAATTTGTTAAATCTTTAATTTATCTGTTAGTTAAATATTTAATTTTACTCAGCATTCTTTTGTAGTTTTATTGAATAGGTTTTGTAGATTTTGTATTAACTGTATTCCTAAATATGTTATGTTTCTGATTGTTTGTTTTTCAGTTTCATATTCTAATTATTTGATGCTAGCATATATCAATACAAATGGCTTTGGTATGTTCACTGTATATTGTGACCTTACAAAATTTAAGTTTTAATTGCAATATTATTTTTTTGGCATACTTAGAATATTGTACATAAGCAATCATGTTTTCTTTGAATAAAAACTATTTTACTTCTCCCTTTTCAACATGTCTTTCTTTTGTAATTTTTTATTGCTTTCATCTGCTGGCTGTGACCTCTAGTAAAATGATAAATATAAATAGTAAAAGAAGACACATTTATCTTTTTTCCAATCTTGGGGAAAGAGCATTCAATGATTCATTATTGTGTGATATCAGTTGTGTATTTTTGTATTTTTTTTTATCAGGTTGAAGAAGTGGCCTTCTAATTCTTGTTTGGTGAGGGTTTGTATCATGAAAATGTAAAATTTTGCCAGATGATTTTTTATGTATTTTTGGTATGATCATGTGGTTGTTCTCTGTAATTCTGTTCATTGGTGGATAATATTAATCAATTTTGAATGTGAAACCAATCTTGCCTCTTCTCATAAATTCTACTTTATGATAATGTGGTGGGTTTTTTGTTTGTTTGTTTGTTTCTTAGATCTTTTGAAGTGGGTCAAGTTTTCTGGGAATGCAAATTCCTAGTCTCAGACTTCCAAATTTAGTTAAACAATATTCACTGTGTTTTCCAATCTGGTTTCATTGGGCACATAACTTTGCTTTGGACATCAGAGAGAGTGGTACTCACCACATCCCATCTGCTCCCCCTACCACTTTCACCACTCCTGAAATTAAGCAGGACTATAGGACTAATTTTTGACTAATGGGCTGTGAGTAGAAGTCACCTATGTCATTTTCAAGCCAAAACCTAAAATTGCTGATGCTTGACCCTGTAGTTCACTTACTTCTTCTCTGCACAGTCAGCCTGGTGCTCTCCTGGCTGCAGTTATAGGATGAAGGTGCTCTTCTGAGCCCACTTGCCAAAAAAATCTGTGTGGCACAAACCTCCCATTTGTTCACATTATATATGTAACATCAACAGAAAGTAATGTTGCTTTATTTATTAAAGTTCAGTGGCTTTATTCTATGAAGCCACTGAAGCTTTAAGTTTGGTGGTTACTGCTTTACAGGATAGGCTATTCTAATACATTATGGAACTTTGGTTTGTGACGTTCTTATCACAAATGAAATTAAAATAACTGATCTTTGCGTAAGTTAATGAAGGTTTTTTTCATAGCACATGGGTCAGTGATACCTACTGAATAAATATCAACAACAGCAATGCATGAGATCCAAAGCATAGCAGTGAAAATAAAATGGAGCAATCCCTTGGCATCTATGGGGAATTGGTTCCAGGACCCCCATAGATATCAAACCTGTGGATGCTCAAGTCCCTTATATAAAATGGCATGCATAGTATTTACCTATAACTTGTGTACATCTCCCCCCCCTTATACTTTAAATAATCTCTGAACTACTTATAATACTTAATATAATGTAAATACCGGGAAATAGTTGTTGTTATATTGCATTATTAGTGAATAATGACAAGAAAAAAAACTGTACCTGTTCTACAGATGCACCCAACATAGGTCTAACTACATAGAACACATTAGTAACAATGTAATAATTTTTGAATATTTTTTACCTGAAGTTGGTTAAATCCACAAGGGTAAAACCCACAGATATGATGTGAAATTGTTAAGGAAAACAATAATCAAGGATACTGTCTCCATAAAACAAATTACATTATTTTTTAATTTTTTCAACATATATTTATTAACTACATACTATATTCTAGACTGTTCTATAAACAGAATAAATTCTTGCCCTCACTTATGAATACTTAGTGATATAAATAGTAATACATCTGCATTTAAATGGAGCTCAGTAATCATGTATAGGAATGATATGGATATACCAGTTCACTCACGTTTGGCTTTACTACTTTCTCTTCACCATATTTTGAAAACTTTAACCATTTTGCTCCTTTTCTTTTCTATGAGCAACAGTCCTAAGACCCAATGAACTTGCCAAAAGACAAAGAACCAAAAGAAGAAGGAAGGCAATAATAGTTAGCACAACTCCACTGTGTAATCAGTTCTTGGAAAAGACAATTGGCTATAAATTGAAAACCTGAATTAAAATGACCTTCCAGAAGCAATCCTCTCAGCCATTTGCCAAAGAGTACAAAAATCAAGTACAAACTTTCACAAATTTTACCTTTACATGAATTAAACTACTGGCATGTGGGGAGGAGATAAATACCTCTGATTAATAACTAACTTGGGTTGATTCTGGTTTCATTTCTAGTATTAACCCATTAATAGAGAAATAAAGGCAACAATTCCAGAAAAGAAAATACCAAAATATAAGGATGACACTTTTTTTTCTGTTATTGTTCTTAGTTCATTTTATCATTAATATAGATTAACGGTAAAGAAAGTCCCCTGGTCCTGCCACAATGTCAGAAAAAGAAAAAGGCTCAAACTATGGCAGATTGCTAAAGCTATACAAACCCTCTTCCCTCCAAGTTACAGACATTGTTTCTGCTTTTGTTAGTTGCCTTTAAAGACACTCTGTACATGTACGAAATCTATGTTGTGCCTATTTGTGAGCCTTCAAATGGTGTCCCACTTGCTAATTCATGAACCATTTATCTTGGTGTTTATGCTCCAACAAAACGATAGCTGTTTTGCCAGCTAATTGTATGGCAGATGTTATTTACTTCCAACAACTGTCAAAAGACCAAATCGGCACATCAAACAAATTAAAATGTACTGTATTCAATTGCATTTCACAGGCAGCACCCTCTATCATCTAGCTATAGGCTTTGCATTATGGTAATGATGGAAGGGGCAGCATCATTGAGTATAATAGCTCATCAGAAATCTGCTTGTCAAAGTAAGTAGGATTAAAAGAGATGCAACTGAGTATATCCTACCTGGCATAGAAACAGGGAACTGTCAATAAACATTTATAAAATCCTTCAGATTTACTAAAAGTTATGTACTGAGCATGCACCAAGTCATTCCATGTAGGCAGATGGGGAAGAGGAAAGACCCATTTTCTCTGTTCATTGACTGAGCTGTAGTTAATGAAACACTTTTCCCACCAAATTTATCTACACTAATAAAAGAGAAACATGCAAATTGACCATCATTCCGCTACACCCACCAGCCAATCAAGAGGGAATATGCAAGTTAGAAGGACAAAGATGGTGGCTGCCCAGCTGCCCCAGGCATAGAGTGGCCGGGCGGGGCAGGACGTCTGCTATGAGAGGGAGGGCGGGGGGCGGGGAGGGGGGCAAGGGATCTACAAGCAGCACTCTGGCCGCAGTGAAGATGAAGACTGCAGACTCCGGAGTCTGCAGCAAAGACGAAGACAGCAGACTCCGGCCTGAGTGAAGGCCTGGGTCCTGGGTGCTATAGGAAAACTGGTGCTGGAAGCCAAGGAAAGGAAGGCCTATTGAATGAACATGCAATGGGCCTCTAGTAATACTATAAAGGTGGAGACAATTTCTTGAGCTGGAAGGTTACCATAACTTAAATCTAGGAAACATGCTACAATAAACTTGCTCTGTGTGTTGTTTAAACTTTTCTAAGCTTGCAGGAGCATTTTATTATGCCTAGCCCTTGCTTCAAATAAAACTTGCCAGAAGCTCTGCTCTGGCCCTCGTTTATCCAGTGTGCTGGAATCATGCCATGATTTTTAATAAGGAGAGAAAATAAGAACTCTTAAAAGTTTAAAGCTCAATAATCCAGGAACTAAAATCTGATTAAGTACAAAATAAACTTTCTACAATTAAATGATTCAGTAGCAGATAAAATGGAAGCAGAGCCTAAGAAGTAACACTTACCAATTTAATTTTGTGTGTTCCCACAAATTGGGATGATGTCTCTCTACTTAGCACAAAAATATTGAGGAAAAAGAAAAAAATGGTTCCTCATTTATTTTAGCCAGAATTATATTCCAATGAGAAAGATCAACTGCTTGCCTTTCTACTGGGGGTTATTTCTGTATGACCCCTTCATCTCCATAGCTTATCCTATCTAATAAAAGAGTAATATGCAAATTGACCATACCCTCACTATACCCACAAGCCATGTCCACCAGCCAATCAGGAGTGAGTATGCAAATTAACCCAATCAAGATGGCTCTGGCCACAGAGCTGCAGCAAGCTGGAGGCTTGGGTTTCCCCAGCAATGGAGGAAGCCAAGCTTCCCTGCTGCCCTGGCCCACCCAGGCCTACACTCAAGGCTACAAAGTTTCAATTATAAAAGATAAATAAACCGCAGATGCCAGGGCTTCCCCTTGGGTCGGCAGGGGGTGTGGCTGGTCTGCAAACCACCACAGGCCCCTCGCCCAGGCCGCCCCCCACCCCAGGGAACCCCCACCCTTCAGGGGAAACTAGCTGGCACCCACCCGTGCACCAGGCCTCTATCCTATCTAATAAAAGAGTAATATGCAAATTGGCCATCACTCCAACACACAAGATGGCTGCCCCCATGTGGTCAAAGATGGCTGTCCCCATGTGGACACAAGATGGCCACCACAAGATGGCCAGCAGAGAAGGGCAGTTGGGGGGGACCCAGGCCTGAAGGGGAGGGTAGTTAGGGGCAAACAGGCTGGCGGGGAGCAGTTAGGCATCTATCAGACTGGCAGGGGAGTGGTTAGCGGCAATCAGGAAGGCAGGCAGGCAAGCAGTTAGGAGCCAGCAGACCTGGATTGTGAGAGATAAGTCTGACTGCCCATCTATATGGGCAATCGGACATTCCTTGAGTGGTCCCAGATTGGAGAGGGTGCAGGCTGGGCTGAGGGACACCCCCCCATGCACGAATTTCATGCACCAGGCCTCTAGTCTATATATATATAAAACCCTAAGCAACCGGTCGACCATTTGACTGGTCTCTATGACATGCACTGACCACCAGGGGCCAGGCACTCAACAAAGGAGCTTCCCCCTGGTGGCCAGAGTGCTCCCACAGCAGGAGCACTGCTCAGCTGACCTATGGGTGCCAGACGCTGGGCTCACAGCTGGAGAGCACAGCTGTGGTGGTGCGAGTTTCTCCCACCTCCACAGCAGCACTACTGAGTGCAGTGGGGTTGGGATGAGTGGGAGCAGCACAGTGCCCAGCCCAGGCTTAGGCTCCTCCCTGGCCCCGCCTGCCACTTTACGCACTAGTACATCCCTCAGGGGATGTCCGATGGCCAGTTTTGGCCAGATTCCCACAGGCCTCCAAGGGATCCCAGATTGCGAGAGGTCATAGGCCAGGCTGCGGGACCCCACTGGTGCATGAATCTGTGCATCGGGCCTCTAGTTTCTATATAAGATACTAGTTTTATGAAGAAAGAGTAATTTATAAACCACTCCTGTAGTCCCACTTATCCAATCTATTATACTAATATCTCTGGCAACAAACAAGATTACAACCTTGCTTAGCCAGGGACATGTGCTACCTAGGGTTTTGTCTTTTCTGAGACTTCTTGCAGTATGAACCTCATGTCTGAAACACAAACATCTGCAGACTTAGAAAAATGGTCTGTCAGGAAAATGGAACAGCAAACAAATAGTAGAGCTGAGGGAAGTTAGCAGGTTTATGAGCATTTATTTTTATATTCCAAAGCACAATGATAAGAATTTACTTAAGCCAAACTCTTACCATGACTTCCTTGTTTCTTTTTTTCCCTCACACTTGTCTCATATATTATTTTATGACAAGGACATAATTTGCTAACTACTAATTCTATAACCTGAAGATATTCTGGAATTATGTGAGAAAGAAGTTAATTTTCTAACTTTACTGAGGTACAAGGTGCTTCTTGAGTGAATGCTAATAAAAATGTGAAATATGTTTCTGATAATACTGATAAATAAAACCAGCATTTACAAATCATGTCCTTGACAAAAGAAATCATACCTTCTCTAGCATCTTACAGAGGCCACTGCATTTCTCTAAATTTACCAATCAACCTAAGTATCCTCCTACCAGATGGTGGTATTTTTTTTTTTAACTGCACTTATCTTTATAGAGGTGAGTGTGTGAAAAATTTTATTAGCATTCAGTTTTAAAAGCTTTATACCCGTGATACACCAAAATATAGGAGTGGTACTTCTTAGAGAAGTTACCCTTTAGGGTTTGGTCCTTGGTTTAGAAGTTGTGGAGCTCTGGTAGTTTTAAGTGCTTTATGCATTCATGATCTTGGTCCAAGGATTCTAATATTGGGCCAGTTTCTTCTTCCTCAGAGAAGTAGTTCTCAATAATGTTCAGAGCAGTCATGGAAACTTGATGGTTCTCATGAAATTGCAAAGTTTTGATTCTTTCAACCCACCAGGTTCCTCGATAAGAAGACACAGGTATTCCTTCTTAGAAAGCTTCTCTGCTGCCTGGAGGAGAAAAGAGATGATGTCAAGGATGATGACAACAAATCTGGTGTCTGGGATGGTGAGCACATTCACCAGTGGCTCCAAGACTCCAGAATGGACAAGGTGGATCAGCTGGTCAATGGTGCCCCCATTTGTGAGGTTAGCCACCACCCAGAGAGCCTCTTTCTGGACTTTAAACTCTCCATTTTTTAGCAGAGCCAACACGGGAGGCAGAACGTTGCTATCAATCAGCTCCTGGATGTGTTGTTGTGGTCCTGCGGCCACATTGCTCAGGGTCCAGGCTGCCTCCTTCTGGATGGAGGACTTGGGGTACAGCAGGAGCCGGGGCAGCACACTCAGTATTCCCGCGTCAATGGCCATTTGGGTCTGGCGATCGGTTCCCGTGATGATGTTCCCCACAGTGCGGAGAGAGGGGGTCAAGACATTGAGTTCCGAGCTGGTCATGAGCTGAACCAGCCTGGGCAGCACCCCCATGTCAACCACTTGGCCGATGCGCTTGTTGCAGCCCTCGGTGAGGTAGGACAGAGCCCAGCAGGTGTCAGAGAGCACCTCGTTGTCGTGGTGCTGCAGGAGCTGGGAGAGGACGGGCAACATTTGCTCCACGGCTTTTCTGCAGGGGTACGGGTTCTTGTTTCGGCACAGGTTGGACAGGGCCCACGTGATGTTCCGCAGAAATGTAATTGGTGTGGTTGATGAAATCAGGCCCAGCAGATGTGGGATGGCGTTACTCGAGATAACAGAGTCTCTGCATTCTGGGCCATCACCTGCTATATTACCAAGGGCCCACACTGCCTGTTCACACACAGTTAGGTTGGGGGAAGACAGGAGCTCAACCAAGGGCTTGATAACACCCCCTTCCACAACAGCTCGAGTCTGCTCTGAAGTCCCCGAAGCAATGTTGGTCAGAGCCCATGCAGGCCTCAAACTGCAAACAGGGATGAAATGGTGACGTCAGGAATTCCACCAGCTTTGGAATGAGCCCTGCATCAACAAACAGTTTTAGAGGAGGGTTCTTTTCCCGGGACAGCATTTTCCTGGCTGCCTGGGTGGCCTGGAAACATACGATGGGATCTGAGGCATTCACACCATTGATTATTTCTACCAGCGTGAGCCTGACCCCTTTGGTCCCTTCTCCAGAAGCTGAGTCAGAGCAGAGATTGGTGATATTTATTCTCTTTAAGACCTGCTCATCTTTCTTGGCCTTTCGGAGCTGCACGTTGACTGCTATCCGCTGCTGTCGCATCATAGATGCATCTTTGCCTCGATATTTAAATTTTCTCAGCCTCTCTTCTGGAGCTTCTAAAGTCGGCATATTGACTGGAAGGAGAAAACCACCTGCAGATGGTGGTATTTTTTTGTGAACTTCAGTTGATATAAACATGAAATTAATTATAGCTATTGTCTTCCTTTCCTTTATATTCTTTTCCCCTTCCTATAGGGTTGCAAAGAAATCCACTATCTCATTCCTATAACCCTGAACTTAGACTTCATGTGAGACTTCTTTTCACATTCTTTAAATCTTGCTCCATCAACCAATTTTACATCTCTGGCATCATTTTTCTCTACCTCACTCCACTGTTCAGACTCTGATAATTGTTTGAATAGATTATTATAAGAGTTCCCTGACTTACCTCTCTGCCTCAGTTTTGCCATCCATTCTTTTAACTGTTGCCAAAGGCCTTAAACCCTTTCATGTCACCCTAACTTCTCTGACTTACTTACTAATAGCAAAGAGAAATATATATGGCAGTCACCACCTAAACCAAATGATAAAAGTGGCATCAGCGACAGTGGGAAAAACCTCATAACACAATGCATGAGACAGTTCACCTGGTAGTTTTCTTGCCAAAAATGCATAATTAAAACCTAATTATGAGGAAACAATTTTTCAAGTTCACAATATAAGATCCTATATAAGAAAATTAGCTGTTTTCTCCCCCCCCCCCAAAA
The DNA here is from genome assembly GCA_026230045.1 of Corynorhinus townsendii. NCBI lineage: Eukaryota > Metazoa > Chordata > Mammalia > Chiroptera > Vespertilionidae > Corynorhinus > Corynorhinus townsendii. Next base: position 113,227,616 of record JAPDVU010000005.1, read on the forward strand.
AATAATCAATATTAGAAAAAATTCTAATCACTATACTGCAACCTGATTGTTTATCAAGGAAGGGGGGCATGCAATTTGTTTTCCCCTTTTTGTTCCTTACTCTGCAAACTATTAAATGTGAATTTTATTTGTAAAATATATTGTGTTTAAAATCTTCAGAGATATGGTGAGTGTTCAGCATGCAATCCTTATCGTTTGGAAGCAGTGCATCACTGGTAGCGTCTCGGGGGCAGAGTGCATTGCAAACATTTCCCACAACGAATGTTCTGTCACTGGGGAAACTGGGCAGGAGCATCTGTTAGAGTCCTTTATGACAGATCAGGATATAGGTGGTGTTGCCAGCAAGGGCTTTTCTTCATTATAAAACAACAATCTTCAGTAGCATTGGAGTTACTCAAAGCAGGAAAACAGCTTGCTTGATGAAAGAGGCTACCTTTTCCGTAGCCAAGAAATCACCAACCTGATGTGAAGTTTCTGCTATTAGTCTTTCCCCAGCTGCGCAGGTGGCAGCCGTTCCAGGTTCCAGTTCAGCTCCCCAAGGTTACAGCTGTGAACCTGGGTAATGGCTGTGCTTATTCTCTGCCAGCCTTAACCGTCTTCAGGGGAAAGCTTTTCTTCTTTTTCTTGCTGCTCATTGAAAATCCCTCCTGGAGCAGATGTGCCTCTTCCTGACTTCTGTAGTTTCTGTTTGGGGTTAAGTGGAGCATGGTTTTTTTTGGTTGGTGTGTTTGTGGCCTTACTTTCTAACTGCTGATGACATAGTCAATTTCGAAGTTAGTTTTGGTATATCTGATGCCGCTTCTCTGGTCCCTAAGGAAAAACATTCATGCTAATATCGACGTCAAATAGCTTATGCCTTAAGCATTATAAAACCACTGTTGTTTTCTATATAGTCTATTGCCACATCAGCCTGGGTTTTAAAATTTGGATCACAGCGATCTTAATTAACCTTATTTTATTTTATTTGCTATTTTGTGTATTTTCTTGATATGTATTTTAGGGCCTCCAGCCCCTGCAAGCAACCTTCTCTAATCCAAAATTTTTGGGAATTTTTAGGTGTTGTCTCATAGTTGCTCAGGAAGGAGTCCTGTTATCGTACAGCAATCATCATTCCTTGTCTGCTAGTTGGCCACCATCAGGAACATCAAATATCCGCATTTTCACTACAACTCTCACATTGCTGCTATCTAGAATCTTGTTAGGCCACCAAGTAATACTGGTATGTTATTTGGAGTCCCAATGCAGCCAAGTCAAACTGTCTAGATGAAGAATATCTCCCTCATTTATCCTTTATTTCTATCAGCAATTACTAGCCAATCTTTACCACTTTACCTCCTTTATTTCTATCAGCAATTACTAACTAATCACTACCACCCTACTAGAGATAGGATAATTAACCAGAATACAATAACATGGTGGTGGCCTCATGCATTTGGTCTAGCAGGGATAAAAACATTAAACAAATAGTCACAAGTTAATGAGTGTTATAACTAAAGGACGATAGGGTATAATAAAAGCAAGTATAGGGACCCAATTCTAAAGACCAAGAGCCCAAGAAGGCCTTCCTGAGGAAACTGAGAACTCAGCCATTACTATAATATAGCGGGTGAAGAGGAAAGGTAAAGAATTCCAAGTAGAAGGAAGAGTAGAAGGTCAGCCTGTCACTGCATTAAGTCTGTAACCTGCTTTTTAAAGCAGTGAGGTGCATATGCCAATTCATAGATTTCTCAGTAAATACATTCTAAAATTTTTGCTTGCAATAAAAGAACAGTTATAAAATGAACACCCACTATCATCCACTTGTCAGTGTGATCTTTCAATTACTGAATACAGCATATTAAAATCTCTATTTACAATGGTGGAATTATTCACTTATTTTATAGTAATTTCCAATAGGTCTAAAAGCTATGTAGAACATGAATTCAAGTTTGACTATTAATATAATCCTAATGAAATTAGTCCTGTGCTTATCTAATAATTAGTTGTTATTTTTTAAAATATATTTTTATTGATTTCAGAGAGGAAAGGCGAGAGAGAGAAAGAGAAACATCAATGATGAGAGAAAAATCATTGATTGGCTGCCTCCTGCATGCCCCACACCAGGAACTGAGCCCACAACCCAGGCACGTGCCCTTGACTGGAATCAAACCTGGGACCCTTCAGTCTGCAGGCTCCATCCACTGAGCCAAACCAGGCTAGTCAGTAATGAGTTTTAACTTAAATTCTCTTTGTCTAAAACAAATATAGGTACATAAATTTTATTTTAATTTTTACCTTTTTGTGTCTGTATTTCAGATGCACCTAAGATAAAGAGTACATTGGCAAATTTCCTTCTGTGAAATAGTACTCACTATATTACTCTTTGCATTTTATTTATTTTTTAAAATATATTTTATTGATTTTTTACAGAGAGGAAGGGAGAGGGATAGAGAGTTCAAAACATCGACAAGAGAGAAACATCAATCAGCTGCCTCCCGCACACCTCCAACTGGGGATGTGCCTGCAACCAAGGTACATGCCCTTGACCGGAATAGAACCTGGGACCCTTGAACCCACAGGCCGAAGCTCTATCCACTGAGTCAAACCGGTTAGGGCATCTCTTTGCATTTTAGAAATTCAATCAAATCACTTTTCCTCTGACTGACACTTGTTTTTCATAATTTGTGTTACTAAGAAACTATTTAAAGTCAGGTGTCTTTGTTTAAAAAAAAAAAAAAAGATTTAATTTTTCCCTTAGTTTTAAAAGATATTTTGCTGGGTATATCATCGTAAAGGTGAAAGTAACCTTTTCTCAACACATTTAAGATATTATTTTATTGGGTTGAAAAGAAATTATCTACCAATATAAATTGACTACTATATAGGTTCTTGCTTTCTCTTTGGTTGGTTTTATTACCCTCTCTTTGTCTTTTGACACTATTGGCTCACTGTGATTTGTCTACATATGAATTTCTTTTTATTTGCTATGATAGGAATATATTGGGCTTTCTGGCCCTTAGGTTGTCTAGCAGCAATTCTGGAAAAATTGCAGCCAATTTATCTCTTCAAATCTTGTTTCCGTTCCACTCTCTCTATTATCCTGGCCTCTGATTCCTCTTTCTCAGTCTAGTCTAGGTGTTTTAATTCCTCTTTCACATTTTTCTTCTTTTTTCTGTCTGTCTTCTTAATAATTGCCTCAGATCCCAATTCCAGTTTATTAATGCTCTTTTCAACTTTGATTTCCCTGCCATTTAATGTATCTTTATTTTTTAAAATCTTTAAATGTTCTTATTTCTATAATTTCCATTTGGTTCTTAGGCAAATATGCTTGGTCATATTTATAGTTTCTTTGTCCATGGTCATTCAGGAGCACTTTTATTTCTTTCATGTTAAAAATTTTATTGATTTTATATTCTTTGGATAATCCCAATGCAGGAAGCAGTTATATGTCTAATTCTGTTATTTGTCTGTTTTCCTGTTGGCTCAGGTTGATGGGACTTTGTCTCCTTCTGTGGTATAATTAATTTTCATCAATCATGGATCCATAATTGTGAATTTGTCTACTCGCTAAAATTTATTTGTAATTTTAAAATTGATATTTATGGTATTTTTGTGGTCATACATAGACATGTGCAGAGCAGCAAAAATGTTGAATCACCTGACATGCACATTCCCTGCTGAAGCTGAAACAGGTGATACCCTGCCCTGCTTTCTTATTTCTACGCCCATTCTATAAACAAGCATCTAATGTGCAGCCAACTTTTTTGCATTTTTGTACTCATGTGCCTGTGAGAGATTTTATAATTTAAAAGAGTCCTTATGTGTAGAGCTAAAGTTCTCTCTACTGTTCATAAACCTAAGATTTTGATGTGCCAATAGAGAGAATATGTGTGCTAGATTAATTTCATTCAGCCATAAGTAATAGTACTGTTGGAAAAAAGCTTAGTGAATCAACAATATAGTAAATACAGTATCTTTAAGCAAAAACACACCTAATAAAAAGGGATGTATTGGTTAGATGATGAAACTTTATGACCAGAGGCTCACAGGAACCGATGCACGAAATTCGTGCAAAAGTAGGCCTTCCTTCCCCTGGCTGCCAGCACCGGCTTCCCACCAGCACCCAGGACCCGGCCTTCCCTCGCAGCGCTAGCTTTGTCTGGAAGGTCGTCCAGAAGGATGTCCAGTCTAATTAACATATTATGCTATTATTATTATTATTATTATTATTATTTCTATTGGGATCAATGAGTTACTATTTGCTAATTCAGTGTTCATGGCAATTTTATATAATGAATACCACAAATAATGAGAATATCTTGTATTTGTGAGTTCATATTCACTGGACTTCATCTGTTGAATTATTTCATGGAAAAGTTATATTCCTCCAAGAATAGTTAGTATTTTCTTCTGCCAGTTGCCTAATAGCCATGTAATCCCAGGGCAGCTTTAAATAAAGCTATCTGCTTGAGGTTTTATAACCAACAGTTTGAATGAATTCAGGCCCCACAGCTTTGTAAACAACTATTTATGTTTACAGATTCTCAATAGAGATATTTTTTTCTGTCTACTATGGATCAGATTGGGGAATTCATCTTTGTTCTTATTAACATTTGCTCAGAAGAAATAGGACCTTGGAGGTCCCAGGTTTACATGGGGCCTTCTATTTACATCCCTGGCTTGACCAAAATATTTATTATCTCCCATAATATGCATAACTGCATAACTACTAAAAGTGAATCTCAAGGTTATCACTCTTCGCAAATTCCCTTAAGAGACATTCTGACTTTGGTACTTATTTCTATTCCTGGATTCCTTTTTTTTTTTTTTTGTAGATGTATTACTAAGCGTAAGATCAGGGACTGATGTTAAAAAAATATTAAAATAAAATTTTTAGCATTCTTATTTGTTTTCCTCAGGAGATGCACTCAATATGGTAGAAACACAATTCCCCTTTTCTAGAAGTTTTATAATTCCAAGCAAGGGCCAACATTTAAAAGAATTGTCAGCATAGACTGAAATCTCCCATCAAATCCTTTTCCTGGCTCTTTCTAGTTCTGTGACTTAAGGTAATTTATAAAAATTCTTCTGTTTTCATTATCTATTCCTTCAAAATGGTGTAATTGTGATTCCATTGTTTATGGACAAATGAGATAATGCATGTAAAAACATATATCAGAGTGCTGCTACATGTTTGCATATTAATTGAAGGAGAGAATATGGTCCAACAAGTTCAAGTTTTGCAACAAGAAATATTTACATTTTATCATCTGGGAAGCTTCAAAGAATAAAGTGGGTGGCCATTTGCTTATTTCAAGGAAGTTAGATAAAATATGTACTTCTTTCCAAGACTTACATGCAATCATACACTGGATACCAGGTTCCTGTTTTCAAAGTAAGAATTCCTGTTTTTAAATCATAAATATTCTGCTCACATTAAAAGAATGCTGCTAACTCAATACTCAAACTTGAATACCTTTATTTGCCTGTCATGATGACTCAGGTTTTTGTTAGATTATCCTCAATAATTGGTATAGTAAAGTTTGTTGTGCTTATTGAAATAATGGTAATATTAATAAGTGAATGTCACTGCCAACTTTGCATTCATTATTCAATTTTTAAAATTTCTCTCTATTGTTGCAAGTATTAGCTGTCCCTTTTGTGTTTTTTTTCCCATTGACCTCCTCTATTCTGCAGCCTCCTAGTCCTTCACCACACTACTGTCTGTGTTCATGATATATATATATGGATACTAGAGGCCCAGTGCACAAAATTTGTACATGGGCAAGGGGGTCCCTCAACCCGGCCTGCACCCTCTCCAATCTGGAACCCCTTGTGGGATGTCTGACTGCTAGTTTAGGCCCATCCCGCAGGGACCTCTAGCTCCTAACCACTTGCCTGCCTACTGGCTTGATTGCTGACTGACTACTTCCCTGCCAGCCTGATGGCCCCCAACTGCCCTCCCCTGCTGGCCTAACTGCCTCTGCCTCAGCCCCCACCACTGTGGCTTTGTACAGAAGAAAGTCAGATGGTAGGAGGATGTGCAGTCTCCCAGTCTAATTAGCATATTACCCTTTTATTAGTATATATATATATATATATATATATATATATATATATATAGATGGTACACTGTTGCATTACAGTAGAAAAGGCTGCAATACAATTAGAACCAATTATATATGGTCAGGCAAACAAAACAAAAGTTTATGTGATAATCACATTACCAGCCAACATGAATTTTCCTAGCTGTAAGGTGACTTTTCCCCATGTGTGAAGAAGGAAGCCAGGCACTATCTATCTTGTGGTTTTAGCATCTCATAGAGAATTGATGATATTCAAGTCAGAAGACAGAAGTTAGTCGTCAATAGCCACACCTTTTTTTTTTTTTTAAGCCTCTAAACTGGTTTTACTCATGACACCTTTGACACCAAATGTGTGGTGTTTTTCCCAGCACCAGCAAAATTCTCAAATTATCCAGACACCATCTAAGTGTACTACTATTCAATTCAACCCTAACACTAAGGACTCGGAGTTAACGCAGATCCCACAGGTTAAGGATTCAGCCCTACAGGATTCTCCCGACTTCAGATGCCAGTTGCAAGTTCTAGATTGTCAATGCAATTCTGACCAACCAGATATAATTCAGGGGTTTCCATGATCTTTTCCTCAGTTTCTATAATCTTCTGAAATGTCTCACAGAACCCAAGAAAACACTTTACTATTACCAGTTTATCACAAAGACAACTCAGAAACAGCTGGATAGAAGAGATGCATGGGGAAAGGTATGGGGAAACAACACTCAGATTCTATACTCTCTCCAGGAGTATTACTCTTCCAGCACCTTAATGTGTTCACCAACCAGGAAGCTCACTGTACCCCATTGTTTAAGGTTGTTTCTGGAGTTTTCATTAAGTAGGCATGGTTAATTAAATCATTGGGCACTGGTGATTTGCAATCTCTACTCCTTCTCTGGGATGAAACTGAAAGTTCAGAGATCAGGCAGGAGGGTGTTGGTAATAAGAGCCAACATTCTAATCATGCCTTGGTCTTTCTGGCAACCAGCCCCCATCCTCAAACTGTCTAGGGGCCCACCAAGAGTTGCCCCATTAGAAAAAAAGGTGCTCTTATCATCCTATCACTTAGGGCATTCCAAGGAATTTAGGAGCTCTGTTAGGAACTGGGGACAAAAATCAAATATATATTTCTTATTGTAACACAAAGCACTTTGGCTCCAAATGGTGCATGCAATTTCTACTCATATATCTTTGGTTAGAACCCAGTGATAAGATCAAACCCAGCCTCAAAAGAATCTGGGAATTTTAGACGATCAGTATATCTTAGAATAAAAGTAATTGTGACTTTTTAAACAGCTGGTATTTTCCAACAATAGGTATTAATATCTAGAGTCAAAGCAAAATTCTGTTTTATTCCAATATCTGAAGTAGAACTAAACCATTGTTTTACATAGTCCAAAGTTAAAATTAATGTATAATACATATTAATTATTAGGAAAGTTAAATTTCTGCTTAGGTAGCACATGAATAGTAAATTTAGTATATATAATTTATGTTTTATAACCATGGTAGCTGAATAAAGATTTTAGCTCAAAGTAAACATTCTGAATATATGCATTAGAGCAATTACTTCTGTAAGTGATTATAAGTTCTTCAAGAAAAATCATTTCATTGATGGAGTTCCCTGATCCAGGGTGTATGTGAATAAAATAGTTGAAATGACTCAAATGCTTGGTTGCAGAAACCTATAAAAGTCCATTTAAATCAATGCCAAGCACCACATTGGGGACAAGTTCTTCCTGAGACCAAAGAGAAGCAACATGACAGTAAAAAGGAACAGAGTTTAACAATGTCATGTTGCTTTGTCAGGGATGTCTTTGTAATGACTAAGAAGCAGCTTAATAAGATGATTGGAACGAAGGCTAAATATGACAAAAGTACAAAGCGTTTTCCTCATGTCATTCCTCAGAGAAACGTGGGTGGCAAACATTATCTCTGTTTTGTAGACTGAAAAATGAAATACTTTATGCACTTAGAGACATTTTGCTGGCTTCTGATTTTTTTTTAATTAATTTATTTTTTTAATTATTTGAAGTATTACAAACAGTAGTACATATGTCTCCTTTTTTTCCTCCCCATTGACCTCCCCCTGGCCTCCTCTACCCCCCAGTACATGCCTTCACCTGCCCACCCTCCCCCCCCGCCCCAGTGTCTTGTATCCATTGGTTGTGCTTATATGCATGCGTACAAGTCCTTCGGTTGATCTCTTACAGCCCCCCCGCCACACCTCCCCTGCCTTCCCGATGTAGTTTGACAGTCTGTTCAATGCTTCTTTGCCTCTGTATCTATTCCCTCCCCCCATTTCTTTCCTTTAAAAATCTTTCTTCTGCAGACTAGAAATAAACATATAATAAAAAAAAATGTTTGAGTCCCAATTTCAATGTCCAACAGTTCTGATTCCCCATTTCAATATCAAACAGTTCCTTATGTGTTCATGTCAGCAATGATATCCGGATGGTGGGCACATGGTGGCAATGCAGGTCCAACCCTCTCTGGTTTGGTCCTAGGAAACCTGCAGCGGTGCACAGCTGCTGACTGCTAGTGTGGCAAGGCATTGTCAGCGTCTTCCATCTCTGGACTGTTTCTCCTCTTGTCTTCGTGGTTGAAGCAGACCTGTCAATTCCTCTCTGTTGCAGGAATCCACATGGTCTTGGAGTTGTTTTCTGAAAATATACAAATATGTTCTTGACCACAAGTTAATAAAGGAATCTTTCTATATAATCGATTTGGGATCCTTTTTATCTTTGCCCAAACTATTTTCCTTTGTCTTATTTAGACACCATGTGTGTTTTTCATGGGTGTCTTGCTGTTAGCATTACAAATGAAAATTAATTTTGTAAAGTAAAAATTTTCTAGATGTAATTTACTTATAGGGTATTTTTCCTTACATGATATTACCTTACTATTCCCCCCCCCCTTTTTTTGATTACTGGAGGCTTTTGTAAATTTTTAATGCAGTCTTGATAACTATAAATTTTAATTTTTTTGCCCCAAAATATGACTGCTTTAGGTTCATTGCATGTTCAGGAATTAAACATAAGATGGGAAACCATGAAAATACTAGAGGAATCCACAGGCAACAAAATCTCAGACATATGCTGAAAGAACTTCTTCACTGATACTATTCCTAGGGCAATGGAAGCTAAAGAGAAAATAAGCAAATGGGACTACATCAAAATAAAAAGCTTTTGCACAGCAAAGAAAACCATCAATAAAACAACAAGAAAGCCCACTACATGGGAGAACATATTTGAAAATGATATCAATGATAAGGATTTAATCTCCAACATATACAGAGAACTCATACAACTTAAAAAAAAGAAGATAAATAACCCAATCAAAAAATGGGCAACTGATCTAAATAGACACTTTGAAAGAAGACAGAAGGCAGACCAAGAGACATATGAAAACCTGCTCAAAGTCACTAATCATCAGAGAGATGCAAATCAAAATAGCTATGAGATACCATCTCACACTTGTCAGAATGGCTATCATCAACAAATCAACAAACGACAAGTGTTGGTGAGGATGCGGAAAAAAAGGAACACTTTTGCACTGCTGGTGGGAATGCAGACTGGTGCAGCCACTGTGGAGAACAGTATGGAGCTTCCTCAAAAAACTAAAAATGGAACTCCCATTTGACCCAGTGATCCCACTTCTAGGAATATATCCCAAGAAACTAGAAACACAAATCAGAAAGGATATATGCACCCCTATGTTCATAGCAGCACAATTTACCATAGCTAAGATTTGGAAACAGCCTAAATGCCCATCAGCAGATGAGTGGGTTAAAAAACTGTGGTACATCTACACAATGGAATACTACGCTGCGGTAAAAAAAGGAGTTCCTACCAACATGGATGGAGATGGAGAATATTATGTTGAGTGAAATAAGCCAGGCAGAGAAAGATAAATATCACATGATCTCACTTCTTTGTGGAATATAATGAATGGCATAGACTGATGAACAAGAACAGATCCAGAGGCTGAGAAACATCGATTAGAATGTCATATCTCAGGTAAGGTAGGGGAGGGTGGGTGTAAGGTGGAGACATCAACCAAGGGACTTGTGTGCATGCATATGAACCTAATCAATGGGCACAGACAACAAGGGGGCGGGGCATAAGTGGGGGGTAGGGGGTTATGGGGGAATAAGGACACATTTGTAAAAACTAAAAATAAAAAATGTTTTAATTTAAAACACAAATAAAATACTAAATCTATTCCATACTAGTGGTCACCATAACCTTAAGAGAAATTGTTCCATGTGACAAAGATTTTTAAATGAAACTCTCTTAGCCTGAAAATTATTTGGAAGGAAACAAAGAGAAGTTTCCTTCAAAAGTCATAAGGATTGTAATTGAAAGTCAATATATTTGGCCTCTTGAACTAAAGGAAGTAATTTGTGTTTTTGCCTCCCTGACAAAGTTAATATAAAGTTATAAAAAGAAATTGACAGCCAGTTTGAAATGGAATTGCCATGGCCTAGAGCAAAGAATATCCTTACATGATATTATTCTACAATGTAATTATAATTTTAGATATTTTATGACAGCATATTGTACAATTATCCCAAACAAACTTACAAACTAATTCTAGAATGTTTGGCAGCAATTTAAAAAAAGGACATGAAAGGATTTAATCCCTTTCAGAAGGAATTGAAGCACTGGGAAGGCACTTGAACATCCTATATTGGCCCCTCTTGCCTTTTGTGCCAAGAGGGACCCTCTTCTCACAATCCAATTACCCTCAGATGTTGCTTGAGCTTTCTGTTCATGCTGAGCTTGAAGCCTCATGGGGGCTGGTACCTTGTATCTGTCTCTTGCACAATTGTGTGAGCTGGGCCCTCACTGGAGAAGAAACTTGAGTTTCCTGAGATATGTGATCAGCTCTGGGACCCCGCCAGCAGGCCAGGGGATCCCAAGGCAGGTGCTGGGCGTGGAGGCCACAGAGGCATAGGCTACCAAGGAGAGAGAACTGAACCTCACATCACCCTGCTTGGCCCCAGAGGATGACTGGTTAGCCAAAGGTGGGTAAGATTCTTCATGGAAGGAACAACCTAAAACAGGCACAGTCGCAGAGGTGCCATCAGGAGAGAACTTGGGGGTCAACAGAGGTGGGGCGCAGACCCTCACCCCCCCAACCCTGAAGGGACCTGAACCCTCACTCCTTCTGAGGGAGGTCTCCTGCCCCCATGGCTGCTTTGTTTTCCATGCCCAGCTCAGATTGGGACACAGGTGACAGACAGAGACTTGGCCCAGCTCAGATTGGGACCCAGGTAACAGACAGAGACTTGACCAACAGTAGCTGCCCTATATCTAAATGCAGCTTAGCACCAGGAATGTTCAGGGCCTACTCAAGAATGCAAATAATCCCTTTCACTAATATTTACAGGGTAAACTAAGATTGTTGGTAAAGTATTAAATGTGACAATAAAATAGTAATCAAGCTTTCAGATTAATTTAAATAGGCTGATTGAAATAAGTGAATATTCAAGAAAATTTAATTGTACTGGACAAAAAGCTGTTCCTAAAGTAATAACTAAAATTTCTACTGGTAGTTCATCTCATGGGTTCTGATTTTTAAACAGGTGTAGAATTTCCTTTTATAGATATATAATCATTGTTACATCAGCTTTAGACTCCTGTAATATTGTCAAACAAAAGCATATCTAGGATTGTTGAGATAATCAAGGTGTAATTCTGTATTATTTTTCATAAAGCCTTTAAGTCCGCTTAGGTAATAAAGGCTGGACAAAAGTGAGAGTGTTATGGTTTACCTTACCTGGAGAATCTATAAGATTTAGATTAAGTTTTTTTAAAAGTATTTACTTGTAAGACTATAAAACCTATAATACTCTTATATAATTGGAACCCAAATCAGGTAACTGAAACACTTACAATCTGCTTTTTTTTTTTTTTTTAGCTAAATGCAAGAATATTCAGGAATTTGGCAACTTTACTTACACTAAAATAGAAAATCAAAACATAGTCTTGAAAAGTCCCATGTTTAGCTCTAAGTTCACCATTAAATATGGCATAATTCTGCATACAATTAATTAAACTCAAAGGGAATTACTGAGTTAAAACCTCAGTATCAGCAGTCAGAAATTATGTAAGTCACAGCCTAATAGCAATGGCCTCCTCTGTCAGTTGATGAGCTGCAGCATGGGGGTCCTACCGTTCTCATTTCTGATCACAACAATTTTCTCTTAGAACCCTGTTAAAGCTGTTCTCTTCTAATATCTCTCACCTAACCAATTTACCTCAGTTCATACCTATAGTTATGAATATCAGAGCACTCTTCTGACTTGGAAGGAGAATTAGAATACTTTTTCATCAGCCCTAAATGACAGGAATATTTGCTATTATAATTAAGACCATATTCCATATTCTGTATCTATAATTAGCTGAAGGTTCACCAAAATCCTGCAAAACTTAAACCGATTTGTACAAGAGTGGCCAAAATGTCACTTGCTTCTATCAGTATCCCTAGGGGAATAGATAGAAATGAATTTAATCAAAGTTTATTATCTCCCACTCACTTTTAGGAATCAGTTATATGACTGTAAAACTTTAACAAAAAAAGGGAGCGGGTTAATAACAATTTATATACGGCAATTTAAAAACAAGTTAAATTAATTAAAAACTCAATTACATTATTTTTGTTAGCCTTTATATCCCACCTGAAGCAATTAATAATCACCCATCTTTACTTAAGAAATTATACAATTTTTTTATTTTGTGTTAAATATATTTTATGAATATGCAGCTAAAGAATTTGACATAATTTTAATAATAAATTATGTGTTGCCATATAGAGAATGGAAATTATAAAGTAAAAATGATATCATATATGTGATAAATATTTAGCCCTCAATATTAACTTCATGTGCTTAAGGCTAGTAATTATTAATTAAATTATTTTCACAGAGAGAGAGAGAGAAAGAAAGAAGGAGAGAGAGAGAGAGAGAGAGAGAGAGAGGGGAAGAGAGAGAGAGAGAGAGAGAGAGAGAGAGAGAGAGAAAGAAAGAGGGAGAGAGGGAGGGAAAAAGAAAGAAAGGTCATATCCTATGAAAGACATCTTGAAAATGCCTAAAAAAAGTTGTTGTTTTTTTGTGGTGAAGAGACTGGAGCCCATGTTGATGAAAACACCTTGGTGGCTGTGAGGGCCGAGGGCCAGCAGCTGTGGCAGCCAGCAGTGACAGTGGCATCAGCAGCAGGGTGATCGGGGCAGTGCCTTCCCTTGATCAGCCTAGTGGCCTCCCTCGGAGAGCAGGCCTAAGCCATCAGTAGGATATTCCCTGAGGGCTCTCGGACTGTGAGAGGGGGCAGGCTGGGCTGAGGGACTCCCCCCAGTGCACAAATTTTTGTGCACCGGGCCTCTAGTCTTTATATATAAAAGCTTAAACCACTGAATGACCAAATGACCTGTCAACCAGTTGCTATGATGCACAGTGACCACCAGGGGGCAGACTCTCAAAGGAGGAGTGTTAGTGTGCTCCCACAGCGGGAGCACCGCTCAGCTGACTGACCAATCCCAGAGATCCACCAGCCACTCACTTTATCAGTAGTCCTGCAGGTCCAATATCCACAGAACAGGCCAGGCCCCGCTGGACCAGCATTGCCAGCATGATCCCAACAGTGGATCCTGGAAGTCAGCCTCGGGAACTGCAGCTGCTCCCCCTCCCTAAATGCTCCACAAGGAAGAAACAATATAAAAGCAGCCACGAGGTGACTCCTGACAACCAGCGTGAACGTAGGCGGGACGGATCCGGATCCCGGGCCAGCAAGGGCATCTCATGCCTGCCTGGAGGGCCGAGTTCATCCCAGCCCCCAGCCCCCACCCCCTTTAGGACGGCCACTAGACACAGGGCTCATGACTGGTGAGCACTACTGCAGCAGCGTCAGCCTTTTCCGATGGGGACTGACTGGGCAAGAGCCTGTGGCAGGTGTAGTGGGGCTGGGATGAATGGGAGCAGCAGGTAGGAGTGGCAGGTGGTGTTGGACTGCCAGTTATGGCCTGATCCCACAGGCCACCCCCAAGGGACCCCACCCATGCATGAATTTGTTCATCAGTCCTCTAGTTGGTTAATAAAATTATACCAGTTTCAAGTATACAATTCTATAATTCATCATCAGTATATTATATTGTATGTTTACCACCCAAAGTCAATTCTCCTTCCATTGCCATTTATCCCCCCTTTATCCTCTTCCTTCTCCCCTCACTCTCCTTTCCCTGTGTTAACCACCATACTGTTGTCTGTGTCTATGTGTTTTTGTTTTTTTCTGCTTTGTGAAGACCCTTCACCTTTTTCACCATGCCCCCCAACTCCTCTTCCTTCTGACAGCTGTCAGTCAGTTCCTTTTATCTATGAGTGTGCTCTATTTTGTTTGTATATTTTTTTCATTAGATTCCACATATAAGTGAGATCATATGCTATTTGCCTTTCTCTGACTGGCTTATTTCACTTAGCATAATACTCTCTAGGTTCATCCATGCTGTCACACAAAGTAAGCTATCCTTATTTTATATGTAAATCTACCACAGCTTTTTTATCCACTCATCTATTGATGGGGACTTGGGCTGCTTCCAAATTTTGGCTATTATAAATAACACTGCAAAGAATATAGGGGTATATATTTTTTCAAATTAGTCTTTTGGGTTTCTTCAAATATATTCCCAGAAGTGAAATCACTGGGTCATAAGGCAGTTTAAACATACTGCCATTATCCCCTTATTTAGATCTGCCAACTATCTTTAACTTTGTCCAGAGTAACATCAATCACTCTTCCTTCTAACTACAGCCAGTGGTTGGTCTGATCTTGAAGAGATTATACAAGAGTTTTTCCGAAAACTTCTATGGTTCAGTCACAAAGGATGACTAAGTATTAATAAATTGAGAGTAGGAGATGAACATTTTAGTAAGCAGTGGAAATATGTGAAAGACAAAGTGTTTTTGGAATAATGGAGATAATTTTGGCCTAGGATATATGAGGACAATGACAAGAGATTACATAGTTTTACATTCAGATATAAGCAATTTGTATCTATATGTAATATCCAATGATTGTTAATATATAACTCAATACAGAAAAGAAGGAAGTAAAGAAAAAATGGAAGGAAAAGGAGATGGAATAACAGATAATGAAAAGAAGAAGGAAGGAATAAGGTAGGAAGAAGGAAGGAAGAAATAAAAGATAGAAGGGAAAGAAGAAAGAAGGAATAAAGTCCTATATCCTGAGAGAGGTCTCACAAAGCAATAAAATCTTCATATTGCAGTGTTATGGTAGTTCAGCTCCTATAATAAAATATCAACAAATCCAGTTACACAATCCCAAACCAGAAAAATGTGAGCCAGTCTCAAACACAAAAATAAAAAACCTAGACTGACACTGAGATAACGCAGCTGTTGGAATTAGTAGATAAATACACTGAGAGGCTAGATTATTATGATCTCTGAATGCATAATAATCTGGCCACTCAGTGTATTTGTATCTCAAATGGGTACCAAAAGTATTCTAGACTTTTGCTGGAGATCAACCATCTATTTGCCCTGAGCTTTCTATCAACCAGTGCAATGGGGAAAATTGATCAGGTGCACAATTTATAGTATATGATATCAAATAAATGAGGTACTCAAGAGAAGTAGGAGTGGCCAGATTATTATGCATTCAGAGATCATAATAATCTGGCCACTCAGTGTATCTTAAAGCCAATATTATATTATACTCAGTGAAAATAAAGGAAGATATACTCATGTAAATGAAAAAATAAAAAATATAATCACAAATTAAAACTGTGAAACAGATTCAAATAGAAGTTTTGGAACCAAAAAAATTTAAGTTAAAACCTAAATTAAAAATTCATTTGATGAGTCCTACAGAAGAATCCTATTTAATAAAAGCCTAATATGCTAAGTGTACTATTGTCTGGTCAGCCATTCAAAGTGTAATATGCTAATGATATGCTAAGAGAAATCAACTGCTCGCTATGATGTGCACTGACCACCAGGGGACAGATGCTCTGACCAGGTTAGCTTGCTGCTGGGGTCTGGCCCATTGGGACTGAGCAAAATGGGCCAGCAGAACACTGCCTAGAACCCTCCTAAGGTCCCTCCCAGGCTGGCCAACCTCCCACACCCTCCCTGGCCCCCATCATGCACCAGTGGTGTCCCTCAGCCTGGCCTGCACCCTCTTGCAATTTGGGACCCCTTGAGGGATGTTGGAGAGCAGGTTTTGGCCCAATCCTGCAGGCCAGGCTGAGGGACCCCACTGGTGCATGAATTCGTGCACCAGGCCTCTCTTGAAGATTATAAAGCAACATAGGACTTGAAGATAAATAAATAGAAATACTCAAATCTGAAGAACAAATAGAAAATAGATTGGAAAAAAGTGTCAGAGTCTCAGAGTCATGTGAAATAAAAATAAAACTACAATATGTAAAGAATTGTAGTTCCTGAAAAAGAAGAGAGAAACAATGGGGGAGAAGGTATTTAAATAAATAGTAACTGAAAATGTCAAGAATTTGGTGCATGATATACTTACATATTCACAAACACATTCAGAACACTACATTCCGGAATGTTGCTTTTTAGCATCTTTGAAAATAATTAGTTACCCTTCCTTACCAAAATAATTTGTGGATATAGAAATCAGATAATTAAGCTTTGTTGTATCCTGCTATTTAATTGACAAAATATCTTTTCTTTGATTAACTTGAAAAGAAGTCAACATATCTATGAAAGACTAAATGACATATCTATACTTATAAAAGCCTAGGTGGTGTCTCGCCCTTGCATCATCACAAGATGGCCACCCCCACATCGTCACAAGATGGCAGCCCCCAGTGTCACAAGATGGCCACCACAAAGATGGCCGTCAGGGGAAGGCAGTTGGGGGCAATCAGACTGGCAGGGGAGGGCAGTTTTGGGCGATGGGGCCAGCAGGGGAGTAGTTAGGCATCCATCAGGCTGGAAGGGGAGAGGTTAGGGGGTGATCAGGCTGGCAGGTAGGTGAGTGGTTAGGAGCCAGTAGTCCCGGATTGTGAGACATCCACTGAGGGGTCTCAGATTGGAGAGGGTGCAGCCTGGGCTGAGGGACACCCCTCCAGTGCATGAATTTCATGCACTGGGCCTCTAGTAGTAAGAATAAGTAGAGTTATGGTTATGACCAAATGTCTAAAAATTGTAAATACTTGTTTTTGGAGAAACTAAGACTTGACCTCTCTTTGGGGAGATTATGCAGTCTATATTGCAGAAACATTATGATGCAGAAATTGGTTGTTTATAAATATTTTATTATGCAGTGGAAAGACAGATTAACCTAATATTTTTAAACATACAGTTTATTCTTGACCTCATGCTGAGATTTTTCTCTTTACCTCTCTATATTTTAATCCTCGGTTATCAGGAGAGAAAAATGACATTCAACGAGCATAAACCGGCACAAGTAGTGAGAGCGTGGGCTCTCATTTCTCACATGTAACAATATAAAACGGAGAATAAATAAATACATACTTATTTTCTACAATGAAAACAACAACAATGAAAATGTAGCAAATGCCATCACAGATTGCAGAGTGTAGAAAGTGACATGCCTAAAGCACCATTGCAAAACCTGATTAATGCAGGAAGCATAAGTAGGATCCTACCAAATATCTATTTCTGCAATTTTTTGTTTTTAGTACTAACAACCAAGAGACACTATAGTGGTCTCTACAACGCTAAAAATATATCAAGTGATTTGCTTGACAGCTAATGTACTTCTATAAAGCATAGTTATTTTATGAATACCCAATCAAAGCAGGAATATATCTATTTAAAATAGCTAATTATCACATATGTTATGTTTTCTCAAGTAGTTAAATCATAAAGTTCAAAACCTATTCATTCTCTGCTATTAATAATACTGTTTAAAGTTATTTCTTTTTCCTCTAAAGCAGTTCTTAGAGGTTTGGAACCTGTATCTTACAGAGACTCTGAAATATTTTCCTATTCAAGAGAGAACATTTCCAGTGCCATTACCAGCAAAGCATAGTATTATTTGGGCAGAGTGTGTTTTGTGATAGTAAGTTTATACATGACCAGAACACAAAAACAATATTTAACTTTCCTCTCTGGGTTTAGTGAAGTGGAAACCATGCAATTTTTTCTGTCAGTGCTTGAGAGCTTTCCCAACTCTGGAGTAGTTCATCCATAAAATGGGCTGTATAACTTACTAGAGGAATTTTAAGGAGGTAGCATTAAACTAGACAATCTAGCTATATCATTCTCTTTAAGAAGCTGGAGTTTTAATAAAGATTCCTTTGAGCACTAAAAGTTTTTGTGCAGATGAATATTGATGTGCATGAATATCTAGTAATTTAAAAAATGTCACTATTCAAAACTTTGTATAGGAAGCTACTATTTAAAGCAGAAAATTTTATTCTCAAAATGTAAAAGCATCCATGTATTATTAATCAGAATCAGTACATTACTTTTAAAACATTATTCCTCAAAATATTTTAAAGTTTTGCCTCCTGGAAAAAAACTATTTTGAATACATATTTAAAAAAAGAATAAGTAACCAAGATTGATTTGGAACCAAGATTGATTTGTCATGGGATACAGAAATAAGTATTGCCTATATAAACCTTGGTATTAATGGTATTAAAGTGACGAAGGCATATACACATTAACGTACATGTCAAAAATTTTCCTATTTTTTACTTCATCATATAAGTCAACATGAGTTCTATGAAATAGAAGGATAAATACAAGATTCAAGAATGATAAGGGATTGTGAGAACTGGGTGGTAGGCATGTCATATTTTTTTAACATCCCCAAGTCCCCACTTACAAATAAACCCAGCAACTAAATAGAAAAGCCATAACCCTATGGACAACCTTTCTAGTGAAATAGGTAAGAAGGTACCCCTATGAACCCTAAGATATAGTGAATGGGGAAAAAATAATAATAATAGCAGAAGCCCTGCCTAGTTTCAGTGTCTTTGCAGGAGAAAGCAAAAAGAATAATAAGAAATCTGATAGGTCTAAGAACAATAAAACCCAAATAGCCAACATCTATTTACTAAAAATCACTACACACTATCTGTAAGCAGCAGGTAATATTGGAAGGGTGAATACCTACTGCAAAATTAGGTAAGTGCAGGAGTTTATGAGAAGGTATGAAAGGTCTAGAGAAACCTCTCAAAATTGAACATTCAGGGAATCACTACAGAATTTTTCATTGCCTCTTGGGGAAAAAGCAAATAGTTGAGGCAAACAATAGACAAATCTAAAAGCTTGGGAGGAAAGGATAGGGAATGACATGTTTCTAGGAATAAGAGTCTAGGAAAGCTTCCACATGCTCCTGGGAATCTAAAATATCACAATATGCCCAGGGCTGGGTACATGCTCAGAAAAGGCCTATGACGGCCCCAACAAAAGTGAATCGTGTGATAAGGTTGAAAACTACCTTCCTGAGTGTAGAAGTTGTGCCCTGATATACAATCAGAGCACAGCTGCAAATATTTGGAATTGGGTCTTTCCCCTGGTTGTCAAAGTTTCACTGTCAAATTACAAGTTGAATACCATAAAAATGAAACAGAAAGTTCAAGGGCAACACACAAAAAATATAAACATTACAAAATTAGTGTGAAAAACTCACTGAACAAACAAATGAACTATAGCAAGCAGAACCAGAAGTCACTAGGAAGCGGGAGAATATGACACGGAGGTTTGCCACATTAAAATCTTCAAAATATCTACTTTTCAATACAAAAATTATGACACATGCAAAGAAACAAGAATGTATGACATGTATGACCCATATAGAGGAAAATAAAAGTTAGTTTTCTCCAGGAGGAAACCCTGACATTTGAACATACTAGACAAAGATTTTAAGTCAACTATTTAAATTATACTCACCTTGCTAAAGAAAATTATGGACAAAGTACTAAAGGAAATAATGAAAACAATATTTCACCAAACATAATATAAATGAAGAGATAGAAATTAAATAAAAGGAATCAAATAGCAATTTTGGAATTGAAGAATATAATAGCTAAAATGAAAAGAAAATACTAGTGGGCTTCAGTAACAGATCTGAGAAAACAAAAGAAAGTATCTGCTAACTTGAAGATAAATCAAATGATTAGGAAATCAGAGGCATTCCTCTTGAGTGCACATAGAACATTTTCAGGTAGATCATATATTAGGAAATCAGAGTACCAGAAAGGAAATACAATAAAGTAAATGAGCAGAGTTTAAGAGACCTGTGGAACACCACTAAATATGTCATATTCATACTAAGAGTTTCTAAAAGAGAGGAGAGAAAGAAAGAAACAGTAAGAATATTTGAATAAATACTGATTGAACTGCCCAAATTTGATGAAAAATAAATATCTGTATATCCAAAAAACTCAATGAATTTCAGCTATGATAAACTCAGAGAGATGAACATTGAGACACATAACAATAAATTATTTGAAAGCAAACAGAAAGGGGACCCCTGAAAATAGCAAGGCTTCTCCATAAAATTAACAACTGATTTCTTATCAGAAACTATGAAGGCCTGAATGTTGTGAGAAGTCATATCCAAAGTGTTAAAAGAAAAAAAAAACTATCAACCAAGAATTATATAGCTGGTAGAACTACCATACAAAAATGAAAGAGAAAGTAAGACATTCCCACATGAACAGAAACTGAAAGTTTATAGCTAGTAGATACATTCTACAAGAAATGCTAAAAAGAGCCCATCAGGCTGAAATGAAAATATACTAGACAGCTACTTGAATTCACACTAGAGAATCAGAACATCAGTGAAGACAATTACATCAGTAAATATAAAAATTTAGCACTAACATGATTTTGGTTTTTAATTTTCCTTTTTTCTTCATAATTTAAAATACATTAAATAAAAGAATAGTTACAAATCTTTATTGAACACAAAATGTATAAAGATTAATTTGTGACAATAACAACACATAGGGGCAGCTGGATAGGAGCAGAGTTAATGTATACTATTGGATGCTATTAATTAAACAATATTGTTATAAATTAAGATGTATTTGTAATCTCCACAGGAACCACTAGGAAAATAATTAAAGATCATTTAATACAATAAGAAAAATAATCAAAATGGCAACTAGAAAATAGTTATCTAACACAAAATAAGGCAGAAAATGAAGACAGAAATCAAGTAGCAAAATGGCAGAAGTTCTTCCTTATTAGTAATTAAATTAAACATAGATAGATTAAAATGTAAATTAAAAGAGAAAGATTAATAGAAAAGATTTTTAAAATGATCCAACTGTGTGCTGTCTATAAGATTCACT
The DNA here is from genome assembly GCA_026230045.1 of Corynorhinus townsendii. NCBI lineage: Eukaryota > Metazoa > Chordata > Mammalia > Chiroptera > Vespertilionidae > Corynorhinus > Corynorhinus townsendii. The sequence continues at coordinate 113,248,990 of JAPDVU010000005.1, forward strand.
TCACATTCAATGGCACAAATTGGTTGAATATCAGAGGATTAAAAAAACATATTTTATGTCAACAATAATCATAAGTGAGCTGGAGTAGCTACACTAAGCAAATATCTAGCAATCTAGACTTTAAATCTAAAATTGTTATAGAAGACAAAGAAGAATATTATATAACAATAAAAATATTAATTTATCAAGAATAGATAATAATTATAAACATATGTAATAACAAGAGCTTCCAAATATATAAAACACAAACTGACAATATTGATGGGGAAAATAGGCAACAATAATAGTTGTAGAAAAAAACTGTATAAAAGATAAACAAATAAATATAGGATGTGACAACTATAAACCTAATAGACATCTATAGAACACTCCACCCAACAACAGCATAATAGACATTCCTCTTCAGTGCACATAGAACATTCTTCAGGTAGATCATATTTTGGGACACAAAAAAAGCCCCAATGAATTTAACAAGATCAAAATAATTCAAAATATCTTCTCTAATAACAATGGAATGAAATTGATAATCAATAACAGGAGAAAATTTGAGAAAGCCACAAATCTGTGAAAATTAAACAACACACTCTGAAACAACCAATGGGCTAAAGATGATAACAAAATGGAAATTAGAAAGTACTTTGAAATAAATTTAAATAAAAACACAACAGATCAAAACTTATGAGATGGACCGAAAGCAGTGCTCAGAGAGAAATTTGTATCTGAAAAAAATCTATATTAAAATAAAAGAAAAAGGCCGGCCAGCATGGCTCAGTGGTAGAGCACCAATCTATGAACCAGGAGTTCATAGTTTGGTTCCCGGTCAGGGCACATGCAGGTTGCAGGCTCGATCCCTAGTGTGGGGCGTGCAGGAGGGTAGCAGATCAATGATTCTCTCTCCCTCTCCCTTCCTCTCTAGAATCAATAAAAATATTTTTTAAAGAAGAAAGATCTGAAATCATTAACGTAAATTTCTACCTTAAAAAACTAAATAAAGAAAAGCAAACTAAATCAAATGCAAGCAGAAGGGATGAAATAATAAAGATTATAGCAGTTAAATGAAATATAGGAGAAAAAAAATAATTTAAAAAAACCCCACAAAAGTTGATTTTTTTTATCAGCATATGAGACTACAACTACCAAGCATACAGAAAGAGAATAGATTTTAAGAGAATACTATGAATTATTATATCCCAACAAATTAGATAAGTAGATGAAATAGACCAAGCATGTCAAACTCGTGCTCATGGGCCGCATGCGAAAAATAGGTTTATTTGCATTACATTTATTAACTTGTGCAGTCATTCAGTGTCTGGTAAGTTACTGTTCAAGAAAAAAATAATTTTTATTATAATGTTCTATTATTTTATATTAATAATTTATTTTAGCCCTTTGTATTCACCATGTCCCTATAGAAATAAACCTACGTTTCTATGAAAATTGAAACTTTTGTTTTTTTGTGGCCCACATGAACTTAAACCTTGTTTATTTGGCCTGTGTTAGCCTTTGAGTTTGACATGCTTGAAACAGACAAATTCTTATTAAAACTGACTTAGTAAAATCTAGAAAAATCTGAATAGACTTAATAAATAGTGGAGATTACATTTTTTTTAAAAAGTCCAACAAAGGAAAGCCTGGGACAAGATGCTCTCATTGGCTAATTCTACCAAGTGTGGAAAGAAGAATTAACACCAATTCTCAAATTCTTTCAATACACAGAGCCTAGTGTTCCCCTGACCCCAAAGTAAGACAAAGGATATCATTAGAAAAGAAAACTATAAATCAATATTGCTTATGAATAGAGACAGGGAAATCCTCAATAAAATACCAGTAAACTAAATTCAGCAGCATTTTCAAAAGTATATACATTATGATCCAATGGGCCTCATCCAAAGAATATAAGGGTGATTCAATATTTAAAAATCAATTAATGTATTACATCACATTAATACAACAAAACAAAAAACCCTACATGGTGATCTCAATTGATGCAGAAAAGGCATCTGACAATCCAAAACCTTTTAATAATAAAAATAGTGAATTATATAAATATACAATACCTTTAAAATAGTAAAATAGTTAACAATAAATGTTACCAAAAGGATGAGAGATATACAGAATAAGAACTTCAAAATATTTTTAAAATAAATTTTAAAATACCTAAATGAAAGGAAAGACATTACACATGGTTGTGGATTAAAATACTTAATATTGTTAAGATAGCCATTCTCTTTAAATTGACATACTAATTCAATGCATTTTGTATCAAAATTGAAATTGCCTCTTTTGTAGAAAGGGACAAGCTCATCCTGAAATTAATATGAAATTGCAAGGGATATAGAGGAGAAAAACACTTGAAAAGCAAGAATAAAGCTGGAGGATTTGCACTTCTGAGTTACAAAACTTACTATAAAGCATCAGCAATCAAAAAAACAGTGTGGTGTTTGTATAAGAATAAGTAAATAGATCAAGATAAGAGAATTGAAATTACAGAAATTGGCATCTATGGTCAACTGACATTTGACAAAGGTGCTAAGATTATTTCATTTGAAAAAAAATAATATTTTCAACAAATGGTGCTGGGAAACCTAGATATTCATATACACCATATGCAAAAATTAATTCACTGGAAGAGCTAAAATTATAAGACTATTAAAATAAACATAGAATAAATAATCATGACTTTGATTTAGTAACATATTCTTATACTAGAGGCCGGCGCACGAAATTCATGCACGGTTAGGGTCTCTAGGCCTGGCCGGCAATCAGGGCTGGCCTGGGCCTTCCTTCCTCTGGCTGCTGGTTGCTGGCCAGGGCCTTCCTTTGTTCTGCACTGCCCCCCGGTGGTCAGCACACATCAAAGCAAGCCGTCAAACTCCTGGTTGGTCAAACTCCCAAGGGGATAATTTTCATATTAGCCTTTTATTATGTAAGACGAGAGGCCTGTTGCACAAAGAGATTCATGCAATAGGCCTTCCTTCCCTTGGCTTCCAGCACCGGTTTTCCTCCAGCACCTGGGACCCACCCAGGCCTTGGCTCTGGCCAGAGTCTGCCATCTTCGTCTTCGCTGCAGACTCTGGAGTCTGCAGTCTTGTCTTGGCTGCTCTCATAGCAGGCGTCCTGCCCTGCCTGGCCACTCCATGCCTGGAGCAGCTGGGCAGCTGCCATCTTTGGCCTTTAATTTGCATACTCACTCTGATTGGCTGTGAGCATAGCAGAGGTACAGTCAATTTACATATTTGTCTATTATTAGGTAAGATATGACACCAAGGACACAAGAAACTAAAGAAGAAAATTGGGTATTTGGACTTTCACTGAATTAAAAACTTTTGTGCATCCTAAAGCACTCTCAGGAAAGTGAAAAAAGCCCTTACTATGGAAGACAATATTTATAAAAACCCATAATATATTTCAACTTATGATGGGCTTATTGGGATGTAACCCCATTATAAATCAAGGAGTATCTGTATACATATAATGGAATACTATACAGCCATAAAAAGGCATGATATATGATACAATATGTACAAACCTTGAAAGGTTATACTAAATGAAAGAAGCCAGAAATAAAAGTCTACATGGTGTATGATTCTGTTTATATGACATGTGCATATTTAATCAAATCCATAACATAAAAGAGTAGATTAGCATGTGCCAGGGGAAGAATGGATTGGGGAGTGACTGCTCAGTGAGTATCAGCTTTATTTGGGGAATGAAAAAAACGTTCTGGGATTCGATAGTAGAGATGATGGTACAATGTTGTGAATTTATTAAAAAGCACTGATTTGTATGATTTAACATGGTTAAAATGAGGAATTTTAAGTTAAGTGAATTTCCTCTCAAAAATTAAAATTGCGCATTAAAGTTGTACAACAGCATACCTGAAAATATTGAGCCACAACAATCAACATTGAGATGTAGTCCAGTAAAATTAGTTGCCTTTAAAAGAAAATTCTTTTGGACATATAAACAAGAGCAAGTTCATTAAGGAAAAAAAAATTTGATTATTGTCAGATATTTTAATAGCAACACTTCATTTTAAAAGAAAGCTAAATGAGAGACTTATGATACTCAAGTAAAGAAAATATGAGCCCAAAGTTTTATAAAGCCCAAAGTTTTATACCAGCCAATAGTGATTTTCAAGTACAAAGGGCACACACACTTTTAACATTCAAAAACTCAAAAAATATTGTTCCCATGAACCTTTTCTGAGTAATCTACTATAGAATGAGCTTCAGACAACAGAAAAAAATAAAAAGGACATCAACATAGGATCTGATGATGAGCATTACATATATACTTATTGTATACATATATAATAAGTACATATGTATATTATATATTCTAGAACTAAAATTAAATGAGAATTAAAAGAATCTAATATATAATAACCTATATGTTCTAACAATGCTTTTATAGCATCGCTATAAAAGTTGAGTCTATTCGCATAGGTTATACTTTTAATAAGAACTTGATGATTTCACTTAAGTTTTCAAGTTTATTGAAAGTTAGTAGGACTAATCTCATATATTTTAATATTTTCTGAGTATTCTAGTTTCATCTCCTTTTTATTTCTAATGTTATTCATTCAGGTTTGCCTTTTCTTTCTTTATCTCTTTATCAGTCTTACAAACGGTTTATCTTAGTGAAAAAACAATTCTTAATGAAAAAACAATTTATACCTTTGATGACACTCTATTGTATTGCCTCCACTAATTTAAGATCTTAACTTTCTTATTTTAATCCTTATATTTTCTGTTTTTGTTCTTGGTCATTAAACAATATTCTGAAGTTGATGAACAACTTAATTAACCCATTAATTGTTAGCCTTTCTTTTAATCCAATAAGTATTTAAGGCTAGAAATTTCCCTCAAAAAAATCACATTGTTACTTTCTCAAGGTTTTGATAGGTATTATTTTAACTATCATCAATTTTTCATTGTGAGTTCTTATTTATACCTGCCCAGGTTACAGACTTGCCTCACCCCTCTGACCAGCATGTGGACCATTAAAATCCAGCTTCTCAGTCCCCATGGGTTATTGCTGTTTCCAGAGGTGAAGCTGACTCCAACATTCTCTTAGCCTGTATAATAGTTCTTGTCTTTTGTGTCCTTTAAAATTTCTTTGCATTTTGCCACTTATTTGAAAATATTATGTTACACATTTTATAGTTGCTTTTTCAGAAATTACTCTGTGCATCTCATCCATTGTATTACCAAAAAATAAAGAAGTTCAGAGGTTATCCTTTGACTTTTGGCACTTCTAAAGGGCATAGTTTGTTCCTAAATCATCTTTTCCCTCAGTTGAAGGTCTAACACAGTGCACTATATTTTGAATTGTGAGTAAATGAATGGTTTGTTTGGAAGAGCTTGTCAAGTAATTAGAAACCAAATGAAGAAAATCTGCATAATACTAAAGTTCACTTATTTTATAATATAAACATATAATTTAAATTCTTTAGCCCTGGTGGGTGGCTCAGTTGTTTGGGCCATTCTCTAGCACACCAAAAAGTTTGCGGGTTCAATCACAGTCAGGGTGCTTATCAGAGGCAACAAATCACATCAATGTTTCTCTCTCTCTCCCTCTTCCTCTCTTTCTCAAAAAAAAAAAAAAATCAATAAAAACACATCCTCAGGTAAGGATTAAAAGTAATTTTAGCATAATTTAAAATAAAAATTCCAGAATCTGATTTTATTAGAAGAGTTTTTTACATAGTAAAAGAGGAAGCCTATCTAATTTTTCAAAAATTCCTTGAAAAGAGCAATAGTTATTCTAGTTTTAGTAGTTTTCCAAAGGCACTAGATCTAACTGTCATAAAAAGGTTTTCTGAGTTGAGTTTCTTTACAAATGCAACTGTAGTTGTGAATTCCTGCCTTTATCAAAAGACATCAAAGAGAAATAAAATACCCTGACCAGTCAAGAAAGTAAAGAGGTATACTTTTTCATAGCTTCAATACAAAGTTTATTTAAAATACTTACACACACATTATGCATAACATAGACATAATTTCTTTCTTGGAATCTGCCTGGAAGTGCAAATTTAACTCCTTTAGATTAACCTAAATACCACGGGGCTTGTAGGTAACTCACTGCCTTTCTCTTGCTGCTTTTAAGATTCTCTGTTTTTTAACCTTTGGCATTTTAATTGTGATGTGTTTGGTGTGGGCCTCTTTGGGTTCATCTTGTTTGGGACTTATTTAGAATTGAAGGTCAGATAAAGAGCTTCACAGACAAGAAAAAGCTTAAGGAGTTCACTACCACCAAACCCAATATTACATGAAATGCTGAAGTATCTATCATGAAGAAGAAGGAGAAAAAGGAGGAGAAGAAGAAGGATGAGGACGAGGAGGAGGAGGAGAAATATGAACAATAAAATGGCAATAAATACATACCTAGCAACAATTGAATCTAACAGTCAAAATAAATGAATAAGGAATCTAATGAACAAAATAAACTGATGAATAAAATAGAACCAGAAGCATGAAAACATGGAATAGACATGAATCTCAGAGGCTGTGAGTCACAACTGACTCAGATACATACCCACTAGTACATCTCTCACAACACTTTCCTTAGCTTCTAAATCTGACAAATCAAGTGGGTTCAGTGCACAGTGGCACACTTAGGCTTAATTTACTTTTTCATATTCTCCCCTTCATCCTCAGATTTATTGTCCGTGTTACTAAGAGTTTTTCTAAATTTCCTATTTCATTCATTTTATTCTTACTTCCAAATTCTATAACTGCTTTTCTTTCTCCATTTTGTTCTTTGTTCTCTGAGGTTCTCTACAGTTGTGTGTTGTTAGCATTGAACTTCTCTTCTCTTTCCCTTATCAAGGTTCAATTTAATCGACTTGGTGAGAGGATATCCAAGTAAGACACCTAAATCTTGCTTCCTGTTGTCAGGCTAAGGAAGAAAAACTGGATAAATCTCAGCTTCAACTGTTAAAGGCTGTAATTTCCTTAGGAGCTTGAATTTGATCCCTTCAAGTTTTGTCCTAAAGCACATTCATTTCACTCCTAATTGATACGTCTCCACATTGGTCAGAGTTTGATTCTCCCTAGAGCCCAGAATAACTTCTCTCTACTTGACGCTGTCTTTCCGTCACTGTTTAGTCTTTCTTGTCAAAGTCACAATGCACTTCCGTCCATTGACCCCAGTGGGTGTCTTTTCTTGTTTCTTCATGATTTCCATGCTGAGTAATGTTTTTCTTTTTTCTTCATGATTTCTATGCTGAGTAATGATTTCCATGCTGAGTAATGGGACAAATCTTTTTCTTTCCTCCTGCAAGAATAGACCCTTGGGATCTAATTATGGTGTCCACAACTTTCCTAATAAATATGTTAGTTTTGAGCACGGTATATGATGCATCTAGGAGTCTTCAGAGAGAATTGAATCACCACTTCTGTCCTGCTGCTGTTCTTTTAGGGTGCCACATTTCTGAAGCTGTGCTAAAGAGTTCACTTTAGTTATATGGTTAAAAGTGTTGCTTTAACGTTATATATTTTCCTATATGTTATCACTATCTAACAGTAATTGAACATCTACCATGTACCAAAAACTGTCCTAAATAGCTTATAATGTTATACCATTTGATTGCTGCAGAGATACTGTGAAATTGGTACAATTGTCCACATTTTAAACCTGCAGAAGGAGAAGAACAGGGAGACACGTGGGAGCACATGCCATCTGAGCCCTGGTGGTCCAACCGCAAGTCCTGGCTTTTAGTCATTACTCCACAGCTGCCTGCTTGGATAATCACGATGAGCTTGAATTTGGGAATTTCACATTTAAAAAGCAAGTGCCACGTGTTTTATTATTCGGTTAGTTGCCCTTCTTATCAGCCCTCAGGAATACAGAAAATATTGTCATTTAATTTAATGGCTCGTGAAAATTAAGCAGTTTGACTTTAGGTTTCTTGATGTTCCCCAGTAATGATTCCCAGTCTGCTGCTTTACAGACAAGCAAACATTTTATTTCTCCATATAGCATGAGGCATTTGGACATCATTAAAAGAAGAGTAGTCATCGTATCGATATTAGAGCAATATTTTTACATTTTTAGATTAGGGAAAAGCAAAAATTAGAGAAGTCTAAAGAAAAATATATGTGGGTATTCAAATAGTCTTACAAAGTTACAAATAGAACTGCAAACAAAAACAGAAGAGGAAAACATTCCTTAGGCACAAAACCCCCAAGGGTGGTTAGCACTAATAAAGCACCTGTTACATGGTGAGCATGGTGCAGGTGCAATGGGGAGACTGCCATCGATAGTGAAGGAACCAGTTCACACGGCGGGCTTTAGAAGCACCACTTTTGTATTTAAATGGTCATGCTCAATCCCCTCTCAGAGGTATGGGTGATGGCAAAGAGAATTCAAATAATCATGATGGAATGTCCTTTAAAATAGACCACAATGTCCTCTTGAACATCAATTTTGGTCTCAGTGGTCCCATAAACAGATGGAAAAACACACAAATATGAATAGACTAAGAAAGAGAGCAGTTAAATGCAAATGGAAATTGCTAGGATGCCCAAAGCAAATGCAAAACATAGAGAAGGTCAGATTCATTAAGCCCCCCATTAACCAGCTCCGCCAGAGTTGCTCCCACTTCCCCACTGTCAACTCCCTGTTCAACGCGAGGGCTAGACATTTGACAAGGATCTCATGAGCATCCTCCAAATACTTGAACTAATGTTTATTTTAAGACTTAGAGTGTAAGAAAAAGAGATAATTAAATCCCAAAGTTATTTAGAATTAGCTGTGGAGAAGATGACTTTCAAATTTTCCGTCACTGTTTAGTCTTTCTTGACTTAAGATTATCACTCCTATTTGCTGCCATCCGGCAAGTCTTACAGTGGCTGAGATAGAGCAATGATTCTCAAGGTCACCTATTCCTAGAAACTCAAAGTACAGGCCGGAAAAGTGCTACTCTCCCCAATTAAGCCAACCACAGAATTCCTGGAAAGCTCATTAACAGCTTAATCAAATGGTTATGACAGTTTTAATTCCTTGGACTCTTTCCGGCTTGCCTTTGAGTAAGTAGATGGAACTTGAACAAGCATGCATTTGCACTATCATCATTAGCAGAGGGAATGTCAGTGCATTTCTTATTCCAGAAAAATTAAAAATCCCTGAATATAATTAATCATCTATGTCTACTCAGAGAAAGGCAGATGGAAAAATGAGGAGATCAGAAGTTGAGAGAAGTAGATAATTATTTTTTCTTTTAAAGAAATAAAACAAAAATTGGAGTACTGGCCTTAGTCATACAGGAACTTACTCTGTACTTCACCTTCCTCGTTTCTAGAGACAGCAAAGGTAAGACACACAGAGTCATCCCGTTCAATCACTGACATGGGGCTGTCTTACACCACAATGGCGCAGACAGATAGTTCACCAGACTCAATATGGACATGACCAGTGATAGCAAAGATAGAAAAGAAGAGAACTATTCATTCAATTGCTTCAGAAATCTAAAAAAAATAGTTTAAAAATAATTAAGGGCTTTTTATTTTGAGACACTTCTATGTTAGTAGTGACCCTGGACATAACTCATACGTGTGACTGATTTTCACTTATTTTGAGACAACTGTCAGTCAAATTCAGTTATCCCACTTTTCTGTGGCTAAAAGCTTCGGTTCTCTAGGTTAAAGAACCCAACTTAAAAAAAAGATATTGTTCATGACATAGAGTTTTTATTTTTTTTAATATATTTTGTTGATTTTTTACAGAGAGGAAAGGAGAGGGAAAGAGAGTTAGAAACATCAATGAGAGAGAAACATCGATCAGCTGCCTCCTGAACACCCCCTACTGGGGATGTGCCAGCAACGGAGGTACATGCCCTTGACTGGAATTGAACCTGGGACCCTTCAGTCCACAGGCCGATGCTCAATCCACTGAGCCAAACCAGTCAGGGCGACATAGAGTTTTCAGATCCTTCACTACCCTGGTCATTCCTTGGACATTATGTTAATGCTTAGTGGCTCACAAAAAGGTGGTATCCTGCAAAGTAAGGAAGATAGAAGCAGCCTCTCTCAGCCAAAGGCAGGCATGGCAGCATCAGACAGGCCTCAGTGTTTCCAGGAGCTGCCCTGGAACTCATATAAGGCCATGGTGTTCTTGTGCTAAACATAAATAATTTCACAGAATGCCCACATAAGACAAGGCCACTCTGACCCTGATGGATTAAACCAAAAATAAGACTACTTGGTAGAATGAGCAAGGATTCTTTATCCTAATATGAGTCGCTGCTTTTTTTCCTTCTTTATCAACTACTGTTTTAGTCTCACTCTATTCCTCCTACTTGCTCAATAAAAATTACAGCCTCCTGGTGTGGCTCAGTGGTTGAGCATGGACTTATGAAACAGGAGGTCACAGTTTGATTCCAAGTCAGGGCACATGCCCTGGTTGTGGACTCGATCCCCATTAGGGGGCATGCAGTAGGCAGCCGATCAATGATTCTCTCTCATCATTGATGTTTCTCTCTCTCCCTTCCTCTCTGAAATGAATAAAAAATAATAATAAATACATAAATAAATAAATTACTAAGATACACAATCATAATGTTGGCAATAGGGTAAAGGAAGCCAAAAATAAATAAATAAATAACAAGAAACAGGGAGAAACCAAGATGGCGTCGTTGGTAAACCATTAACTGCTGCCTTGCACAACAATTTCAAAACTACAACTAAAAGACAAAACGGACATCATCCAGAACCACAGGAAGGCTGGCTGAGTGGAAATTCTACAACTAGAAGGAAAGAGAAAAGCACACTGAGACTCAGAGGAGCTGCAGGAGGCAGAGGTACCAAGGCACGCGCGCATGAAGAGGGTGGGCAACTGGGTGTGCGACTGGCTATCTCAAGCGGGAGGGAGACAAAAGCTCCTGACTGCACTGAACTCCAGTTCCAGGTGAGACTCTGGGGACTCAGACTCATTCGGGGAGAAACTAGACTGTCTGGCAGTGGGCGGAACATGAGGGCGGCTTTCTCTCAGAGGTGTTTGCAGCGATAACCATGGGATGCTGAGACCCAGGGGCCTATTAAGGCAGGGCTGATGGGAAACCAATGCTGTCTGCTCCACCCTGAAACTCCAACCCATCCAAGCTGAGCCCAGAGGCTTTTGAAAGTCTAGTCTCATAAGGGTATCTCCAGCACAGAAGTTCTCCCAGCATAGACACAGCTGATCCTCACAGCCAATTGGCCTGGAGATCAATTTCTTCCAGTGATACCAACAATAATCAAGGCTTAACTACAACAAGACTGTGCACATAGCCCACAAAGGGGTGCGCCAAGAGTGTCCACCTCAGGTAACTGGGGAGGCTGAGCCACTGTGCCCTATAGGACACCTAGCACACAAAGCCACTCTATCAACTCAGGGAAGCAGCCAAAATGCAGAGACAAGGAAACAGGTCACAAATGAAAGAAATGGAGGAAAGCAAACGACTGGATATAGAGTTCAAAACCACGGTTATAAGGTTTTTTAAGAATTTTCTAGAAAAGGCTGATAAATTTAGCGAGACTCTCAAGGATATGTAAAAGGACCAACTAGATATTAAGCATACACTGACTGAAATAAAAAATATTATACAGAGATCTAACAGCAGACTAGAGGATCACAAGAATCAAGTCAAAGATCTGAAATACAAAGAAGCAAAAAACACTCAACTGGAAAAGCAAAAAGAAAAATGAATCCAAAAATATGAAGATAGTGTAAGGAGCCTCTGGGACAACTTCAAGCATACCAACATCCAAATTATGGGGGTTCCAGAAGAAGAGAGAGAGCAAGATACTGAAAACCTATTTGAAAAAATAATGACAGAAAAATTGCCCCACCTGGTGAAAGAAATAGACTTACAAGTCCAGGAAGTGCAGAGAACCCCAAACACAAGGAATCCAAAGAGGACCACACCAAGACACATCATAATTAAAATGCTAGGAGCAAAAGACAAAGAATCTTAAAAGCAGCAAGAGAAAAACAGTTAGTTACCTACAAGGGAACATCCATACGATTGTCAGCTGATTTCTCAACAGAAACTATGCAGGCCAGATGGGAGTGGCAAGAAATATTCAAAGTGATGAACAGCAAGAACCTACAACCAAGCTTACTCTACCCAGCAAAGCTATCATTCAGAATAGAAGGTCAGATAAAGAGCTTCACAGATAAGAAAAAGCTAAAGGAGTTTATCACCACCAACCAGTATTATATAAAATGCTGAAAGGTATTCTTTAAGAAGAGGAAGAAGAAGAAAAAGGTAAAGATAAAAATTATGAACAACAAATACATATCGATCAACAAGTGAATCTAAAAATCAAGTACATAAAAAAATCTGATGAACAGAATAAACTGATGAATATAATATAATCAGGGACATAGAAAGGGAGTGGACTGACAATTCTCGGGGGGAAAGGGGTGTGGGGGGTGCGGGAAGAGACTGGACAAAAATTGTACACTGATGGATGAGGACAGTGGGGGGGTGGTAAGGGCAGAAGGTGGGGTGGGAACTGGGTGGAGGGGAGCTATGGGGTAAAAAGAGGAACAATTGTAATAATCTGAACAATAAATATTTATTAAATTAAAAAAATAGCAACAAACAAAAGATATTTGATATAGAATCCAAAGGCTAAGATAAAGCAATAACAGTAGTAGTAGCACTACTATTAATGTTGCTATTAGTATTACTACTAATGATAGCATAATAAAATTAGAGCTATTAACTATTACCTATAGAAGTATTCATTAAGTGCTTGGTCTGGATTGTGGCTAGGCTATGTGCTAAAAATATTTACCTACATTATTTCTTCAATGCACATAATTTATAAGTCTAGTTATACTCATTTTACGGAGTAGAAAAAAATAAGGCTTGTGAAAATAATTAGCACTAAAGCACTAAGCTAATAATATTTCAGTATTGGAACCAGGATCCAAAATTTACATGCCAAGATTTCATTCACTCAGCTTAAGTCATTGAGTGGGGCTGACATTCCTGAAGTGCTTTTGTTTAACCAAAAGAAGGATGCCTTTTAAAAATGTGTTTGGCCAGAGGTTATGCTTATCATAAGTGCTCAAAAAGTGCCTGTGTGCCAACTATGAATCCTCGCAATATGTGAAAAACCCGTGCCAGTCTGGCTTACAAGTACCTTCTTTAAAAAATTTCCACAAAGTTTGGTTAATTTTTATTATTTCTATTAACTCAGTTCCAAATACATCTGTTAATTCTCATATGCCAAGTACCGACCAAAAGGTTGTTCTCTATCAGCCAAATTTTCATTTTGTTCTATCTTTCACTAAGCTTTCACTGCCTCATCAAAAGTTGGAAATAGTGCCCTGGCCTGTGTTACTCAATGGTTAGAGCTGTGGCCCATGCACCGAGGTGTCACGGGTTCGATTCCCAGTCAAAGGTGAGTACCTGGGTTGTGGGTTTGCTCCCCACTTCTGGTTGGAGCATGTGCAGGAGGCAACAGTTGATGTGTCTCTCTCACATCCATGTCTCTCTCTCTCTCTCTCTCTCTCTCTCTCTCTCTCTCTCTCTCCCTCCCTCTCTCCTTCCCTCCCTCCCTCCTATCCTTCCACTCTCTCTAAGATCAATGGTAAAATACCCTTAGGTGAGGATTAAGCAAAAAAAAGTTTGAAATATTAATTAATGTTCTATTTCATAATCAAGGTTATAATTTGTTTCCAGGATCTTACTCTGAACAGAAAGATTATGCTATCTTATAAAATCTTTTCCAGCACACTTTTAGAAATTCAAATATTCTGCCTGATTATTTATATTGATTAAGAACAAAGATTATAATCTAACTCAAGCTTGTTAATAAAGGCTAGAAGCAAAACTACGCACCAAATACACATTTCCCATCAAGAAAATTCACAAAATTACAAAAATAATTAATGACATTTCAGTGTATCAAAAGCATTAATGTTAAGAAAGGACTTCAAGTCCTTCCTACAAATAGTAAGGGTAATCTGTGTAGTTATCCTTTCCCAGAAAAGTCACAGACTCTGTTAATAATTTCAGAAAATAGCTAATACAAACAATGGGATTTTCTGAGAAAAATAAAAGAATTTAGTTGTTTAGATCCAAGTTACTATTACTCGGCTCCAATTTTCTTTTAAATGGTACCAACCTGAAAGCTTCAGGAATGGAAATCATTTTTAATTCCTGGATCATATATAATAGAGAACAGTTTTTACAGTTTTATTGAGCGATAACCGACTTAAAGTGTACAGCATGATGGCTATATTTACATATACTGTGAAATGGTTACTACATGGAGATAAAATAAAAAGAAAGAAAAAAGAAAGAGAAAAGGAAAAAAGTTTTCTTTTTGTGATGAGAACTTGGAAGATTTACTCTCCTAACAACTTTCCTATGTTATACAATATCATTGACTATATTAATCATGTACATTCCCTCCTTAGTACTTATTTATCTCAAAAATTAAAGCTTTTACCTATTGACCACCTTACTTCAATTCCCTTTCACTCCACCCTCCACCTCTATTAACCACAATCTTATCTAATAAAGAGGGAATATGCTAATTGACTGTCATGCCTTGACAAAGATGCCGGCACCCACAACCAATAAGGAGGGAATATGCTAATTGACTGTCACACCCTCAAAGATGGCGGCACCCACAGCCACAGATGGTGGCACCCAGTCCCCTTAGCCCCACAGCCACCCAGGGCTGGCCCGAGGTGCAGGAAAGCCTCGGATGGTGGCTGCCCAGCCGCCCAGGGCCACCTGAAGCTCAGGTAACCAGGGACGGCCGAGGCTTGCACTGCTGGCAGTGGCAGCAGCAAAGGTGTGATGGGGGTGTTGCCTTCCCCTGATCGCTGGGTCGCCTTCCACTCCTGAGGGCTCCCAAACTGTGAGAGGGGGCAGGCTGGGCTGAGGGACCCCCCACTCCAGTGCATGAATTTTCATGCACCAGGCCTCTAGTCTAATATATTTTTCCATGGGTTTGTTTGCTTGTTTTTCAGATTCCACATATAAGTGAGGTCATACAATATTTGTCTTTCTCTTTCTAATTTATTTCCCTTCAAAGTCCATCCATGTTGTTAACTAGTGCTAGGATTTCCTATTTTTTTATACCCGAACAATATTTCATTGCATTTATATACCTCAACTTCTTTATCCATTTATCCATCAAAAGGCATTTAGATTGTTTCTATGTCTTGGCTACTGTAAGTAATGTTGCAATGGACAAGGGGGTGCAGATATCTTTTTGAGTTAGTGTTTTCATTTCCTTTAGAGATATTCCCAGAAGTGGAATTGCTGGATCATATGCTACCCCTATTTTTAAGTTTTTGAGGATCCTTCATACCATTTTTCATACCAATTTATAATTCCATCAACAGTGCACAAGAGTCCTCTTTTCTCCACATACATTCCAGCGTTCTTTAGCTCTTGTCTTGTGTGTGTATGTGTGTGTTTATTTAATTTTTATTTTTAAATTTTTACTGTTGAAAATATTACCGATGTCCCCTTTTTTCCCCATTAACTTCTTCTAGCTTTCCCTGCCCACCACCCCATCCCACCACAGGCCTTCACCACCCTATTGTGTGTGTCCCTGGTTATGCATACATGCATACAAGTTCTTTGATTGATCTTTTCCCATCCACCCGCCCTCCCCTGCCTTTATTTTTTTTTTTTTTATGATGGCCATTCTAACAGGCTTGAGGTGATATCTCATGGTGGTTTTAATTTGCATTTCTCTAATGATTAGTGATGTTGAGCATCTTTTCACATACCTATTGGCCTTTTGTATATCTTTGGAGAAATGTCTATTCATGTCCTTTGCCCATTTTTAAATTGGGTTATTTATGGCTCTGTTGTTTTTTTGTTTTGTTTTTTGCCATTTAATTGTATAAGTTCTTTATATATCTTGGATATTACTCTCTATCAGATAAAGAGTTTGTAAATATTTTTTCCCATTCCATAGGTTGTATTTTCACTTTGTGAATGGTTTCTTTTGCTATATGGAAGCTTTTATAGTTTGATGTAGTTCCACTTGCTTATTTTTTATTTTGTTGTGATTTACGTATCATATCCAAAAACATCATTGCCAAGACCCATGGTTTCTTCTAGGAGTTTCATGGTCTCAGGTCTTATGTTTAAGTCCTTCATACAGTTTGTGTTCATTTTTGTGCATGGTGTAATATGTGGGTCCATTTTCATTCTTTTACATGTGAATATTCAATTATCCCAATACCATTTATTGAAGAGAATGTCTTTTCTCCAATGATTATTCTTGATTATCTTGTCAAATATTAGTTGACTTTATATTCTGGGGTTTGTTTCTGGGCTCTCAGTTCTGTTCCATTAGTCTATGTGTCTATTTTTATGCTGGTACCACACCATTTTGATTACCATAGCTTTACATATAGCTTCAGGGCAAATGACTCCACCGAGTCTGAAAAGAGCAATACAAATTAACACGGCCCACAGGCCAATGATCTATGAGAAATGAGAAAGACCTATAGACAAGTGAGGTGTGATTTTGTTTAACAGTGAAAAGATCACTATGTTTAATGTCAGAATAAGAGATATGGGAAGAGTCTTAGGTATAATTGTATGGCTTTATTGTCTATCCATTTACTGCAAACTGGGTAAAGATAGAAACCATTTCAGCTTTGACTATTTTCATATTACATTTCTTTAACAGAATAAATGGGGGAATGTAAACCTGTTATTTTGCATGTCCAGCATTCACTTTACATTTATCTCAAAGGACATACAGGTTTTCTTTTCTCAGCCCACCTGTTTCAGGTGAGGCTAATAATCCCAATCCTTTACAGTTGATTAATGGTGTGTTATATGTTCTGATGCAAACTCGTCAGCATATTCCATCTCTCTACTATAGCATATAACCCAAAAGAGATCAGGGAAACTAAATTCCAGGGATTTGGGGAAACTTTTAGGCTGGGATTCTGGGTTGTAAGAAAACCCATATATTTTGCAGACTACCAAAGAGTAAACTCCTTCTTGAGAATGAAGTTAACATAGATTAACAAAGTGTCTATGATAAATATTCTAAAGCACACTAGAGATAAGAGATAGTGGGTACACATTCACACACTCACGTGCAGGGCAGAGAGATGAAGAAAAAGATACAGAGAAAGTATTCTGGTAACATTGGTTTGTTTTAACCATTCTTGAACCTTGGCTCCCTGTACAGATAAGTTACTTTTTTATTCTGAAATCGTGTGTTTTTTTATTCTCACCAGAGAATTTAAGTTTTGAAAGAGAGAGAGAGAGAGAGAGAGAGAGAGAGAGAGAGAGAGAGACTTTGATGTGGGAAAGAAACATCAATTTGTTCCCTTCCCTTCCTCCTCAGCAGCATGCATCCCAACCAGGGACCCAACTGCAACCCAGGTATGTACCCTGAGCTGAATCGAGTCCACAACCTTTTTGGTGTGTGGGATAACGCTCCAACCAACTGAGCCATCCAACTGGGGCTCAAATTATTTTGAAATGGGTTCATTTCATTCATGACTAAAAGAGTTAGCAATACACTCTTTCTTGTACAGATGAAGAAACTAAAATTGAGAGAATGGAAGTGACTTATACTTTGTTAGGCCTAATATTTTATAGTATCCATGGCCCCTAACTTCCAGATCTTTACACCATGCCAGGCTAAAAAAATAAAAACTTTATTTAATAATTACTATGCTTATTAAAGACATGGAATATTAAAAGGGATACCTATCATTTTATATTTAAGCTAAGATATTAATTTTCTTGAAGAGAACCAAACAACTACTTCTCCAAGATGCACCCCATTTTCTCAATTATGTTCCTACAAAGATGAGGCAGAGTTTGATTCTCTGAGTTCATTTGGCCATTTAGCTTTCTGCTGAGATTGCCCAAAGAGGGCCAATTGTGCCCAAAGGATAGTCTAAGAAATAAATTAAGTAAAATTACTCACTGAAATTCTTATTACCAGAAACAGAACTTGTCCATTTGGCAGGTAATTTGGAGTAATGGTTAGTAATTGATAGCAATTTCTAGTAATTAAATTCTGAGCCATTTCTTTATGTAATATTGGTTTCTCTTAGTAAACCCCATCCTAAGAAAAGAAATTAGTGGTTGATGGCCATGTCTGATATCTAAATGCTTTACAAAGCAGAGGAAATACAGAATTAAAGAGAAAGTGGCTAATGTACAGGGTTGAATTGCCTAAGTGGTTTTGTACTGAAGAAAATATCTCTGATTATGTGATTAAAAATTTTGGGATTGAGTAAAAGGAAAAAAGAATACATACATGGACTACATTAGGTCTTTAATGAATACGAATTTCCAGGAAATGTATTGCCTTTAGAGTTCACTCCAAAATCTTCATACTTTTAAAGGGGAAATAGTTTAAATCTATTAAAAGGTTCTAAGACACTTGGGACCATTATTCTAATTGTCATTGCAATAATTTATGGATCACAAGATCAGAGTGGAATTTCTGGTTCTAGAATGGAGTTTCCCTCCTGGGATCAAATTCGTAGCCAGGATTATCTGTATCATGTATTGAATATTTTATAGTTAAAGGATTCTATATAATCACTGAACTGTCTTCATTCTAAGCTCTGATTGGCTTAAATACCATTAATCTATTTCTTCAGAAATAAGTTTAATTTGATGGTTTGTAAGAACATACATCACAAGATACAAATTTTCAAATCAGGTATTTTGTTTCCTCTTTGGAGTGCTGACCACTGGATCTACCTTCATCTCCATTTATATCTTTTTGGTTCCTCCCACATTTCTGTCCCTTTTTCCAGTGTATCTTGCAACTGTGGCTTCTTATGGGGTATTGTATACTGTTATTTCATTACCTACTTCTTAGGTTGTTGTGTGTTTTTTTTCTCTTTTGCAAAAGCCCTTTGAAACCCTAAAAATGTAAGTGTTCTAAAAATTCAAGTGCTATAATGTTCAACAATTAATATCTCATATTGAGAAGTTTGAAAGGTCCCTGAAGAGCAACTTTAAGCATTCATTCCTTCTAAGAAGTAACAGGAAATTTACATATTAGTAATTTAAAATCCTAAATATTTTAAAGCACATAAATAAAGCAATCGGTAGTTAACAGGACATGCCAGAACTACTGTGAATCAGTGATTATGGATAGATATAAAACCATTTTTTACTAAACTTTCTTCATAATATGAGTATTTGTGGTCTGGGTCACTCATTGAAATTGTCAGCTGAATTCCTTTCAGTCTCTAAATATCTGAAAGAAAATAATATTGTGGCACCATCAGTAAACTGGGATGACTTTGAAAGACAACCAAGGGGGAAGAGCCTTGGAACCCATGAATCCTCTTGGGTTATTGATCTATTTAAATGCATGTGGTTGAGCTATAATCAAAATGTAATGACCTCACCTGTCATTGAAACCAAGCAACTGTATTTAGGTCAGGAGAAATCTAGTTACATGACTGCCCTGAAAGGCAAAAAACACATATTTAAACATATATAAATATTTATTTATAAAATTATATATATTTATTTATTAAAAACATGATCAGCTCTACAAAAAATTATGGAGTAAAGGAACCTATCTTCTAGAGTCTAACTATTTTATACCTCCTATTTTACAACTCTTTTACCTTTTTCTGCAATAGCTTAGAGCAGTGGTCAGCAAACTCATTCGTCAACAGAGCCAAATATCAACAGAACAACGATTGAAATTTCTTTTGAGAGCCAAATTTTTTAAACTTAAACTTCTTCCAATGCCACTGCTTGAAAATAGACTCACCCAGGCCATGGTATTTTGTGGAAGAGCCACACTCAAGAGGCCAAAGAGCAACATGTGGCTCACGAGCCGCAGTTTGCCGACCACAGGCTTAGAGTATCTACACTGCTCTAACCCAGCTAGCCCCCTCCCACAGCCTCACTTCCTTTAGCAATATTGTGTATTCTGAACCAATTACTCCTTTCTCTTCATAGCAAATAGTTGGGGATACTGTTTCATAACTGACAGCAATTCCTAATAATAATAGGAAATTATAGCGAACAAAAATGGGCTCCATGGCCAGGCATTTATATTGGGATCTGTCGTCTCAGGTCTGCTATCTGTGTAACCTGAGAAAATTGCTTTATCTTTTTGAGACTCAGTTCCTCCCTCTCCTCAGCTCCCCCCTCTCCTTCCTTCTTTCAGTTCTTTGTCTTTCTTACTATAAAATGAAAATGAAAATCATCATGTGATGTTATATTGAAAAAATGTGATTAAGTCTGAAAAGAACCACACTCAGCTAATTTTACTTAACTTTTCACATTTGTATTTAGCAAGGTATCAAGGAAAAATTGCATTAGTTATACTATATGATATTTATTGATGGCTTACTATGTATTAACCGTCTTTCAAGGCCTATTGTAAGTGTTGCCCTCTCCCTAAATTATTTAATAATATACTCAGCATTATCTCTTTTTCCTTCGGTAATTTTAACACTTTTTGTGTGTTGTGAATTTATTCATATTTGTATTTGTGTAACTTACTTTTCTTTAAAAAATATAACTTCTTGAAAATAATACTCCATATGGATATCTTTTTATCTCCTGTCTAGTCACACAATTTTAATGTAGAATTGTATTAAGCTAAAGTAAATTGAGTCAAGTTGAATTTAAAGACATGAATAAATAATATCATGTTGAGGTGTAACTTCTTTCACATACTTACACAATCACACATGTGAACACATCCTATAATGGTGAATTCATGAAACAAAAATTAGTTGCTAAAGGAAATGTTTTGGATGCGTCTAAGTGGTGGGGCAGTATCCTAACTTACATTCCACAAATTACTTTTTCAACTGTTTTAACTCAGACTCTTCAATTGGCATTGCAATATGTCAACCTTGGTCATTATATTATTTTTTATATATCTATTGATTTTTTTTTTTTTGCGAGACAGAAAGGGAAACGGAGATAGAGATAGAAACACTGATGAGAGAGAAACATCGATTGGCTGCCTCTGCATACCCCTTACTGGGGACCAAACCCAAAACCTGGGCATGTGCCCTGACTGGGAATGGAACTGGCAAACTCTTGGTGCATAGGATGACACTCAATCCACTGAGCCACACCAGCTGGGCAAATCATTATATTCTTTTTGTTTATAAAGCACACACATCTTTTTTCAATTACTACAATATATACACTTCAGGAACTCTGTGAAAGAAAGAAGTATAGGGAGAGCAACTTTGCCATCATGAAAAGTTGTTATTGAAGTTACAATGAAAAATACTGATCAGAGCATTTTATAATGAATTGCAAAGTAAAGTCTTGGAATTCAGAGTCAAGGAAACAGTAATTTCTCAGGGAAAAGAGTAGGATTTCTATTATCTCTCTATATAAAAGCCTAAACGATCATTATGACCGAAACTACCAGAATGACCTGCCTACCAGTTGCTATGATGCACACTGACCACCAGGGGGCAAACACTCAACACAGAAGCTGCCACCCTGGTGGTCAATGCACTCCCACAGCCAACTTCCCACAGTCCCTCTTCCATCCCTACCCCCCAGTTGGCAGGCCCCAATTGGCCCTGATCGCCAGCCAGGCCTAGGGATCCCACCTGTGCACGAATTCATGCACTGGGCCTCTAGTTAGCTTATAAAAACCATGTAAGCATTTGTGCTTCTCTAACTTCTTTTGCTAAAAGTCAGAGCTTAATTTAATGTTCAAGTAACTTACTACCCTATCCTCATTTTTTTGTATAGTCTGTTTTTGCTCACCAAGGTTTCAACATTTGTGATATCTTTGCCTTCTAATAAACTATATCAACTCTTTCATGGAGGTGCACAGAGAAAAGATCATAAGTAAGTGAATGCAATGCTTACTCTTTTCCAAGTCCCTACCTTCGCTGTTAAACTGAATACTTTTTAACAACTCTGGTAGACATTGTGATGCACTGCCAGCTATTCCTTAAATGAAGTACTTGCTACCCGGCTCATAGAAAAAATTGGTAAAAGCCTCCTGCTGTCTGTCCCTTCTGGAACTGCCTCAGTGGTAGAGAACTGCATTATCCAAGATCACCTTTCTTCCTACGACAGCCTACAAACAATGACGAATCATTGAGAGAGTACAAAGTCCAAGTCATCTCAGCACAACTTGGGACATTTGTCATTTTGAGTGCCCAATGTGGTTGTATAAATTTGTCATTGGGTTTTCATTACAGAATAAATTCTCCTTCTCCTTAATTCTGCTTTCTTACACTCTCTTCCATAAGTTCTGATTCCAAAAACACTTCTTGGCAAAAATGTTATACACTAAATTCCATCTCAAAGACTTCTTATTAGAGAATAGAACCTCCATCAGTTGTTACCAGGGACCTGTTTAATTGATAAAACTTTCACTGGTATTAAATTGGACCGATATTATGCTATAAAGGAATATATTAGTTGGTTCAATGCATGAAAAGAAATAAGGGGGGGAGGGAGAATAATGTTTATTATAGCAATTGATTTGAATGACTATGAAACTCTAGTGATGTTCTGAACAAGATAACAAGTACCTAAGAACAGAAAGCTAAATTTGAAAGCCAGAGAGGGACTCTCTGGTAGCATACATAGGACCTCTCATTGTCTGCAGAGTGAGCAAAAAGGAAGTTGAGCACCAGGTCAAAACTCCCAATCAAAGAAGACTGGCTTTGCTAAAGTCAGGATTTTGGTTGGCAAAATATGAGACACCACCAAATAAGTTGGAAATGTTGAGAATGATATCCACAAATATATAGAATCTCCATATTCCCCTAAATCTTCTGAGTCTGCATAAGTGGCATAAATATTTCTGTTTAAAGCTAGCACTTCCCTCTTACTTGAAGATGATTCAGACAACATTCAGAACCACATGTGTCTCCACCCCCCTCCCCATTTTGTTCTGCAGGTCTGTAACCAGTTAAGTCACATTCTAAACTAGCTATGGAAGTGATGAGAGGTACAGTGAAAGTTGTCCTGTCACTTGGCATTACAACCTGGAAGACCTTCTGGTATAAGAGGTGTTGATATAAAAGATGCCATTTAGATACTATGGAAGGCACTAAGGAAAGAATCAGAACACAATTGCTGGGGGTTTAGAGCAAGGCCATACTATCAGAATTGTATGCCTTTTTAGAAATAATTCTTGACATACTATTGGATCTAGTATAGATGAAGGGTATGACGATGGGGTATCAAGTCACAATTGAGCCACAGCTGCTGGTCATGAACTAGGAACTGTCAAACCCACTAAGTTATAAAGTGGGAAGAATCCTTTAACTATTGATTCAGGGTTCTAAGTAGTACATCTGGGATTAAGATCAAGCAGAATCAGAGGGTCCATGTGAACTATGCAAGCAGATTTCCAAGTCCCCCATGTCATTCACCAGGTTTGCCCCAGAACCTCTTTACCAGATCACAGCTGTGGCCATATAGGGTACCCTTCCTTACCCAGCTAATGGAGGAAGACAAAGCACAAGATTGTTTCATGAGTGTCAATTCAGTATATGGGTACAATCTGAAATAGGGCAGCAGCTGCATCACAGGCCCACTCAAGGAGGACTTTGAAAGAGAGTAAGGAGAAAACATTCTCCCAATAACAGAGTCTCAGATGGAGCACTTGGTTATACATGTTGTGTAGAAATATAAGCGACACAGTTTTAATATATCCGGATTCAAACACAGTGACAAATGGCTTGGCCAGGTGATCTAGGGCCTGTATGAAGAAAGATAGGTGAAAATACAGGAAAAAAATAGCTCTGGGAGTAGAGGCATATAGAATGGGCATATGGAAGAGATCATGAAGCATGAAAACATTTGACTTGCATGCTTATACTCACTAATGGGTAATAACTATGAATAGTGTCAGGTGGGCACTAGATTTATCAAGGTATTCAATTTTTAAGTTATATAAATGCATAATCACTTTCTATACCTGAAACCAATGTAATATTGCATGGCAACTGTAATTGAAATTTTAAATAAGTAAATAAATAATTAGGAGTACATTTATTAAAAAAACTTTTGTCCCCTACCACTGTCCCTTAGTACTCAGTAATTCTTAGCACCAGGAGTATAACGGAGCAATTAACTTCTGACAGTGGTATAAATGTAGGCTTGTTAAAACAAAGATTATTAATATTCCCTCATGTTATCACCCTGACCTAACTTAATCAACCGTAAAGTACAACAACATAGAGACCTGTAATTTTGTGGTTTAGATGAAATGTCCAAAGAAAGAGATGGGGGTGGGGGGGGAGAGGGAGAGAGAGAGAGAGAGAATTAGAGCCTAATAAAGTGAAATGCAGTAATCATATTGCATTTTCTTATTTAAAATATATGGTACACTCAATGAATTTGCATGTCATCCTTGCGCAGGGGCCATGCTAATCTTCTCTGCATCATTCCAGTTTTAGTATACATGTAACCAGAGTGAGCATGCATTAATCATATTTTAAAGAGCTGGAGTTTTGCATTTTATTTTAAAACCAATAGCTACAATGATACTGTAATGATTGTGATAACTTCTTACACTCTGTGATGACATTGTGCTCATAATAGATGGTTATTAAAATTCCAGAAGCCTCAGCTCTAGCTGATCTTTGGGAAAAAAAAAAAAAAAGAAGGACCCTCTCTTGCCTTTTCAGCTATAAAAAAACCCAAAAATAGTTAATGTGTCAGTGCAATTTAGTGCCCTTATCTGTCTTGGAGGTGGTGTTACGGCTGAAGAACTGTGCTTCTCTTACATGCATTTTAGAGAAGCAAGATAAATCTGCCAAGTCAAGGAGAGAAATGGGGTATTATTGGGAAGAACATCAGCTTTTAAGACTTGAGTTCAAAACTAAGTTTTGTCTCTGATGTGCTATTGAACTCAGTAAGTCTTAACTTCTCTGGACTTCTCTGTTTCCTCATCTATAAAATAGAGATAAGATGGTAACATCATTGGGTTCACTTCTTTACCCCAGAGGATGGCATATAGTAGGTGTCTATGTTTAAATGATGGAGTAATTATATTAGACTAGAGGCCCAGTGCATGAAATTCATGCACTCTGTGGGTGGGGGTGGAGGGGGTTTCTCAGCCTAGCCTGCGCCCTGTCACAGTCCAGGAGCCCTTGGGGGATGTCTGACTGCTGGCTTAGGCCTGTTCCCACAGGGGGAGCACTGCTAAGAATTACTGAGTATTAAGGGACAGTTGTGGGGGACAAAGGTTTTCTTTTCTTCTTTAATAGATGTACTCCTACTTATTTATTTATTTATTTATTTAAAATTTCAATTACAGTTGCCATGCAATATTATATTGGTTTCAGGTATAGAAAGTGATTGTGCATTTATATAACTTACAAATTGATCACCTTGATAAGTCTAGTGCCCACCTGACACTATTCATAGTTATTACCCATTAGTGAGGAGCGGGGAGTAGGCCTAAGCCATCAGTCGGACATCCTTAGTGCTGCCACAGAGGTGGGAGAGGCTTCTTCCACCGCCACTGGGCTCACCAACCATTAGCCCCCTTCTGGCTGACCGATGCTCCCCCTGTGGGAGCGCACTGACCACCAGGGGGCAGCTCCTGAGTTGAGTGTCTGTCCCCTGGTGGTCAGTGAGTGTCATTGCGACCAGTCATTCTGCTGTTCAGTTAATTTGCATATTAGCCTTTTATTATATAGGGTAATTATGTAAGATATATTAAGTATCCAGCACATAGTAGGAACTGAGTAAATGGTGGCCATTATCTTTTTTTTTTTTTTTTAATGTATCAGTTACTACTATTTATTGGTTTTGGGTCAGCAATATTTCTGTGAGGGAAAAAGTAAAGCTATTTCAAAAAGTCAAATCACACACACAAATTAAAAAACAAGGGAAAGATCAGGTCAGAATCAATTGCTTTGTATGTATATTGCTGTAAGCTAATTATTTAATTCATGCTTTTCCCCCGTTTAATTTTTTTCCACTGCAGGATCAGACTGTTAATACACTTAATGAGGCAAAAAAGCATTGCAGTATATCTGAGCAATTAAAACCCCGCCATTCAGACACTAATAAAACCTGCAATTGTCTCCTTTCTGCCTGGAAGAACAACTTTATAGTTTATTGAACAAGTAAGATTTGATTCAGCTCTAGCTCTTCTCTTAAAAGTCACTGTACTTTGCTGTCCTCACCTAATTCTTTGCAAGGATTTTTTTTAGTAGAAAGGAACACAGTCAATATTATCAGGATGTATCCAGGTTCAGTGCATTCTTCACGCATAAGTGCTATTTGCGATCATCCCAATGAAACAGGCTCTCTTACTTGCTGCTCTTTGCCAAAATTTGCTCTTGTTTCCTTTCCTCAATATGAAACAAATCGGGTAGCATGCAGGGACAGCTATGATGTTTACTCCATTCTATATGTTGCATTCTATCCTGGTAATAAAGTCACCTCCTTTACCAGACCATTGGACTGGCAAATCCTCGCCTCATCTAAGCATATATATATGATAAAAGGAGAATAGAGAATATGAATGGGCCTGCTTTTATATTGAACTTTCTGATTGACTTGCCCTGGGCAAGTACCTTTGCAGTACTGTGTACAGTTCTGCATTCCCTGGCCTAAAGGGTGTCTGGGAAACTGCAGAGGAAGTTTAGAAGAGTGCCATAAATTGACTAAAAGTGTAGAGATAAAGATAATGGAGCTGGACTTCTATTTCCAATGAAGCAGGCTGCAAGAGGGATTGTGCAGTGTGTGAGTAAAGAAATGTCTCAGGAAATGGTGACAAGTGCTCTGTGTTCTCTGAGCAGAGTAGAAGGAAACAGGTTTAAATGGCAGAATAAAGGGCTTGGTAAGGGTTGTTCATAGCTAAATGGGTTCTCTAAGGATGGCGTTTCCAGTTACTTTGAGTGAACTAGGTTCTTATCTGCCCTAGGGATTTGAGGAGATCTGTGTAGCCTGTTTCCTTCTCCGGTGGCTTTTAATCCTGTGGGTACAGTATCTGTGCAGAGAAAAATAAAAACAAAAAGAATATGGGGAAAAGGAGAAGAGGAGGAGGAAAAGAGGTACATTGAACTCCTTCGATCCACCAGCCAAAGCCATGCTGTCCTCAGTGGCCAAGACGGTTAGGCATCCTATCTCACACCATCTACAGCAAATGCTTCAGGTCTCCGAAAAAGCAAGCAGCCCAACTCCGTGTGACATAAAACAGCACCCACTAACAAGGAAATGAACCTCATTGTCATTCCTCAGGCTGAAAAGAGCTCCTGACACAGAAAATTATGTGAACATTAAAAAAAGCACACATACAAGCAGCATGTTTACACACTCCTCTATTAATATCAATTCAGGATGGAAGACAGGCCTCTAGAAAGCAGAAGTGCCTGAAATTACCAATCAAAAGTAGCACTGTCGAAATCTCTCTTCTCTTCTAAAGATAAGCAAACATTTCAATAGCAGCTTCATAATGACCACGTCTTTTCAGCCACAGCAGGTTGCCTCCTGGTCCCCACAGGAAAATGACAAATGAATGCTGTTTAATATTTTGCTTGAACAGTTTTTTCTTTCAGAACTATTTGCAATACGATAATGAGAAGAGCATAGCTGCAGAGAGTAGCGTTTTGTAAGGATGACTACCTTTCTAGGGCATATCATCTGATACACACTTTGTTTATCCAGAGTGAATTCAGTGGTTAAAATGATTAATTGAACCCATTTTGGGTTACTCATATCAGCTCTTGCAAGGGAGATGATTGCTATTTTTTTTCTTAGTGACTCATACAAAGACGCCAGCAGTATTCTGGCAATAACAAAATGACATTTCTAAATTTAGCAGTTCATAAATCTTTTAAGATGCCAACCACATTGAGTTCTCCCCTCCCCCAGGCTCCTCTCCCAGAACTTGCTCATATGTGCAAAAGACCTAACTGTGTATGGAGACAAGAAAGAGACTTCCTCAGGGTGTATCTCTCTGTTCCTCCCTCAATACCTACCAACACCTCTATGCACTCTGATCGGAGCAATGTGTATATTTCCCAAGTGATAGCTTTTATTATCCCATTAAGATGCTAACCCTGTCTGGTATAAACATACACAGAATATGTTCATGTTTCCAAAAGAGTCCAACTCAATGAATTATTTTCAGGGGGCACTGTGGAAACAAGCAAATTTTCTCCTGTACTTCTTTTTCTGTTATCTACTCTGTGACATGAAATATGCAGTGATTTCACAACCTCAGGACATAAAATTTTATTTGCTTTTATCATTTTCTGTGGTTAACATAAGGCACTTACAAAATGTATCTGCCCTGCTGATGTCCTTTCGCCCATTGTTCTGAGGCTTCAGGCCACCATTGCCATCCAGAACTTTTACCAACATATGACTCACACAGATAGTGTGCAAACAAGGGAATGTAAGAGAGTTAGAGTTGGTGTACTGAGCATCCAAACGGCTATAAAAAGGGATTTTTGAGCAAAGAGACATACAGGTATTATCTTTAAATAGTTAGCTAATTTTAATCCTTTTCTCTCAAACCTCATCACCATGTAGATCTTCCCATCATTGAATGAAAGAGCACATTGATTACTTTCCATCTACTTGCAATGACTTTCTACAAGTACACATGATAATTTTTTTGCCTCTCTTCCATTTTTCTTCACAGACCCTGTTTAAAATATAACTCTTCACAGGTCAATTACAACAACATTATCATTTAAGAGTAAATGCAATCAGCACATATGAGATGAGCACATCAAAAGATCAAAATTAATAAGAAAATTCTTTACAAAAGCTGAGATGTAGAAACACAAAGCTTTATTTAAAGTAGGGAAGATACATTTTGAGATTGTATATCCTTATGTCAAGGGATTCTCAGTTATTCTCTTTTTCTTTTGTCTGGTGTGCTTACTGTTTATATTACACAAAACAGAATGTTCCATATTTGGAGCAGTTGAGCTGAACACACAATTCTTGACTTAGGTTATCTGAGAAAAATTTTTTCAAAAAAAGCAGGTAGTGTGACTTATGAGGCCTGGTGACTACTTAACTAAGTAGCTCCATGAAAAGCATGCAAACTCTACTGAATCTACTGCATTCCTTTGCCTCTTCATCAATAAGGTATTTGGAAAACCATATCTACTATAAAAATAAAGGCATCTTAGTCAAGTGTCCCTTCTGGCTTAGGAAAAAAATGCAATCAAATTTTCAATTGGGTTAAAGATAATGGTTATCAGTATAAAGCAATGAGGTCAGATTCTACTTCTACAAAGAATTAGATAATTTTCAGGCTCCCTTTTGAAGATCTACTAGGGATAAATAGAATTCCCCATTATTTTTAAATACAGAATGTAGAGGATATGTCCAAAATCTACATCTTTAAGGTGATTATTTGCTGTTTTGCTAATGAATTTATGTCAACAGTTCAACTAAAATTAACACCACTTCCCTCTACCCCCATTTTCTTGATCTTTAAACATGAAAAAGGCAAAGTTACCTTAACTTTTTCTTTGTTGTTCTTACATCTCAAGATGTACACATCTATCCCATTATTCATGGTTTTTAGGTATTGATGGATTATAGAGAATGTAGAAACCGTGGATCAGTTTCCTTTATAACAATTGGTTCACTGACTTCCATCTCAAAGCAACGTACCAAATAACGTGTTGGATATTAGCAGTGCAGTGACTGTGTACTTTTCTTCCTTTTTTCTGTTTATAGTCTATGGTGGTTTCTGCTGTGAAATAGTAATTTGGTTTTTCATTAACCAGAAACAAACCTTCCTACTTCCCTCCCTTTCATTCTCCCTTGAGAGAGAAATATTTTTGGCTAGATGGTCTCTTTGTTGATATAGGACTTTAAGTGGAGATTACTTTTTTTGTTTACGAGATCTCTGTATAAAGATGGTAACCCATCAGCTAGGTCTGTGTGGGGTCAGGGGGAAAAGCACTGGCTCAAGTTTCAGGTGTTGATGGAAAGCTAATGTCACAGGAAACAATGATATGACAAGCTGGTCTACATTGATGAAACAGCCATTTTCACTAAAGCTAACTTTAGTAAATATGGGCAGCAGAAAAACTAAGCTTCAGGTCAGTTCTAGCCTCTGTCCCCAGATATTACATTTGGCTCTAGAATTCTAGGAAAAGCAAATGTTCACTCTGCTCTGGATACAATGTTAATATTTACTGGCCGAATTGCAATTTATTTAGGCTCCAACCCCTTTAGACTCAAAGCTTTCAGAATAACCAAGGAAATAGGTGGACATGACTTGTCATGACCAAACTCATCAATAAACAGGAAGGCAAAATTCCTTCTACTTAGACAGATGTTGCAAAGCAAATGTGTGAAGCTAGTGTAATTTTGTTTTTTCTTTATTACAACCATGATGAATACTACTGTGTTGCAGAAATTCTAAACCTGCACAGTGCAAAAAATAAATAAATAAGGACTTTAATCTGCTATAGTTATAATGTGCATCACAGACCTTTCTTGCTCTTAAAAATGTTACAGCCTTTTCCTTTAAAATGTGAAATCTGAGATAATTAAAAAGTAGCTGAGGGAGCTACTCAAACTCTAATATCTTTCCTTTATAAGAAATAGGACCAACAACCTCTCATGAAATTAACCATAAATAAATAAAAATTTAAAGTTCACAATACTGACAAATTACTTTAGTTAACCTCACGCCAGTATCTGAAGTGAGAATTTAGTTCATAGCACACGCCTGCTTTGTGTGGTGAAAGGTAGACTAACTGATATGTTTAGGAAAGCAGGGGTGTGAAAATGCTTCTTATTAATTAAAAAAAAAAAGACCTAGAAGAGACTTTAGAAGCAATCTAGAGCAACAGTTCATCTTTAAGATAAGCAAAGTGGAACAGAGGGAAATCAGTGATCTGCATGTATCATCTAACTGTAAAACAGTTATTTAACATCTATAGCTTAACTTGAAAAGTTACAATGTAAAATGGAATAATTCAATGTCCATAGAAGTTATTAGTAACATAATCTTGCCTTCAAATTAGAATATGAGAGAGAAAATGCTTTAGAGCTGAACAAAGTAGTCATCTCCTCATTCAGAAAACCTGACCAGAGTTACCAATCACATCTATAAGTGGGAGCCACTCTTTCATTCTGGATTGGTCCAACGGCATAGAAAAAGGAGAGGGCAGTTGTCATCTGTGACCATCCATGCAATGCCCAGGAAATGAACATCTTGTCAGGAAGACCTTTAAATTCTTGATTTGATGTCCTGATCAAATAACCACATGCTATAGAAACGGATACAATGGGTTCTCAAAGCCTGAACAGGACACATTTTGCTAACTATTAATTTAGATGCTATTGTTGATGTTGATTCACATAGCTTGTATTCGACCCATTATTCAAGAAATAAGCTGTTCTCTTTTTAAAGTCCTGTCTTCACCTATTTTGTATCAATGAGTGCCAGAATACAGAATTTTCAGGTGCATTGCTGAGAAAAGCTTTGTAAATAGCTTTGTGAAGATATGATATAATCTTCACTAAAAAAGTAAAGTTGTCCACTTTACTTTTTTAGTGAAGATTATATCATATTTATTAACTCAAATGCTGTAGTCATCGAATTTCTTAAGGTAGATTCATTTTTGTTCTTGCTTACTATCACATATGCAAAGCCACTTATCTCAGAATAACTAATCTTCCTTTCTCCCCCACTCTGCATTCTTCATAAGACATATTTCTATTGGTAGTAATGTTTTCATGTTATTGTTATCTCCTGACTATAAAAACGAAATTACATGCCAATGGAGCAAACTTTTCACTCTGCACATAAAAGTTAATGGCTTTTAAAACTCCATGAGTTTCAATCAGATAGTTTTGTAGCTAACATTAAGTTGGCTTCTTGGATGGTTGACTTAGAATGCCGATTACCCAACATGATGATGCCAATTCAAGTAGAAAACTGAAGTGATAATTACAATTCATCAATAGTTACCTATGAATAAACTATAATTACAGAAAAAGGTATGATCTTTCTCTATCCTAGATGTACACTTAATGGGAAATATAAAAATGTTATTGTTTCACAGTGGCTATTAATTTTATGAACTATAGTAATGTTTGAAAATATTACAGATATATATAAAAAATAAAAGGGTGTTTTTTAATAGTTAATAGTTAATATTAACTATGAAATATTACAGAGATAAATATTATAGAAAATATTACAGAGATAAATATAAAAAATAAAAGGGTGTTTTTTAATAATTAATAGTTAATGAAACATTAACTATTAAATGTTTTAAATAATATAACTTTATATTTTGTAGCTTCTGTCTGTTCTAAAGCTTTTACTTTATTTTCCCTTTCAATGACCTTAATGATAATTATATCTGATCTCATCAAATAACTTTATGTGAATTATATAGTCAATTTCCATCATACTTCCCAAAGGAGTTGTAAATTTGGGCATCAGGTCTTGTTGATTCCTCAGAAAACTGTGGAACTGGTTTCTTTGTAACCCAAATGGAAAAAACAAAGATACTGTGCAATTACAGCCTTCTACCGTTTTAGAAGACAGTAAAGGACAGGCACTCAGAGTTAATCAGCAGAAATATGACTGGATAAATACCATTTTAAAGAAACAAACTTAGGCAAAGTGGTGAATCAGTTATTCTGACATTGGATTACGTGACGGAAGGGTATAGAGAAACTTTAGTAGGGAGTAAAATAAAAATAAAAATGGGATATGACTAATACATGTTTTGTGTTTGCTTAAAATCAGTCTCTTTAATGCATAACATAATTTTTTAAAAAATGACTATAATTTACAGGTGAGTTCTTTTGTTTTGTTCTTTGTTGGGAAGTTGGTACTTAACAGAAGAAAAATCTCAGAAAATTATTTAATTTCAGTCAAAAATTTTTTTATTTTAGTATAAATTTTATGTGTTGTTGAATAAGAAATGAGATTGTTAGATTAGTTGACAATATTTTTTTTAAAAAGCCTGTTAAAAAGAAAGCAAAAGTACTTTAAGAAAATGGCATTAAAATTATTTTGTTACTTTTTACTATCAATCAGTGCTCTACAATACTATTACTTACTTATATTTTTTCTTTTTTTATTTACAAACAAAACCTTTATATGATTAAACCTAAAAGAGGTAGTTTTCTATTAAAATTTGGTATTAGGATGGATGAGGATACGATCCGGGGATAAATTACCTGTGATGAAGAGAAGGGGAGAATGGGTAAGAATCCCAGCAAAAAGAATCAGTGGGCCAGTAGGCCAAATTGAAGAGGACTGTGTGAAAAGTGGTAGAGTGCATCATCTAAACATTCTATAGTCAGATGAGTCGCTAGTAAATGAAAGTCAGATTGAGATGTGCACTAAGGTTCAAGACCATCTGAGAGAAAGAGGGAGAGGAAGGGAAAGGAAAGGAGGGAGGGAAGAAGGAGGGGAAGAAATGGAAAGAGAGGGGAAAGAGAAAGAAACTAGAATGGTCACAAAAGCTAAACCATTAGAAAATCTCATTAATCCATGATTCTCTGACTAGATGAGGAAAAAACAAATTCGGGGTTCAGGAGGTTGTCAACAGTTGCTATATGGAGCTACTAGTAAATTCATGATGTAGTGTAAATTATCTAGCCTAATTATCAGATAGCAATGGGCCTTGATGTGTCTTCTTTGAGTAAAGATCTTATTTTTCCTGGTCTATCTGGACATCAGATATTCAACTGTGTCACCTGGATTCCCCCATTCTAGGTTAACAATACCTGAAAGGGACTTTTCTTTCAGACTTTACAGTCAAAGGGAAGCTTCACTGAGAATGGTTAAAACAATATTTTGGAAAGAATTGTAAACAATTTAGCAGAGAGGTAAAACACAATGAGCTAGGGTTCGTTGGAGCAACAATTCATCACCGGCAATATAGTAAATATTCTAGAGAACTCTTGGCAGTTGTTCCAGAGGAAGCTACAGGTAGATCTGGGGCACATGGAAAGTAGGGGCAGTATAATTTGAAGGGCAAATTTCAGTGGTGTAGCAAACTATATGTAGACTCATATACATGCACTGTATGTGTAGACTGCATATACGTGGTAGAAAAAAGTAGGTTTACAGTCGTGAGTACGTGAAACACAGACTTTATTCTTGTATTATTATTTATTAATTATTGTATTATTTGCATATGAACAATAATAAACCTACTTTTGTGCACCTTTTTATAATCATAAGCTGAAAATATAAACATTTAAATTTGGGTATTAATTTTAACCCCTAGCCAAAATGGGATAACAAAATTCTCTCTATCATCTCCCTATTTAAATCACTTTTTCATCACCTTGGTTTTGCATTATTCATGAATCTGCTTTAATAACCCATATAGTTCCAATTTGTATTCTAATCATTACTTTTTTGTTATCTCAGCATATATATATATATATATATATATATATATATAACTTTTAGTTATATATTTATAACTTTTAGTGTCTCTGCCATCATTTGTTCATGATCACATTTTCACTCATCAACTAAATATCTGTAGCATTAATTACCATTATTCTTAGGTTTCTACCACACAGAACACTAGTATTCCAGAAAGTGTGTATTCTTCTGATGTCTCTGCAAATACCAGCTATGTATTGCAAAGAAATGATTGCCCAGTTACATTTGAAGACTCTCCTGTGTTTTCTTTAAAACTAGTGACACAGTGCACAGATTCATGCACATTGAAAGGAAATTAATTAGACGGTGGCCAGCAAGGCAGGACTGGGCAAGACAGGCTGGACATGCCCCGGAGCCAACCTCCTGTGGTCCCTCCCCTGCCAGCGGCACCGGGGGTGGCACTGTGGCTCAAAGGGTGTCTGTAGAGTGAGCGGGGTCCCTCTAGCAGGTGGGGTTCCTTGGCCTGGCCTGTGGGGATCGGGCCGAAACCGGCTCTCCCAACATCCCCCGAGGGGTCCCAGAGTGTGAGAGGGCACTCTGCAAAGTTGCTGTTGTACAGGGTGTGATATGCAAATGCAAGTGTGCAGTAAACCAGATTCAGGGCCAACAGTGCCCCAGCAACAACATAACCCATAACAAAGGAGGAATAGCATGGCCCTGCAAAGCATCGGACTCCCTCCTCTCTGGTTTCAGGGTGCGTCACCCGAGAACCACCGCTGCCAAGTCACTGCAGCTCCACAGCTCCTGTGTTGGTCAGTGTGCATCATAGCAACTGGTCAAATGAGCAGAGGGACACTTAGCATATTAGCCTTATATATATAGATAATAGGGATGGATCTGCAGATCTTATTTTGTCAACTAAAGAACAACTATCTGACTTAGTACAATTCACAAAATGAAAATATTCTTTTGTACTGTGCAGTCATCATTAATTCTGTTTTTTGCTCTTTTGCACTATAACACCTTCCATGCCTGCCACAAGATCAGGAGTTCTCAGGTCCCCCTAACTTCTGACCAACTTGCTACATATTTAGGAGTTCCCACAATTCCCTCAGGTTTGAATAGCACTGGAATGACTCAACTCAGGAAAGTGCTATAGTTGTGACTACAGTTTTATTATGAAGGATACAAATCAACACCAACCAAAGAAAGCTCACATAAGGAGAGGCCTGGGGAAGCCCTGAGGGTCCTCTCCCATGGAATCAGGACATGTCACCTGCACAGCATACTGATATGTTCACCAAGCAAAAAGCTCCCCTGAGCCTCAGTTTCCAGAGATTATATTGGAGTTTCATTATGTAGGCACCATTGATTGAATCACTGACCACATGACTGAACTCAATCTCTAGCCTCTCTCTTTTTCCCAGTGGTTGGGCTGATAGCAAGCAGTTCGAAGCCCCATTCCTCTAGTCACAGGAGTGGTCTTTCTGCCATAACCCTATCCTGAGTCAACTTAATAGCATAAACTAAGAATCCACCATAGATCATCTCCTATATAAAAACTCAGTAGTCATTCTAGGGACCCATCATGAACAACAAAGATATTCTTATCACTCAGAAAATTATAAAAGTTTAGAGCCTCTGTCCCAGAAATCTGGAACAAAGACCAGACAAATTCTTTCTTATACAATACACACACACATATGTATACATGTATGTACTTATAGACATATTTGTTTAAATGTCAAACAGCTAAGTACTTGATACATTATATATACTTTTGTAGATACTGAGAAAATAAGAAATGGGCCCTGAACTTGAACTGCGAGTTTGATTACTGAGCTGAGTGAGAGCAGCATGATGCCAAGATTTCTAGTAATGTTAGGTTCTGGGAGGAGAAGTTAAGCATCAGACACCATGAGCAACACAGCAGGACCCCACTGGTCTTGTCCTCCTCACTCTTTCTCTAGCATAAACCTAAGCACAAAGGAGAATGAGGACAGAATTCCATTTTCCCAGTAGGTTTGCTCTCTTTAATTTCATTTCTCTGCATAAGACCAGAGAACTTGCAACTCTGAAAATTTTGATTCACTTAGATTTTATTATGATATAATTAATAGTTAGGAGGAACTTTACTAGACATTTGGAATGAATAAACTATAGCCTAATTATCAGACTAAGAAATTCCTTTTTTTAAAAAAGGTTTGGGTCTCCAAATCACTTAGGAAACCTAAAAATACCATTTTTAATGAATTGTCATGGTGTTTATATATTGAAGCACTCCAAAAGATCTGTAAACTGGAAACTATAAGACTAAAATGAATGTTTTAAAACCATTAGCACATTGAGTTCCTTGTTAATTGTGCAATTTTATATATAGTGAAAATTTAGAACAGCTTATGTTTTGCATGAGATAAGCCCTTTTAAATTTAAAATTCGATTTTATTTCATTGCACTTCTAATTTATTGGTTAGTATTCTGTTAATATATACATTTAGCTTTCAACATTTTTTGCAAATGCCTTTTATTTTTACTTCCCCAAGAGTCTCTAAAACAAATGATGGTGCATAGGCAAGGCACTCCAGCTCCACTTGTCTAACCACAGATGATAAAAGGCATTCCGCAGAGAAAATAATCATTAAAGGATCTTTTACAGTTGGCTGAGGGATTGTTATTATTGGGATGGGAGGGACATTAACTTACACATTACTCACAGCAAAGTATAACGACACATTTACAAGTTAAAGAGGCTTTGCATTCTTACAAGATCATTTTCAACAATACAGGAGAAACAGCTGAGCAGTTTCAGAGTATCTCTTTTTTAAAAATCTGTGTTGGATTTAAGCAAAACTGACTTCTAATAGGTGTTAGGTAGCAGACACAAATGTCCACCATCAATGCAGAACTTATTCAAATATGCCAGTACTGCAACTGCATACCTCTACTTGAATTAACCTGCTTGGGTCCTTGGACCAAAAGGCCTTTTCCAACAGAGACACCTTCCTGATATTCTGGCAAAGGGCAGCCCCAGTCTCTGGTAACAATCCCATCATAATCTCTTGGGT
This sequence comes from Corynorhinus townsendii, assembly GCA_026230045.1. Lineage (NCBI taxonomy): Eukaryota > Metazoa > Chordata > Mammalia > Chiroptera > Vespertilionidae > Corynorhinus > Corynorhinus townsendii. The sequence goes on from JAPDVU010000005.1 coordinate 113,286,347, forward strand.
GGGGGAAGGTGAACAAGTAGGTTAACAGTCAGGTGACTTATTGTTAAACCCTCTTTGGATCCTGTTCTGTTCTCCAATGCCACAAACAGAAAAGATGTATCGTCACGGTAAGTGGTCTTTATCACATAATCCTTGCAAATATTGGGATAATTCAAACTTCACAACTGCTTTTTTTCTGGTTCAAGAATATCCAGGGCTTCTCAAATATGATTGCTCATAGCCCTTGCAGTGTTCTTTTACACCTGTGTCACCCAAATATCCTGCTGGTTTATTTTAGAAGTCAAAGTGCAGAGAGATAAAGAAACTTGTTCAAAGTCATAGATCTAGTAATGAATGAAGCTAGAAATTTAATTCACATTTTCTCTAACACCTCAGCCACTGTTCTTTCTCCTACACTAAGTTTCCACCCTGAATGATTTACAGAATTTCACTTCATCTAAGGTTAATCTAACTTTGCAACCACCAGACAAATGGGATCATCTTGCTTAAGGTTCATTCTATTCTGATTGTGTTGTGGTTGAAAGGTTTTTATTACAGCTCTCCTGCTAGTTTTCCCTAGTTTGAAATAACTCAAGAAATCAGCCCTGTTCAGTTAATGAGCAACGTTTAAAGGAGTGCTTATTACATGCAAAACTCCACTCATTCTCAGTGGAGAGAATGACATATTTATGAACAGAACCATCAATCTTACACTCAGCACAAGTCACACATATGAGGATGTCAGCCATGACACTGTAATCGTATAGATTTGGAAGCACTTCAATAATTTTCTATGTACCACCAGTCCTTTCCAATTCATCCTTATAAGTTGTTGCAATTTTAATTTCTGAAAGCCTAGCTGTAGTCATTCCTAAACACGAAAACTGTCATTCTTTACTTCCTTTACTCCTTCAATTCTCGTCTTTTATTAAATAAGTATAAAACTCCTCATACCATCCAATGGGCAGCTGTTTGAGCCTTTAGAGATGTATACATGTATGTATATATCTCAGTCCTGGATGACTAGGAAGGTGATAATAGTCCAGTGATGTTTTGCATGGCCCCTCCCTATGGTTCAGTTTTTAAATATGTATCACTTTACTGCCCAGACAATTTAGGACCTATCAGAGAGGGTTAAAATATAGTTTATGTTATAATCAGAAGCTTGTGGGGGGGGGGGGGTTAATCCTCACCTTAGGATATGTTTATAGATGAAAGAAAGAGAGAGAGACACCAATCGGTGGCCTCCCTTCCAAGCCCCTACCTGTCATGAAACTCAAAACCTAGATATGCATATGCCCTGACTAGGAATTAAACTCACAGACGTACAGGACAATGCCCCAAACAACTGAGCCACCCAACCAGGGCAGGAGCTTTTTTTTAGTATGCTTCTCAGATTTATTTCTCAAGATGGATCAACAGATGAGAAAAACAATTCTAATTGTGGTGATTTCTTTATGGGAGTTATGGAGTGGGAGAAAAAGGGGAACAGGCATTGCCCTCATTTAAACCTGGATTCTTAATGTCAATCATATATCCTCACTTTCAGCCCACAAGTCATGTTTCATTTGTCTGAATCACAACTGCGGCCAGGGTTTCTATCCATAGTAATCCTGGGACACACAGAAACCAGGCGATGTATACAGATCAACACGTCAGCATTAGTATGTCCAGAGCAAAAGAAAATATTTGATGATTCTATTTTCCTCACACAGGAGTAAGAGCCTGGCTTTGAACTACCAAAGTGCCATCTTTTTATATCAAAATAGCAAAGTCATGGAAATAGGCAAGTAATTAGAGACCCAGAAGGAGGAGAGGAGAAAGGACATGTGACCTAACTTTATATCCCTGCATAGTCAAACCAGAGCAACCTGCTACCATAACACCTTACATTAGCATTACCCTTTATATTTTGCAAAGTATTTTATAGACATTATCTCACTTAGTCTGAATTTTTACTTTTATTTTTTTATTTTTTTATTTTTTTTGCATTTTGATAGCACTGTGATTTCAGAGATGTCCGAATCCTAATTTCCAGAACCTGTGACTACTTTTGGTTACATAGAAAAAGGCAATTTTCATTGCCAATGGAACTGAGAAAGCTGACTTTGGATTACCCAGATGGGCTTAATGTGATTGCAAGGGTACTTATAAGAGGAAAAGGAAGGCAGATCAAGAGACTTGGAGGGAAATAAGACTCTAATAGAAGAGCATAGGAAACTGTAACGTTGATGGCTTTGAAAATGGTAAAAGGTGGCAACAAGCCAAGAAATGTGGGTCGATTTAGAAGTTGGATAAAGTAAGAAAACGTCCTCTATAGCCTCCATGAGGGCACACAGCCCTGGTGGTGCCTTGATCCTAATTCAGTGAAACTTAGGTCACACTTCTGAACTATTGCCTGTAAAATAATAAATGTGAGTTGTTTTGAGACAATACATTTATGGTCTTTTGTTACAGAATTAATAGGAAACTCATACAATAGCCCTAAGAAGTATTCCATCCACTCCCCTCATTTTAGCATCTGTATTCACATATTCTCCCCTCCACTGCATGAGTATTCCTTGAAGGCAGGGTTGCCTTAATCATTTGACATCTTTAAAGCTATAACATTTAGCACAGTATTTAATAAAGAAGCATATAACTGATATAACCTCATGCTTTTTAGTTTGTGAGTCACTTTCAGAATTTTGGTACTGTGCTTTGGTGTTTACATATCAACTCCCAATTTCTGTGATTTCTGAGATTGCCAAGTCCATGTTTCATTCATCTAGTGCCTGGCATATAAAACAAACTTAAAATATATTTGATAAGGAAGGAAGATGAAGGAAGGAAGGATTGTAAATATTTAATTTCAAGTTTAAGTTCACACAACAAGCAATGCCTGCCTAATTCATAGTAGATGTTCTTCATATATTTTCTTAATAATGGTCTAAATTTTAGTTTTTATTAAATGAATGTATATCAAACTTTCTTAAGTTTATTTGATCAGCACATCCAGGAGTATGGCATATATTCAAAGTGGGAAATCACCTATGAGTTGTCAATTTTAGAGTGAAAATTCCAATAAAATGTGAATTATATGATGCCCTAAGATTTTGTGAGTAATTGCTTGTTTTTAACTTAACTTTAATGTTATTAGCAAAGATTAATAATGACCAAACTATTTTTAGACTTGGTACCTGAACTCCTTCCTGCCTCCTAACTCTGCCACAGATGCTGATAAAAATATTTCAGGAAACTTACCTAATAGGAGATTATGGAACCACGTTGTTCCACTACTTGAAATTTTCCTGTTAGCCTCACTTCTTCTTGGGTGTGTTTTTTGTTTTGTTTTATTTTGTTTGGCATGCAAAACTGATTTGTTCCTTTAAATCGCTGGCTTTTTCATAAGATGATCTTATAACCAAGTTTTAAGATGTGTTTTTAAAATATTTTTATTGAATTTTAGAGAAATTAGAAGGGAGAGGGAGAGAGAAAGAGAGAAACATTGATGTGAGAGTGAAACATCCATCGGTTGCCTCCTGCATGCCTCCTGCATGTCTCCTACAGGGAATCAAGCCAGAACCCAGGCATGTGCCATGTATGGGAATTGAACCAGCCACCTTTCAGTGCCTGGGTTGATGCCCAACCAACTAAACCATACCAGCCAGGGCTGATCTAATGTTTTCATCAAATACAGTTACTGATTCACTAGATGCAACTATATTTTTCTTTCTTAGTGGTAAAAACAAAACAAACAAACAACAACATTGAGAGCCTTATATTCATTCTTGTCTAAGTTATATTCTTTTGGGTTTTGGCCTTAGTCTCCTCTGCTTCCAAACAAAAGGGAATGCTTCCAATATGTAGGTTTCCCTTCTAGTGAACCCTATAAAGCCAAAGGGGACACTCACTTTTAGAGGTGGATTTAGTTTTAAATTACCTTTCCAAAGTAGCTAATTCTCCAGGCTTCCCCTTTAAATGATCTGCCAACCCAACCACTTCGTTAGCATCAGCATGGCATCTCGAATTTGAGAACTACAGATGTTGAAGGCATACAAATTTAGTGGTAGGGAAATCTGGCTTCTATAAGGATCACTAACCAGCACGTAGGTATTATAAAAGTATTGCTCACTTACCTTTTGATTGCAGGCACAACGTGCGTCTTAAATGATTTACTAAAGGAAATCAACTCCTAGTTATACTTGTCCATTCTTGTCTGTTCAGCAGGTTCTGAACACTAAAAGAGAAAATCTTTTTCATTCTAAGTAGGTCACAGATCTGAATACTATTAATGAGTTGAGCATAAGGTATTTCCTATTAATAATTCATTTTATCACTGCAGTTCATTCTTTTTACATTTCTGTTCTAGTTTCCACTTTACGACTGTATTTACAGTATTCACAAGCAAAATTATGCCTACCTTCTTCTGTTTATAAGTCACAGTTTCCTGATTTTGCTATCTCTTGCTCGAGCAGAAATAATCAATTGACCCTAAAAATGTTTAAATATTGATGTCTAACACAATAATGAAAAAGAACTTTCTTTTCTAGGTTTGGAATTATGATTTCCATTTCTTGATTTTTCCTATCTAATATTAATTGTCAAACAAATTGTTTGACCTTCCTTAGTCTGTAACATTTTTAAAATAAGCATAAAATTTACTTTCATGTATTGCAAAAGAATTTAAAAAATAAATGTTGTCTAGTTAACTATAATTAATTTGTATTTTTCATAAAACCAATATCTTCTAATGGGCATTTTCCCCCTCAAGGTTTAAAGCCAACCACACTAAGATCTGTATATTTACTACAATGGGCATATTTAGACCATCACATTTATTTGAGAAAGTCAGTAAATCTCTTTTAATGGAGAAAGATTCTTCATTTAGTTGTTTCTACTTATAACAAAACTAGAGGCCCAGTGCATGAAATTCGTGCACGGGTAGAGTCCCTAGCATCTGCTGGCTGCTGGCCAGGGCCTCACTTCCCCAGCTGCCAGATGCTGGCTGGGGCCTTCCTTCATTCCACGCTGCCCCCTGGTGGTCAGCGCACATCATAATGAGCAACCAAACTCCTGGTCGGTCGAAATCCCAAGGGGACACTTAGCATATTAGGCATATATATATATAATTCCCACTCATGGTAGAAAAAAAACATTGCAATAGAAAGTAGATTTTGTCACCAAGTTGATATTTACTATCACTTGCATGTTATTCTCCCCAGAAAGGATTATATGGGGATGGGGAAGAAGTGGAATTAACATCATGTTACAATATTGTTCAAAGATCTAAATATTTAAAAATCATTGCACCCCAGATGCACAAACCTATCAATTCATGGGAGAATTAAATATGTAAACCACTTAGCATACCCTCAAAACATCTATATGTTTCTTTAACTTAAATAAAACAAAAGCACCTTATAGATTTTAACAGTAAAACATGTCCATTTTAGAAATGCTGAGAGAATTTAATCCTCATAAAAACCCTATAAACTAGGTACTGTAATTATTCCCAATTTATCTATGATTAAGCTCCAGCACAAATGGAAAAGGTAATTGGCTCAAAGTAAAAAAAGCCATAACTGGTAGAGTCATGGAACCTGAATTGTTATCACATTTTTCATTACATAGTTTAAGATATCAAACAAAAGAAACATATTTTGTCAGTCTGAATTTTGTTTTTACTTGGTTTAATATTTTCAATCCCATTATTAAATTTAAAATGAACTTTACTGTCCATAGTGCCTTACATCTCACCACTCACCATTTCCATCCCAATCAAGTAATCTTCTTCAGTCTTTATGAACACATAGGTAATTTTTTTCCATACACTATTCTTGCAATTCTCCTTCAATAAGCTCATGCTAGCATCTTCAGCACTTTGAAATGATATCTAAGTACACAAAAATAATAGATGCACAAGTACCATCTTATTTCACTTTATTTCGCCTTGTTAAAAAGAGCTGTATTTTCAAATTTTAACTTATGAACATTTCATATACAGTTGGATACATCATGTAAAAACAACTTGTAGAGTACATTTCCACACTTCATTCAGACTGGCCATTTTCAGGTCATTTTACTTCTTAGTTAAGCTTACTGTCTTTATGGTTAGACTCTCAATTCCAATAAATACAGACTGTTGTTTTTCCTTGTGATTAAGCCCCGTTAGACAAATATGAATTAAAATACTGTTCTACTATTTAATAACTCTGAAACATTCTGTATATTATTTAATCTCCCTCTAAATTTGTGACCTTGCCCTTAAAATGGTGATATTTTATTCCCTTTTGGGTTTGTTGGGAGCATTAAATGATATAATGGATAGAAAGCACTGAATTCAATACCTAGCTCATGGGTCTAGTTCAATTATCATATTATGTCTTACATATAGCTTAAAGGTTCCTAAATAAAGACCTCTTCCTACGAGGGAGATCATCTTTTGCTTTAGATGGTGCCATACAATGCAAAGAACACAAATGTCTAGGTTTGAAAGACCTCTCATCTACTCCCAAGATGGATAACATTAAATAAAATACATAGCCTTCTCTCTAAGTGCTGCTAAAGCTTTTTCATATAAAGGCACACAGAAATTAATGGAGTTTTTATGGCTCACTAGGGTAAATAGAAGAAACTGTTTGTAGCCAGCCATCCCAAGTCTTACCTCGCTGCTCCTTCTGATGATGGAAATCAACACCTCAGCACACTATTAGCCTATCTGCATGGGCTGCAATGTGACAATAAGGAAGATCTACTCTAAGCCAAGATCTAACTGTGAAAAAATGACAGCAATAGCACCAAACTCATAGGGTCTTTAGAGGATATGGAAAGATGACTGAAAAACAGTTGGCAAACTGATCAGCTTCTAGTAGGTACTCAATTATTCTGACCCCTTATTCCTTTACTTTGCCCTCTACAGTTTATTTATATCAAGCTACTTAAACATCTACAAGACAGCCACGCCTCATGCATTTTCTTGTATTTTCTTCCTCTGGGAGGAAGGCTGCATCAATTATCTATTTCTATGTAACAAATTACCACTAACTCAGAGACTTATAAAACAACATATTTGCATTTATTACCTTAGAGTTTCTCCTGGAATGACTTTATTGGGTTCTCTCCTTAGAGTCTCACATGCTGCAATCCAAGTATCAGCCAGTGGACATTCTTTTCTGAAAGTTTGGGTAAGAATTTTCTTCTAAGTTCACTTGCTGGTCTAAGCCAGGCAACTGAATTGTTACACAGGCAAAACTAGGACAATTAAAATGTCCTATTCATTGAAGAGACAAGACTCACTCGGTCATATCATGCCTCTCCCCTGTCCCTCTGAACTCCAAGATGGTGGGCAACAAACTAGCTACATGACCTTCTCTTAATGCTGCTTCTTCCTAAGGTATTAAAGATAAATCCCAACCACAAGAGTTGCCTGGTGGCAGGTCAACAAAGGGAAATTCTGGATTACTGAACTCTCTGCTCTGAGGTTGAGCCCCTCCTCTCTTTCTAAATTCATCTGGGCATACACAAAGGAGAGCAGTGAATAACATTCTGTTGGTTCTCATATTTGGTGGTTGGAATCTAATTGGATAATCATATGCATACTAATAATTTCAGGTCAATGGAAAAAAATAAAAATGTAAAGAGGGAAGCTATAAAATCAAAGCTAAAATATATGGAAAATAGAAGTCAAAATGAAAATATTTAGACCTCAGAAGTCTTTCACAGAAAGGCCCATATTTAGAACAACCTTGCTAGAAGAGCTTAAACAAAATAAAAGAATACCATCATAAAGTATTTGTAATTCCCCAAATAACAATAATCATAAAAGTGAAAATCAAAGAACAGTGCAATAGATGGTCATCTTATGTGCCTCTCTTACATCTCTATCACAGGACTTTCCATTGTATTGTGGTGTAATCTGTTCAAATGCATGCTTCCTCTGAGAGTCTATAATATCTCTCAGAAGAACAAGTATAGGCATATTTTATCTTTGTCTTCTAAAGATTACTCAAAAGTATAATCTATCACAAATCCTGGCATGTAATGGGCATTCTCTATATACTGGTTAAATGAAGCTAAATTGGCTTTTGCCTACCTCTCTCAATTATATTGTTTTTCCTTAATCTCTTGAGGCCTTCTGCTTTTCAGAACTCAGGACCTAGTTGACTCTACCTATCTGGCTAGCTGTTTTTCCTGCCATTCTGCACGTCTGCCTCATTGTGACCCATCAACCTGACCTTCTGACCTATTACAATGCCTGATGATGACAAACAGAAGCATTGTACATATACACACTATGCTTGTCACCCTATTTATGGGCCCATATGTTTGCCCTGATGTTTAGAAAGTGTTAACTAAGAGATTAGATAGAGGAAAGAATGAAAAGAACGAGAGAATGAAAAACACTATCAGACACACTGTACAAAGTATTCGGAGGAAACATGGTGTCAGACAATTTTAGGAATAAATCAGCTCCTTTCTTATGTAAACTTATCCAGGAAATAGAACATATAGGCACATCCTGGAGAATTTTGGAGGGGGGCAATCGGACCTATTTTTAAGTTTTCCTGCCTTGCCTTTTACATTTTTCAATAATTTCCCTTACTGTTGATTAGGAATTAGATGTAGAATTATCTTTGCAGTTAACTTTGAGTTTGAAGTTTTCACATTGCTACTATCTCCCTAAGTCAATTAAGCATATCTTTATCATGCTTCCTGGTGGGGTTATTCAGGAGGCACTAAGTGGTTTAATTAAAATCTGTCCTCTTTCCCTAATGCCCGTTTGGAGGATACCTTTCTCAATATAGCAATTAAATATAAAACAATTCATTACTTGGGAAGAAAAAAGAATCATCAATTGTCCCCTGAAGATAAACAAGTAGATTTTCAATGATCTCATTTTAAATGGTACTTTACAAATATCTAACACCATTTTCACTCCCTTTCTAACAGCATTATTTAGTCAAAGTAATCCTCAGTTGGGAATTTTGATGTCTTATAATAGAAATTGTCCCATGAATATCATTAGGGTAGATGGGGAAATATACAGTGATGTTGCCAATAGGAAAGATCGATAATATGGTGAAGAGAGAGGGTTTACAGATGAGCCCTCACTAAGTCTACCATTGTGCCAGCACTCTGCCAACCTCTTTATAAATCCCATGGCAACCTTATAAACTTCAATATTACTATTTCCATTTTTTAAATGATAATGAGGCTTTGAGAGTTTCAGTGGTTTCTCCCAAACCAGTTAGCTATTAAGTGATGGGACAGAATTTGAATCCGGAGCATGACTCAGAATCCATAAATATTCCCCAATTCCTTTCCAGAAAAAAAACAATAGTAACTTCAAGTATTTAATGTGAAATCAGCAAGCCAGTGTATGTCACATATTACTTTGGCTGAAGTTTACCTTACTTCTTTTTCCTAAAATCTGAATTTAATCTCTGCCCCTCATAAACTAAGGATGTCACATTAGGCAAACAAGGGCACCACCGTGGGTCTCAGATAAGGTGGAATTTTATACTGTACGATTCCTTCCCAGGAAAGAGCACAGCAGCGAGAACATGCCTATGGTTTCTTAAAGGAATCGGCAATATGTCAGAGATTAGATCCATACAGAAGAATCAAAATAGAATCACTAAGCAAGGAGATGAGCCCTAACCTAAAGGACAAAGGAGGTGTGATACTATGGTTGAGAAAAAGTGCTGAGGTCCTCAATCTTTACATTGTTGTAAGAAAATGTAGCCAAATTCTTGGCTCTCCTTTTTTTAAACGAGTTCCTGACACAATATGGTTCAATATGCTTTGAGAAGTCTAATACATACTCATTTCTGGTGGCACTCCCAAATCATATCTAATGTATACTGTCAGAGCAGCACTAGGAAATCCTAAGTAGCTAACCATTTCTGCTAGCTAGATCCATTATGTAGGAAACAGAAGATTTAATTCGCTACCACTAGACTCGTGTATTTTCTTCCAACAATAAATTTATTATAAATGAAAAGAAAACATTAAATTTTAAACCCATGAATATCTTTAAGTGTCTAAGAGCACTCTAGAATTGGTTGTCTTTGTACTCACCAAGTCTAATGATTGAAAATGGTATTCTACATTCTATGATTAATTTAAAATTGTTCCAGGAATCTCTACTTTTGGCTGTTTCTTTCTGTGGCTAATAAAGCAATCCCTGAATACAGGAGCCTAGAATTTTCTGCATACAGAAAATAAAAGCTCAGACATGCTGGTTCAGGTTATATTGGGCTCCTGGAAGTGCATTTTTTAACAGCATAGCTTACAAAGGGAATTGCTGTTAATCCTAGAAAGCACATTAGTTTTCCCAAAGAAGCATTGTTTAAATGAAGAATCAGGAACATAATGAAAAAGAGAGAAAAGTGGTATAAAGGATGCTGCTTAAAGATCTGTCTTGAAGGACATATATTTACTTATATAGGGTACAACGAATGTGGATTCAAAATTTTTGAGTTAGAGATTGAATTTACAAAAGCTGGGGCATGAGGAAGAAAACATAATCAGGAATCTATTTGAAAAGGTTAGCAGAGCAAGTTTATGACATGCAACAGCAGAATGGGAAAGAAAACAGCATTTGAAGTGGTAGGTAGGATTCATCCAGGATCACATAGAATCCTCTCAGAAAACCACATGAAAGGTATCCTCCAAATAAAAACAGCTCCCTCACTCAACTCTGCTTCCATGGGCATATCAAGGCAATGGACTCTCTCACACCAAAGTGCCACTTTGTCATCTTTCTTTTTCCCTCCTGCCATTCCAGCAGTGTATCATGGGCTTCAGCCCTGTACTAAGGTCTGCTTCAGAGTCATACAACTGTGGTAGAGCATGAGTAATGGTTAGAACTGTTCTCTCTTTTGTTCAAGCACCAACTAGTTCCCTCCAATGTTACTAACCAACCTTTTCTTCACCCCAAGCCAACAAATGCACAAATGTAATGCAGGGAGGATGGTGTAATTAGAAATCAGATAATCACCCCAAGAAAGGGTCACACTCATTTCCATTACATGTTTTAACACTTCCCTTCATTCATTATCCTTCATTATGGATTTCAAACATGAAAAGAAAGAACTGTGCATCCTGTACAGAAACTCTCTAAGACACTGTTTTCAGGAAAGTGTCATAAATGTCTCATCTTCTCCCAGAAAGGCCAGAGAAGATGCCCGTCCAGCTGCTCAGCAAGGAATGCTCACCCTTTATAGGCTCAGAAGCTTCCATGCAACATAAAGAAATTTATATTTTATTGCCTCCTATTCTCTCAGCATGAAGAAGAATTTACATTTCTTAATTGGATTTCTTTCTCTCAGTACAAGAAATTATGACTATCTTACTAAACTCTATTATTTAGGCAGCCCCCAAGAAGCCATTGTATAACTTATTTATAAGGCAGGATGTAGGGCAAAGTTTTTCAGTAAAGTCCTAAGATTACTTATATTAGGATGGTCTAAAATGCGTTGTGTAAATGCAGTTCTAAGCTATATTCCAGAGCTACAGATTCTAAGGTTGGAAATCAGGTATCTGCACTTTAAAAGTTCTGTATGGCTTGGTCATGTGGTTCAGTGATTGAATGTGGAACTATGAACCAGGATGTCACTGTTCAATTCCCAGTCAGGGCACATGCCTCGGTTGTGAGCTTGATCCCCAGTAGGGGACATGCAGGAAATACCCATCAATGATTCTCTCTCATCATTGATGTTTCTGTCTCTCTCTCCCTCTCCCTTCTTCTCTAAAATCAATAAAAATATTTTTTTTAAAGTTCTATATGCTTTTTGTTTATGCTTAAGTTAGAGAATAACCAACTTAACAGAAATGATAGAAATGGGGAAACCCTGACTTCAACTGTTGTTTTTTCTGGGTTGATCAGTATGAAATGGTGACTTGTACCCATGCTCCTTTAAGTTCCAAGGGTATGCTATTTAAAAGAGAAGGACCTAGAATTCATGCAGTTATAATTCTGAACTTTATAAGCCAATTAAAAAAGCTTAGAGTCACTTCTAAGCCCATTCATCTGTATTTCAGACACATCCAGTATCTTCTCTTTAACTCTCAACTCAGGAGGAACAATCTTATGCCTTCAGAATATTTTCTAAAATGAATCCCTGCTCCATTTCAAAGTTGCAGTGAAGATGGGCATTGTAATTCAGGATCTGTCATGTATCACAGTTATTGGGTTTAGTAATAGGACCAAGTCATAGCTGCCTATTTGAACATTTAGTAGCACTTATATCAATAACAGCACTTCTGTTGGAAGCTGCAAAGATGTAGTGGGACAGATCTAATCATAATTCTTGCTTTATGTGCTGTTTAGGTACCTTAATTGTATGAAAGAAATAGTTCCTGGAAATATTAAATCACTAACCTGAAAACTCCTAACTTTTTCCTATTAATAGTTGTCTCAGATACTACAGGGAACTGATATTGAGAAGAAAAAAAGAAAGGTGAAGAAAGTGTGTCAGGTATTTCTACATATTAGTCCATGTGTTAGATGTATATATTATCTCAATTAATTCTAGCCGTATAGTGTGTATACTACCTCCATTTCTGAAGGAGGACACAGAGAGGTTTTAGAAAATAATTTTTCTCTCACCACATTTTTATAAGTGACCAAAATACAATTTGAGCTCAGATATGGCTGACTGGCCCTACAGCAGGTGCTTTCTGCAGACAGAAAAAATGAAGAAAGGAGATTACCAGGAAGAGAGGGAAAGAAGCAGAGCACTATATATCAGAAATATAGAAAGAAGTCTTATTTATCTAAAGAAAATGAGAACACTAATTGGGAAGATCTATGCACCCTTATGTTCATTGCAGTATTATTTACATTAGCTAAGATATGGAAGCAACCTAAGTGTCCAGTGACAGGTGAGTGGATAAAGAAGATGTGGTATATATATATATATAGGGTTGGGCAAAAGTACGTTTGCAAAACAGTTTATTCTTGTATTATTATTTATTAATTACTAGAGGCCTGGTGCATGAATTTGTGCATGGGTGGGGTCCCTTGGCCTGGCCGGTGATCAAGGCCTATGTGTGTGTGTGTCGGAGGGGGGTTGCAGCTGGCAGGGGAGAAGGACCACAGGAGGTTGGCTGACCATGGGTGGTTGGCTATGGGAGCACACTGACCCCCTGGTGGTCAGTGTGCATCATAGTGACTGGTCAACTGGTTCCAGTAGTTCTGGTCATTCAGTTGTAATGGTCACTTAGGTTTTTATATATAGATTGTATTATTTTTCATACAAACAACTGTAAACCTACTTTTGCCCTATCTTGTATAGTCAATGGAATATTATGCCGCAATAAAAAAAAAAAAATAAAGAAATCTTAAGCCCTGGTCAGGTGGTTCAGTTAGTTGGAGAATTGTCCCATACACCAAAAGTTTGTGGGTTTGAGTCCAGGTGAGGGCACATACCTAGGTTTGGGGTTCAATCCCTGGTCCCAGCATGTATGGGAGGCAACCAACTGATGTTTCTCTCTCTCTCTCTCTCTCTCTCTCTCTCTCTCTCTCTCTCTAAAAAAAAATCAATAAACACATGTTAGGATGAAGATGATAAAAAAGAAATCTTGCCATTTGCAACAACATGGATGAATCTAGAGAGTATTATGCTAAGTGAAATAAGTCAGGCAGAGAAAGACAAATTCTGCATGGTTTTACTTATGTAGAATCTATAAACAAAACAAAAACAGAATCATAGAAACAGAGACCAAAGGGATGATTACCAAAAGAGAGGGGTTGGGGAGTGGGTGAAAAGTTTATATAGTGATGGAAGATTGTTGAAATTAGGGGGGTGATCATGTAAGGTATCGAGATGTTGGATCACTATGTTGTACACCTGAAACTAATATAGCCAATATAAGAGTGTATGCCAACTACACTTAAACAATTTAAAAAAAAAACTTTTTTTTTAAAGAGAGAATGACCCCAAAGAAATTTTCATTATCAGCTGTTCTGAAATTAAGAAGTTTCTAAAAAAATTTGTTGTAGTGAGCCAAAATTCAAAGAATAGGGGGTACAGTACATATTCCAGCTGAAGGCAAAATGTGCTGTAATGGTGTCCATAAGAATCTGCTATTCCTCAAGAAAGAGTGCACCTTTGTCCTGGCTGGGTGTCTCAGTGATGGGGGAGGCAAACGATTGATGCTTGATGCTTCTCTCTCTCTCCTCCCCTCCCACCCTTCCTTCGACTTTAAATCTCAATGAAAACATATCCTCAGGTGAGGATTAAAAAAAAGAGAGTGCAGCTCTGGCATTACATTCTGGCATGAACCCCACACAGTTACAGTGACTTATCAGAATACCTTTATTCATTATTCCAACTGAGAGAGAACAGAAATATCCACTAGCCATCCATTTTTGCAAACAGAGCTTAAGTGTTTTTCAACAAAGTTCTTTTTCTATGCATAATGTCAACTAAAGACATTTTGGCTCCTATCACAACATTGTCACAAAGTGCTTTCAGTTAAACATTTTTTTCTTTCTCTTGGCTAAAAATAGTTTTAGTCCCTAAAAAGTAGAATTTCCTTTAAAAGTAAGTCTCCAAATTGCTGGAATCTTTATACATAGAAATTTGTAAATGTCAATGATTCTGAAGCCAGCAATCAGAGCCTATGAGTTTTTTCTGTGTTCTTAAGAAAGACTCCAAGTCAATGTGAATGCCTCATATTTCAATAAAGTTATAGCTCCTTCAACTATTTCCCTTAAGGCTTTGGTGGATGGGATAGAATAATTATAACTAAGAAGAAAAAGATCAGTGAGCTTGATTCACTGGTAGCTGAATAAATCTTAGCCAGAAAGTTATTTTTCTAAACTTTGAATAAACATTCCATAAAATACCAAATAATCTATATATATATAAAAGCCTAAGTGACTGTCTGACCATCCAACCATCTGACCTTTTGGCTGTTTGACTAGTAGCTATGACGCACACTGACCATCAGGGGGAAGACGCTCAATGCACAGGCATGGAAACATGGAACAGACTGATGAATCTCACAGGGAAGGGGGGAGAGGAAAGGGTGGGAAGAGCTTAACCAAAGATCTTATATGCATACTAGAGGCCCAGTGCATGAATTCATGCACTGGTGAGGTCCCTCAGCCTGGCTTATAGGGACCGGGCCAAAACTGGCAGTCTGACATCCCCCAAGAGGTCCCGGTTTGCAAGAGGGCACAGGCCAGGCCAAGAGACCCCACACCGAGCCTCTAGTGTTTTTGTAAAGACCAGATCTTTCTTCCTAAGAAGGTCACGGTATCTATGAGAAAAGTTCCTATATTGACAATTATCAAAAGACAATGAAATGGTGACCACAAATCACTCTTTTGGGTATTCCAAAATGAGTATATCTGTTATATGAATAGTGGTCAGGGCCAAAGTTAGGATGTCAAGAAGAGCCACTGTGTGGGTTCAAAGTGATTATAGAACTGACTGTTCAGGAGCTAATTTTTAAGCAAACATGTCCTTTTACTGCAGTGGGCTATTTCTGAATTCTCTGCATTTCTAAAGTTCTTATTGGGTGCATTATTAGCTACATGAGGGAAGCAAAAAGGGGGAAAATTAAGTTAGGGGAACAAGGACCTATCACCTCATACTCCAAAACCATGAGTGCTCACTCACATAGGTTATATTGGGCTCCTATATGATTCCTTTTCTTAAAAACATAGTTTTATTAATAGCAGAGAGGATAGGAGAGGGAGAGGGAGAGAGAAACATCAATGATGAGAGAGAATCATTGATCAGCTGCCTCTTGCACACCCTCTCACTGGGGATCAAACCCACAACTTGGGCATGTGCCCTGACTGGGAATCAAACTGTTGACCTCTGGTTCATAGGTTGATGCCCAAACACTGAGCCAGGCCAGCCAGGTCCATATGATTCTTTTAAAAAGGGCTTCCACTAGCTGGAAGAGTGAGGGTGAGTATATAGGATCAATGTTAAAACTTTGGCTCTACAACACTGTTGAATGAATACCTTCGTGTCAATTTTCAGTATTCTAGCCACCTGACATCAAATTCTTTTGTGTCTATCCATTTTACTCATACATTGCTAAACAGCAATTTCTTAATTTCCATTTGTTCTTCTCCTCTGCTTCATAGAGTCATGTTTAATATGTTTACTATGAGACATGATCCAAGTACATGTTAAAGTCAAGCAGAATTACCCCTTGTCCCTTGCCCAATTAGAATACTTTCCTATCATCATTAAATACTCTTTCAAAGTACTTTTAAAGACTGCCTGGAGAGAAAAATTGGTAAATGGCATAACAAAATAATTCACATAAGAAAACAAACAAGCAATATATTTTAACAAATATTTATATGTGTGAGTAGCAAAAAAGAAACCATAATGAGGTATCATTCTTCACCTATCAAATTGACAGAGTAGTACTTGAAACTGAAGATGTCAATTTTATTATAAAAACTTAATTTGGTGGACAAGCTTTAGAGGAGAACCACTAGATGATAATAATCTAGAAATTAGGCAGTCTTCCACTTCCAGTTACACATAGTGCTGAACCAAGACATGTATACTCATTGGTCAAGTAAAATCTTGCTCCCTTCAGGCAGCTGTTTCCCAAGACAAAAGGGATGGAAGTGTTTTGAGCATGCCTAATTCATTCTCTCCAAATTCATCTATCAGAGTAAATCTCTCCACCTCCCCAGGTGGCTAATGAAAAAGAAATGGAGAGATTTAAAGATATAACACATGGAAAGCTACAATCACTTAGAAAGAAATATCAGGATTTTGGTCAGGAGTTTCCCCCCAAAATTCCCATACACTAAGGTTTTACCACTTAGTCTATCATTCTAAAAACCCACTAGTAGAGATTTATTTCTTTGAACTATGCCTTAAGTAGAGTTTCTTTTTTTACTTAAGTTATCTTACTAGACATAATATCATTAACTCCTAAAATATCTACTATTTTAGCAAATAGTTAGCCTTAAGAAAGAAATGGTTCAGACTGAAGACTATAAAAGTGGGCAAGATAAAGTATTGTAATAACTGGATCACTGGGCTGAGTTAGTTTCCTTAAAAGTTTCAGAAACTCTGTGATATTAGGGTTCCATCCAATATTAACTATAAATATTAGGGTAATTGGAAGTAAATACAGAGATGTGACTATAGTCAAAGTTGTTGGGGATAAGAGAAATTTCAAAGGAATGTGCAGCATAATCAGACTTACATAACACATTTTCCATCTCTTTAGGGAATCTCAGCTGTTTAAAGTTAAATACAGATTTGCTTCTATTTTGTATTTTCACCAATCAGTACAAAAATAATTTGGAAGAAGTAAACTATATTTGTCCATTTATCTTGGATGGCATACACAGCTTACTCTCTTAATCACTAAAAACATAAAACCTAGGGAAAATGAAAGTTAGAACTTCTATAAATGCACACAATAAATATTTTATAGACATGTGTGTTCTACTCTTAAGCCAGGGTCAAAGTAGAATTCTCTTCACTGAGAGGAACAGAAAATAAAAGACTAAATGAACAGCCTGTGATGGAAGATTCATTATAAGCTGAAACCTGAATCACTATAATTACACACAGTTCATAAGTGCAAATGGTACCCATTTCTTGGCAGATTTAAAAACCTAGTGATGAGAAATGTTGCTGAGCTAAACATGCCTGTTTAATAAACCACTCAAATCAACACTCCAGTTATCCCTTGATACCCACACACAAATTGTATCTGTAAAGTCTAATAAAATCTCATTTGTTTTACCTGATGGTCCTATGAAACACCTGCTCCCTTTCTTTGCACTTCTATTAACTTATGTTTGTAGAAATTTAAGCCTTTATATGATTATTCTTTCCATTAGCTTTAAATTATTAAGTCAATGTATGCATTTAGGTAGGAATTCAATATAAAACTCTTAGAAAAAGTTGAAAATACCAAATCATTTTAGCAATTTTAGACTACAATCAAAATCAGCACCATGATTTTTTGTAATGACAGCTTTTTAAATTATCTTTATAATGCTAAGTTATATTCACAAAACACTTGTTCCAAGTTTGAGATTCTGATTAAAATCTTGATGCTCTCCTGGTTGCTGAATCTGTAAACGTTTCAATATGTCCATACCACTATACATCAATATAAAATCCAATCTTAGCTTTGATTTAAGTTTAATGACATTCTTGATGGGGTAAAAGGAGCTGAGAAGGGGAATACAGTGAATATCTTCAAACTGCTCGGGAGTAAGGTAAGTTTAGTAATTAGAAAAAGAACCTGAGAAATTTCTTGAGATATAAATTTTATAGTTGTTTATTATTTAGTGTTTTTAGAGGAGAAAATTAGTAGCCAACTCTCTGCTGATAAGACCTTTAAAAAGTTGTATTTTAGATACCTAATTAGGAAACAAAGTTGTTTTTCTTGAGGAAATCAGCCATACTAAGGAAAAGTCCACTAAAGAAAAGCTTTGTAGGTCAAGCAAAGAAAGGTTGCCCTTATCACAGGCTTCATTGAGAGGAACGGAAAATAAAAGACCATGTTCCATAGGTGCCTCCATGAAAAATTGTTCAAGGCTAGCATGACATGACAAAAGTATTTCCAGATTCTGCTGATGTAGGAGCAAGACTGTCAAGTATAATTGACAGGTCACCAATGCTTGGCTTCACACTTCCATTCTGTTCCTTTTTTTTTTTTTTTTTTTTTCATTCTCTGGTGCCCTCTCTCAGCTGGGACTTTGGATGCCTTGTGACCTGCTCTCCTACAACCTTTCACCAGTCCTTGACAATAAGGAGGGAACTGACACAACAATAATAAGTATAGGTTTCTGTGTGGCATCTTTTCCAGCCCCACCTGTTGCTGGATCATCTTCTGTGACATCCTTGCTTTATTGCCTTCACTTTCCAGGATGTTTGTTTTTTTTAAATCTTATTTTGAAATTATTTAAGAATTACAGAAAGTTTTACAAGTAATTCTCATTTGCCTTTCATCCAGCTTCCTATAGTGTTACCACCTTCCATAACCAAAGTAAATTACTGAAACCAGGAAAGAAACATCAAGATAATATTATTATCTACTGCAAGGACCATCGTCAAATCTAGCTAGTTTCCCCACCAATGTCCTTTTTATGGCCTAGGATCCCACGTTACATTTAGTCATTGTGTCCCCTTAATCTCTTCCGATCTATGATAGTCCAAGCTTTACCTTGTCTTTCATGACCTTAACACTTTTGAAGACCACTCTTGAATTATTTTATAGATTTTATCTGATGTTTTCTTATGGCTGGATTGAGCTTATACATTATTGAGGATACCACAGACCAGAGTTGAAGTGTGCTTTTTAGTGCATCATAACAAAGGGTTAATGTTAATATATATCACTGGTGATATTAACCTTCATCACTTTTTAATTGAATGTATTGGGATGACATTGGTTAATAAAATTCTATCGGTTTCACGTGTACAAATATCTCTTTCACTCCTTAAAAAACTCTCTCCAACTTCACTGAAGCACATACATGTAAAAATTGTAATAATAATTGCATGGGTAAATCTCAAAGGAAAGTAATAACCAAACATTTTCTGTGGATCTGCTGTGCGCCAGGTGCCATGTACTGTGCTTTACATAAGTCATCCCATTTAATCTTCTCAACAGCCATAGGATATAACTCAAGTGAGGAACAATAACTGAGATTAACTACAATTTAATCTCATAATAGATTTGCAATTTTCCAAGCTATAATAGGTTTTCAACAATCCTTCATTTAAAATGAAAAACATAAGGTGAGGTAGTTTATTTGACAAAAAAAAAAAAATAGAGTTTCAAGTAATATGTGATCTAGATTCCATGAATTTAACTAATTTATTAAATTATTATTTATAAGCAAGCACTTAAATTCTTTCTTGAAATACCAGTTACGCTGGAACTGAGAATGTAATTTATTTACAGTTAATATTTTGGGAATCTAGCATCCTTATCTCAGTTTCTTTATCAGGTTTACTTGCTTTAGGATTTTTGCTACTATTTGCCTGTTTGAAGTGTTTACTCTTGTTTTTGCACTTGACACATAACAGATTTCCTTATAAATCCCCTCAGCTGTGTCTCGTTTTCTGCCCCAGTCAAATAGGCCAGTAGTCAGCAACAAAAAGTCCCTAATGTGGGAAGTGTGAACAAGAAAAGAAAATGGGTAAAGAGGAGCATTTTGTGATCTGACTCATCTTGTTTATAATCTTACCCCATCCTGCTATTGATGGGAGACCTGAGCTGGTTTCATTTACTTGAGATTGCTTTGTGCAATTCAAATTTTCCCAAAGAAAACTGAAAAAAAAATGCTGCCATGTTCCACCTCACCTCAACTGCAGATGAATGCAGTTATCCCTGGGAACTCCATGCACATGAATTCTGTTTACTATATAACTTGGATTGGAATAGCTACCGGATTAGAAGATGACCATGTGCATTGGGACATGCGTGTAAATAACTGTCTGACCACTGATCCATGATGTGAACATGGTGTTCTCTTTTCTCGTCTTAAATTCCTTGAAATTATGCATTGCATTCCTGCCCACTGCTTCATCACAGTGTGAAATAACTGGGGGGAAAGAAGCTAGTAATAATAAGCACCTGGAAGTCAGTAGCTTAGCAGTAAAGATGAAGTGAAATCTGTGGATGGTGAGTGAGTTGGGTTCCTGAGCTGTGAAGTTAATTTTTAAATAACATTTCTAGTCCAATGACAGCAGAGTTTTCACTTTTGTAGGCTCTGTTTCCTCTGAAAACAACAGTGAAGCTTTTCATCCAACTGAATGAATATGAAAAAGGCACTTCCTGTGTGACTTTGGTAGTGGATACCAGAAATAATCGCAAATATGGATATATTAAATTATATTCCAAGCAACATATTAAGAAACTTACATGCAATATCACATGTAAGAAAGCTTCTCTTTAGAGAAGTTAAGTAACTTGCCCAAGTAAGATAGCTTCCAAATGACAGAATCAGGATTTGAACATAGAACAGTTTCCCTTCAGTATCTGGCTTCTTAACTGCTACTCTCTAATGCTGTTTTTCTAAAAAATAGCTACCACTAAGTTTGTGTTCTCGGCCTACAAGCTCATTTTCAATGAAAGAGATGGATAGCTACAGACATACAGAGGCAAGCAAAACAGTAATGAAGACTGCAAATCATAGATGCAAACAAACTGTAATACAAAACTAGCAAAGCATAATACAAAATAAGTGAAGGAAAGGATAATTCCTAATGGGAAACTAATATTCATTCTGCCTTACATAGGGCCAGAAGTTGTCCCATATGTTCCTAGGCCCTTATTGACTTTGAAGCTATTCATTTTTATCCATTTTGCAGGAAACCCTCTCTGTGATGGGTGCTACGGATGATCTCTTAGTATATGTTTTTCCTTCTACAGAAACATATCTTGATGTTTTATGTTTGCATTTGGCTACCAACAATAGAGACTAAATTTCAATGTGATTTAATTCTGGCTTGTGGAATGTAAATAGAAGTGTATGCAACACTTACAGAAAGTTTTCTTGATGGGAAGAGTATGTCCCTTAGCTTTTCTCCTTGATAATTAGAAAGTGGAGCTGGATCAGTATCTTAGGCCATAAAGTCAACTTGGGAGTAGAGGAACCACAAGGTCTTTGAAGTCTGACACAATGGCTTGCCCTACTTTCCCTAGAGAGTTTACCTGTAAAATTTTACCTAAAAGTGAAATAACTCAATTTTGGTTTTTTGTAAAATAAAACCTTGTAAAACAATAATCAAAATCTTATAATTTCTGCTTTCTTGGTCTCATATTGAGCCTAATTCTAACTAATCTACCCTCCTTCTGGGGAGGTTCATGAAATCAGAGTTTATCAAGGTATTGCTCTTAACTGCTCTTATCTGTCAATTTCCTTCAGTTGCTCGTATTTGTTAAGGACATGGCATCTTGCCCTCATCCTTTTCACTCTAATTCGTGCCATCACCATATATAACTTCAATATCCTGAGCCATGACCTCCTTGGGAGCAACACTCTTACCTACATTATACTGAAGCACTACCTGCCCAATCTTCCCAGAACTGTTCTATGAGAAGGTCTGGGGATAACAATAAGCATTGGCAAAGAGCACAACTAGCTCCTAGATCTTGATTTCCTAATGCTATTTTCCACTAAAAGAAATCATTTTCCTGAGGAAAACAGCAAGTTTCAGGGCTGTATAAAATCATAGGCATCTGTAGTATCTTCTTGTGCCAGAAATCAAAGAAGTACTCAAAAAATGATGAGGGCTTTGTCAAAGGGACTTTGAATCCAGCTTTAATGGGCTCCCACTGCTAACTGTTTCGTTTTAGATATCAAAATATAGTTAACCTCCATTATTCACAGATTCCATACTTCTGAATCTGCCTATTCACTAAAATTTATTTGTAATCCCAAAATAAATACTTAGGATACTTTCACAGTCATAGGAACACAAAGAAGAGCACAAAATTTGAGTTGCCCAATGAATGCATATGTTCCCAGTGGAGGTCAAACAGGATGACACTCTCCTTGATTCAATTCTCATACAGTAAAAAAGAGTAATTTTCAGTGTATTTAGTGCCATCTTTTCCAGATTTTGTGCTTTTTGTTGATGAATATACTATTTAAAATGGTCCTCCAGCATAGTGCTGAAGTGCTGTCTAGTGTTCCGAGTCGGGAGAAGGCTGTGAAATGCCTTAAGAAGAAAATAGTGTATTGGATACATTTGAACAGGCATGAGTTATAGTATTTATGGGCATGAGTACAATGTTAATGGGTCAACAAAATATAGTAAACTAGAGGCCTGGTGCATGAAATTTGTGCATGGGAGGGGAGAGGGTCCCCTCAACCCAGCCTGCACCTTCTCCAATCAGGAACCCCTCGGAGAATATCCAACTGCCGGTTTAAGACCGATCTGGAACCCCTCGGGGGATATCCAACTGCTGGTTTAGAGGGATGGGGCCTAAACCGGCAGTCGGACATCCCTCTCACAATCCTGGACCACTGACTCCTAACCACTGGCCTGATCACCCCTAACTGACTCTGCCTGCTGGCCTAATCGTCCCCAACTGCCCCACCCCCCCTCCGCCAGCCTGGTTACTCCAACTTCCCCCCCTGCTGGCCTGGTCGTCCCACGCAGCCTGCTGTTCGGTCATTTGGTCGTCCCTCACTAACCCCCCTGCCAGCCTGGTTGCCCCATGCAGCCTGTTTGGTCATCCGTTCGGTTGTGATGGTCACTTAGGCTATTATATAGGTAGATACATAGATAGATAAGGTCCCTTTAAACAAAAAAAAACAAGCTTATTTTATTGATCAACTAATTAAAATGTTGTAACCAGATGTAAACTGGTACAGCCACTATGGAAAACAGTATGGCACTTCTTCAAAATATTAAGAATAGAGTCACCATAAGACACAGCAATCCCTCTCCTGGGAATCTATCCAAAAATTCAAAAAATTTATCCACAAAGATAAATGCATCCCTATGTTCATTGCAGCATTATTCACAATTGCCAAGACACAGAGACAACCACATGTCCTTCGATAGAGGATTGGATAAAGAATATGCGGTACATACATGCTATGAAATACTACTCAGCTATAAGAAATGATGAAATACTGCCATTTTTGACAACATGGAATTGTGGTAGTCAGTTAGACAGACATGAGCGTAGCAGGGATGATAGGCCAGGCACAGAAGGTCACCGGGGTGGAAAGCCTGGGGTACTTGGCAATAGGCAAAACTGGGAAAACAGGGACTTGGCCCCCAGGATCAGCTTTCATTCTCTAGCATATCACTAAGTCGTGTGGTTTAGAGCCCCTGATCATGCAGTTTGGACCCTCCCCTGACCTTTTCTCCTCTGGCATGTTGCTAGTCATTTGGGTTAGACCCCCTTAGAGGGGGGACAGAAAAGGGGGTCAGAGAATAGCCCTTAAGGATTAAGCCTCCAGGACAATGAGGTCCTGACCTGTATCAAATACATCTAGGTTTCAGTTGTGTTCAGTTCCAGGCCCAGAGAAGCAGCAAAACCAGACAAGTGATGCCATGGCTGACATCAGGATCAGCTGCATTGACTAATGACCCCCATGCCCTGGCAACGACTAATCACTGGAGATTACAACCCTGAAAGGACACATCTGAAAAATTTGATGAATATTCTATTGCAATCCTCCCTCTAGGGCCTCTCTTAAAATCTCCACCCTTAAAAGCCCTTAATACAGAGAACCCAGCACCTTTCCCATCCCCCTCCTGTTCCCCCAGGCTAGTTACCTTACCTTCCTTTCTCCTAAGCTCAACAAACACTTCTTCTACCTATGTAACTTGTTACCTGAGCCCATTTCTTCTAATAACCACTTCTATCTCTGTGACTTTCTAAAAAACCTTCTCTTGTAGTTAGAGTCTTGGCTCTGAATTCTTTCATTGTTAGAACTCAAGTACCAAGGTTGCTGAACCAAGGTCCAGTCTGACCCCATTGGTCACCATTCTCGCTGCTGCCAACAGATGGACCTTGACCTTGAGAATATTATGCTAAGTAAAATAAATCTGTCAGAAAAAAACTAAAAACCATATGATTTCACTTATATGTTGGATATAAAACTGAAACTCATAAACACAGAAAACAATGTGCTGGTTACTAAAGGGAAGGTGGTAGGGGAGATATTAAAGGGTATAAGAGGCCAAATATATGGTGCTAGATGATTTGACTTTGGGTGGTGGGCACACAATGTAATATACAGATCATATGCTATGGAAATGTACACTTAAAACCTACATGATCTTATTAACCAATGTCACCCAAATGAATTTAATTAATTTTTTTTTTTTAATTTTTAAAAGCAGCCAGAGCAGGGGGTGAGGTTCATTTTGGCTACTGATTGCTTTGAATTAAAAATAACAATTTAACCAGAGGCTCACAGGAACCTACCTTTGTAGGTAACAAGCCAACAGATTGTTACCTACTTAATAAAATGGAAAACTATAAAGTATATAAATATAATTAAATTAATTAATTGAAAGTCTGAAGAAAAAGAGTATATTTTCATAGTCTCACATTGTTTGATACTAGATATTTATTCATGCTTTGCACTACCTTGTAGAATGTGTGAGAATGCAGCATTTCTTCTATGATATTCCTAGAAAAGTTGTATATGTGCCTCTAATCATGAGAAAATACCAGTCAAGCCCAAAAGTGTCAAGGTTATGAAATAAAGAAGACTGAGGAATGATTCCAGAGTGAAGGACTCCATAATGATGAGAAATTCATGCACACAAGATTCTAAACTGAGATATTTTGCTATAAAAACCACTATGTGGACAGATGGTAAAATTTGAATGTGGTCTGGGGATTAGTTGGTGGTAATGCATTGATTCTGATCATCACATTTTTATTTCTGTATTGTGGTTATGTAGATAATAATACCTCCTTTGTGGAACATAGGAGTGCTGAGAGTATCTAGTAGTTCCAACTTACTCTCCAGTGGTTCAGAAGAAAAAAGTAATTTTCACTGTCCTTACAATTTTTCTTTAAGCTTTTGAAGTTTTCAAAATTAACATGTATTTAAAAAGAGACATCTTGGTTTAAATTTTTAAAAAGCTATACATGCCATATCTTCTACAAAAAAATTTTATCTTCCTCTGTTTTGTTTTAAATAGTAAGCCAAGGAGCTTTATATTCTGAAGACTATCACATGATTTTATAAGGCTAATCCGATCATATAAATTAACTAGAGGCGGGGAGGGGGGAGGGCAGTGGGAGGGGGTGTCCCTCAGCCCAGCCTGCATCCTCTCCAATCTGGGACCCCTCGAGGGATGTCTGACTGCCTGTTTAGGCCTGATCCTGGTAGTCAGACATCCCTCTCACAATCCAGGACTTCTGGCTCCCAATTGCTCGCCTTCCTAATTGCCCCTAACCACTTCTACCTGCCAGCCTGATCACACCCTAACCACTCCCCTGCCAGTCTGATTGATGCCTAACTGCTCCCCTGCCAGCCTGTTTGCCCCTAACTGCCCTCCCCTGCAGGCCTGGTCACCACTAACTGCCCTCCCCTACAGGCCTGGTTCCCCTCCAACTGCTCTCCCCTGCAGGCCTGGTCCCCCCCAACTGCCCTTCCCTGCAGACCTGGTCACCCCCAAATTCCCTCCTCTGCCGGCCTGGTCACCTCTAACTGCCCTCCCCTGCAGGTTTGATTGCCCCAACTGCTCTCCCTTGCAGGCCTGGTCCCTCCCAATTGCCCTCCCCTGCTGGCCATCTTGTGACGGCCATCTTGTGTCCACATGGGCACAGTCATCTTTGACCACATGGGGGCAGCCATCTTGTGTGTTGGAGTGACAGTCAATTTGCATATTATTCTTTTATTAGATAGGATAGAGGCCTGGTGCACAGGTGGGGGCTGGCTGGTTTGCCCTGAAGGGTGTCCCAGATCAGGGTAGGGGTTCCCTTGGGGCATGGGGTGGCCTGGGCGAGGGGTCTATGGTGGTTTGCAAGCTGGCCACGCCCCCTAGTGATCCAAGCAGAGGCCCTGGGATCTGGGATTTATTTATCTTCTATAACTGAAACTTTGTAGCCTTAAGCAGAGCCAAGCCTCCTGATTGTTCAGTGGCTGCAGCCATTTTTGTTGGGATTTATTTATCTTCTATAATTGAAACTTTGTAGTGGAGGCCAAGGCAGGCCAGGGCAGGCAGAAAGCTTGGCTTCCTCCATTGTCAGGGAAACCCAAGCCTCCTGCTCTCTCCATGGCCGCAACTATCTTGGTTGGGTTAATTTGCATACTCACTCCTGATTGGCTGGTGGGCGTGCCTTGTGGGAGTAGCAGAGGTATGGTCAATTTGCATATTACTCTTTTATTAGATAGGATTTATAATGAATAGCATGATAATGTACCCAACTGCGTGGAGCAGCTTGCTGGTGTGTGCCCACCACTTTAAAGGCCATTTCTAGACTTGAATTTTTGGTATTTGATCCTTTTATCTATGTCTTGTTTCTTTCATTTAAAGTATGTTCTTGGCCTAGCTGGCATGGCGTAATGGTTGAGTGTCGATCTATGAAGCAGGAGGTCATGGTTTGATTCCTGGCCAAGCACATGCCTGGGTTGTGGGCTCTATCCCTGATGGGGACCATGCAGGAGGCAGCTGATCAATGATTCTCTCATCATTAATGTTTCTCTCTCTCTTCCCCTCTCCCTTTCTCTCTCAAATCAATAAAAATATATTTTAAAAAAAAGAAAATAGATTTTAAAAAATAAACTACACATTCTTGGTTTATCTCAGAGGGAAATTTCTATAGAAAATCCTGAAATATATTAGTGCCTTCTGGAATAGGAAGAAATCAGTGCTTCCCTGATACAAAGCTCCCAGTAGCAGCCCATAACTTTTTTTCCCCCAATTTACACCTATAAATTCTAAAGTCATAGGCTTCCTGATCAAATTTCTAAACACTTCACATTCTCTACCGGACAATGCAATATAAATGCTCAGTAGTGAATCTATGTGCTCACAGGAGTGATCTAACTGCTATTTCCAAGGCACATGGGATTTGCTTCCAGTGATCACTTGCAAACTGGATCCACATAAAAGTAAAAATATTCATATCATATAGGTTATTACTACTGATCTATTTTAAAATAAGAATACTTTGCTAATTTATTTGAACATCCTACCACCCCCAAAACATTTATACAGTTACATTTCCCCAAAAATTTATTTTAGCAACTAGAAAATATCAACGTTCTTTGTATCAAATGTAATCATAGAATCTCTGTCAGTTGGGCATCAGGATTTAAAGTTTAAAGGTAGTTGACTGATATTGTGAGTGACACACATCTCAGATCCTTTTATTCTTTCACATTCTTCTGTCTAGTGGATTTACTTTAATCCTTTTGTTTGTTTGTTTGTTTGTTTGTTTTATTTGCTATAGAAATGCCATTTTCAAGGTCCTGAATTTTTTTTTAATCTTGAAAAAAGTGATTGCTATTTTTAGTGTGAAAGGATCCTTCAAGTGAGATACTGATGGATATTGGTGCTCCTTTTGTCATTGAACCTAACATGTGTGATTATATTTATTGTTTGTTTTAAAAAGTTTTGATAATACAAGAATTATAGTGGCATATATTGAACACTAAGTAAAAGAATTTAAAATTGTCATTTATAATATAGCCACCCCTTGCTGTGTTGTGAAAGTTTGTATTTGAGTTATGGGAATATAGCTCCGTGTTTCTGTTTGGGCTGCAGTTGAAGATTCCTTTGGGGGTTCCTGTCCACCTCACAGGGACACCTTTTTCTGAGACATGTATCCTTGTATATAATTGTGCTCATTATTTATTGAGCCAGAGGAGGAGAGTGGGCCCAAATTTAGCCAAAGCTATTATTTCTCTAACAAATGTGGAGTTGCAATTGAGAAAAAAGATAAGCCAGTACTGGCTAGTTTTATAAGTGAAGGAAAAACTTGATAAATGTAGGGTGGCTGTGTATAATAAAAAATAAAAACAGAGAAAGCACATTTGGGGAGAATAAAGCTGATATGCACTGAGAATTGGAGACAGGGACAGAAACAGAGCAGAGCATCCCAGTTTCCAGATGGATCAGTCCTTAGATTCTGTAAGATTTCCAGAATCCTTTTTCTTTTTTCTTTTTTCTTTTTTTTTTGTCTCAGCCAGTTCAAATTTTTTTTTTTTACTATTTTTAAGATATAAGGGATAGAATGCCAAATTATTCACAGCCCTCAAGTTTTAGATCTAATGGTGATTCAGAAAAGTAATAATTCTATGAAGAAACATTCTGCTATATGCAGATCTCTGACCACTCCATCCCAGTTTATGAAGTCTGCTATAATATTAAGGAGGAGATTCAGAGTCTAACATTAGAGAACTCTGTGAAAGGAAGGAGTATAAAAAAAATGACGCTTATACAAATATTCACAGTATATCCCACAAGTCATACTATGTTACTGTAAGAGAAAAACAAAAGCCCACATTTCTGAGATGAGCACACACACACATACATACACACACACACACAATTACAATCCACTGTCTATGTATTTATATACATATTCTGTATAGTGAGTATGTATATAGATATGTATATATAAAGTATGTAAATACATATGGTCATCTTAAAATATGTATGTGTATATATATTCTTTTAATTTATGTATTTATACACATTTTATAATGATATAACTGTGGTAACCATAGGGTTTGGTTTATCCAGGACTGCATCAGTTTATGCCACTTTCTGGCATAATTTTAAATAGCTTACAGACACTGATAAGATTACCCATTTTGGATGATAAAGGTATGGTCAAGTTCACATTATAAAAAACATAATATACTTAGCAGTAAATTGTTGCACATTTAAAACAAATATAAATCATTAATGGCTAACACTTGTAATAATTATATGTAGTATGAATTTTATGATCTCAAGTTATATGAACCAGAGTTTCTCATACCTTATATTTTCCAATTTACATCACAGTCTCTCCATGAGGTCCCATAAGGACATTTAAAATAAAATGAGTTAATATATAAAGATATTTATCTGATGTGATATACAAATTATAGGTTGCCATTATAAGTCCTGTGTCATTAGACTAAGACTGGTCCAGCAGGAAATGAAACTGGCCATATCATGTTGAATAGACCATTGTTTCCACTAGAGGAGTGCTTTCAAAAATTTCAAGTTAAGAAATACATCATTGATGTTTCTATCTCTCTCTCCTTCTTCCTTCCTCTCTGAAATATACATATATATGCCCAAATTAACCTTAGAATAAAGGCTCCTATGGATTTGTCCCAACAATCTTAAAATCAAGGCTCAAAGGGATCAAACTACTTGTAATTCAACACTAGGCATGTGCAGAAATGAGGAACGATCACTTAAAATCACAGAAAAAAAAATTTAAATAGTCCCAGAAATGTTATATATGGTAAAATTAATAGACACAGTTATTTTAACATCTACTCTAGATAATGTTAATATATTTTAAAAAGTAGAGGAAAATATGAACATTATGAAAAAAGAAATTGAAGATCTAAGAGGCTCAAATAGAGCTTCTAGAGGTAAAAAACAGAACTAAAGAGTAAATATACAGGGTGTGATTTACAGATCAGCAACTTGAAAAGTAAGAAATCAGACTTATTAAAAGAAATAATCCAAGTTAAGTACACAGAGGAAAATTAAAATACTGGGGGGAAAACACACAGAACATCAGTAGCAGGGGAAATATCAAGCTATCTAATAGACGTATAATTGAAGGCACAAAAGAATAGTAAATGAGATTACAGAAGAAAGTATTTGAAGAAATAATGTACAAAATCTGCTCAATTTAATGAAAATTTAAAAAACATAGACCCAAGAAAGAGGCAGAAGGAATATTTTTTCATATTTTTTCTTTTACATTTCCACTTTTGGTAAGATTATTGTCTATTTCTACTTATAAATTTCATAATACTTTGCTTTTATTTTAGCCAGCCAGTTATCTTCTAAAAATGAAAAGCAATAAATAAAATAAGAAATATTTACTTTTAGAGTAACCATTCTGACACTTTGTCTTCCTTTTTGAAGCATTGTCTAGGTTGACAAATTTATTTTTTACATTGCTACTTTAAAGATAGCTTTATTATTGCTTTGTACCTTGGATTGATTTTATATAAATTAACATAATTAGTTATCAGTGTTCCCCTGCATACAATGTGTCTTTTTGTAAGGTTATTTTCAACATTTTATTTTAATATTTGGTTTTCAACAATTTGACTACAATGTTTCTGGGTATGGGAATTATTATGTTTATTTTAGTTGGCATTCCTTGAGTTGCCTGGTTAGAGGATTAGTATTTATTAAAAAATTTGAAAACACTTTGGTCTTTATTTTCTCAAAATTTTCCTGCCCAATTTCTCTTCTGTTTCTCAGATTTCAATTGCATACATATTGGACTGGTTTATTTACTTATTTATTCATTCATTTATTTTGCAGATCACTAAGGGTTTTTTTTTAATAAGCTTTTTAAAAAATTGGTTTGTATTCCTCTCTCTTCATGTTTATTGATCTTTTTTGTTCTATGGTATCCAATCTGCTATTAAACTCATCCACTAATATTCCAATTTACATATTATATGCTTCAGTTCTAGAATTTTAATTTCTTTTTTAAAGTTTTTATTTCTCTCAGAGATTACCCATCTATTTATCATATATTTTTTCTTCATAACCTTAAAGTATTTGAAGTAACTGTTTTAAAGTCCATTTTGGCTAATGTTAAAGATTTCTGTAATGCTCTTTTATTTATTTATTTATTTTTATTGGTTTAAGTAATATCTTTTGAGTCACATTTTACACACCTCTAGTAATTTTTATTGTATTCTGGACAATAAAAATTACTAAATTGTGAATAAAACATTGAAAGTATATTTTTGTCTTCGCTTTAAAAATGTTGAGCTTTGTTCTTGAGAACAAATTAATTTACCATCAAATCAACTCCTGTGTGTATGTGCATTGAAGAGGTTTTATATGATCTCATGTTCCTCCTAAGGAGTAATGCTTCTGCTATAACAATTTTTGGAGCTCTTTCTCTGTGTGCCTCTTATCTGACTGAGACTCTGCACACACCAATTTGAGCTTCTTCAGCAGTCCCAAACTCAGATCTCTAATTCTAAGTTCAGTGAGATCACCAAAATGTACTTGGTCTCTATTCCCTTCCACTGTGATCCAGGATAAGCATCCATGATGAAATCTTGGGCAATCATGAAGATCACTCTTTACTTAGGAATCATAGTCCTCCACTGCCTGTTGTAAAATGCTGAAACTCCAGCATCTTATAGTTTGTCCAGTTTTATTCAGCTGTTTATATCAAGAGAACTAAACAAGTACTCATTATTCAGCATGGTCAGAGCAGAAGTCCACCTAAAATCAATTTTAAATCATAAGATAGAAGGCTTATTTTCCCCTCACCCCCAAATTGAGTTGCAATCAGAGTGATTGTTACCTATCTCAAGCAAAGAAGATTTAAAAGAAATTACTTCCAAAAGGATTTTATAAGAGCCCTAATCTTACATTCTACTTTATCTTCAATCTCTCTTCAATTCTGGTGTTGATATAACTTCAGGTAGAGAATTTAGCTTTTCCAAGTCTTCAAACACTAAGTAGACAGCCTCTCAATCAATGTGGATTTCAAGCTGCAGATTGAAAAGTGCTCTTGGAAATGCTGCATTTTCTTCTCTTTTCCCTCTCAGATATATCTTGTTTCAAAGCAAGATTATTTCATGTAATTCTACAAGCCTAGAGGAAGGGTACGCTTGAGTCATGTTTCATCAGAGTTCTGGCTGTGAATCTCTCCATTTCCTTCTTCTTATGTATGTCAACCTCATTACCTGGTTGACTTTCTTTATGATGGCAACATGGGACTGCAGTATTTCTAAAGCTTTACAACTATACACCACAGCATGCAAGAAAGAGGAACTTTATTTGTGAAATAGAATTTCCATGAAAAGTCTTGACATGGAACCCAATGATTGGCTTAGTCTAGATACCATGCCACATCATTAACCTAGATTCCAAAAGGAGGTGGAATTCTCAGGAAAAGAGAATAGCAGCTGAATGCTTAGGAGGCAATCATCATGATTATTGCTGTTGTAGTCTGATTTTATTTGTTTAATATCTATATATATATATATATATATAAAAGCCTAAGTGACCATTATAACCAGACGACCAGAAAACTGGTAGGTAGCTATAGCACACACTCAGCACCAGCGGGCAGATGCTCAACATAAGAACTGCCCCCTGGTGGTCAGTGTGCTCCCACAGCCAAAGTCCCACAGCAGACCAACCTCCTGCAGTCCCTCCCCCAGCCAGTCGGCCCTGATCGGCCCCAATCAGCCTCCATGGGAACTGGGCAAGACAGCCCCGATCAGCCCTGATCACTAGCCAGGCCGAGGGACCCTACCCATGCACAAATTTGTGCACTGGGCCTCTACTTATATTACAAGCACATTCCCAGTCTTTAAAAATGTTGGTTATCATTTAGATGCAATAAATTATACTTTATAAACTCATAATATTTTGAAAACTGAATTATTTCCTTGAAGTTTCGTGTTTTTATTACAACCATGAGAGTGAGTAAAGGAAGATATTATTACCCCCACCCCCAATTTACAGATAAAATAATTATGTTACAATATGCTCAAATGGCTAGGCCAAATTCATAGAGAGACAAGTACAATGGCAGTTATCACACTAAAATTTCACTCATCAACCTATGAGACTACACCTCCTTTAAAACATCAATCTATGCTATGGAAAATATAGACAAAATCATAATTTCAGTCAGTTTAGTTACATTTGAAATAAAATGGTTTCAACTTGTTCAAATGGTTAAGGACAGGATACTATTAATTAGTCAAAAGGGTATATAATGGCAATTTATTTGTAAAGGTTAATTTACAGCATATTTTAAAGATATAAAATCTTTTATCCTATTTTTCTGTCAATCATTACCTATAAATTATAATGTTCTACAAGATATTCTATATCTCATTTCTCTAAAAGTCTTTAGATCACTCGTTTGAAATTCGGCTCTTCTTCCTCCCTGCCCTCTTCTTTGCTCTCTCCTTCCATGTCTTCTTTCTTTCCCTGGCTCTCACCTATTACTGCCTCAAAGACATAAAAAGGTAAGATGCAAAAATGGGATCACCAATAATTCATAAAACCCTACCACTATATCAAATAAGAGTATTACTATAATTGTATTACAACTACATCCAACCTAAGTTTTTGCCAGGACAATGCACAACATATTACAATACTTTATCTCAATCATATAAAAATTTCTTATATAACTTTCATCACCTTATCCTCATGCTTATCTTGAGTAAAGGAAAAAATAAACCAGATAGTTTATACGGAATATTTAGCAAAACACCTGGATAAAATAAGTACCTAGTAAATATTACCAATATTCAATACTGTTATAAGACAAGTACTTAGTTACTTACATGTTAACTAAATTATACCTGAAACAAGTTTTTAAATATAGAATAAAAAGTTCAACCAAAAAATTCCCCAGTGAAAAGAGATGCTGCTTCCTGTTCTTAAGTGTTGCGTGATCAGTTTGGCTTATAGATGGCACTCTTCCTCACAGAAAAATAGTTTTTCACTATTCCCCTTGGGAACTAGGAGCATCCCTAGTTAGGAATTTCAGGAGAGAAATACAAGTCTTATAACTGGAGCTGTAATACAATAGGGGGAATCTAACTTGTGTACAAGGAAGAGATTTTCCTTAATATTTGGCCATTCTAATAATGATATTGATATTCCTTAACTAAATTATACATTTTAAAAGAATGAGATTCAACCAGTCTTTTTGAGCTGTTTACTTTATCTTAGTACTTTATTCAAATGCTAAGAACCTCTGAAAATTGCACAAGATGAAATGTTTTGCATGAGGCCAAAGACTTTGTAACCTTAAGTAAGATTCAAGAGCTTCTTTCTAGAGGCTCAACTTAGACATACCCTGAAGTGTTATCCTGGGCCTCTGACCTGAGAAAGAGCACTCCAGCTGAGCCTCCCACTGGGCTGCTGGTTACAGCACCCTCACCATGGGCCAAAATTAATTAGTGTCTCTGAAGCTCTTCCAAACTACTGTCCAAAGACCATACATAACAGTGGCCCCTCTAGCTTAATCATCCTGTCAACCTTTCACCACCCCACAGCCAATTTACACGGCTGCTATTTTAGCACTTGTAGTCCTGCCGTGAATTCAGCACAGCAACATTCAAAGTAGTATTATTCTCCAGAGAGAGCGTATTTCATATTTTCCTCTGCAGATTAGCAACACTCAATTTACTCCTTCCTTCGTGCTTTTCAGTATAGCTTGGTACTTTGTCATGTGATCTTAATCAAAATGTTTCCTGAGCAGTTGAAATACAAACAGCATCAGAACCATTTCCAGGCAAGGGCACCAAATGAGTGCCTGACAGAATAGGGGATCACAAACTGCACAGGGATTGAAGACAATGGCATGCAACCCATCCATCCTGTTTCTGTCTGAGGCACAGAGTGGGGAGAGTTTGTCGCCTTTGCTGCCCCTGGGAGGGAAGAGCCGATCAATCTAGCCATTTCAGCAATGTCCGCTATGCCTTCCCCTCTCCAGTCGCGTTGGCGATCTAGAGCATTTCTGCAGATGATCCCTGCCCTTCCATCTGCTTTGGCATCTGTGCCAGGAGCAGGAGCAGAGCTCCACAGCTGTGGTTTCCCTTGCCCAAGGACCAACTCTGCACTGCTTTATGCACAGTATAATTGGGATAGTCTCTCACCTGCTGCTCACATGCTCCTTTTGAGTAATGCAGAGAGAAAAACAGAACTCATCAAACTAATCCTGAAAAAAGAGGTGTCTCTTCTTTATCCAAAGAGCCACAACAAATGATGAAGGCAAAGAATTTTCCAAGACTTTTGCTAAGGAGGATTCAAATGTTTCATGTTCTCATGTAGGAATAAACACTCTATGGTACTAAAATAAGAAAATAAATGTAAATTAGAGCAACTCAATTTAGAATTTTTTTATTCTAGAACTAGAGGTCCGGTGCGTGGATTCATGCACAGGTGTGGTCCCTAGGCCTGGCCAGCAACCAGCAATTGAAGCGCGAGAATCTGGAATGGAAGGACAGGTCCCAGCTGACCTCTGGGCCCTGGGCAGCAACGAGGCACCCAAGTCCCTACAGGAGATGCAGTGAGCGTGACCAGACTCCATAGGCCAGGCCACAGTGTGGGCCTCTGGGCTGCCCAGCAGTGCCACATGGAAGCCGGGTGGGCAGCACGCTCTCTCCTGGCCAGCCTCGCAGATCAGCTCCTGCACCAACCCACTGGGAGCCCCCCAGCCCCTATGATCCCAGCAGCTGCAGCCTGCCTCATCTGGAAGACGCCACACAGGTGCGGGGTGGGCTCCTCACAGGCCCCTGGCACTTGAGCTTGGGCACTTCCCTGGCACACAAGCCCTGGCATCCCAGCGGGGGGGGAGTAGGGGAAGTGAGAGCAAGCTCTGCAGGGTGGAGTAGGGGAAGTGAGAGCAACCTCTCACCCGCATTTTCACTGCACTTCCGTCCCTGTCACCCCTGCCCCTAGGTAGCCTGCACCCTTAGGTAGCTGGTGAGAAGTCACAGCACATCGCTGATGCCCGCCATGTTCCACACCACCCCCTGGTGGTCAGCACATGTCATAGCAAGCAGTTGAACTGGTCGAGGGGACAATTTGCATATCAGGCTTTTATTATATAGGACTAGAGGCCCGGTGCATGAAATTCATGCACTTGGGGGGTGGGGTAGTGCCTCAGCCTGGCCTACGCCCTCTCACAGTCCAGGAGCCCTCAGGGGATATCCGACTACTGCAGAGGCGGAAAAGGCTCCCGCCACCACTGCTGTGCATGCCAGCCATGAGCTCGGCTCATGGCTGAGTGGCGCTCCCCCTGTGGGAGCACACTGACCACCAGGGGTTTGAGCATCTGGCTCCTGGTGGTCAGTGTGCATCATAGTGACCGGTCGTTCAGTTCGGTCGATTTGCATATGAGCCTTTTATTATATAGGATTTGTTGTGTGTGTTTACAGAAATAATACATGATAATTGTAGAGTCTTGGGAAAATATGGACAATTATTTAGAATAGGGATTGGAAAATTCTAGCCTTGAGACAAATTCAGCCTGCTGACTTTTTACAAGTTTTATTGGAATGCAATCATGCCCATTTGTTTACCACTTTTCTATGTCTGTTTTTATGCTACAACTAGAGGTCTCCTTAGTTGTGACAGAGACAGGATGGCCAACAAAGCCTAAAATAATTATTATCTGGCCTTTTATTCTCTGGCCTTTTTTATATAACATGGATTCTTATGTAACTAATACTCTTAGCAATGCGTACTCTATTTCCTTCCACTCTAAGCATACAATCCCTTTAAAGCCTAGCTGGAGATTCTCTTCCTTGATAAAGCCTCTGCCTACTATATAGCAGTGAAGTGCATGTTCCCTTGTTTTTGTCCAGAAATACTCATCATCTATTGCCATGGCTAGCCACTTGGCATAGAGAATTGGGTGCTATTACTCTGGTTTTAGGCATATGTGTGTTGTCACTACTCATTCCAGCTATACACATGCGTTTTTTTTCTTCTACTACTATAGCATAAGTTCCCTGGACCCACTGTCTTATACATTTCTGTATATCCTCCAGAAACTAAACAAAGATAACAACCAATAAAATTACAGCTTTCATCTTTATGACCCTGGAGGGTAGAACAGTGCTGAAGCCAACATGCACCCAGGAAATCCTCATTTGCTAATGGGGATGAATAGATGTCTAACATTTTTCTTAAATGTAATCACATTAAAATGTTTCTGCTTGTTTGTTTCTTAGGTTATAATTTTTAAAAACTGTTTTATGGAAGAATTTCTTCAGCTAATATGTCCAACTTATATATACACTTTCATAGAAAAATCATTTTCCTCCTCCCATTAAATGATATTTGGAAATGATTTTTAAAACTGGTTTAGTCTTTTTCTGAGCAAGAAATGCACCATGTTTCCAATATGATGATTTATTAAAGTGAAAATGAAATATTGTATGCACCACAGCATAATGGATTTTTGTGCTGCTGTTAGTATTACTCTCATCTTATTTCACTCACAGTCTGCTACTTTACTATTATTGGCTAAATAGCTGGAATAATGTATGTAGCCAAACAAAAATCACACTCCCAATATTATTGAAATGCATATAATTAATTTATAAATATCTATGAAACTGGTAAAACGTTAGATCTGACAAGGAATTATTGTTTCATTTGTCTCTCAGAAAATATGTTTGTGGAATTGAGAAAACGCTCAATAAATAATGACACATCAAGCTTAAGATGTAGCAATTCTGGATGTTAGGCATAGACAATACACACAGATATGAAAATATACTATTTTACCCTGGCTTTATCTCCTATATTTTTTCTATGCATAGTTAAGTACAGCCAAAAGAATTCTATAAACTGTTAATTTTATTAAACCACTGTTTCATAAGAATTTCATAGGACTTTTTCATTAAAGCTTTTGAATTGAAATAAGGTAACTAAGAGAAACTAAAAAATATTTGCAAACCTATCAACATAATAAAATTTAAAAGACAGGCTTTATTTTTAGAGCATTTATCTTTAGAGGAACAGATAACATATTAGACAGAACTTCAAGCCTGGTAGAGGAGAGAGGAGGAGGGTTCACTCCTTCCCACACCTGCAGCTCTTCAGCCATCTCCCCCTTCTTTGGAGTAATTCTCTCTGCATAAAGGAGGCTAAATGGAATTGCTACAAGTAATGTTGCTGTGGGAGCACTGTGAATGTGGTCTTCCTTCAAGCACGGCTCAGATTCCGCCCATGCCTAACAGAATTTTCTTGATCAGGAATCACCTGGTTGCATAAAAGAGAAACATAGTCACACCAGCTAAATCAAAGGAGGGGAAGGAGATGTATCATTGAAATTGCAAAAACAAATGAAGCCAGGAAAAAAGAGAGATCTAGGGATTTAAAATTAGCTGAAATAACAAGTATCACATGATCTCACTCATCTGTGGAATCTAATGAACAAAAGAAACTGATTAACAATATAGATCCAGATTCACAGAAGCATGGAACAGACTGAGGAATCTCAGAAGGAAGGCAGGCGTGGGTGGTGGGTGGGGAGCACATCCCATGGACACAGACAATAGTATGGTGAAGGTCTGGGAGGGGTGGGTACAGGGTGTAAGGGGTCAATGGGGGGGGAAGGGGACATCTGTAATACTTTCAACAGTAAAGATAATTTTTTAGACATTAGCTGAAATAAAAGTAGCAATTCTTGCTTTTCTCTAAGTCTTTGCTCTATTCTTTTTCTCTATAGTCCAGCTTTTTCTTATCTACTTTTCTATGAGTCAACACTGACTGTGTCAGCCCCAGCTCATTCACATGTCCTAAAAAGAGTGAGTAGAGTATCTGTGCCTCAGATCCAAATTTCTGGGGAAAAGAATCTGATTGGCTGCTTGCAAAACAAAGGGTAACCTCCTGCTGGATTAGCTGTGGTCATACTCTAAGCCATTTAGTACCAGTGTTGTCCTTCTCGGGGCTCTCAGGAAAACTTGAACTGGGTAAAAAATTGGCCTAGTGTCAACTATAGGCTTCACAGCTTCCACCTTAGCCAGGGCCTTCATAAACTCAGCTCCAAGGATCAGAACCTCACTCAGCTTCCTCTGTGTGCACAGATTAAGGGATGAAACCCATCTTTTCTTTTTTTTTGAAGATTATTGACTGATTGAAGTAGTGCTATTTATTGTGACTGGGATAAACTTTCTGAAAGTAGCTTATTTAATAAATTCTTAATGTTGACATCTTTGAGCATGGGGTTAGGGTGTGCTACCTATATCAGTAAACATTTGGATAACAGACCATCATTTATGTTGCCTAACTTAACTTTACCCATGGTGGCAATTCCCTCAGTTAGCTCCACAAAAAAAACACACACAATTAAAAAAAACTCCAAATAATCAGAAATCAAGATTCTTTTACAAACTTTATAAAGAATGACTATGTCTCTTCCTCTTCTTTCCCCTTCTCTTCTCTTCCTCCTCCCTGCCCCTCACCCCCACTCCCTTCCTAAACACTTTATTCCAAAAGCCATTTAGTGGAAGCAAACAAAGCAGGCATCTCCACCGTGGCAGGGAAATAGCAGCATCCTGGCATGGTGGGCTAGCACCCAAGAGGGATAGCTGTGGCATCTGTGTCAGAAAGTGGCCCAGAACCAAGAAGAGAAAGGAGGGTATCTATGTAGGAGCGTGTGGGGAAGCACAGGACTTGGTTGGAATGACTGTAAGGAGGATTCTCTGAAAAGTGGGGGGGAGGGGTGGAATGAGGGGACCTTGCTGAAGGCAGCAGCCCCTACCTTGACTTTTCCAAACAAGTCCAATCCGCGGAGGTGTTTTGCTAGAATCTCTGTGTTTAGTCTTTAAAGACCTGACCTTGTAGAAGCATATACTTTCTATACTTTCTCAAGGATACTTGCCCTGCTGATTGTATCTAGAGATTAATTTGAGTTCAAGCTGTTGTTACAATAAAAAGCCAATGAGGCCGGCAAACAGGACTGCTTTTGTTACTGAAGTAAAAGAGTCCCTTAGCCCTCTCTTTCACAGAAACCTGTGTCGAAGTAATCTGTTCATCCATCACTCAGGGTCTGGTGGTCAGCCCCAGCAGGAGGGCATCCTAGGATCAGGTGTCAGAGCCCAAGCAGAGTGAGGACAGCATCCCATTCACAGGACAGTGGCGAAAAAGGCCTGATGTTCAGAACCTGAATGAAGAGGAGACAGTTGTTTTGTGCAGGTTTCAATCTATCAATGACCAGTTGTGACTGGATGGCCCTTGAGGTTCTTATTAGGATTGCAAGACATCCTTCAGCAATAAGCATCAGGAAGCAGTTGAAAAACTAAAGGACCTGAAAATTACACAGCACACCTGGGACCACGCAGCAAGGATGCCGGTAGAGAGAGAAAAGGCACACGCCTGGGGTTCCGCTTTTACTGGGATCAAAGCTGGGAGCCTCAGTTTTGGAGGACTCACTCTTTAGTTGGTGAATTTCAACATAAGAGGGGAATTGAAAGCACAGGAAGAGAAACAAACAAACAAACCCAGCAGCCCAAAGGTCAGTTGTCAATATCAACCACTATCTCTAAAACAAAGGAGCCTCCATTGGGGGAGGAGGCCTGGCTCTTGATTCAATGTGTCTGGCAATGTATTTATTAGGGACAGCTCACTTGAAAAACATTCCTTCTGCGACCGAAGTTTAAATCAGGCACTTGCATTAAAAAAAATGAAAACGTCAGGTCTTACACAGTAAGAGTGTCAGTCCGTTCAAGAGAAGTACAGTTGGGACCTGGCGCAGGATATCAAAGCCTAAGCCAGGTAAGGAGGCCATCTAGGTACACTGGGAAGTAGACAAAGCTGTGGCAATGGCCGTTTGAATAAGACTTGAATATATAACCAAAATGAGAATGCGTCAACTACATTGAGGATAATGGGAACCAATTTTCTCAGTCAGAGGAGAGAGAAAACTAGAATAAACCCTCGGTGTTGGATTTAAATTCCAGATACTGGATTTAGCACATGGTTTAAAATATACAAGGATACAGATATGTAGATATATACATAGGTAAATAAGTATATTTACTCATTGATCTATAAAATCTATAAATGTAATTTCTAGTCCTGACTCTGGAACTCTTTCTGTCTATTGAAAGCTAAACAGCAATACTCCCCTAAGAGAAGCAGACCTGCTTCCCAGACCTTAGTTTCTGAAAGCCATTCTACACAATAAGAAACCATCAATGCCTGGGAAAATAACTGATTTCGGGATGGGAACAGACAAATATAAAAGGACTCTGAGATACCGCTTTGTGTCAGAAGTTAGAAGGATTCAAAGAGTGTTGACAACAAGCCA
Organism: Corynorhinus townsendii; assembly: GCA_026230045.1. Lineage (NCBI taxonomy): Eukaryota > Metazoa > Chordata > Mammalia > Chiroptera > Vespertilionidae > Corynorhinus > Corynorhinus townsendii. The sequence goes on from JAPDVU010000005.1 coordinate 113,327,780, forward strand.
AAAGGATGAAGACCCAGACTGAACAAGCTCCTACTGAATGTATCTAAGACAATTTGAGCATCAGTAAAAATAAAAATTACAAATTATAAGCCAAATGAAATAGTATTCCTTAAGTCCACAGTGATATAGAAACATTGAAGTTTTGATGAGGATCACAATTTTATGTAACCTCAAAGTACCTAGTAATTACAAAGGGCAAAAGAATACATTTACTGTGGAAAAGACTTTCAGATCCCTCCTTAATCTAGTTATTAAAATGAACATCACATATAATGAAACAAATACAAAATGTGTTCCACATGAAGGAATGAGAATATAGTATTATTTCTATACTATTCTTGCCAAAGACACATATTCTCAATGTAATTCATGAGGATACATCATAAATCCAAATTCTGCCCTCTTCTACAATATAAATGGCCTGTAACCTTCCAAATCAACAAGATGATGAATTATGGAAAGTCTGAGAATGTGTTGAGGTCTAAAGAAACTAAATATCACAACTAAACACAAGTGGTTTTCTTTGTTTATTTTTGTTTTGTTTTAAAGAACATTAGTGGGACAACAGGTAGAATTTGAATGGGAGATTAGATTGCAGTAATAGATAAATGTTAACTTTCTAATTTTGACCATTGCATTATGGTTATATAGAAAAGAAACTATTGCAAAACATGAGTATCTTTAAGGTCTAGCATTGCCCAGGTCTGGGAAGGAGGAAATATGAAAAAGACAATGGAAACAAAGTAAATAGTGATCATGTCTTTGTATTTAAAATGTTAACACTGAATAACTAAATACAGAAATTAAAATTCTCTACAATTAATTAAAAAACAATTAATGAGCACCTTTATTACAATGTACCATAGTATATTTATTATACATTCTCTGGGGGGGGGGGGGAACATAGCAAAGAAAGAATTATATTTTATTTCCAACAGAAAAGCACTGGCTCACGGATGGTTACTTGCCCAAGATTACACACTTATACATGCTAATATCAGTTGTGTGCTAATAAATGTTTAACAACTGAGTCCCTGAGGAAGGGAAGAGGAACCCCGCTTTGTAGCATTTGCCAATTTCTGTGTTGTAAGTACTCCCACCAATATTGATATCAAGCTACCAACAAACATGGTCTCTGAGCACACTTAGGAAAAGATGCACACAAACACCTCTTGCAAGCCAAAGCAAACCAAGACAGGTTAAGACTAAGATCTGAAAACAAAGTCCAGAACTAAGCATGCTGTGATGCCTGTAGTTAAATTCTGACATAAAGAAAAAAAATTATCTATATATATAAAATCCTAATATGCAAATAGACCAAAGGGCAGAACAACAGAACAACTGGTCGCTATGATGTGCACTGACCAGCAGGGGCACACGTAGAATATGGTGGGTGTTGGCCACAGCAGGATGATGGAGTGGGTGAGCAGGGACACCAACCAAGGCGGGGTGCTGGCTGCTGTCATCAGGGCAAGCCTCTGGTGGTTACTGAAAATTAATTGCTCCTGCGCACCGTGGTCCCGCCCAGTGCTCACACCAGCTGCTGGCACCCGGTGCAGGCCCTGATCGCTCAGTGCTATCAGCAGGTGCGAGCCGCGGCTGCAGGCCCTGATCACCCCTCAGGGCTTCTCCACTTCCCCCCACTCTTGAGGGGTGATCGGGGCCTGCAGCTGCCACTTACACCCACTGCTGGCGACAGCCCTGCTCGCACCCGCTGACGGCGCCAGCCCCACTCACACCCGCTGCTGGCACCGGCTCCAATCGCTTTGTGCAATCAGCAGGTGCAAGCGGGGTGGCACCGTCAGTGCACGGGAGTGGCGGCTGCTGGTGGACAGGGAACCAGGGGCTGTGGCAGGAGGGCCAGGCGGGGATGCAGATGATGGACCAAAACCCGCCTCTGTGCCCACTGCAGCCTCATAGCCCACAGTTCCTTTCAAGGTGCACGAATTCGTGAACTGGGCCCCTAGTTGTAATATAAAACAGAGATGTATTTAAATAAAAGAGTTAGGAGATGGCACAGTTCTAAGGCAACACAACAAAGAATCTAAACAGACTAGAATACTTAGCTAGAGATTTCACCAATCAGTGAAAGGAATAAAAAAATATACATGATTTTTATATACATAATTATAAACATAAAATGTTTAATTATATGCATATATATTTGAGATTTAAGTGTGTATATGTATATATATGTATACATTATATGTCATATATGTAAATTAGATGAGTTGTTTCAACTTGAGATTGATGATAAATACAAATCTATGGAGATAAATGGATGCTGGTAAACAGAAATAAAAATAAAATCATTGCATTGCATATGTTATATTATATATTATAAATTATATTAAAGCACATATTATATATGTAATCTATAATAATAAAAGTGTAATATGCTAATTAGACTGGACAGCCAAACGACCTTCTAGATGTCATTCCGGAATTCCTTCTGGATGAAGCCATGGCAGCGGGGGCCCAGGCAGAAGCAGATTGGGGCTATCAGGTAGGCAGGTGAGTGGTTAGGGGTGATCAGGCAGGCAGTCAGGCAGGCGAGCGATTAAGGAGCCAGTGGTCCTGAATTGTGAGAGGGATGTCTGACTGCAGGACCAGACCTAAACCGGCAGTCAGACATCCCCTGAGGGGTCCCGAATTGCAAAAGGATGCAGGCCAGGCTGAGGGACGGCCCCCACAAATTTTGTGCACTGGGCCTCTAGTATATGATAAACATATGAGATATACTTCATATCCAATTTGTGATGATTATTTTATGTGTCAACATGGCTGGGACTATTTTGAATGTTTCTGTGAGGGTGTTATGGGATGAGAATTATATTTAAACTAGAGGCCCAGTGCACATATCCGTGCACCTGTGGAGTCCCTTGGCCTGGCCTGTGCCCTCTTTCACTCTGGGACCATTCGGTGGATGTCGGACTGCCAGTTTCATCCCGATCCCCACAGGCCGAGGGACCCCACCGGTGCATGAATCCATGCACTGGGCCTCTAGTACACATATAAGATCTTTGGTTAACCTCTTTCCTCATTCCCCGCTCCCCCCTTTCCTCTGAGATTCATCAGTTTGTTCCATGTTTCCATGCCTGTGCATTGAGCATCTGCCCCCTGGTGGTCAGTGTGTGTCATAGCTACCAGTCGAATGGTTGGATGGTCAGTCACTTAGGGTTTTAGACAGATAGATGATAGATAGATAGATAGATAGATAGATAGATAGATAGATAGATAGATAGATGATAGATAGATAGACAGACAGACCCAAAGTTAGGAATCATTCACTCTGAAGGGCTATCTCTAGCTCAGCTTTTCCTTCAGAGTCAAATGTAATTCAACAACTCTTTAATCTCCATTAAATTTATTTTTTGGCAATTATTTAATGCTCACTAATTTTTGCTCATATCCATTTTATGATGCCATCGGATGACCTTCCAGATCAGGAAAAATATTAATTTATGCTTTGTTTTGTTGAATTTTTTTTCAGAATCTTAGTACTTGGAAAGTTAGAGGAAGTTATAGGAACAATTAATTTATTGGGTGCTGGCTTAAAAATCAGAATCATATTTGTGATCAAAGAGGCAGGCATGAATTAATTAAACCAAGTCTTCAGATAGTTCAGACTGTTCTCAAAACCTTGAGCATCTGAATTTTTCTTAAAATTGTACCATATGATTGCCATACATAAATTTGTCTGGAACTCTGCCTATGACTAATCTTAGTTGATTATCTTCTTCTTCTGTTTCAGGTAAACAACTCTGGATCTCCCCTGCTTTTTGGTCTTTCTACTATCCCCAAAGATGGTAATTATGGGCTCCCTTTTAATTAGTGACATCTAGAGTAGAACATGATACAATTCAGTTGATAGGCAGGATTTGGAGACACATAAAGTATAAGAAATTTATCCAAAGACAGGCCCAGTGATGAACAATGATAGAGCTGGGTTTACAATTCTCAGTTCAAAGTCAAGTTATGGGGTTGGCAGATTCTTGAAAACTGAACTTTTACCTGGAAAACATCTGTCTTTAACAATATTCCATCATATTTTACTATAATTTAATATGGTAGAGGGCAGCAAAGGGGGGATAAATGGGGATGAAAAGAGACTTTGCTTGGGGTGATGGGCACACAATGCAGTGTGCAGATGATGTTTTATTAAGTTGTGCACTTGAAACCTGTATGATTTTGCGAACCAGTGTCACTCCAGGAAATCCAATAAAAAATTAAATAAATAAATAAATAAATAAATAAAGATTAAAATAGAAAACTATCTCAAAATTACTGGTCATTCTTAATAAACATCTATGTTCCCAGTGCTATTAAAAACAGGCTTGTGCTATTATAAACTGAACTAATTAAGAAAATAGACCAGATTCTATCTTTGTGCATCTAACTTTATAGAGTGTATCGCACAATTATAGATACGTATGAAATAGATGAAGTAAAGCCCTTGAGATAAATGAAGGAAAAAAATATTGTTCTAGATATGAACAAAATTGTTAAAGTGTAGCTGTGTTCTTACTTTCATTTCTGGTACATTCTTTATAATGTATGACCCTAAGGAAAAGGAATACTTGGAAACAGAAACTAAAACAAAAACAAAAGTTGTATAAGTATACACTCAAGGAAGAAAGAAATGGAGTACCTGTCAAATTCTACTCAGGAGTAACATCTCCCCCAGACAACAGCATCAAAGAGTTGAAAGGGCTGCTTGCCAGACTGTTCCTCAGGTGCCTTTTTACTGATTAAATTTAACAACGTCTGTATTAGCAAGTAATATAAAATACATTTTTATGCTGCATGTTTTTATGTTTAAATTCACTTAATCATCATACAAATGAGGTATTATTTCCCTGAATTTATAGAATAGACAATAAATATCAGGAGGTCCAATAACTTTTTGGTGAGAACATGAAAGTAAGAACCTGAATCTGGAATTTTATGAAATCAAACCATTTTCCCCTCTAGTTCTGAGCCACTTATGCATAAGTAAGATTCTGTAGGAGTGTCAGCATGCTGTCTAATTGGTGACCTTCACATTAAACCTGTACACCAGGGGTTTTCCTCTGCTTTGGAACCCTGTGAAACCAATAGCTATTTGGAGAGGTCAAGAAAGAAGCATGTATGGCCATATAAGAATTTATACCCACCGAGGGACCTGGAGAAGATTATGTTAAGCAAAATAAGCCAGTCAGGGAAAGACAAGTATCACATGATCTCATTTATATGTGGAATCTAATGAAGAAAATAAACTCGAAGAACAAAACAGATCCAGAGACATTAAAACATGCAACAAATTAATGTATTTTAGAAGGGCTGTGGGGGGAAGAATGAAAAGAAATGAAACAAAGACCTTATACGTATAGCCCATGGACAAACCTGCAAAATCTCACTTACGTATACATGGCTAAGAACCAATGGGCGGGGAAGAGTAGTACTAATTTTCTCACCATTTCTTAAATATTAGAAAGCCTTTCTGACTTATTTTTTAGAAGTGCATTTTGCTAAAAAAGCAGTTATTTCCCAATTTAGATATTTGTGACTGAACCCAGTTGTGCTTATCACCATGATTGTCTCGGTCTAAGTTAAACATAATGATTTAGGGATTTAGATGATTCTTATGGCTCTAAAGATTGCATCTAATGGAGCCAAGCGATGCCATATTATTGGCTATCATCCTGGAACTAATGACAGCAGTTATTGGGCCTATAATCTCTTAGGAATTAACAGGCAAGCTCTTTTTTTTTTCTCATTTGCAGGACATCATCATTACCATTAAAAGCCAGTTAAGATGATGATGTGCCACTATAATTCATAGTGGGCAATAAAGGGTTAAAGGTGAAAATGCTGAGACAGCACTCCTGACTCAAATTGTAGGACTTGAATGTTCTTCCTCTTGGATTGCTGCTTGGAAAAAATTTTAAAGGGACAGAAAAATGGGTACACAAGATAAATGTTTTGTGTGTTGGCTTGTTTGTTTCTTTGGGATAACGCCCTTCCTAGTGGCACTGCAGAAATTCAGTCCTCTCCCACTCAAATGACAGGATTTCCTGTGGGCCTGCTTATTCAAGGATCCATACTAATAAAAGCTTAGGTGGTCCTCGTGCACAACGTCATCACAAGATGGCCTCCACAAGATGGCCACACACACAGCAGAGGTGAGGCCTGGCGGCCGCTCAACATATGAGGCCTGGGGGTCCCACAGCTCCACATGGCATGGAGGAGGTGGGTCCCGGCAGAGGAGGCGGGTCGTGGTAGGGGAGGGCAGTTGTGGGCGATCAGGCCAGCAGGGGAGGGCAGTTGGGGGCGACCGGGCCAGCAGGGGAGGGCAATTGGGGGCAATTGGGCAGGCAGGGGAGCAGTTAGGCATCAATCAGGCCAGCAGGGGAGCAGTTAGGGACAATCAGGCAGGCAGGCAGGCGAGTGGTTAGGAGCCAGCAAGGATGTGAGAGGGTTGTCCGAGGGTTCACAGATTGGAGAGGGTTCAGGCCGGGCTGAGGGACCCCCCCCCATGCATGAATTTTGTTCACTGGGACACTAGTTTATAATAATAACCAAAGATTTCAGAACAAAGAAATGCAATTATAGCACAAAAAGAGTAGAGAAAGCAGCAGCGGGGAGGAAGAAATAACTATAGAAACTACCCCAGATAAGGAAAGACCAGAGAGGTGCAAAGTGCAGAGTAGAGGAAGTGAGAGAGAAATGAAATTTACATAAATATTTATTGACTCCCCACTGTGCTGTAGGCATTCTGCTATACATAATTGATAATATAGAGAAGATCACAGCCTTTATGATGCTTTCCCTCTTGGAGCTTACACTTATCTGAGAAGATAACACATGTGATCAATATAAACACACACGATAAATATTTTATGGAAACTACAGAGTGCCATAGGAACACAAAGCAAGGAAGTCCAGCAAATCAAAAAGAAGTTAGTGCAGAGCAGCACAATAACAGGTGGGGAAATTAAATGAACCAATAGGAAGACTAACTATATAGTTGCTTCTCTTGACTAATACACTGAATTTGAATGCCCAAAACTGAATGGAGAAGAACACCAAGATTTAATAGCCAGCTGAATTAACAGAATCAAAAAAGATAAAAGAGACTGAAGCAAACACTAAAGAGTAGAAAAAAATACAATGACATTTGGGCCTATAATTAAATGAGCTCTTTATTATGAACTAGAGGCCTGGTGCATGAAATTCATGCACGGAGGGGGCGTGGGGAGAGGAGGGGACTGTGTCCCTCAGCCCAGCCTGCACCCTCTCCAATCTGGGACCCCTTGAGGGATGTCTGACTGCCTGTTTAGGCCCCATCCTACTGGGCAGTCAGACATCCCTCTCACAATCCAGGACTGCTGGCTCCCAACTGCTCACCTGCCTGCCTTCCTGATTGCCCCTAACCGTTTCTGCCTGCCAGCTTGATCACACCCTAACCATTCCCCTGCCAGACTGATTGATGCCTAACTGCTCCCCTGCCAGCCTGTTTGCCCCTAACTGCCCTCCCCTGCAGGCCTGGTCACCCCTAACTGCCCTTCCCTGCTGGCCTGGTCTCCCCCAACTGCTCTCCCCTGCAGGCCTGGGTCCCCCCCAACTGAACTTCCCTTGCAGGCTTGGTCCCTCCCAACTGCCCTCCCCTGCTGGCCATCTTGTGGCAGCCATCTTATGTCCACATGGGTGCAGCCATCTTTGACCATGGGGGCAGCCATCTTGTGTGTTGGAGTGATGGTCAATTTGCATATTACTCTTTCATTAGATAGGTTAGAGGCCTGATGCACGGATAGGGGCCAGATGGTTTGCCCTGAAGGGTGTCCCGGATCAGGGTGAGGGTTCCCTTGGAGTGTGGGGCAGCCTGGGCAAGGGGCCTGTGGTGGTTTGCAGGCTGGCCACGCCCCCTGGTGACCCAAGGGAGGCCCTGGTATCTGGGATTCATTTATCTTCTATAATTGAAACTTTGTAGCCTTGAGTGAAGGCCTGGGCTGGCCAGGGTGTGCGGAAAGCTTGGCTTCCTCCATTGCCGGGGAAACCCAAGCCTCCTGGTTGCTCCATGACTGCAGCCATCTTGGTTGGGTTAATTTGCATACTCGCTCCTGATTGGCTGGTGGGCATGGCTTGTGGGTATAGCGGAGTGATGGTTAATTTGCATGTTACTCTTTTATTAGATAGGATTTGCTACTGAGGTAGGATTAGAGTTCAAATTTAGGTGAATTTATATAGGTTACAAAGAGATCATGGTAAATAAATACAATTGATTAATTTAGCATATCCATAAATCTGCAGCCTTTAATTCCTGAGAATTTTTGAATGATTTATATTTTTAAATGACATGTGTACCAAACACATTTTTTAAAAAATACTTTGAACAATGATGATATCATAATAGATAATTCACTTATCACTAAGGAAAAAAAGGTCAGAAAGAAATAATAGTTGGGAAATGTCAAAATTTTTTATTATGGAGGGGTACAAAAAATATGAGAAGTAAATTTTCTTTTGAGATTTGTAAGAACAAAGTCAAAATAAAAACTATGAGCTATGATATATAACCCTTATTTTTGTCTTCCAGAAAAGTAATTCTTTTACTAAGAAGAAATAAGGTTTATCTTCAATCTAAGCATTCTTCATATTTCTCAATTTGTCTTATATGAAGATCCTAGTGGTATCTTCATATAACACAAATTGAGAAATATGAAGAATCTATTAATAATTTACTCCAAAATTATCTTATTAGGTTATTTTCAAATGATCTCTTTCTTTTCAAAATTGATGGGAAACAACTTTGAGATGTCTGCCTAGCATATTAAGCCACCAGGTTAAGGAGCTAGTGACTACTCTCTGCTGACTCGTGCCAGATAAATAACTCAAATTATGACAATAAAACTCAAAAAAGAGAAATTTGCATTGTTAAACTGACTGGGAAAGGAGAGTGGGTTGCAGAATGGCAGAGCTTGGAATCAAAGTTTGCCTATTCCTTCTCCTGCTGTTCCCAGGGCCCCTCCCTTCCTAAGGCCTGGTTCTCTGACTCTTTCTTGAATTCCAAGAGATGTTAAAGAAATCTTCAAAAACAATTCCACTTTTGTAAGTTAACTTGCGTTGGTTTCTTTCATTTGAAACGGGTCCTTAATTAAGACAATTTAAGAATTATAGTTGGGTTTACTTACAGAATAGATGAATCAATATTGCTCCTGCTCACCAGCTAGTTTTAGCTTATCAGTTAGCTTTCACTAACTCTGAGGCAATTACGACCAGCCCTACATTTCTGACACAGGAAAAGGCAAATAGAGATAATGTCTAAATAGGAATTGGCACAGCAAATGGTGCTCTAATCAAGGTTTGGATGTAACTGTTTCTGCCTTCTCTTTACAATTTCTAACAAGTATCAAACAGCACTAATGTTAATGGAGTAGGTAATGCAAGTAATGATGAGAAAGAATTAGATCATTTATTGAAACCATCTTTTACCAAGTTTTATGCCAGATACTTTGCACAAACTTTGTCTTTTCTTAAAAGCAAATACTTGGGTTGGTGTTTGTTGAGTTTTAAAAGCCTTTTGTCCTTTAAATTCTGTATCCTTTGAGATATAGCAATCAAATATCCATTAAAGTAGCAGATTTGGGCGGTGGGGGTAGATGGGGGTCATATATTTCAGCTTGGGCCCAAGGACAATATGGTCTTTCTATTCCTTCCCTTTAGCTGTATTCAAGAAAGATGCATTAGAAACCATAAATACTTTGCCAAAGTGGATTTGAAATCAAACAAGTATTTCAGTCCAAAGCCCATAACATTATCTTTTAAAGCTATGCCACTCTGGATATTTTGGAATAATAAATAGGGTCCAAACATGGGAATGATGAGTTCAGAGAGGAAAAGGGCAAGAGCAAAACAAGAACATATGTGCATTTAATTGAAACTGGGAGAGACAGCACAGTAGGTGGATGTGCTGTGTTGGCAGGCAAGAGAGTCGGGCTCCAGCAATGCCTCAGCAAATCATCATCTGTGTGATGTGACCTGCCTGGAGCAAAACACTGAAGCCCATGGGGCCTCAACTCCCTCGTTCTTCAGGGATATTTGAACATGTCATGAAAGAGTTAAGTAAATGAATCATTTCCAGTCTGCTTTCCCCTTTACTTTGGTTGTGTCTCCTTTAAATGTCTTTATAAAGTATGGCATAAGAGCACATTCCCAAGATATTTTATAATCAGAAAATTGAGATTTTTGATGCCACCAATTCTTCACAAATCTGGGATAAATTATTGTGTCGGTCACTGTCTTCTCAAACTTCATTTCCTTGCCTCAACTTCCATCTTGGCCCTGTATATACTTAAATCCAATTATAACTCAAGCAGCCATTGCTTTAATATCCTCAGAAATGGAGAAGACTGGACTCCTTTCTGTCCTCGGCTTGGTTCTAGTGTGACTGAGGCTACTGGGCTCAACGGCCTTGAAGACAGTGGAAACATACTGAATTTAGCTCAAGTTTTAAATCTCTGCCTAGATCCTACCCTGACTTGTTTACCCCAAAACAGACCAAAATACAGGCCTACACCCCTAGTTTTTTAATCAAGCATTCCTATGGACTGACCAACTAAGACATAATAGCACCCACTTGCTTATAAGGATTAATGGTTAACTGTATCTGTTGATGGTGTATCCTTTCCACCACATCTGACTTCCTTGTATATCATCTCGGGCCTGAAGCAAGCTTGCCCTCACTTCTTACTTCTCTGCTGATATTTCCTTTACCAAAGTTATGGGCTGTGCCATTTCTTCTAATGCTCAGCCCAGGAGGGCTTCCATTCAGTCAGAATTAAACTACAACAACAACAACAAAAAGCAGCAACACAGGTGACTCCTTGACCTTACTTTTGCCCCTTTCTCACTGGCATGCTACCATCTTTCCAGCACACTCCACAGTCAACCCGTCCCACTTCATGACAACTTTACACTTTGAGCCTTGAGTTTTTTACCTATTTAATAAGAAAAGGGGTGAAATAATGAAAAAAATATTTCCTTAACCTTTGAAATTAATTCTCAACTTTGCACAACTCACAGAATAAATCACTCCAAATGCCCCTTTAGATTTCATGTTTCCTCTTCCAAGCCATACACATTCTACTCATTATTATAAAATCTTAGAAGTTAAGGGACTTTTTTTTTCCTTCATCTTTGTACCTTGCCTTCTTCTCTCTTTTCACTAACTTCAATCTTTCTCCCAGTGGCTAATGAAATATCTTGCATCTAAGAAATACTCCAAGTTTATCCAGTTAAATTGAAGGGATTTTCCTTAGCAAGGAAAATTATACAACAGTGCTTCAAAGAGAAGGTCAGGAGGTTATTTAAATAATATAGGGCCAGGATGGTAGTGATAAAAAAAAACAACAGTCAAATTCTCAATATGTAAAAAATCAAAATCCAACAGTATTTCCTGAGAAATTGGATTAAGATATGAGAGAAGAGAGTGTGAATATCATTAAAATGTTCCCCTAATATTTCTCTTCTCCTTTCTTTAGAGCACATTGTAAAATTCTTTCTGTGATAAGATGTGTTGTTGTTTGTTGTTGTTGTTGTTGTTTTTTAATTCTGACTGAATGGAAGCCCCTCCTGGGCTGAGCATTTAATTAACAGATCAAGAGCAGCTTTTATTTTCCCTGTCACTTAGCTTAGAGACCAACAGTGTTTGAGATGGCAACCCCTTCACGAATGAGGAAAGTCCTCTAGCTGGCTCATAATCAACATATAGTTTGAAGCACTCAGATTTGGAGTTTGATTCTTATAGCAGAATACCTTAACCTTCTTTATTGATAAGACTTGTCCCCTAGAAATATGATGTTGCTCTAATAAAACCTTAAATGCATGGCATTGCTTATAACAGGGTAATGTATAAAGAAGATAGAGTTATATTAAAGAGTAAAAAGGTGGTAGTTTATGTTTTATAAAAGCACGACATTTGGCAAAAATGTCACCTTTACTAACTTGAAATGCAGGTAATGTGCCCAATGAATTTGTAACTTTACTGAAACCTCAGTAGTGTGGTGGCTACTATTGGCAGCATTTGACAGAGTAACATAGAAATAATTAGAAAAAACGACAAGTTTGCATTGCAGGATTTTTAAAAAAAATTATAACGGGTCAAAATGTGGGAATTTGTAGGAATGGAATAAGCAACTATAAAAGGAAACAGTAAATGAAAAAAATTATAAAAAATTGGATGACAAAAGGCAATCAAATCTCAGGTTGTGACAGGGAGCAAACCAAAAGTCTGGTCATCACAGACTTTTTTATATGTCTGAATGAATTAACAGGTCTAATGAAGTAAGGTGGCATTGAGGAAATCCTAGCAATTCTACAAAATATTTTTTTGAAAAAAATGTTTAAAATGTTGTTCTCCCACCAAAATTTCAAAGGCTCAAAATACTTTCAATTTAGTTGAGAAAGAAAAGTAAATAAATATCACAAAGAAAACCATGTGCATGGTTATTGATACATGTTTCTTACTGGAATCAAATAGATGAAAAGCTAAATACATTTATGAATAAGATATTCTGATTTTAAAATATCATCAGATAAAAAGCTTCTGCACAGCAAAAGAAACCATCAACAAAATAACAAGAGAGCCCACTATAGGGGAGAACATATTTGCCAATGATACATCCGATAAGGGGATAATCTCCAAAATTTAAAGGGAGATTATAAACTCATACAATTTAACAAAAGGAAGATAAACAATCCAATTAAAAAACGGGCAAAGGACCTAAAAAGACACTTCTCAAAAGTGGACATACAGAAGAGTAAGAGGCATATGAAAAAAATGTTCAAAGTCACTAATCATCTGAGTGATCCAAATCAAAATGACAATGAGGAACCATCTCACACCTGTCAGAATAGCTATCATAGGCAAATCAACAAACAAGTGCTGGAGAGGATGTGGAGAAAAGGAAACAAACCCTTGTGTACTGTTGGTGAGAATGCAGACTGGTACAACCATTGTGGAAGGCAGCATGGGTTTTTATTACTTCTGGTAGATAGCATTATCAGTTAGAGCAGTGGTTCTCAACCTTTCTAATGGTTGAGATGGTCTTAGGCGACCCTGCTAGCGGTTCTCAACCTGTAGGTTGCGACCCACAGGTTGAGAACCGCTACTGTAGAGCCTAAGACCATTGGAAAACACAGATGTTTACATTATGATTCATTAACAGTAGCAAAATTACAGTTATGAAGTAGCAATGAAAATAATTTTATGGTTGGGGGTCACCACAACATGAGGAAATGTATTAAAGGGTCGGGGCATTAGAAAGGTTGAGAACCACTGAGTTAGAGCAAGGTTAACAAAAGAAGTTAATTTCCTAAGAGATTCCACTTTTTAAATTTTACTGAAATTTTATTTCCTTTATTTTTTTCTTGAGCATTTATAAATGCTTAAGTGACAAAATGACCAGCACCTCTGATACATGATAACCAGACAGGTATATGTTTGTTTTATTATAATAGAAACTCTTTCAAGTAACTCAATAATGTTAGAATGATTCCTTTTGGAATAGTCATAGGCTTAGACTGACATGTAATTTGTTTTTCTTCCACAGTATTTTGTACCAAGATTTAAAAGATAATGAGAAACTTCAGTGAAAAAAAAGAAAGATCAACATATTCAGACTACAGACATTTCTTGGACTTAGGATCATGCATTGTTTCAATAAATATTGTTACTGAGAAGAAAATAGATGAAATTACAAAGACTAAAACCCATTGGAGCAGCCAAAATTATTTGAGTCTCTTAAGGACAATGTCACCTACCACTATTTCTTTCATCCTAGTGGAAAGTGACAGCTTCTTCTCATACCCTACAGCCTATTTCAAATTCTGTGTTTGGAGATCTAACTTCTAGAGCCTAAATCATCCTCAATTCAGAATCCAACAATGTGAGTGAAAACAATAACCTTTTCTACTCAATCTAGTCTGGCAAAAAAGTAAATAATGAATTTAACAGGATTGTTTTTTGTTTTTTTTTTTAGATCAAATGTTCACTCTCTAGCGTGCCAATGAGGTAGGTGATATACACGAAGGCTTGGAAAAAGCAAAGCAATGTTAATAATTTGGATTGCTTAATTGGCCATTATCAAGTGATCAAAATAAAAAAGACTAATTCAGTCAGCTAACATCTCTTTGAATGTAGTCTGAAATCATCCAGTAGCACTAGACTAGATAATAATATTGCAAATCATTAAGATATTGCACAAAAAGCAGTTCAACTTTCCCCCTCTGTTTTTTTTTTATTATTATTATTTATTTGTTTCATGTACCCATTGCTTCTGTTTTAAAACTGAGGAATCATCTTTTTGTATGTTTCTTTGGGACTGTTCTATCATGTTCTTTTTTCTTATTAAAGACCACTATTTTCTATGTGAAATATGAAAAATTATCCTCTATAATCCTCCCTCATTTGGCCTCACTGCTAAGGATCTGTCAATTAATTCAACTACTTTAAAGAGACAAAGATAATAAGTTAGGTCTTCAAATCAGACAGACCTTAGAAAGTTAATCAATCTCTTAAAAGCTCTTTTTTCTATCCATTAAATTAGCATAATAATATCTACATGAATGCTGACCATATGACTTTGAATGAGATGATGCATATGCAAACAGCCAAATGATAAGTCAGGGTTCAACAAATGACAGCTAACTCATGCTAACATAAAAAATAACACAGGGGTGATGGATTTGTATCAGAATCATAAGTAACTCTTTGAAATTTGAGTTAATAAGTTATTTGAGGTCAATGATCATGATTCATACAAATGTTGGGTGCTTCAGACCAAATATCATCTCTTGCACAAAGTAGATCTATATATATAAAAGGCTAATATGCTAAGCGTCCAACCGTCCAACCAGTGGCACAACCCACACTGACTACCAGGGGGCAGACGCTCAACGCAGGAACTGCCGTAATGCACACTGGCCATTTACAGAGAAACCACACTGTGGACCTGCTGACAAAGCAACACTCAGCTCCCCCCAAGTGGGACACAGGCTCCACCAACACCCTGGAGCAAAAGCCCACCAAATCACAGCCGACGCTGCTGAGACCCCCATGGTGCAAAATGCAGCCCACAGCCCAGCCCAGCCCAGAAATGTTCACTGTGGGCACTTGGTGATGATGTCATGTAGCAATGTCCAGCTTCCTCTCCATAGGACTAGCCTCCTTGGAGTTTCTTTAGCCCAGGAACAAGACTTGCTTTATAGCCAGGTAGAAACATTTCACACTTTAACCAAATGTCTGTGAATCATTTTCCCGTGCCTCATCTCATTTGATCCTCAGAGAAGCCCTGGAATAGGTAGATAGGAGACTCGATGGAATCCTATTTTCTTTTCATTAGCCAGAAAACTGAGGATTAGAAAGCTTAGACACTTGACCTGACTGAAAAGAAGTAAGAAATGGTGGACCTTGAAAATGACTTCAGGTTTCCTCACTGCACAAAATTTAGTCAAACACTGCTGCAGTTAAATATTTTACCCTTTGTTCTCCCTACGTTATCTACAATAATAATGTGCTTCGTGTTGATATTTACTGCTGTGTTGCTGACAATTACCTGAAAGAGCAGTTGGGGTGCTTCAATGGGCTGGAAAAAGTTTAGCTAAAACAGAAAGCAGTTCTACTAGTAATTAAGCACGTTTATCTACATACCAGTGACCCGGTGCATGAAATTCATGCACATTAAATGGAGATTAATTAGAGGAAATAATTTAATATTGCTATTTGCCCTTTCTCTATAATAGAAGTATCAGAGATGAAAGAAAATTAGTAAAATGTATATGAAAACCTTCCTCCTGTCAGAGTTGGCACTCACCATGGGACCCAGAATCAAGTCCCCACCCACCCACATGCACCTCAAAATCACATGAGACCCAGACCCGGCCGCCCCCGCCGCCCCCCCCTTCATTGGGTTAGGACTGACAAGGCCAGTCCCACCCTTGTCAAGCCCTGCCGGGCAGGGGGCATAGCCTCAGGTCCCCTGACCCACAGGACAGGGGGGGCATGGCCTGAGGTCCCCCAGCCCAGACCAGGGTTGGGGGCATGCCTTGAGATCCTCCATCAAGCCCCACCAGGTGGGGGACATGGCCTGAGATCCCCCATCACCCCCCACCAGGCAGGGGGCACAGCCTCAGGTCCCTCCTCAAGCCCTGCTGGGAGGGGGTGCCGCCTGAGCTCCCCTGATTCAGCACTGGGGGTGCACCCTGAGGTCCCCCATCAAGCCCTCTGGGTGGGGGACACAGCCTGAGGTCCCCTGTCAAGTCCAGCCAGGTAGGGGGTGCAGCCTCAGGTCCCCTGGCCCGGTGCTGGGGTGGGGGGCATAGCTTGAGGTCTCCTGCCAAGCCCCACTGGGTGCGGGGTGCGGTCTGAGGTCCCCCGGCCTGGTGCTGGGGTGGGGGGAGCAGCCTGAGGTCCCCTAGCCCAGTACCAGGATGGGAAGTGTACCTTGAGGTCCCCCGTCAAGCCCTGGTGGGCAGGGGGTGTCACCTCAGGTCCCCTGGCCTGGCACTGGAGTGGGGGGTGCAGCCTGAGGTCCCCCAGCCTGATGCCAGGGCAGGGGCCACAGCCTGAGGCTCCCTGTCAAGCCCTGCTGGGTGGGGGATGTGGCCTGAGGTCCCCTGTCAAGCCCCATGGGGGTGGAGGAGAGCATAGCCTCAGGTCCCTGCTGATTGCTCATTAAGGCTCCTTATAGGAACTTGGCCTCAGCTGTGGGTGCAGCCATCTTTGTGACGGAGTGATGGTCAATTAGCATATTCCCTCTTTTTTAGATAGGGTATAAAGCTCTTGCTCGCGCCAATCGCACAGGTGTTTCCATATGTCATTGTCAATCATGAATTTGGTTGACACTTCTATTATAAAGAAAGAGCGAATAGCAATATTAAAGTATATCTTCTAATAATTTCCTTTCAATGTGCATGAATCTGTGCACCGGGCCACTAGTATTTAATAAACGTTTGACATGGACTGGATTTTCACAACTATGAAACTGAAATTTATGTCCATCTTGCATTTTTTAAAAATATAGTTTATTGATTTTTTTACAGAGAGGAAGGGAGAGAGAGAGTTAGAAACATCGATGAGAGAGAAACATAGATCAGCTGCCTCCTGCACGCCCCCTATTGGGGATGTGCCCGCAACCCAGGTACGTGCCCTTGACCGGAATCGAACCTGGGACCTTTCAGTCCGCAGGCTGACACTCTATCCACTGAGCCAAACTGGCTTCAGCTCATCTTGCATTTTTATTGCAAGTTTTTGTGTGATGGTGGTGGTGGTGTTTTCACCCTGAGTCTACTAATTCCATAAATGTTTTGTATGGGTAGGAATAGGAAGACATGTGAATGAGAATAGGACTGTTTGCAGCTCTGTTTTTATCTTTTGGCTATGGACTGGTGGATGTCATAAATTTTTCCATACTTAGAGGCTAGCGCAGTGGTCGGCAAATTCATTAGTCAACAGAGCCAAATATCAACAGTACAACGAATGAAATTTCTTTTGAGAGCCAAATTTTTTAAACTTAAATTTCTTCTAACGCCACTTCTTCAAAACAGACTCACCTAGACCATGGTATCTTGTGGAAGAGTCACACTCAAGGGGCCAAAGAGCCGAAAGTGGCTTGCAAGCTGCAGTTTGCCGACCACTGGGCTAGTAACATACAACCCAAACTTTGGGGTTTCTAAATTTATTCTTATTTGACAAAAAGAATATTTTCATTTTCCAAAAGGACTTAAAATGCTCAAACAGTGGCAAACAACACTTGAAATGAACATTTAAACAAGACAAATGTAAATATATGTAAATAAATTAAACCCACACAAATTAACTTTCCATGCAAGTACTTGTAATTAAGAAAAAATGTGTCTGACAGTAGAAAATTGGGTTTTGCTTAGCTTTAGTTAGCCAAGAAAAACTAATTATGTTCAAGATTATCCTGAATCTATTATGTAAAAATGCAGAAATATCACTAATTTCCTTAGGCTTCCACTAGCAGTGTAGCTCCCAAACTAAGGTCAAATCCAACCTGCACAGGGACTCCATAAGCATCCAATCCATGTTTTATGTTTTCTTCGGCCCAATTCAGTGCACCAGCTAATGAGAGAACAGCCCAATTCAAGAAAACAAAACCTAAGAGACAAAACCAGAAAGCTTATGAATAATACTAGCCCTCTTTCCTCCATGTCACTACCATATATTCCTAACATTTGTAGGTTCCCCAGCTAAAGGCAAATCCATCCTCAAGATAGCCAACATAAGTCTGTTCTTCATTTCTCTCATAACATAGACATCAATTTTTAAAATACATATCTCTAATATTATTATTCTTCCTGAGAATTTCTTTCAATGTCCATGTTGCTTTGTCCATCCTCATTTTGTGACCTCCTAAGAACTCCTTCCTAAACTGAATCTAAACTCACATTAAAAATTCTCCAAAAATAGGAATTCTTCACCACTGTTCATACTTTTTACACAATCATTAGCAAGATGACTAAAAAGAAACAAACTAAAAGCTCCTTATACTAGTAATACCAAGAGTCCTGGGTCCCAACAGCATCAAGATGCTGTAACAGTTTCAGAGCACAAATGGTGACATGGAAGAGAGACAATCACTCTATTGGACTATTCATGTGGCTTTCTTTCTCCCTTTAGTAGCCTAGAAGCTCTACCTCTGAGAGATCTCTCACTAATACTAGTGGTAATATGCAAACTAACCTAAAAAATTTTTTCCTCATGAGCCGCAGCGTGCCAACCACAGACCTATACCAACATCTCATCAAAGGCAAGATCTCTGTTGTGTGAGTTCCTGAAGCTCACAGCTCAAATTTTCATGACCTGAAAGCTCTTTTTATTACAGGGTGAATAGGGTGCCCTTTGTCCCCTGCCCCAACTTCTCTATAGAGGTGTAAATCACGACGGATGTAGGTTCTCCCTCCTGAGCTCTTTCCACTGGGTATCTAACACACTCCAATCAAGTACTCCTCTCTATGGGATGACAGTTTGGGAGTCCTGATGACTCTTTGCTTATGTCTTAAGCCTCAATAAACCATTCTTCACACTTTAGGGGTGTTTGTGCCTATTCTCTGGCTTTGCAATGTGTTTTTCCCAATAAGGATCACCTAGACCAGTGGTAGGCAAACTCATTAGTCAACAGAGCCAAATATCAACAGTACAACGATTGAATTTTCTTTTGAGAGCCAAATTTTTTAAACTTAAACTTCTTCTAAAGCCACTTCTTCAAAATAGACTCGCCCAGGCCATGATATTTTGTGGAAGAGCTACACTCAAGGGGCCAAAGAGCCACATGTGGCTCATGAGCCACAGCATGCCAACCACGGACCTATACCAACATCTCATCAAAGGCAAGATCTCTGTCTACAGCATTCTATCTAATAAAAGAGTAATATTCAAATTGACCTCACCTCCGCTACACCCACAAGCCATCCCCACCAGCCAATCAGGAGCAAGTATGCAAATTAACCCAACCACGATGGCTGCGGCCATGGAGAGAGCAGGAGGCTTGGGTTTCCCTGGCAATGGAGGAAGCCAAGCTTCCGGCACATCCTGGCCAGCCCTGGACTCCACTCAAGGCTACAAAGTTTCAATTATAGAAGATAAATGAATCCCAGATACCAGGGCCTCCGCTTGGGTTGCTGAGGGGCATAGCTGGCCTGCAAACCACCACAGGCCCCTTTCCCAGGCTGCCCCACACCCCAAGGGAACCCCACCCTGATCTGGGACACCCTTCAGGGCAAACCAGCTGGCCCCCACCCGTGCACCAGGCCTCTAACCTATCTAATAAAAGAGTAATATGCAAATTGACCATCACTCCAACACACAAGATGGCTGCCCCTATGTGGACACAAGATGGCCACCACAAGATGGCCAGCAGGGGAGGGCAGTTAGGGGTGACCAGGCTGGCAGAGGAGGGAAGTGGGGGTGACTGGGCCTGCAGGGAAGGGCAGTTGGGGGGGACCCAGGCCTGCAGGGGAGAGCAGTTGGTGGGAACCAGGCCTGCAGGGGAGGGCAGTTAGTGGTGACCAGGCCTGCAGGGGAGGGCAGTTAGTGGTGACCAGGCCTGCAGGGAAGGACACTTAGGGGCAATCAGGCTGGCAGGGGAGCAGTTAGGCATCAATCAGGCTGGAGGGGAGTGGTTAGGTGGTGATCAGGCTGGCAGGCAGAAGTGGTTAAGGGCAATCAGGAAAATCAGGAAGGCAGGCAGGCAAGCAGTTGAGAGCCAGCAGTCTTGGATTGTGAGAGGGGTGTCCAGCTGTCCTTTCAGGCCTGATCCTATCGGGATCAACGTTCTAAACTCTGAGTCCAGAGACTCCCATATGTGTTCTAGCCCAGAACCCATTGAGTTTGATAACTACAGACAGACTACTTGGGATCGGGCCTACCAGGATCAGGCCTAAACGGGTAGTTGGACATCCCTCGAGGGGTCCCAGATTGGAGAGGGTGCAGGCTGGGCTGACGCACACACACCCTGTGCACAAATTTCATGCACCGGGCCTCTAGTCTTCAATAAATTTCTTAGATCTTTAATGACTTTCTATTGCCTATTTATTCATTGTCATTCATTACAAACAAATTGTTAAATACCCACATGTGCTTTAGTTAGGTCCTGTGTTATTAAACAGCAATTAATAGTATTAACATAATCCCTTTAGCATTCAAAATCCTTTGTGGTCTGAGAACAATCTAATTTTTCAATCTCATCTTTCACTAGTGAAAGGACACTAACAAGGTATAAAATACCCATATAGTCCAGATGTCATACATTATAGTTCTCAAAATCATCCCGGTAACACTGTGAAAGAGGCATACAGGGAGATATTAATTTCTTACACTAATATTGTAACCCTTCCTATAGACTGATTCTCAGTAGCTGCTTTTTCTTCAAGCCCTTTTGCCAAAAACAAACAAACTAAAGTTTTAAAGGTTATTTTCCTTATGTGTTATCACCTGTCTAGGAAGTGGCCAAACAGAATTCAGATATGCAGATACATGTTTCTCTACTTCTAGTGCCCTTGAGCTTCCTAGTATACCACATAGTACCTGTGCCTCGCACAAGGTAGGTGTTTGAGAAATGTTTTTGCATAAAATTAAAAAGACAACAACATTTCCCCATTTTAAAACTGCTTTTTAGCTGAGGCTATTGGAAAATTTTACATTACTTTCTGTACAAAAGAAATTATAGAAAACATATGTTCTCCGACAATTTCTGAGGCATACGTTTAAAGATCATTTTTCTCTACATTTTTAGTGATCTCAGAAATTGTTCTCAAATTACCCTGTGTTCCCGTCTTCTGCCTTTAATAAATGGATTGCCAACTCCCACAAAACATTAGCTTTAAAGTGGATAAAAATGCTGTTTGACTCATAGATTCGCTGAGCAATAGAAGTGTGAAGGCAATGTGAGGCCACTGATTAATTTTATTTACTGACTTAAGGAAAAAATCATCACTTAATTTATAAGGCCTGACCTAGATGAAACCCCCAAGAGCCAGGATCTTACTTGAGAATGCACATCAGTGTCTTCAGAGTCGATTAGTGTGATTTTCCGAGACATAACCACGTCTCCCAGCAAAGTGTCCAGCCGCTGGAAACACAATCAATCATGCCAGGCATCACAGGCTTAATGCAAGCCCCCGAGTGCATCTTAGAGACATTGGGAAAACAACCACAAAGAAGTAAAGCCTAGCTAAGTAAACATAATTCACACGCAGAATTTAAAATCGCCCTTCTCCTACTCAGTGGGAAAAGATTGCACACTGATGATAAATAGTGGAGATTTGATACCTGAGCAAATCTCTGCAGATATTCTCTGACAAGGTAAGAGGCTAAACAAAGAAAACACCCAAGAAATAGCTTCTCATATTGGCTTATAAATAATATTGTCAGTCACTTAACCTCCCCCCCCCCACCCCCCACCCCCACACACACCAATGCACCTTTAAGAGCATTCTTTTACAAGGAAACAAGTCAAGCAAGTAATCTGTCTGTAGTTATCAAACTCAGTGGGATCTGGGCTAGAACCACATGGGAGTCTCTGGACTCAGAGTTCAGAACGTTGATCATGCTCTCATGCAAGGTCCTAAGATACACAAAACATCATGCTAGCTTGGGATGAGGACAAAGAGAAAATGAGTTTCTGCTGTCAATGAGCTTTTATCTAAAATGATGTACTCAGATCTGCTAATGCACTTAACAGATAATCGACCCCTGATTTTTTAAATGAAAAAAACTAAGGTCACATAAATACAAATGTTTATTTAATTAAGGTTGCACGGTTAGCTACAAAGTCTGGTCTAAAATTCAGTTGTTCTAAGCTCTTGCTCATTTTCCCCCCCACTTTACCATGATGTCATATGGCTGGGATAGAGTATGCTGGTCCTGGCGCAGGCAGATCTGTGATGTGGACATATCTGCTGAGTGATGTTGAGTAATACTGCTGAACCCATAAATGCTTTGATGCAGTCACATCCACAGCTGGAATTTGATATCACGCGAATGTCTGATCAAAAGGGTGTACATCCAAACAAACCAAACTGCCAGAGGAGACTAAACAATACCTCCTCCTGACAACCCCAAATCCATCTCCTGTGCATGAAGACATCAGGTACAATGAGCCAAACTCATCAACAGGAATTAAAGGTTGAGGGAGAAGCAGTTTAGGGTAAGCAGTGGCTCAAACCACTTTGTTCAATGTGTATAATGCCTTAGCAATCCCCCAAATTACTTGAGAGAACATGAAGCTCTGAAACGGGGATCAAACTCCTATTATTACACAAAGAGTGACTGATAGTGTTAATGTGACATTGCTTATACCCATATCTAGTAATCCTTGAGTAGCTTCTGTTTACTTTTTTAAGTATCTGAAATAAGAGTGGGGCATGCTTAATGAAGAGTAGGAACAGCCTCAGGGACTGAGTGCCATGAAATCATAGAAAGCAGCTTCATTATGAGTTAATCAGATCGTGGATGACTACAATGATAGGAAAAACCAGTTTACAGAATAAATGGTAGAACTGGAGAGCAAGGCTGAATAATGAAACTCCATAATCTTTATTATCTCTTTTGGATTCTTGTTAATATCAGTGAATTCTGACTTTTAACCCAGACTAGAAAAACATTCTAAATCTTCTAAGATTCTATATATAGCCTTTTTTCTTAAAGCAGTATATGACATATAATTTTTAAGTGAATTTAAATATCAAGACACCTTCTGAGATTATTAGAGAATCCCTGGGGGGCAGAGAAGGGGAGAGAACTAGGTCTGGCAATTGAATAAGATACAGGAGTTAAGTACTACTTAGTCATTTATTTCTTCCAGTCTATCTCTAAAACAAGGTTTCTTAAGTTTAGAGATAATTCTCTATGCAGTGGTAAGGAAAAATTTTATAACTAGAGAGAATGCTAGTGATAATCTAACTCCTTTGTTTTTAATCTGGAATGGGTACCAACATCATACATGGAACCCTAGAAATATCTATACTTCATGACATGCACGGCCTCTGATTTATAAAAGCTCCATTGGTGATTTTGAAGTGCATCTCTGACTAGGTAACTTTTTATAAAAATTAATCTTATTGTTGAAAGTATTCTCCTTTTTTACCCCCACTCATCCATTCCACCCCAGCCTCAACCCCCAGACCTACTGCACTATTGTCTGTGTTCATGGGTTATACCTATATGCCTATAAATTCTTTGGTTAATCTCTTCCAACCCCCCTCTCCCCTCCCTTCTGAGAGTCATCAATCTGGTTCCACACTTCTATGGATCTAGTTTGTTTGTCAGTTTATTTTGTTCTTTAGATTCCACATATGAGATCATGTGATACTTGGTTTTCTCTGACTGGCTTATTTCACTTAGCATAATGCTCTTCAGGTCCCTCCATGCTGTCTCAAAGGGTTCTCTTTTCCCCACATCCTCAATAGCACCTGTCCTTTGTTGATTTGTTGATGGTAGCCATTCTGGCAGATGTGAGTTGATGCATCATTGTCATTTTTATTTTCATTTTTCCGATGATGAGTGACTTTGAGCATTTTTTCATGTGGCTCTTGGCCACCTATATGCCCTCCTTGGTGAAGTGTATATTTAGGACCTTTGCTTATTTTGGTATAGAATTGTTTAACTTTTATTGAATCTGTAATCCTCTCATCATACCTAAATGAGTAACTAGACTTAGCTTGATATACCTTAAATATACACTAATCACATTTTTGCATAGTTTGAATAATTTGAGGATTCCTCCATAGGCTAATTAATGTTCTATTTCCCTGTATTTTCTGTTTACTTATCTTGGTTAAGAGCAATACAGAAAGTCTATTGCCTCCACAATAAATCATCCCAGCTTTCAACATTTGCATATGAGAGAACTACAATTTGCAGAAGTAATATGAGTCATATCAGAGTGTTATTAGAACTCATCTTCAAACCTTAGTTCAGTGTTCTATCCACTACATAGCCTGAATTCTAAATTTCTTCTCACCACTAAAATACTACAAGCTTTATCTATTCCTTATGGCTGTGGTTCTCAACCTTATAATACTCAATATCCATTTACATGGAGATATTTTAACCCACTTTTACTCTGTATATGAAATTCATAGATAATGATATAAAATAATATATTTTAAAATATTGTGCATTTCAATATAAAAGTTTAGGCACAACTAGACTAGTTTATTAGAATGTATGAATGTATGTGTAGAATCACTGGGAATGTGACAGCTACAGGTGCAGACTAATTCAGGTGTGTTGTAATATCATGAGCAGCCCTGCAGAAAGTGGCATGCTTTTCTAAAATGATGAATAACTTTAGGTAAAGAATAAAATAAAATATAACGTTCCCAATTTTCACCACAGTAACATTACTGAAAAAATCACTTATGTTTAAATTACTATGTGCAAAATTGTTTTGCCTTTATATATACAATGGAGTTTATCAGCTCAAATTTACAAACAGGTGTTTCATGTACATTAATGTCATATGGAACATTCAGAACCTGTGAGAGAAGGAATGCAAATTATCATGTAGGTCTCTAGATCATCATAGTTACCTGGCATCTCTAGTGCCATCCACCAAATGCCAGTAGTGCCACCTCTAATTATTAGAACAATGAATGTCATCCCAACAAAATTTCAAAATGTCCCAGGAGAAGGGGACTACATACCAAACCACAGTGTAAGTGGTTATTATAAGAACTATAAGAGATCTCCTGGTTCTGATTTCTACACAAACTTATATCAATACTCAAAGAGAACTTAAATTGCTGCAAATATATCTTTGGTCACATGAGGAAATTTTAATCTGGACCTTTGCAGACATAAGACACAAAGCACATTGGTGAAACTCAAGCCTCCTGATTCAAACCTCAGTCCTCAACAGTGATCAGTTAACATTATACCTCTCTTACTGTCACATGTTTATAGAAAATTTCTATGACATTTTAGAGAAAGCATTTAAAAATGGCCCTATAATGGGTTATCTTTATGTCTTTATATCTCTTCATAAAAATACTTTTCATATGATTTAAAATTATGTATATTATCAGAAATGCTCAATATACATAAGATGGAGGAGAGGGGTAAATTTTAGAAGCACCAAACAAGTATGGAAGTAGTCAAGAATGTGGGAAGCCACACACTGCTGATACCATCGTGAGTGTGCACCAAGGAACACAGAAGGCCGATGCACCTTGGGCATTGGCAGGGCTAACTCTAAGCACCGTTGTTTGTGTTGAGAGAGTGGTGGCTTGAAGCAATTTCCTGACCTAATAGCCTCAAAGTAAATGTTTACTGGATCTTACTGATCTTTATTGACCTTAGAGACAGTCTGTCTGCTACCTGTTTGCCATGCCTTACTGAGGGCAAGATGTGTATCTAAAACTGAATAAAAAGCGGATAAGGCCAGGTTTCAGTGTGCCTCTCCAAGAGAGAGGTCTCCACCTGTGCCCCCCCACCCCATGCCTTCTAAATTCCTATTTCTCTTCTAGTGTTTTTATTTGTGCGTCGGCCCCTCCTTCAGATCCTGAACCCTAGCCATGGAGGTCGTGGCACAGGAACATCCAGGTGATATGGAAAGGTGGCAGGAGAGAGTGAGCCTCTAGATGTTTGCACACTGACATTTCTAATTCAGCACCTGGACATCAACGCTGAGGCAGTATTGCAAAGCAAGTAGACATGTAGAGCTGGTGCAGTCCTTCTGTCTTTCCATGGCCTATGTGTAAGAGACCAGGAAGTCTTTGCATATGTGGGGAAAAAGATAGAAAGCTTTAAGAAGATTCCCTGGACCCAGAGAAAAGAGGCTGCCTCTTGTGGGAACTTCCAGCTCAAAGGCCAGTGGTGCCAGATCCCTGGGCCCCCTAAGGAGGACCACATATTTATCTAAATGGAAATTGTCAATTGCAGTATGGCAGGCATCAGTCCCAGAAGCAGACCACATCTGCAACAAGTATCTAAAGAACAATAGGATACCCAGAGGTCTCCCCCTCCTTTGCTGCCATGACACCATCAGCCTCCCATTCCCTGTATATGAAGCACTTCCTGGCAATGAAGCCACTGAAAGAATGAGTCCTTTTCCTTACCTGCCCAAGAAAAGTTTGGGTTACAGAGAAAGTCGATAACATTGTTGATCACAGTGAGATCATAAAAATAGATCATTTCTTTATCTGTTACTCAGTGGATTAGGGCTCTTAAGGAAAACCAGAGCAATTGCAGACAATATAAGGAACCTATATATTTTTCCATGTAAAAATTACTATGTTAATCAATTTGGAGGCCCAGGAGACATTAATGCTTGATTAATAGGAGCATATACATCCCACCAGGGTCCTCCTGGAGCTTCAGTCTATCAGTGGTTCTCAACAAGGAATGGCACTGCCTCCCTAGAATGTACTGAAAATGCTAGGAAATGTTTTGCTTTTCAGAATGGCTAGGAAGTGCTCCAGCATTCAGTGCCTGGGAGCCAGGGCTGCTAAATGTCAAAAATTAAGAAGCAACATTCTCCACTTAAATAAGGCATTGTTTTACGCCAATTGCCAACAGAACACCTATTGGAAAACATTAAGTAATGGAGAAACCATAGAGTACGCCTTTAAAATGTTCACTCACTAATGTAAAGTATTGCTACATTTTTATTGTAAGCAAATAGCTCTCTTCAACGACATAAAAGCTGTGCTGCAGGGCATGGTAGGCAGTGGTGACTGTGACCACAGGGGAGGGAGGCAGAGGTGGGCAGGTGGTGAAAATGATGAAGGTGCAGGTTAACTTCTCCTTACTCTGTAAACTTAAATCTCCCAGTAAAAATGCTAGCCTTCTGACTTTCATGCAAACCAGGTGGATACTAAATTTAGAGGTAATAGCTTCATGGCTCCTCCATGACAAAAGATGGGGGGAAGATCAGTAAGAGAATTTAAATCTCACTTAGGAATTTCCATACTTTGAGCCAAAAGCCTTTTGAGATATTTTTTGTATTTTCCTTTTTAAACACATGTTCACAGTTACTCTTCAAAATTTGAGACTCACATCCATTTCAGAATCTTCCATGTGACTGTCTTCCCTCTCTCAACTTTATATATTTAACTACCAACAGTATCAATAGATGTAAAAAAAAAAAAAAATGACTTCGTTCCACAGCACATTCTGGAAGTATGGAATATTTGCTGTTATGCTCATCAAATATACATACTGGTATTTTACTCTAATAAGTATAAATCAATTCAAAACAGTTTAATCCTACCTTCTCAACCAGACTAGTCAATCAATTTTAATAAATTAGAAACAGAACAGACACTATATCTAGGGAGAAACAAAAGATTTTCATCCACTGCACTGAGATAAAACAGCCATGTGCTTTTAAGTTCTTGCTTTCGTATGGTTTATCTAATTAGTTTTTAAAATCCTGCAATGACCTTGAACTCCATTTTTCTTTTCTTTAAGGTGTTGTTTATACATGAAAAACAATTGCAACCACTACAAAAGTAAACACTAACTCATGTGACCAGGCCTTCAAAGAAATAGGGATAAAAAGAAATAAATTAGTGTATAGAAAGGCATTGAACATATTTTGATTCTTGTGTTTGATTTCCTCCTTGTTTCCTTGAAGTTTATTCAGGATCTTAGAGAACAATAAGAGTAAATGCTTGCATTCTTTCAGCATAGAAATGTGGAAAACAGTAAAAAGCAGGCCCAACTGGCTTTGAAGTAAGCTCAGTAGTAAATGTGGGTCTAACTGAAACGTGGGATTCTGGGAGCGGATCTCCACCTTGGGGTTCTTGTTTCATGATGTTTGAAGAGTAAAACTCACAGACTAAAAGGACTGGTTAGTCAAAGGGTGGAAATTTATTGGAAGCAAATACAAACTCCCAAGTAGGGAGGGGTTCCCCAGGGGGTAACCCAGAAAGCCCCTTTTTCTAAGGTTTATAAATGCTGTAGTTCTTTGTCTCTTCATGCTCCCTTCTAATTGGACCCTTTCCCCAGTTTATGACCCTGTGCTTTTCTAATTGGTCACTCTTTTGCAGAATATCACCTTCAAAGTCCAAACCCCACATGGTGCCCCCTTCTTTCTCTCCCTCTTATCTTGCAACATTCCTCTATCTCCTGTGAAAATATGTTTCCCTCTTTCCTGCATCTGTCCACATTTCTCTGTCCTCTGTGAAAGCATGTTCCCTTTTCCCCATACTCTATGACTTTTCTTTATCTTCTGTGATTGTATGAATGCCTTTCCTCTCCTCTTATCCTGTGGCACTTTTCTGTTCTCTGTGAATGTATGCCTTCTGGCAGCTCCAAGCTCTCATCTATGAATTCCTCCCCCTTGGACCCTCTTAATTCCTAAGACTCCCTAAACCTGCCTATTTTATCCCTAGAATTCCTTTCATAACCAATTCAACTCTGTCAATTCACTGTATTTTTTTAAATAGTGTTTTATTGATTTTAGAGAGAGAGGAAAGGAGAGGGAGAGAGAAAGAAAAACATCAACATGGATTGGATGCTTCCTGCATGCCCCCTACTGGGGATGGAGCCAGCAACCCTGGCATGTGCCCTGATGGGGAATAGAACTGGTGACCTTCTGATGCATGGGATGATGCTCAACCAACTGAGCCACAATGGCCAGGGCCAATTTGCTGTTTTTAAACTCATTTGGACTGAAAAGAATTCTCCTGGTTAATTAATTTTAACTATCAATTGTTGTTTCTTCATATTATATCTGTGAGAAAATAACATGTTAAAACAAACCTTATGCCTTGACAAAGAATGTTGACATATGAGAAGTTTGATCAATGGAGTTTTCTGCTGGAAATTTAAGGTTTAGACATTTTTAATATATATTTATGAAGCCAAAACATATATTTATACTAGAGGCCCGGTGCATGAAAATTCATGCACTTGGGGGGTTTGGGGGGGGCGGTCTATCAGCCCAGCCTGTTCCCTCTCGCAGTCTGGGAGCCCTTGGAGGATGTCCAACTGATGACTTAGGCAGGCTCCCCAGGGAGAGTGGGCCTAAGCCATCAGCCAGACATCCTTAAGTGCTGCAGTGGAGACAGGAGTGGCTCCTGCCACTGCCGCTGCACTTGCAGCCATGAGCCTGACTTCTGGCTGAGCGGCACTTCCCCCATGGGAGCACACTGACCACCAGGGGGCAGCTCCTGCATTGAGCGTCTGCCCCCTGGTGGTCAGTGCACATCATAGAGACCAGTCGTTCTGCTATTCAGTCAATTTGCATATTACCCTTTTATTATATGGGATATTGTCATTTGTTTTTGACACGTGCACTTAGAAAAAAATTTGGAATTGGAGACAAAATAAATGTTATTTTCATTTTAATGACCCTTTGTTACAGCAACTTAGCCTCTGCATTAATTCAAGCAAAAGAAAAACTCATTTCTCTCTTGAATACACATCCAGAGTTAGGCTGTAGAGATAAGATGGGTGAATTCTGCTGTAATCAGGAAAAGTTTCATTTGCTCTGTCATTGTCTGCATAATTTAGGTGGATTGCCACCCCTTCAGTCACTCCATGGAAAGGAAAATAGAGACAACAGAATGTAAAATATATTCCTTTTAAATCCCACAATTTAGAATTTGTATATATATATATCACATTATTAATGTCCTATTCACTGAGGTTTAGTCAAATGTTCATGTCTAACTTATAAGGAAGGCTGGAAAAAATAGTGCTGAGCTAGGCATCCATGTGGCCAGAGAGCATTTCCTTAGTCAGTTAGCGAAGAGGAGAAAGCAAGTTTGGAAACTGGGGGATAATAACAGTTTCTGACATGAGAGTGATTGCCTCAGGAAAGGGAGACTAGAGACTTAAAGCCTAGAGTAAGAGAGACTTGCTTTTCACTGCATCCATTTTGTGTTTTCATGTTGTATACATGTATAGTTCCTAGAATACTATCAATTTACTTAAGTGCACTTTTATTCCACTAATTAGTTCACTTAAAATTTGTTCTTTACAATTATTTAAATGAAAAGTTTAAAGAGTTAAAAGTAAGTAAAAACATAAAATGGCTTTTCTCAATGAGTTCCATATTCTTGACACTAGCTGAAGCTTGCTCTTTTACCCTAAAATATACATGCATGTGATTTATGACATATCATCACACACTTTACATTTTTTGTCATTAATTTCAAAATTGTTTCTAAGAGCACTTGTCAAAGACTAATTACAATATATGCTTTGCTTTCATGAGTATATTGGAGTTTATACATATCCCACCACTAACATCCCATTGGCTGCAATTTAGTCAAATGTTCACATCTAACTTACAAGGAAGGATGGAAAGAATAATGCTGTAAAACAGCACTATTTAGTAGAGTATTTAAGCTCACAATCCGGAGTCAGGCTGTTAGGTTCCAAAACTGGTATGACTATAGCACCTACTAGCTTTACGACCTAAAGCAAGTTTCTAAATCAGTCTGTACATCTAGCTTCCTTATCTGTGAAAAGGGTTAATAATAATAGTACCTTCTTCAATAAGTCTTATGTAGATTGAATGGTTTAATAAACATAAAACATTTATTACAGGTATTATCATTGTTTGCTATTACTATTATTGTTAATTCTAATTTATTAATAAAAGATATTGCAGCAAACATAGATAACTATCTGCCCAATAACCATTATACCTTCCTTACTTTTTCACAGCCTTAATTTCTATATGGCAAAGTATGCAATTAAAAATATTAACCATTGGCTACCTTTCATATTACACATAAATATTTGGTACCGCCCTAACCTGTTTGGCTCAGTGGATACAGCATCGGCCTGCGAACTGAAAGGTCCCAGGTTCAATTCCGGTCAAGGGCATGTACCTTGGTTGCAGGCACATCCCCAGTAGGGGGTGTGCAGGAGGCAGCTGATCAATGTTTCTCTCTCATCGATGTTTCTAACTCTCTATCCCTCTCCCTTCCTCTCTGTAAAAAATCAATAAAACATATTTAAAAAATATATTTGGTACTGTGCTGGCCAGTAGAGATGAAAGCAGAAGACACTAGGTAGACCTGCCAGCTGTTAAGCTGTTGTCATCTGTCTTGAAGCTAATACACACACACAAACACACACACACACACACACACACACACACACACAAACACACACACACATACACACACACACATACACACACACATATACACACACACATACACACACATATATACACACACATATACACACACATACACACATATATATTTTAAAACCCTGTGAGCATTGGAAATGACAGATATTTATAAAGCTAGTATAAATTCTCCTATCATTCTATCTTTGATGTATTGATATTGAAAATTCAGACTGTGGCTTCTCATAAGCTTTGGAGATTGTGTCTATAGAATATCTACAATAATAAAATGCTCTTTCATTTTTTTAATTTTTTTTATTGTTTTAAGTATTACAAATAGTAGTACATATGTCTCCTTTTTTTTCCCCCATTGGCCTCCCCCTGACCTCCCCTACCCCTCAGTACATGCCTTCACCTGCCCACGCTCCCCCCGCCCCCGCCCCAGTGTCTTATATCCATTGGTTGTGCTTATATGCATGCGTACAAGTCCTTCGGTTGGTCTCTTACAGCCCCCCTCACCCAACCTCCCCTATCTTCCCGATGCAGTTTGACAGTCTGTTCAATGCTTCTTTGCCTCTGTATCTTTTCCCACCATTTCTTTCCTTTAAAAAGTTTTGCCTTTGCAGACTAGAAATAAACATATAATAACAAAACAAAACAAAACAAAAAAATGTTTGAGTCCCAATTTCAATGTCCAACAGTTCTGAGTCCCTGTTTCAATGTCTAACACTTCCTTATGTGTACATGTCAGCAATGATATCTGGATGGTGGGCATATGGTGGCAATGCAGGTCTGACCCTCTCTGGTTTGGTCCTAGGCAACCTGCAGTGGTGCACAGCTGCTGACTGCTAGCATGGCAAGGAGTTGTCAGCGTCTTCCATCTCTGGACTGTTGTTCCTCTTGTCTTCGTGGTTGGAGCAGACCTGTCAATTCCTCTCTGTTGCAGGAATCCACATGGTCTTGGAGTTGTTTTCTGAAAATATATAAACATATTCTCAACCAAAAGTTAATAAAGGAGTCTTTTCTATATAATTGATTTGGGATCCTTTTTATTTTTGCCCAAATGATTTTCCTTTGTCTTATTTACATACCATGTGTGTTTTGCATGGCTGTCTTGCTGTTAGCATTACAAATGAAAATTAATTTTGTAACGTAAAAATTTTCTAGATGTAATTTACTTATAGGATATTTTTCCTTACATGATATTACCCTACTATCCCCCCCTTTTTTTTTATTAATGGAGATGTTTGTAAATTTTATAATGCAGTCTTGATAACTTTAAATTAAATTTTTTTTTTTGCCCAAAAATATGACTGCTTTAGGTTCATTGCATATTCAGGAATTTTGCCATGAGATGAACTACCAATAGAAATTTTAGTTATTACTTTAAGAACAGTTTTTGTCCAGTACAATTAACTTTACTTGAATATTCACTTATTTCAATTAGCCTATTTAAATTAATCTGAAAACTTTATTACTATTTTACTGTCAAATTTAATACTCTACCAACAATCTTAATTTACCCTGTAAATATTAGTGGGAAGGATTATTTGCATACTTGAGTGGGCCCTGAGCATTCCTGATGCTAGGCTGAATTTAGATATAAGGCAGCTGCTGTCGGCCAAGTCTCTTGTCTGTTACCTGGGTCCCAATCTGAGTTGGTCCAAGTCTCTGTTTGTCACCTGTATCTCGATGTGAGCTGGGCCAAGTCTCTTTCTGTTGCCTGGGTCCCGATCTGAGCTGGGTGTGGAAAGCGTGAAGCAGCCATGGGGACAGGAGACCTCCTTCAGAAGGGGCAAGGGTTCAAGCCCCTGCAATGTTGTGGGGGGGCTCTTTCATTTTATATGCCAATACTATGTATATCATTCAGGGTTTTATTTACCTTAAAGTTTATTCATTACTCTTTGAAATCAAACCATCCTTGGTTTCCAAAAGCAACAAATTCTCATATTCAATATCTACCAATAAAACAGGACCAGCATCATGTTTACTATCATTTTCTTCAGGTAAAACTACAACACTTGTTTTTAATATATTCTTTTCCCAGCATCTCATTCTTATTTTTCCAAGACTGAGCAAATTAAACTTTTCTGAAAAGGCAATTTTACACCAAATAAAAGAATATTATAATTTATAAGTTCAAAAGAAAAAAACAAAGAAGAGACAGAGGCTTTTTATAAAGGAGAAATACTTAGTAACCTTGGCTTTAATGAAAAATGTCTAGTTTTAAACTCTAGTGTTTATTCTCCATTATAGAAATTAGAGATAAAGTAGTAGGCCAGCCATAGTGCCACCCTCACAATGTTTATATTTAATGCACGATAAAGAGTGAAACACTTAATTAAATGATTAATAATTTAATTACCAAAGTAGCAACAACTAAGTAAAAGAAGTCTCAGTATCAAGAGAGACTACAAGGCAGCCAGGGACTAGGGGTCAGAGAAAGATTTGATCAGTAAATGATATTTAAGTTGGGATCTCAAGGATCAACTGAAAAGCGTGGTAGGGAGGTGTGGAGCACATGTTCCAGAACAAGTCAGCAGTGTGCTTGGGAGCAATGGTCCCAGAAGAGCCCAGCACGCCAGTGAGGAAACAAAGGCTGGAATTCAGCCACAAAGAGGCAAGTTGTATGAAATAGTACTTACGAGGATTTTGGAATTTTCATGAATTAGCACTTCACATATTGTGATGGCTAGTTGTATGTGTCAACTTGACTGGGCAAACAGGGGCCCCTATAGAAATCCTACCACGAAGGCATAAAAACTAGAAATACTTGGTAAACAGAAATAATGAAGACCATACTGCGGTTGTTGTTTTTGCAGTGTCTGTTTTATAAAATGCCTATGTCAATGACTGTAAGTATAGTAGGGTTCAAAACATTACATATACAAAAGTATAGGGGGAGGGGAATGACTGAAATTACATTTAAAAGCCACAGCAATACTAAAATCAGACTTCTTTATGGTGAAGTTATGTATGCTTTACATTTTACTTTATATATTTCTGTGTTTGCTAATATTTATCCAATAAATACTTTATTAGCTAAGATTATTGGCTGTAAGGCACAGGGAAAAAACTTCAAATTAAGAGTGACTAAAACAATGTGAAAGTTGTTTAAAAGTCTGGATGTAATAATCAAGAGTCTAGAGCAGTGGTCGGCAAACTTATTAGTCAACAGAGCCAAATATCAACAGCACAACGATTGAAATTTCTTTTGAGAGCAAAATTTTTTAAATTTAAACTTCTTCTAACTCCACTTCTTCAAAATAGATTCGCCCAGACCAAAACCGACTTCTGCTCATGGGCCACGAAGTTTCAATCGCACTGTATGTGCACGCCTGCACGTGATATTTTGTGGAACAGCCACACTCAAGGGGCCAAAGAGCTGCATGTGGCTCGAAAGCCGTGGTTTGCTGACCACTGGTCTAGACGTATAAGCCATCTTGTTGCTCAGCTGTGCCTGGCATGCTGACCCGCAGGTCATCTCAGCGCCCAGGATGGTTGCCAGCACTCCAGTCATGTTCTCTTTTCCAAGAAGCAGGAAAGGGGAAAGGGAGCAACACTCCCTTTTAGGATACTCCCCCAAAATTAGGCACGCTGCTTCTGCTACCATCTCTCTTAGCCATTTTAACCTCAAAGGAGTCTGGAAAAGGAAGTATTTACTGTAGATAAGCATGTACCAGACAAGTATCAACAGTTCTATTACTGTGGGGACTTTTTAAATTGATAACTATTATAACTACTGGTGGCCTCCTTGTCTCGAATATCAATTTCTTCCCTCAGTCTCTCCCCTATGCTGCAATTTGAGGTATCTTTCTCAAATGGCTTAACTTTAATGTTTCAAAAATAGTGCAAAACTGTTACCTTCATATACATTCCTCTTATCCATTTTGTCTTGTCTAGTGAAGTAAATATATACACACTACAACAATGATATGTAAAAATATATATATAATTTCCTTTATTTCTGATAAAAGCATTATCATTTTTTGCAGCTCCATTCCCCTGATATTAAAAAAAAATCATGAAGCTTAATAAATTAGTGTGATTCAGTTTAACACAGTCTCATTTGTAGAAATAGTAAGGTAATTTATAATTCATGATTCAAAATGGATTTAAATGAAGGGAAAATATACCATCTTGAAAGGGGTCTAGAAAGGTGTATTGGACCCTAGAACTGCCCTCCTTTGTGGCTCCATTCCTCTAGTATTTAGGCATTGATGACTGCCCCTCTAATATCCACCAGAGTGTCTGCAGCTGCTATAAATCATCAGCCTTGACCTCGCATGGGCAATGCCAGATGATGGCTCCCAAGGCACTTGGCCACCTTCCCTGTTGACCAGGCCTTCACCTTCTACCTGGCTGGAACTGTAGATCCCCTGAAGCCAGGCAGTTATTCCAAGTCAATCCATTTAAACCTATTTTTTTCTCTGAAAATACCTTATACTATGTCTATTTTCATACCTCCTAGAAGTTTATTTTTCATTTATAACAAGAGGCTTTGGAATATAGAAATCCCTTTTCCCTTTCACTGAAGTTGCATTAATAAGGCCATGGTATCACTAAAAACTCAAAATCAGTTTTAAATCTCAGAGCTAAACAACAATTTATTTGTCTGGGGCATCGTGTTCTTAAGACACTACATGCGGAAGGTGCAAGGTCCTATTATTTAAGGGGAAATATATATAAATCACTTAACAATTTAAAAACATTTCCTCAATATAATCATTTTCATGGCATCATGCCCACAAATAATAAATGCAGCTAATGTTTTTTAGCATTTATTCTGTGCCAGACACTGCTCCTTTTTAAGAACTTTATACATGGCAATTTAATTTAAACTTCCCAACAACTTTATGATTAGGATTATTCCTGTTTTATAGATGAGGAAACTGAAGCACAGATAAATTCATAGGCCAATGTTACACAGGCCGTGCTCAGAGCCAATCTGGCTCCAGAGCATGTGACACCAATACTGCTTTTCAAATGACGATGGCCCATAGATACAAATACCATCTACAGGCTGGTGAGTTCTGAAATTTAAATATCTTCCTTGGAAATCTCTACTGAATTTCAGACATAAATATTAAGTGGTAACTTACCTTCACTTGGATCCCTAAGAATCATCTCAAAAATAGCACACCTATGCACAACCTCCTCCTGCTCGCACCTGTTTTCCTATTGTATTTCTCTTTCCAGTAAATGGCCTCATCATCTTTCCAATTGCTCAAACCAAAATAATAGGATCACTTTTTATTTTTCTCTCTTTCTCACATTCCATGTACAGTCTTTTTTAAAATATGTTTTTATTGACTTTGGAGAGAGGAAGCGAGAGGGATAGAGAGACAGAAACATTATTGAGAGAGAAACACCATCAATTGGCTGCCTGCTGCATACCTCCTACTTGTGGATCGAGCAACTGGGCACGTGCCCTGACTGGGAATCGAACCATTGACCTCTTGGTTCATGGGTCAACACTCAATCACTGAGCCACACTGGCCAGGCCATACACAATCTTTCAGGAAATTTTGTTGGTGCTATCTTCAAATTATATCCAGAATCCAACTGCTTCTCAATACCTCCACTGCAACACCTGTTACAACACACCATCATCAGCCTCCTGGATTATTGAAAAGCCTTCTAACTGGACCTTCTATTTCTACTCCTCCCCTATCTACTAACAACATAGCAGTCACAACGATTGTTTAAAACACGTAATTTACATCATGATATTATTTTGCTTAAAGCCTTCTGATATACTTCCATATCACCGAGTAAAAGCAAAAGTCCTTAAAATCGGTTGTGTGGTACTATATGAGTTGGCCCTATTGCTCTCCTCTTACCTCATTTTCTAGCATTCTCCTCCTCATTTACTCTGCACCTCACTCATTACCTCCTCTCTCCTCATCTCTAGACCCCTTGACTTCCTTGCTCTCACTCAAATGCACTAAGCACGTTTCCATCTCTGGGCAATTGTGTTTGTTCTTCCCTGGGCCTAAGAGGTGCTTTCCAAATATCTGCTATCTTCCTTACTGCTTTCAGGTCACTTTATTCAAGAGGCCTTCCTGACCACCTTATATGGCATAGCAATGCCTCCACTCCCTTCATACCTTGGTTCTTTCTCTGCCTTGGTTTGTTGTTGTTTTTTTGTCATCTTATTTATTACCATCTAACATATCATATATATTAATTGTGGGCCTCTTTATACTAGAATGTAAGCAGGAAATGTATGTCTTAAACACAGCCATATCTAAGTGTCTAAAATTTACTCAGCACATGACAGGTATTCAAAAAATACTTGTTAAATAAATTAATGGCGCAAATGTTTTTCACAAGTGTTTTATATGCTGTCTTTACATGACATGCTCTATTTCCTCTGCAACAATACTTTTTCCTGTAGACAGACAGCACCTGGGAAGGCATATGGGCATTCTTTAAATTACTGTCAGTTGAATTCAAGGCGACAGGCAGAGCTGCGTCTTGGATACACATTTACCAAAAAGGTGGATGTGTTATCAGCACTGACTCTTACCTTTGCCCAGGTGTCAGGGAGCGGGCTTTGATATGTAAATCCAGTCTAGCACCGGGAATGAGGGAATGAATAGGACCTGGGCCCACCCAAGCTCCTTTGATCCTAGGTTTTTGGTGAAACCCCCTGGTATTTGGAATATAAATAAACATGCTTCCTTGGCTCTGAGTCCCTGTCCCTCCATCAGAGAGGACGGTAGTCCCACCCTGTCCCAGCTTCTTCTATCTTTTGTCTTGTCTTTTTCTTTCTTTTATTTCTCAATCCCCAGCTCCTCTACTCAGGAACTGGACCCGCTCTCTTTCCGCGCTGGAAGCGGAAAGAAACTTACATTTTCCCATTTCTTTCACCTAACAAACTCCTGCTTTGACTTCAACACTCATTTTCAGAATTGCCAGCTCTTGGAAATCTTGTCTATATCTAGCCAATTCTTATCATCTGCCACTGTCTTTGTTGGTTCATTTGAGGTTTTCTCCACTAGACTATAATTTTCTTAAAGGCAGGAATCCTGTTTTATATAGTTTTACACCCTCTATAATTAACACAGTTCAAGAGATCTAGGAGGTGCTCAAATATATTTCTGGACTGAATGCATATGTTCCCAAGAGTTAGAGCCACAATATAAATCTCTCAGGGACACTTCCTCTAAGCACAGAAAAGGCATTCTGAGAATGAAAATATTTGTGGAAATCCACAGCCAAAGAACATGGCAGAGAAGCAACCAAAATACAGCACAGCTCACTCTATGACTGACGATTACCTGACCCCCCTAACTTCTGGGTGCATCCTATTCCTGTGGAAATCTGCTCCAGGGTTAATCCCCGTGTGTGTTTTTCCCCCTGTTTGTTTTGTTTTCCAAATAACAATGTATTTCCGTTCCCATGAAAGTTGTTTTTCAGGGATAACTGACTTGGCTTCTTTCCTTTTTGCTCATGCAAACAACTGTAAAATGCTCCAAATTTCTAATTTCTAGTATTACTGATTTGCAGGCCAATCTTGGTATATGAGGGATAACATGAGATATAACCCTATTGACAGATTTAAAATCTATAACTTTTCCCACTATCTGTTTAGAAGAGCTTTTCAAATACCTGGTTGTTTTCTTATTAGAGATCCAAGAACAATTCTGACTCACTAGAAACCCATGGCTGTTTGTGTGATTGATGATACAGTGCTTGTTTATGTTGACATTATAGGACACAGCACAAGTGTAGCACATACTAGGAAGGGAATAAATAACTCTTCACAAACACACTAATTGGGTACTTCTTTACTTATAGTTTCCTAATTGGCTATAAGAAGATAATCTTGCCTTATCTATCAAGAGAGGTCTCTTACCATGGCAGAATTTCGTGGAGGAATTCAAAGTCATGCCACTATTTTCTTAACCAAATTTTGTTCTATCAATGTGATTATTAGCATTTGCTTTTCATAATTACTTTATCTATAAAATTTAAAAGTTGGAATGAATGACCTCTAAGACTTCCTACTTTCAAAAATTCTCCAATGCAATGACAAGTAAGAGTCATAATCAATAACCATGGGCTATCAACTGAGAATAGACAGTGCCAGCTAAAATTTGTCAACTTTGTGGCTCTATTTTCACCTCTCTTTTTGTTAGCTGGGGAAAAAATAATGGCTGTCCAGTAATAATTTTTTATCAAATTCTTTTGATTATGGATTTATTTTAATCAATCAATTAAAAGAATCAAGTGTCTAATGGAATAGTTTATGTCTAGTAACACAATGATAAATGTTTGATTAAACACAGATGAGATCATGCACACATAAAACACATAATTTGATCATTCAAGCAATATCAGGTGACACCCAGAATTTTCAAGAGTAAAAAATCATCTTTATAAAATCCCAAACCCTTTTGGAGAAAAATAGTCCAAAAGAGTAGGCCATAATAACAAGATAAGAACTTCTTTGGAAGAACTCACATATTTATTTAAACAGGGACAAAAGGAAAATGTGATAAACAGGGACAAAAGGAAAATGTGACCTAGCTGCCTTAGGTCACAGCCTGTGGCTTATAACCTAATAGAGAAAAGAATTTGACAGAATCTACAGGTTAGTCATGATGGAAAGAATTTTCATTACTTAGCTGACCCGTCCTTTAATATTTTCATTGTAGATTAAAGTGGAATGGAGAGATATATTACACTGCCTAGCATGCTCTCAGTCTGATTTTATTCCTTAGCTTTATTTCCTTCTCTAGTTTTCTCCCATTTTATTTGATTTTGTTCCCATTGGAACGAAACAATAAGTCACTTGGTTTGCTTCTCAAATGACTATTATATGATTGAAATAAGATAGAACAGGCAACTCATATCAATTTTCCTGTAACTGTGACTGAGAAGGCATTTGAAGCTAGAAATACTGTGTCTTTATGGAAGATTTTACCAGATTCTATGATTTTTGTGGTGAGGCACACCAGATAGTTAATGGAGTCAATTCTATCACCAGCAGAGTCATTTAGCAATATACCTAAGCTCTCTGAGCTTTATTTTCCTAATGTGAAAAATGGGAATAAAAATTGTACATCTCTTTTGCAAATTTATTGAGATTAAATGAGATAATGTCTACAAAGCACTTAATAAATTGCCTTGTATATACACTTTCAACAGATATTTACTGAGTTCCTACTATGATCTAGAGTCTAAATCATGGTAAGCTCTCAATAAATGCTAGCCATTATGATTATTATCAGTGGCAGCATTAGCCCATCAATGCCAGCAGAGAAACATTCCGAACAATTATCCATACTGCAATTTCAGGAGTTCTTTTGTTGGTGGGAGAGGAGTGATAAGAAAAAGTTTCTTTTAACCTACTTAAAAGGGGATGCCTTCAAAGATTAAGCTATGTTGGTGCTTCTTCTAGATCTTTTTTTTTTTTTATAATTTTCACTAGAGGATATGGTTTTATTGATTTTTTTTAAAGCAAGAGGAAGAGAGAGAGACAGAGACAGAGACAGAGAAACATCGATGACAGCGATAAACATCAACAGGTTGCCTCCAGACCCGGGATCAAAACCTAGGTATGTGCTCTGACTGGGAATAGAACCCAAAACCTTTTGGTGTATGGGATGATGCTCCAACCAACTGAGCCACCCATCCAGGGCCTTCTAGACCTTTTTGCTAAAATTACTTGGATTAGTTCTGATTTTGAAAGCAAAAACAGAGGTGTGGTGCTCCATAATAAATGTGCATTAATTTGATAGCATATATAGTTGTTTTTTAAGCTCTATTTTGCTATCAGAAAAAAAACAGACAACATAGGTTGTCTTAAAAGAGGATATTTTAAATTGGGCAAGGGAGAAGAAGGTGTATAAGAATCAGAGTATATGATAAGTGCCTCATTGAAGGTACAATGTGCTAAGGAAGATAGCTATGTAAGGGTGTATACTAAAAATAAGTCTAATAATAGCTATAGTCTCTGACTCCAATCTAAAGTTGAAGCCTAGAGCTTAACCCCTCCCCTCTCACACAATGTGACATCATTAATCAAATCATTTCTTCCAGACAAAATTCCCAAAGAGGAAGCAGAGGACCTCAAAACTGCCATCCTTGGAAGCTGCTAGCCTTCAGACCTTATGTAACTTTTCTTTTGAGACTGATTGGGAAGCCTCCATTTTAGTGAATTTCTTTGGTTCTGCTCCTCTTTCTTTGTAACAAAAGGATAGTTATTTTGAGTCAATCCCTTGACGCCAAGTGAAAAGAGAACAATTTTGTATAGGAGAATTAGACACATTTAGAAGCTAAATACGGCACTCCTGTTAAGCAGTCTTGGACAATTTCAAGGCAAAGGGATTCATAAGGAAATTGCAGTTGGGAAGAGAATAACAAGCATCTGAAAGTCAGAGAATAGAATCAGATAACCAAGGCAAAGTATACACAGTGCTTTGAGTTTTTTAGAAGGTAGTTACCAGAATACAAATATAAATTAAGTATTATTAGCTCACACTGAACTTTACCAATGTAATTAATACCTGAGAAAAATTAAGGAAAGATCATAAACATAAACTAGCAACAATTCATTTAAACTCAGTGTATGTAATTGTATAGGAAAAAAACATTCAAAATACCCTTAGATGGGAGAGAAAAGGGTAGTTACACAAATTAATTGTCCCACCTGCATTTAAGCTCAGACAGAAGCCACCTTGAAGACTTTGCTTTGCCTAGGTCCAAAGTCCTCATCTACACTAAACATGTGGGTAACACATTTGTGGAAAGGCCCCTGTACAGTTACATCTCAAATTCGAGGTATCTATAAAATATAAATTAAATCATGTACAGAGACTTTAGGGCATTTCCCCCATAAAATGTTTCTAAGTAATAATGTAGAATTTAAAGATCTATGAAGTACCTCCATAAATAAATCCATGCTGGCTGTGTCATAATCTATGTTAGTCCTGAGAAGGCTAACCCCTATTTTTGTAAAACTACTGTTTTAAATCCTCTACTATTTAGATAGTCCCTTATTCTGTAAAGTCAACTCTGCTATTTTTTAGACAGCCCCTTATTCTGAAAAAATAACTTTGCTTTTTAGCCTGCTTGAATAATGAGGAAGATAAATTTAGCTGTCTGACCTTGTAGGCTAGAGACTAGATACTCCTGTGCTCTCATGCCATGCCAGATGTATTTTTTAAGTGAATAGAACTGTGTTGTTTTCAAGGCCACAAGCTTCCAGCAAGATAACCACTAAGCACACATAGGGCTGGCTCTTTAATAATAATAATAATAAACTTCTGATTGTTGCTCTGCTCAGAATTTGAAATTCATTTTTCTCTGAGCCCACCAGTGTATAATAAAGTGGAACTCCAGTCTCTCTAAGCATTGCTTGGTTTTCCTCCATTCTTCTGCAACAGTCCAAGATATATTCTTATTTCTTGTTTATAATCTTGGGGCTAAATCCTGGGCCACCTAGATTGCTCCCTCTACCGTCATTCTCAATCTCTTTCCCTCTGGAAGTTCTCTTGTGATCTCATGCTATTTTCTAGTCGTATCTCCCCAGCACAGATTCCACTTCTAAACAAGACCCTAACCATAGCTATTTCACCATCTACTCACTTTATTCCACTGGATGCTGTAGAGGCACTTCAGACCCAGCATAGCCCAAACTGGGTTTAGGAGCTTGACTCCCCTGCTCTTCCTCCTCCAGTCCTCATCATGGTACAAACAGGTACTACCATGCACTTACTTTCTGAGCACAGTTTTACCAGCTGTCTTTGACTCCCTCTACAAAACTATCCTACCCCCGGCCTCATCTAATTCATCACCAAATCTCTAAATGTCTTTAATGTGTCTAGAACTTTAATAATAAGAGCAAATACTTATATAGTATTTACTCTGCCCCAGGTACTTTATATTAACTCATTTAGTCCTGTCAATAATTTTATGATTAAGTATTATTGTTGTTACTAATCCTATTTTACTGAAGGGAACATTAAGGCAGAAAGACATTAAATAACTTGCCCAAGGTATCCCAACTGGTCCAAAGGAAATAGGATTTGAATCCAAACAATCTGGTGCCAGGTTCCATGGCCTTAAACTTCTGCTAGCGATGCCCTCCCCTCTCCAGAGCTGATACCAGAATATGGAATTCCCAATGAGTTAATAGAGGGCTTCAAAAAAAACCCTGGACCTGCTGGTGTTCCGATGTTGTGAAGT
Organism: Corynorhinus townsendii; assembly: GCA_026230045.1. Lineage (NCBI taxonomy): Eukaryota > Metazoa > Chordata > Mammalia > Chiroptera > Vespertilionidae > Corynorhinus > Corynorhinus townsendii. Next base: position 113,371,582 of record JAPDVU010000005.1, read on the forward strand.
TTTTATTTTAGTGAATTTCTTGCCTAGGTTATTCAATAGTGTCCTTACTTGTCTACTCTTCTTACTACTCTTTGTGCTTTATACCCATCTGATAGCCACTCTTCATTATAACCAGAATGAGCATTTTTAAATTAAACTCTGGTCAGAGAACACTCCAGTAAAAAAAAAAAAAAAAAAAAAAAATTCTTCCATCTCTTCCTATTGCACTTACAAACAAGGCAAAAATCCTGACCAATGTGATTCAGCCCCTGAAACTCTTTCAGGCTTACCTTCTGACACTCTCTAGCTGACTACACTATAATTTTGTGTCACATTCTTTTTTTTTTTTTTTTTTAATCTTTATTTTGCATACTTTAATTTCAGAATAAAATAAAAAAACCACAATACATAACACATCCAAAACTATGTCAAATATGAGAAGAGAGGGCTTGAGGCCGTTGTAACCTGCCTTAGGAAAAGACAGGAGGGGAAAAAGCCACTAAACATCAGAGGAAACCAGGTAGGCTAGGGCCACACAGGGCTGCTGGGGGAGCCATGAAGACTACACAGAGGACGCAAGGTCTGCAGGTAGAAACTCCTAGTCTACTTCTTCCATGCGAGAGGCATCCTCGTCACCCTCAAGGGGGGGGATCTCATCAGGAACAGCAGCGCTGGGTTCTTCAGCTGTCACTTCATCTTCATCAATGCCTAGGCCTAGCTTGATCATGCGGTAGATGCGGTTGGAGTGGGTCTGGGGATCCTCAAGTGAGAAGCCAGAAGAGAGCAGTGCAGTTTCAAACAGCAACACCACAAGGTCCTTGACAGCTTTGTCATTCTTGTCTGCCTCCGCCTTCTGGCGGAGAGTCTCCACAATGGGGTGGTCAGGGTTGATCTCCAGGTGCTTTTTGGACATCATGTAGCCCATTGTAGAGTTATCCCTAAGTGCCTGGGCTTTCATGATACGCTCCATGTTAGCTGTCCAGCCGTAGGTGCTGGTCACAATGCAGCAGGGTAAAGACACAAGCCTATTGGAGATTGTCACCTTCTCGACCTTCTTATCCAAGATTTCTTTCATAAGTTTACAGAGGTTCTCAAACTTGGCCTTGCTCTCTTCCATCTTCTTTTTCTCCTCTTCATCCTCAGGCAGCTCCAGGCCCTCCTTGGTAACTGAGACCAAGCTTTTCCCATCAAACTCCTTGAGCTGCTGCACACAGTATTCATCGATAGGCTCTGTCATATACACTACTTCGAAGCCCCGCTTCCGCACTCGCTCCACAAAAGCAGAGTTAGCAACTTGCTCTTTGCTCTCACCAGTGATATAATAGATGGATTTCTGGGTCTCCTTCATGCGAGAGACATATTCTGAGAGAGAAGTCATTTCATCTCCAGACTGGGAGGTGTGATAGCGCAAAAGCTCAGAAAGGCGTCGCCGATTAGTTGAGTCCTCGTGGATTCCAAGCTTTAGGTTTTTAGAGAATGCCTCGTAGAATTTCTTATAGTTCTCCTTGTCTTCTGCCAGCTCAGAGAAGAGCTCAAGGCACTTCTTAACAATATTTTTACGAATGACCTTCAAGATTTTACTCTGCTGGAGCATTTCTCGGGAAATGTTCAGGGGCAGGTCCTCAGAGTCAACCACACCTCGGATAAAGTTGAGATACTCTGGTATCAACTCATCACAGCTGTCCATTATGAACACATGGCAGACATAGAGTTTGATGTTGTTCTTCTTCTTCTTGTTCTCAAAGAGGTCAAAGGGAGCCCGACGGGGGATGAACAGTAATGCCCTGAATTCCAACTGACCTTCTACAGAGAAGTGCTTGACTGCCAAGTGGTCTTCCCAGTCATTGGTAAGACTCTTATAGAACTCTCCATATTCCTCCTGGGTGATGTCATCAGGGTTTCTGGTCCAGATGGGCTTGGTCTTGTTCAGTTCTTCATGATCAATATACTTCTCCTTAATCTTCTTTGTTTTCTTTTTCTTGTCCTTAGCACTATCATCCTCCTCATCTGAGCCCACATCTTCAATCTTGGGTTTCTCCTCATCATCTTTATCTTCCTCTTCTTTCTCCCCTTTCTCTTCCTCTGCTTCATCATCACTGATTTCTTTCTCTCGTTCCTTCTCCAAATAAAGAGTGATGGGATAACCTATGAACTGCGAGTGCTTCTTCACCACTTCTTTGACCCGCCTCTCCTCTAAGTACTCTGTCTGGTCTTCTTTAAGGTGGAGGATCACTTTGGTGCCCCGGCCAAGGGGCTCACCATGGTCAGCCCGCACAGTGAAGGAGCCCCCAGCAGAAGACTCCCAGGCATACTGCTCATCATCATTGTGCTTTGTGATCACAACCACTTTCTCTGCCACCAGGTAGGCAGAATAAAAGCCAACACCAAATTGTCCAATCATGGAGATGTCTGCACCAGCCTGAAGAGCCTCCATAAATGCTTTTGTACCAGACTTGGCAATGGTTCCCAGATTATTTATGAGATCAGCTTTGGTCATGCCAATGCCTGTATCCACCAGAGTGAGGGTCCGTTCCTGGGGGTTGGGGATGATGTCAATTTTCAGCTCTTTACCACTGTCCAACTTGGAAGGGTCAGTCAGGCTCTCATAGCGTATCTTGTCCAAGGCATCAGAAGCGTTACTGATCAACTCCCGAAGGAAAATTTCCTTGTTGGAGTAGAAAGTATTGATGATGAGAGACATTAGTTGAGCAATTTCTGCCTGAAAGGCGAAAGTCTCCACCTCCTCCTCTCCATGGTGCACCACTTCCTCCGGCATCTTGAAAGGAAAGAGATCCTAGTACAGGAGAGACTGTATTCGGCTCCCAAGCCGCAAACTGCGTGCGTGCCGGATGACTCAAGAGAGGGCTGTGTCACATTCTTAAATACAACCTTTTCTTCCTAACTCTAGATCTTAAAGTATGCTATGCAAGTCTCAGTTAACTAAATCCTACTCATCCTTAGGTAAGCATTCAAAAATCATCTCTTAAGAAAAGTTATTCCTGGTATCCCAGATAGATGTTCTGATGCAGTGGTTGACAAACTGAGGCTCGTGAGCCACATGCGGCTCTTTGGCCCCTTGAGTGTGGCTCTTCCACAAAATACCATGGCCCGGGCAAGTCTATTTTGAAGAAGTGGCGTTAGAAGAAGTTTAAGTTTAAAAAATTTGGCTCTCAAAAGAAATTTCAATTGTTGTACTGTTAATATTTGGCTCTGTTGACTAATGAGTTTGCCGACCACTGTTCTGATGGAACCATGCAGCATTCATATCAAGTTTAATTAACCAAATACTCACTTAACATTAGTCTGTCACAATAATCTGTGTTTTATAAAGACAAGAACTCCATGTTTATCTTGCTTTCTGAGGAAGCATCAGTGCCAAGCACAATGTATCACCTTTAGAAAACATCTGATGAGTATCATTTCAATGATTAAATGAATGAAATAATTTCAATTATGTGCTGATTAGAAGAAATGTGAGCTATGTTCACATAGAAACTATAGCAATTTCAAAACAATAAAAATTATTCCTTCCTCCCTCCACCCCCCAAATAAAAATCCACCCCCCAAATAAAAATCCACCCCCCAAATAAAAATAAAAATGAAACAAGTGATCATTGCTATTAATACATTGTGATTCCTTCCTCCCTCCACCCCCCAAATAAAAATCCACCCCCCAAATAAAAATAAAAATGAAACAAGTGATCATTGCTATTAATACATTGTGATTTTTGGGGGGTATTTCTTAACATAGTGAGTTGTATTTTCTGGTGTACTTTACACACACACACACACATGAAAACACATAATTTTGTATCTTATGTTTCTGCATTCCTTATAGCTTAATATGGTTTAGTTCTGATGGCTAACTCCTACTCTCCTCTCTCTCTCTCTCTCTCTCTCTCTCTCTCTCTCTCTCTCTCTCTCTCTGATGATGCCAGGAAATACCTGTTGCCATGTTTAAGTTACAATCAGCAGATATTATAGAAGTTCCAGTTTATATATGGCACTATACAAGAAATTCAAGTTACAAAATATATAAATCAAATGACCCTTGTTAACAGACATCATATGGAACACATTTTCAGACACATTTGATGAAACATAATATTCAAAATTGTGATTTATCTGAAAAATAATATAAATGATCACTACCTACCCACAGGCTTCTGTTCTATAAGATCTCATAGCCCATGTGCATATATGTAAGTATTAGTAAAAATATAACAACCTATTCTAAGTGCAGAAATTGTTAATTTGAGCTACTGGAATTCAGATATTTGAGATACTGGCATTGGCTAGGACAGTGGTTGGCAAACTCAGTCAACAGAGCCAAATATCAACAGTACAACGATTGAAATTTCTTTTGAGAACCAAATTTCTTAAACTTAAACTTCTTCTAACGCCACTTCTTCAAAATAGACTCGCCTAGGCTCGGGTATTTCGTGGAAGAGCCACACTCAAGGGGCCAAAGAGCCGCATGTGGCTCATGAGCCGCAGTTTGCCAACCACTGGGCTAGGATAATCATGGCAGGCTTCATGGAGGAGGAGGAACAGGAGATTCTCCAATAGTGTTTAGAATGAGTTCGTGAGTTAGCTGTAGATGATTTATATGCTTCATGAATCACTCTTTCAACATTCTTTTATGGTGAACAACTATAACTTATCAAAAAGTCTCATTTTCAACTCCATTTTCCATTATTTTCCTTTATACTGTATTTCCTATGGTTACCAAGATATACTAGTGACACATGATGTTTCATACACAAGCACACACACACACACTCAAATTGGGGTACGATTATGTTTAGGTCAAACATACTGCAAACTAGTTCTGCTTTTGGGTAACCATACCCTTCATTAGCCAATACAGAGCTCCAAATAGTCTCAGAGTAAATTAAATAAACCTGTTTAGTTTTATTTAACCTGGTGAATACCACACTTCTTAAACCATGAACCCTATCTTTAATGAAATATCTAGTAATATCCATGAAAAAAAGTATTTAATGAAATACATTGCGGGAAATGATGCAAAAGACAAACAGGTAACAAATGAAAACTTCATAGGTTGATACTTGCAAATATAACTGGAGAAACTCTTCCACAAGTATATACTTCCTGTCTACCTACTTTATCAGTTTCTATACTATGACATTCTCTTTTAGAAAATAGCTCTAGTAATGTATGTTATTGTTTTGGTTATGCTATCTTTTGGTTTCCAACCCTACTGACTTGAATCATGTTTCTTTTTTAGCCACTCCAAAATTCCCAGATAATCTTTAATGATTCAAGCCACACCACCATAGAAAGCTTAGTACTTTATCACAGAAAGATTTGTAACAAAACAGTTTTAGTTCTTCGAAAAGTTTATGTCTAAATATTCCATACCACATGCCACCTGAATTTTATCCTTCTTCATATACTTTTTTTCCCCCAAATTAGAAGGATTTACTTTTTTTTGTCAGTGCTACAGAACATTCTCATAAAAGAAAAGGAAAAATAGAGTACAAAATTCCACTTCTTTGCTATCTTAGTGATATAATTTCAGGTTAGAGATATTAGATAAATACAGTTACAGAATAAAGAGGGAAAATATGAGAGCATAAATGGGAAAAGAAAGCAAATTTATATATAGAATGGAGTTAATAAGTGCTTCAAAAAGGAGAATGACAAAAAAGTATAGAAAAACAGACAAACAGACATAAGGTATAAACAACTCTAAATGCCAGCTGGCTTCATGACTTCTGAGCCAGATCAAGAACCAGCTCAAATATAACTTCTCTGAGCTAACCATCCTCATAGTATCCTCTCCACCTCCCTCACTTCCTGGTGCAGCAAGAACTTTCTCTCCCTCATCTGCCTCCTAAAGCATTTTGTGCACTTTAGACCTGCTTTTTCATTAGAATATGTTTCACTTTCCTAACCCCACCAGAAGACTAGCTTCTTTTCCCTGACTTCTAGGGCAGTGTTGAAGAGGGCAAAGCACTGGACTTCAGAATAAAAGAGAACCAAGCTCTATGACTTACTAACTGCAAGATCTTCTCTTACTAAACTTGGATGTAGAGTAAATGTAATATCCCTCAGAATTAAGGGAAGAATTAAATAGGATAGCTTGTATAAAGTTCCTGATATATTATAAGCATTCTATAAATGGTAGTAGCTATTATTAGCTTTTTCATAGTAGATATACTATCCGTTCTATCTCAAAAAGAAGGAAGGAGCCCAGCCTCAGTGGCTCACGTGGTTGGGCATCAACCTATGAACCAGGAGGTCATGGTTCGATTCCTGGTCAGGGTACATGCCTGGGTTGCAGGCTCTATCCCTAGTGTTGGAAGGGCAGGAGGCAGCAGATCAATGGTTCTCTCTCATCATTGATGTTTCTCTCTCTCCATCTCCCTTCCTCTCTGAAATCAATAAAAATATATATTTTTTAAAAGGAAGGAAGGGGGGGAAAAATGGCGGCGGAATAGACAGACGTGTTCCAAGCCTTGTCCCAGAGCAGAAAGAAAGAACAGCTGAGGGTCACACGAGGAGTGTTTGTTGGCAAGTTAAGGGACAGCCAAACTCCAGGAGAAGGTGGGGGACTGGTAGATGGCGTTCCCCTGACCAGGCAGCCCCCACTGCGGCTGGGTCTCGTCCCGGAGCTATGGGCTTGGACCCGGAGACTGCACCATCTTGATAGGGAAAGTGCAGCTTATCAGAAGCCTGAAAATCCCCAACTGCAGCAACCACCAAACAGGTGCGAGCCCCAGAACACCGGTCCCCAATTGGCGCAAACTCATGGATTCAAAGGAGCTCTTCATGCCACCACAAAAACGTCAGATTTCGTCTGGGATCAGTCAACGCAGGAGAGAGAGAACTACATAACCAGACATCTGGAGAAGAGAGAACATGGGGAGATAAAGAAACAGCCCGCATATGAAAGAAAAACAGGCATCACCAGAAAAGGAAGTAAACGAAATAGAGGCAAGCAACCTGTGAGAGAAAGAATTCAGAGAAATGGTCATAAGGTGGCTGAAAAGAATGGCAGACAAATTTGACAATATGAGTAAGAACCAAGAGGAAATGAAGAAGAACCAAGAAGAAATGAAAAATGACATTGCTGCTGTAAAGAACTCAATAGAAAGCATCAGGAGTAGACTAGAAGAAGCAGAGGACCGCATCAGTGAGCTAGAAGACAAGATGGAAACAAATACCCAAGTAGAGCAGCTTCTAGAAAAAAAAAAAAAAGCAGGAAGAGAGCCTAAGGGAACTTTGGGACAACACAAAACAAAACAACATCCGCATAATAGGGGTTCCAGAAGGAAAGGAAACTGAGCAAGGAATAGAAAACCTGTTTGAAGAAATAATGACAGAACACTTCCCTGATATAGGGAAGAAAAAACCCACACAAATCCAAGAAGCTCACAGAGTCCCAAGCAGAATAAACCCCAAAAGACCAATGCCAAGGCACATTATAATTAAATTGGCAAACACCAACGACAAAGTAAGAATCTTAAAAGCAGCCAGAGGGAGACAGAAAGTTACATACAAAGGAACCCCCATCAGACTAGCAACTGATTTCTCAACAGAAACTCATCAGGCCAGAAGGGAATGGAATGAAATATACAAAGTCATGCAAAGGAAGGGTCTGAATCCAAGAATACTGTACCCAGCAAGGCTATCAATCAACATTGAAGGTGGAATCAGGAGCTTCACAGACAAAAAAGGACTAAGGGAATTTATTACCACCAAACCAGCAATGCAAGATATGCTAAAGGGTCTGCTGTAAAAAAAAGAAATAGGAAGCGAAGAAAGAACACAGGGGTAAAGAATAAAAATGGCGACAAACAAGTACCTATCAATAATAACTTTAAATGTAAATGCATTAAATGCCCCAATCAAAAGACATAGGGTAACTGACTGGATAAGAAAACATGACCCATATATCTGCTGTCTACAAGAAATCCACCTCAGAAAAAAAGATGCACACAGACTGAGGGTGAGGGATGTAAAAAGGTTTTCCAGGCGAATGGAAATGAAAAAAAAGCTGGGGTAGCAATACTTATATCTGACAAATTAGATCTCAAAGTGAAAGACATAACAACAGATAAGGAAGGCCACTTCAAAATACTAAAGGGAGCAATCCAACAAGAAGAAATAATTCTGGTAAACATATATGCACCCAACACAAGAGCACCCAAATACATAAAAAACTCCTGGAGGATATCAAGGGAGATATTGACAGCAATACAATCATAGTAGGAGACTTTAATACCCCACTATCACCATTGGACAAAACCTCTAAACAAAAAATCAGCAAAGAAACATCAATCCTGAATGACTCACTAGACCAGATGGAATTAATTGACATCTTCAGAACATTTCACCTGAAAGCCACAGAATATACATTCTTCTGAAGTGCACATGGCTCATTTTCAAAAGACAGACCATATGTTGGGACATAGGCAAAGTCTCTTCAAATTCAAGAAGATAGAAATCATATCAAGCATCTTCTCAGACCACAGTGGCATAAAACTGGAAATCAACTACAATAAAAACAATCCAAAGAAGTCAAACACATGGAGACTAAACAGCATGTTATTAAACAATGACTGGGTTACCAGAAAGATCAGGGAAGAAATGAAAAACATCATGGCAACAAATGACAATGAAAACGCAACAATCCAAAATCTATGGGACACAGCGAAAGCAGTCTTGAGAGGGAAGTTCATAGCTCTACAAGCATACTGCAAAAAAACAGGAAACAATGGTAATAAATTAAGTAACCCTACAACTCAAAGACTTAGAAAAAGAGCAACAAGAAAAGCCCAGCGTAAGCAGAAGGAAGGAAATAATAAAGATCAGAGTGGATATAAACAACCAAAGAAACAATACAAAAGATCAACAAAACCAAGAGCTGGTTCTTTGAAAGGATAAACAAGATTTATGAACCTCTAGCCAGGCTCACCAAGAAGCAAAGAGAGAGGACCCAAATAAAAATCAGAAATGAGAGAGGTGAAATAACAACAGATCCCGCCGAAATACAAAGGATGGTTAAAAAATACTACAAACAACTCTATTCCAACAAACTGGACAACCTGGAGGACATGGACATATTCCTAGAAAAATATAACCTTCCAAAACTCAATCAGGAACAATCTAAACAGCTCAATATGCCAGTAACTATGGAAGAAATTGAAGCAGTCATCAAAAAGCTTCCAGCAAACAAAAGCCCAGGGCCAGATGGCTTCACAGGAGAGTTTTACCAAACATTCAAGGAAGAACTAAAACCTATCCTCCTCAGACTATTCCAAAAAATTCAAGAGGAAGGAACACTTCCAAGCTCCTTCTATGAAGCCAGCATCACCTTAATACCAAAACCAGATAAAGAAAATACAATGAAAGAGAATTATAGGCCAATATCCCTCATGAACATAGATGCCAAAATCCTCAACAAAATTCTAGCAAATTGGATCCAGCAGTACATCAGAAAGATCATACACCATGACCAAGTGGGATTTATCCCAGGAATGCAAGGATGGTACAATATCCGCAAATCAATAAATGTGATACATCACATAAACAAATTGAGAGATAAAAACCACATAGTAATGTCAATTGATGCAGAAAAAGCATTTGACAAAATCCAACACCCTTTCTTGATAAAATCTCTCAACAAGGTGGGAATAGAAGGATCATACCTCAACATAATAAAAGCTATATATGATAAACCCACAACTAACATCACATTCAATGGGCAAAAACTAAAACTATTTCCCCTAGGAACAGGAACAAGACAGGGATGCCCACTCTTACCACTCCTGTTCAAAATAGTACTGAAAGTATTAGCCATTGCAATTAGACAAGAAGAAGAAATAAAAGGCATCCAAATTGGAAAAGAAAAAGTCAAGCTGTCCTTATTTGCAGATGACATGATATTGTACATAAAAAAGCCGAAAGACTCTATCAAAAAACTAACAGACTTAATAAGTGAATTCGGCAATGTAGCAGGATAGAAATTAACGCCAAGAAATCTATGCCATTTCTATACACCAATAATGAACTTACAGAAAGAGAGACTAAAAAAGCAATCCCATTTACCATCACACCAAAAAAATTAAGATACCTAGGAATAAACTTAACCAAGGAGGTAAAAGACCTATACACAGAAAACTACAGGACACTGAAAAAAGAGATAGAGGAAGATGTAAACAGATGGAAGAACATACCATGGTCATGGATTGGTAGAATCAACATCATTAAAATGTCCATACTACCCAAAGCAATCTATTGGTTCAATGCACTTCCCATTAAAATACCAACGGCATATTTCACAGACCTAGAAAGAACTCTTCAAAAATTCATCTGTAATAAAAAAAGACCCCAAATAGCCACAGCAATTCTGAGAAAGAAGAATAAAGTAGGAGGGATCTCAATATCAGATTTCAAGCTGTATTACAAAGCCACTGTTCTCAAAACAGCCTGGTACTGGCACAAGAACAGACATATAGATCAATGGAATAGAATAGAGAATACAGATATCAACCCAAACCACTATGCTCAATTAATATTTGACAAAGGAGGCATGAACATACAATGGAGTCAAGACAGTCTCTTCAATAAATGGTGTTGGGAAAATTGGACAGATACATGCAAAAAAATGAAACTAGATCACCAACTTATACCATACACAAAAATAAACTCAAAATGGATACAGGACTTAAACATAAGACGGGAAACCATAAAAATATTAGAGGAATCCACAGGCAGCAAAATCTCAGACATATGCCGAAAGAACTTCTTCACTGATACTACCCCTGGGGCAATGGAAGCTAAAGAGAAAATAAACAAATGGGACTACATCAAAATAAAAAGCTTTTTCACAGCAAAAGAAACCATCAATAAAACAAGAAGAAACCCCACTGTATGGGAGAACATATGTGCAAATGTTATCACTGATAAAGGTTTAATCTCCAACATCTATAGGCAGCTTATACAACTTAATAAAAGGAAGATAAATTATCCATTAAAAAAAATGGGCTAAGGACCTAAATAGAATCTTTTTGAAAGAAGATAGAAAGAAGGCCAAGAGACATATGAAAACATGCTCAAAGTCACTAATCATCAGAGAGATGCAAATCAAAATGATAATGCAGTACCATCTCACACCTGTCAAAATGGCTATTATCAACAAATCAACAACAGACAAGTGCTGGTGAGGATGTGGAGAAAAAGGAACCCTCATGCACTGCTGGTGGGAATGCAGACTGGTGCAGCCACTGTGGAGAACAGTATGGAGTTTCCTCAAAAAACTGAAAATGGAAATCCTATTTGACCCAGTAATCCCACTCCTAGGAATATATCCTAAGAAACTAGAAACGCCAATCAGAAAGGATATATGCACCCCTATGTTCATAGCAGCACAATTTACAATAGCTAAGATTTGGAAACAGCCTAGTTTCCCATCAGCAGATGACTGGATCAGAAAACTATGGTACATCTACACAATGGAATACTATGCTGCCATAAAAAAGAAGGAATTCTTAGCATTTGTAGCAACCTGGATGGAATTGGACAACATTATGCTAAGTGAAATAAGCCAGTCAGTGAAAGAAAAATACCACATGATCTCACTCATTTGTGGATAATAAAAAACACATTATAAACTGATGAACAAATAGATAGATACAGAGGTAATAAAGCATCAAACAGTCTGTCAAATTACAACGGGAAGATTAGGGAGATGTGGGGGAAATAAGAGATCAACCGAAGGACTTACATGCATGCATATAAGAATAACCAACAGATGCCGAACATTGGGGGGTGAGGGCATGTATGGGAGTCGGGTGGGGGGGGGGGACAATGGTAAGATATGTTCACATATAATACCTTAATAAAAAAAATGGAAAAAATAAATTAAATAAAAGGAAGGAAGGAAGGAAGGAAGGAAGGAAGGAAGGAAGGAAGGAAGGAAGGAAGGAAGGAAGGAAGGAAGGAAGGAAGAGAGGAACAAGAGGAATGAGATATGGTCTCAATGTCAATCACTCAGTGCAGGGCTCCATTCTTTAATGATGTTGGGACAAGAGGGAAGATGGGTTACTAGATAGGAAGAGGCACCTAGATATAAGGCTCACCCTGCATCATAAGTCCAAGATCTTCCTAGTATAAGTGGGGTACAGAGAAGTACTGAAAATTAGAAGTCAATATTCAATTTTTGTTGCTGGTGGAAGAAATGGAGAAGAGTAACACAGAAGTCTGGCTATGCAGACTGGCTTCCAGATTCTGAGTATATAAATTAATTCCAAGGTGTTGAGGGTGTGGTCAAGTTATAAATATGTCTATCCAGATGGGCATGGAAACCAAGGTCTGTTTCAGCCTGAATCTGGGAGCCAGTTGGTGCATACAGTGGCAACATGAATCTGGGGGAATAGGCATGGGAGAAACAAGATACAGCCTGAAAACAGAGGAGTCCCTACCAGAATCAAGCATTGTGAAGCCCAAGAATTCCTGGGATGGAGTCAGAGTGTGTAAAAGAGTTCCAGTTTGGAGACTAAACCCCTCAAATGCTTTTGGTCACCTCTGAATCCTCAGGAAGCGCCAGAGATCTATCTTCAAGCCTGTAAACTGGGAATGCATTCAAGCATCAAAGAGTTTTCTATGTAAATCAAGGTGCCAAAAAAAAAAAAAAAATCATACAGAGTTAACATAAATGACCCAGATTTTCCTAAGTTGGTCCAGGATTAACCAATGAACACTCACATACAATGCTATCAAATAGCACAGGGCATTTAACCTATCTGGGGCCCTAACAAGTGTTAAGGTATTTGACCCAACCTTGGGGCAAGTTTCTTGCTGCTTCTCCCAAGAAGAGTTGAGTAATGATGCTTAACAGCACAACTGGGAAGATGTATTTAGAAGGGAAATAATGGCAAACAGCCAAAGGAAAAGTACTGATGAAATGGTTGCGGGGAGAGGGGGGGAATGAGATCAGGAAAACAAAGTAAACTAACAAATAAATTGGAAACAGGCTCAGATACAGAGATCAGACTGACAGATGTCAGAGGGGAGGGGAGTTTGGAGGCTGGATGGAAAAGGTAAAGGAATTAAGAACAAACAAACAAAAAGAAAGAAAGAAAAACTCATAGACACAGACAACCATAAGGTGATTACCAAAGGGAAAGGGCATGGGGGAGATAGAAAGAGTAAAGGGGGGATAAATGGTGATGGAAGTAGATTTAACTTTGGGTTGTAAACACACAATATAATAATCAGATGATGTATAGTAGAATTGTTCACATGAAACCTATATCATTTTATTAACTAACTAGAGGCCCAGTGCACGAAATTCGTGCACGGGGCGGGGGGTTCCTCATCCCAGCCTGCACCCTCTCCAATCTGGGATCTCTCTCACAATCCAAGAATGCTGGCTCCCAACTGCTTGCCTGATTGCCTTCCTGATTGCCCCTAACTGCTTCTGCCTGCCAGCCTGATCACCCCCTAACCACTACCCTGCCAGACTGATTGATGCCTAACTGCTCCCCTGCCAGCCTGTTTGCCTCTAACTGCTCCCCTGCCAGCTTGTTTGCCCCTAACTACCCTCCCCTGCAAGCCTGATCACCCCTAACTGCCCTCCCCTTCAGGCCTGGTTCCCCCCAACTGCTCTTCCCTGCAGACCCAGTCACCCCCAACTTCCCTCCTCTGCTGGCTGGGTCATCCCTAACTGCCCTCCCCAGCAGGCTAGAGCCCCCAACTGCCCTCCCTTGCAAGCCTGGTCCCTCCCAACTGCCCTCCCCTGCTGGCCTGATTGCCCACAACTGCCCTCCCTTGCAGGCCTGGTTCCTCCCAACTGCCCTCCCCTGCTGGCCATATTGTGGTGGCCATCTTGTGTCCACATGGGGGCAGGATCTTTAACCACATGGGGGCAGCCATCTTGTGTGTTGGAGTGAGGGTGAATCTGCATATTACTCTTTTAGTAGATAGGATAGAGGCCTGGTACATGGGTGGGGGCCAGCTGGTGTGCCCTGAAGGGTGTCCCAGATCAGGGTGGGGGTTCCTTTGGGGTGTGGGGCGGCCTGGGTGAGGGGCCTGTGGTGGTTTGCAGGCCAGCCACACACCCCGGTGACCCAAGTGGAGGCCCTGGGATCTGGGATTAATTTATCTTCTACAATTGAAACTTTGTAGCGTTGAGCAGAGCCAAGCCTTCTGCTTGCTCTGTCGTGGCAGCCATTTCTGTTGGGATTTATATATCTTCTATAATTGAAACTTTGTAGCCTTAAGCGGAGGCTAAAGCAGGCCAGGGCTGCAGAAGCTTGGCTTCATCCATTGCCGGGGCATCCCTAGCCTCCTGCTCTCTCCAGCTCAGTGGCTGCCGCCATTTCTGTTGGGCTTTATTTATCTTCTATAATTGAAACTGTGTAGCACTGAGTGGAGGCCTGGGCCAGCAAAGGCAGGTGGGAAACTTGGCTCCCTCCATTGCCAGGGAAACCCAAGCCTCCCTCCTGCTCTCTGTGGCTGCAGCCATCTTGGTTGGATTTATTTGCATATTCCCTCCTGCTTGGCTGGTGGGCGTGGCTGGTGGGCTTGGCTGGTGGGTGTAGCAGAGTGATGGTTAATTTGCATATTATTCTTTTATTAGATAGATGTCACCCCAATAAATTCAATAAAAAGGATCCCCCCAAAAAAGCAGTCAGTCAAGCAAAAAGAAATTATAATTTTTATGAATGTTCTATGACAATTGGCATAAAAGATGTGAATACCTTTGAAGTATAACACTGACTTTGAGGTCATGAAAAGAGAGTATCCAGCTCTCCCAAACTGCAGCTGCATGTGTGATCAACCACTCCTTCGCCCTGTGGTTGAAGAAAGGGAGATGAACACCAGCTGGTGTGATAAACCCAAACAGCACTGGGGGGAAGAAGACACTTGCCTATTTCAACTGGAGCTGTGGCTTACCCCTTGCATGGGGACATTTGAACTTCTGCTCCTTCTCACAGAAACTTTTAGCGAGCAACTATCCACAACCCCGTGGATGCTTTTTTCCTAAGGGGTTCTGTCAGAAGACTGCCTCTTCAGTGCTATTTAAAGGATTCTCCCCTTGAAAGTGCCGGGCGTGTATGAATCTTATGATCATGATGTCAATTAGTATCGTGTTTAAATTCATACTCAAACTGAACGGAAAAACATTCTCATTACCTTGTATTTGACATGAGGAGTCCAGTTTATGCTAATTGTACTGGGAGTATTATGCAAACACAGGATCTTTTTAGTGCTTCTTTCTTTCTCCCTCTGCCTGGTTTCATTCCCCTTCCTGAAACCTGATTGTGATGTGTGTAGCAGGAGCATACGCACCAGCAATGTTCTTCTGTGGGGAGAGGGTGACCACAGGGAACAGAGACCACATTTTCAGAACATGTTTCCAGCTCAACTAATGCAAGTCACATTTCCTTTCAGGTGGCAGTTGGCGCCAATGAGATGCATCGTTTTCACAAGTCCTACTCGGCCCAGCATCCTCTTAAAATGAGGGTCATAGCTTTTCTTGAAACATTGAAGTATTTTACATAAAGTAATTTAATATGGCTAGAAAAGAAATAATTGCTTCTGTCCTGAGATGATGTAGAGGATTATGCTGCCTATGATAATCTACTCAAGGAAATATTTCCATAGCTTAAAAGTCACATATAACTTGTAAGTGACCACCAGCTCTGAGGGTTGTGTTTTTTTTTTTAATGTATTAATAGATTGCTTTCCTTTTAAAGTGAATGAAAAATGAGTTTCTAAAGGTTTATTTTCTTTCTTGCTGTAGAGAAGAGCTAATAGAAAAGAGAAGTCAGTAATGCCCCTCTGTGGCGAAAGCATGGCACAGCGAGCTCCCTTTCACAGTGCCAAGAAGCAAACCACTTGCAGCTTACCTGGTCTCTCCATTTACAAATTAGCTCCTTTGAAGCAATCTGCATTAAGCTCAGGAACACAAATGATCCATAAGAGTGCAATATGTTTAAATAAATCCAACCAGTGCAAAAAGCTTATACTAGTATACATTTAGAGAATGCTAAAGGTGGCAGAATTTTAAAAGCATCACTTTCAATGTAAATAACGGCTAACTCATGACTTACAGAAACTTGTGTACTTGACCATTATTTTTAAAAAATCTTTAAAGAGTCATTAATAATGTATACAATGAGAAAAATTAAATTTACATTCCTTCTTTATTCAATTCTTAGAAATATTAAATATGTAACTAAAAAGAAATAGTACAGCAAAATATTGCCTTGGAAGCAATCATGGTGTGATCTCATAGAGTCAGCTTTATTAGTGAATATATGGAGATAACTCCAGACAGCCATTAATCAGGATGGAGAATATTAGTGGCTTAATCATTCTGTCTGCTCATTTTGTACTTTTAAGTGGTATCCCTCAAAAAGGGAAGGAAGGAAGGGAGAAAGACATGGGGGAGGGTTTGAGGAGAGAGGGATGGAGGGAGGGAGAGAGAAAAAAAGGGGTGGAAAGGGAGAAATATGGGCTGGTGGCATGAAGATCCAAGTTTCTGGACTTTCTGTGCATTTCAAAATATGAAATAGGGCCCTACATAAAGTGGGCACTTGAAAAATTTGCCAGTTTCAAAGAAAACAAATATATATATATATATATATATATTAGCATGTGGGTGCGGCGCCGGTGGTGGGAGCAGGGCTGTTGGTAGACAGGGGACCAGGGGCCGCAGTGGGAGGAGCTGGGCAGGAGCACGGAGGATGGGCCAATACCCACCCCTGTGTCCATTGCAGCCTCACGGCCCACAGTTCCTTTCAAGGTGCACGAATTCGTGCACTGGGCCATAATGAAATATAAAATAGAAAACACAAACAGCATTATTTATCACTTTTATAGAATGGAAAAGAAACGAGGGTTAAGATCAAGTTAACATTTACAGGTCTTACAATAACTATAGATATGAATATATAAGTCATTTGAACAAATAAACCTATGTAAGCTATAGTTCCTCTGGAATCTAATATTTTTGTGAGTAAAAATAGGTGTCTATATGGAAACATACTGTCCACTTCACTATCTCCTTTAGTGAATTGCACACTCTTTAAGACAAGATGCATGTCTTTTTCATCCTTATATCTCAGCACCCAACCCAATTCCTAACACACAAAAGCATTGCTAACTTTAAATGCTCTCATGGAATCCCAAGTGGGTCTCATCAGAGAACTTAAACAGCCTTCCTGTCATTCTCACAGCACCACAAATCACATTTTCCAGAGGAGATTCGTTCTCCCTGAATTCAGAAGACCCATAGAAGTACAAATTAAACTAAGCTTTAAAATATACCAGTGATCTAAGTTTCCTTCAAAAGTCATAAGGATTATAATTGAAAGTCAATATATTTGGCCTCTTGAACTAAAATAAGTAATTTGTGTTTTTGCCTCCCTGACAAAGCTTATATAAAGTTACAAAAAGAAATTGATAGCCAGTTTGAAATGGAATTGCCCGGGCCTAGAGCACAGAATATCCTTACATGATATTACTCTACAATGTCATTATAATTTTAGATATTTTACAACAGCATATTGTACAATTATCCCAAACAAACTTACAAACTAATTCTAGAATGTTTGGCAGCAATTTAAAAAAAGGACATGGAAGGATTTAATCCCGTTCAGAAGGAATTAAGGCACTGGGAAGGCACTTGAACATCCTATATTGGCCCCTCTTGCCTTTTGTGCCAAGAGGGACCCTCTTCTCACAATCCAATTGCCCTCAGCTGTTGCCTGAGCTTTCTGTTCATGCTGAGCTTGAAGCCTTGTGGTGGCTGGTACCAAGGATCTGACTCTCGCCCAATTGTGTGAGCTGGGCCCTCACTGGAGAAGAAACCTGAGTTCCCTGAGATATGTGATCAGTGCTGGGACCCCACCAGCAGGCCAGGGGATCCCAAGGCAGGAGCTGGGCCTAGAGGGCATGGGGGCATAGGCTACCAAGGAGAGAGAACTGAACCTCACATCACCCTGCTTGCCCCAGGAGGATGACTGGTTAGCCAAAGACAGTTAAGATTCCTCAGAGAAGCAACAACCTAAGACAGGCACAGTTGCAGAGGGGCCATCAGGAGAGAACATGGGGGTCAACAGAGGTGGGGCACAGACCCTCACCCCCCAAACCCTGAAGGGGCCTGAACCCTCACCCCTTCTGAGGGAGATCTCCTGCCCCCATGGCTGCTTTGTTTTCCATGCCCAGCTCAGATTGGGACACAGGTGACAGACAGAGACTTGGCCCAGCTCAGATTGGGACCCAGGTAACAGACAGAAACTTGACTGACAGTAGCTGCCCCATATCTAAATGCAGCTTAGCACCAGGAATGTTCAGGGCCTACTCAAGAATGCAAATAATCCCTTTCACTAATATTTACAGGGTAAACTAAGATTGTTGGTAAAGTATTAAATGTGACAGTAAAATAATAATCAAGCTTTCAGATTAATTTAAATAGGCTGATTGAAATAAGTGAATATTCAAGAAAATTTAATTGTACTGGACAAAAAGCTGTTCCTAAAGTAATAACTAAAATTTCTATTGGTAGTTCATCTCATGGTAAAATTCCTGAACATGCAATGAACCTAAAGCAGTCATATTTTTGGGCAAAAAAATAAAATTTAAAGTTATCAAGACTGCATTATAAAATTTACAAAAGCCTCCATTAATCAAAAAAAGGAGAGGATAGTAGGGTAATATCATGTAAGGAAAAATATCCTATAAGTAAATTACATCTAGAAAATTTTTACTTTACAAAATTTATTTTCATTTGTAATGCTAACAGCAAGACACCCATGAAAAAAACACATGGTGTCTAAATAAGGCAAAGGAAAATAGTTTGGGCAAAAATAAAAAGGATCCCAAATCAATTATATAGAAAAGATTCTTTTATTAACTTTTGGTCGAGAATATGTTTGTATATTTTCAGAAAACAACTCCAAGACCATGTGAATTCCTGCAACAGAGAGGAATTAACAGGTCTGCTCCAACCACGAAAACAAGAGAGAAACAGTCCAGAGATGGAAGACGCTGACGACACCTTGCCATGCTAGCAGTCAGCAGCTGTGCACCACTGCAGGTTGCCTAGGACCAAACCAGAGAGGGTCGGACCTGCATTGCCACCATGTGCCCACCATCCAGATATCATTGCTGACATGTACACATAAGGAACTATTTAACAGTGAAATGGGGACTCAGAACTGTTGGACATTGAAATTGGGACTCAAACATTTTTTGTTATTATATGTTTATTTCTAGTCTGCAGAGGCAAGATTTTTTAAAAGGAAATAAATGGGGGGAAAAATAGATACAGAGGCAAAGAAGCATTGAACAGACTGTCAAACTACAGTGGGAAGGCAGGGGAGGTGGGGGGGCGGTGCTATAAGAGATCAACAGAAGGACTTGTACGCATGCATATAAGCATAACCAATGGATACAAGACACTGGGAGGGGGGGAGGCAGGTGAAGGCATGCACTGGGGGGTAGGGAAAGCTGAGGGGAGGTCAATGGGGGAAAAAAAAAGGAGACATATGTACTACTATTTGTAATACTTCAAACAATAAAAAAATAAAAAGAAAAGAAAAAATATATACCAGTGAAGTTAACTTAGTAGAATTTTCTAATACTAATGAAAGGAATTTTAAGGACAACATAGGCAGGCTTATGGAGAAATAAACAAGGGAGAGGAATGCATACGTGAAGGCTTGGAAACACCAAAATGCTTACCTTACTTGTATAGGGGTTAGAGAAATGCCACAGGATAAGGGGAAGAAGGAAACATTTTCACAGAGAATAGAGGAACCTTGCAAGATAAGGGGAGAAAATGAGGGGGGCACCATGTGGGTTTTGGCCTTTGAAACTGATATTATGTAACAAAATGACCAATGAAGAAAGCATAGGAGTTCTTAATTAAGAAGGGTCCAAGTAGAAATGGTCAGGTTCAAACAAAGAAATGCAGCATATATAAACTGGAGACAAAGGGACATGAGATATAATGTTTTGATTTTTCCCATCAGAGAGAGAGAGAATAAGTTTTTTCTATTTAGGGGCCCTTTTGGGGACACCCCTGCCTGTAAAGAATTTGTATATGCTTCCAATAAACTTCTACATTTTTATGAAAGAAATCTGTTAGTCCACAGATTTATTTTTCATCTTTGTTGGACAAGGACCTACGAGAAGAAGTCTGTTCCCCCTAACCCCACGTTTTATTAATATATATGTTTCTGCAAATCTGAGTCCTGCTTCCCCAATGTAAGGAAAAACTAAAATCCCAGCCTCCCTCATAGCCATATAGACACCCGTGTTCTAGGCTCCAACAGTAGGATAACCCATCAAAGATGTTTCATAAATACGTAAACATCAGAGGCATCTGGATTTTATTAGAGGCATCACTGGATGCAAGTTAAATTTCTGGTGCAAAATTGGCATATGACTGGCATCACTAGTAGTTGCACAAAAATTGAATTCCTTAAATATATTGTTTGTTGGTGCCAACAGAGCAGACAAAGTTGTCCTCACAATCCCAGAGAAGTAAGGGGCACTGTTCATAAAAATTTGCTGTCAAGTCTGTTCCTCCCGAACTCCCAACCATTTTGAGAACCTCTGATATCTTTTAATACATGACCTTCAAAGTGTGGTCCACAGCCAGCAACATTAGCAATACCTGGAGACTTAGGAATTTAAACTAGCTGGTCCCACTCTAGACTACAGAATCAACAAATCTGTGTTTAAAAGACTTTTAACAGGTGATTCTAACACATGCCCAAGTTTGAGAACCATATTATTAATAAATCCCTTTTCTGCTATTTGCAATTAAAAGCCCTGATTTGGCATATCTGCTTTTGTCAGGAGACTGCATTTCATTTGCTGGGCTACTCAATTAAAGGCCTATGGTGTAACTAAGGAATTATATAGGCAGATTCAAATTAAAAATAGAAAGAGATCAGAATATCTCTTATTTAGAAATAAATGAAGACACATCTCTTTTGAATACCGTTTACTCTAAACTGAGTCTGTTAAATGAACCTTTTATAGAAGGCAATGTTATTGTGGTTTGTTTTGTTTGTTTGATGTAGTTACCCAAATTTTTTAATGAAATACTTTTTTAATATGTTTTTATTGATTTATAGAGAGAGGAGGGGAGAGGGAGAGAGAGGGATAGAAACATCGATGAGAGAGAAAATTTTATTACTTACCAAAGCACTTGGATTTGTCCAGAATCTGTAAAGTATTATTTCATTCAGTCACATTTTTTTCTAATGTGAAATAGAATTTTTAAAAAATGTAAAAGTAAAAAGGTAAGGTAATTTGGTAATATCCTAAATTTAAAAATCTGAATATGGTTTTAACTAATATGGGGAAAAGACTATTATTGAGGTGAAAGGTGAAAGAAGAGCCATTCTGCCTTAAGACATCATCCCATAAGCTTGTTACTGGGATGTAACAAGCAACAATAATTTTATAAATTTATAAATTATAAATTTATAAAATTATAAAATCTTATAAATTATAAAATCTCAGGATGGAAAAGATTTCACAAGTTATCCCATTAAACCATTTTTTAAACTGTATTCATTCTATATCTCTGGTCATCCAGTATAATCCAACACTCTCATTAAGAACAAATCATCTTGTGGAGACTGACCCTCTTTAAATAATTCTTACTTTTAAAAAGTTCTTCCTTGCCCTGCCAGTGTTGCTCAGTGATTATCAACCTATTAATAAGGAGGTCACGGTTCAATTCCCAGTCAGGGTACATGCCCGGGTTGCAGGCTCCATCTCCAATGTGTGGCCTGCAGGAGGCAGCTGATCAATGATTCTCTGTCATCATTGACATTTTTATCCCTCTCTTGCTCTCTGAAATCAATAAAAATATACATTTTCTGAAAAGTTCTTTATTTTGAGATGTTGTCTTTCTACCTGAAACTTTTCATTGATCTGTCTTCTCTTCCTTTGGTGATACCAAAAATTTCTAAGATAACAATTTATATATTTTTAAATGATTCCTTTGGTACATCCTATTCTTGACTTGAGGCCATACAAAATCTATTCCCTGAAGTTCAGGACCTGAACTCTCTTTGTGCAACAGAGTTTGAAGTCTCCTTACCTTCAGTCTCTTTTGAATGTGTTTCAGTTTGTCTGATGAGCTCTTAGTTTATTAACACAGTAAAATCTAAACAGTTTTAAGAAAAGTGGTCCTATACCCATTTCCATTCTAGATTCTATTTATTAAACGATGCATCCCCTAAGCCACATTAGCTTTGGGACATCAACATCACATTGCTGATTTCTAGAAATACGACTGTCATCTTCTACCTCTGAGCATTTTTACACATTCTGCTCAGAAGCTACAACTTTTTTATCTTCTGCAAATGCAGCTGTATTTCTGTTTTTTGACCCAACTACAGGACCTCACATTTATCCCTGTTAAATTTCATTATGTTTTTTCAGTTCAAAATGTTTCAGCCTGTCAAGATCTTTTGGGATCCTAATTCTGCCCTTCAACACATTCTTTATCCCTCCCAGCTTTGTCATCTGCCAATTTGATTAGACTATCCTCTATAGTTTCATGCAAGTCACTAATTCTAAAATGAGTGAATATGACAAGACTATGGATATAGCGCTGAGGTTGTCAATAGAAATGTATCTCCAGATGGATGTTTACCTATAAATCGGGTCCTTTGGTTAACATTCTGTCAATTATTAGTTCACTTAATTATAAGGACACAATTCATACTTATCTTTCTTATCCATGAGAATCCATGATATGCTTTGAGCTAAATGAATTAGTGAAGTACAGATACTCCATGTCAAATGCTATGGCGCCAGTTTAATAACCTATCAAAGAAAGAGACAAAGTAAATCTGCCTCATTTGCTCATAGAACACAGGTAATCCCCATTGCCTACCTCTTCCTATCACTTGTTAGGACTCTAGGATTAAAGAATTCCTTTCAGCTAAATTATTGAGTTTCATGACAAAAGTGCATGAGCTAAAAGGAGATAAATGTAAATTTTTTAAAGAATAATTTTAATAATAAATATTAATTACTTTAAAAACAGTATAATCTATTTTTAAGTAAATATATAATAAAGTAGTGTAAGTATTTAAAAGTTCTACATTTTATGAAGAGTAGAACATTTCTGATTAAAATTAGGGTTAGGCATGGAGTACCCAGGGTCTCACTGGTTTGAAGCTCTGATCCCTACAGCTATTCATTAGGATTCCCTCAAGAATCCCCGGGAAGTCTCAGAACACAGTTTAAAAAGCACTGCTTTGAGTCATTTATAGCCATTTTACAATATGAATAATTTTTTTTTTAATCAGCTTTCCAAAAACAGCTAGCTGTGAGCAGTCTCGTAAAGCAAAAATACATTTTGATAAGAGAAGAAAAGAAATGTAGGATAGGATCTGAAAATAGGATCATGTGCAAACTCTTCATTTCTTTAAAGGACTGGAAAGGTAAGATTCCTCTGAATTTTCTGACATAAAACATCCAGCAGGCCAGTATATCCCTTCACATTTTAGCCACAGCCTTAGATGTTTTGCATTCACACGAAAACAGGAGCTTTTGGAGAGACTAAATGAATTGGAACTGTTTGCCTGTAACACAGTGCAGAATATTTAAAAATCTGTAATAATAAAAGCATAATATGCTAATTAGATTGGAAGTCTTCTGGACGAAGCCTTGGCTGCGAGGGAAGCCCGAGTCCTGGGTGCCAGAGGGAAGCCAGCACCGGCAGCTGGGGGAAGGAAGGCCTACTCTTGCACAAATTTCATACATCGGGCCTCCAGTACTTATGTATTTTTAGAATTCAAAGATAATCTTTTGCAACACTTATGTAATTCTTTTATTCAATAGATATTTATTGAGCACCTACTATGTGTCAAGAACCCAATTAAGTACTTTTGCAGATGTTGGGTATTATGCTAAGTAAAATAAGTCAGCCAGAGAAAGACAAATACCATGATTTCACTTATATGTGGAATCTAAAGAACAAAATAAATGAATAAGCAAAACTAAAACATATTCATAGATACAGAGAACAGACCAATGGTTGTCAGAGGGGAGAGGCATTGGGGGACTGGATGAAAAAGATGAAGGGACCTAGAAATACAAGTTGGAAAATACAAAATAGGCATGTGGATGTAATTGAAAAATAAAATTTTTCAAAAAGAAAATGATAGCATTATTCACCATCACAAAACAGTGAGACACACATTAGAAAATTGAGACTCAAAGCAGCTAAGTTATTTGCCCAATTTCACAAACTACTAAGAAGTGCAACAGTATTCAAATCCAAAAAAAAAAATTCAAAGTCCTAGCTCTCAAGAAACTACTTGTATAATCAAAGAGATGGCTGTGTAAGTCAATAACTGCATCTATAGATTTACATTGACAACTCTTCTATTTTAACCAGGGTTTTCTTCATCTTGCTTGAGAGAAGTATGGAAAACAGAAGGGAGAGCAGGCAGGAGCCAGGAAGTCTTTTCCCACTCCTAAGAAAGCAGGTGTCCGTTGCTATGCTATGTAGGAAACAGAAAGTACATTTCCTTTGCATTCTCTGTGTTTGAAGTACTGTCACCTAATAGGCAGCTGTACTGAAGTATGCTCACAACATCTGTTTTGAAAATGGCTTGCCAGAGAACTACTTTGGAGATTCTACTCTTAAACATCTCCAAGGTGCCTGCTAATGCTATGGTCTTGAAAATGTTAAAGAGACATTAAATCACGTTTATGTCCAAGGCAGCTCTTAAGGCCTTGATTAATATGTTTTCATGGCAGCAAAGGGAAGAAAACAGGACCTGTGTTTGGCACCAATATATCCCTGGCTTCCTTCCTGTGCCAACGCGGCTGTCTTGAAGCATTTGTAGTGGCTTGCACTGCTGCAGACCACCTCCACGCAGCTCAACAGATGGTCAGAGCAGTAGTTGAAGAAACAGAGGCCATTTTAAGCTCCAGGAAATGTAGCAGGTGCTGCAGTTTCCGGAAGAAAATTACACCCAACTTTGCCTTTCATCGTTTTCATGTCTCTTGATATGTGAGATATTTTCTCCCTATCTCTTGCCTCTGTCTACACCTAATGTAGTAGAGTATGTCAATGAAATTGAGGAAAGGTTATAAATGTGCAAGGATAATTGCCTAGCAATTAAGAGGAATGCTTCTGGGTATTCTATGCAAAAGGCTGTGTGTTAAGATGTTTTTTACTTGAGGCTCAGGGTATTCCCTCCTAAGAATGCATAATTTCACTTTCCCGTGAATCCAGAGTGTGACCTAGGAGGACTCTCATAGGATTTGAGATCAGAGATATTTTAATGAGCAAGTACAGGAAAGTTTGGGAAAGTAACTTTAGGCAAATTACAGATAGCAATAAGTTTATGTAACTAGTATTCAGGCCTCTCAAATTGCTCCCTCCTCTGTGTGCGTTGTGCTCAGCTAAGAGGAACTGTTTAAAATCTCTCTCTCTCCCCTGAATGTATATATATACACATATGTATATATGTATATATACATATGTGTGTATATACATACATATATATATATATATATATATATATAGAGAGAGAGAGAGAGAGAGAGAGAGAGAGAGAGAGAGAGAGAGATTTCAGAGAGGAAGGAAAAGGGAGAGAGATAGAAACATCAATGATAAGAGAGAATCATTGATCATCTGTCTCCTGCATGCTTCCCACTTGGGGATGGAGCCACAATCAGGGCATGTCTGGGAATGGAACCATGACCTCCTGGTTCATAGGTCGATGTTCAACAACTGAGCCATGCCAGCTGGCCAAGAGGAACTGTTTTGATGGCCCTCTTTCCTCCTCTTTTTCAAGCCACTCCTCCCCAGGATCCTCATGCACCTGCCCCTCAATAATCTTAATACTGCGCAGGGTTTCACCTTTGAGTCTCAAATCTTAACATCCTATCAATTCTCCCTGGGTGACTCCATCTAAACTCCGGGCTTCAACTACTACCCTTATGCTGATGATGGCTGGAATGGTCTTGTTCCAGATCTGCATTATTGCCCAAATCAAATCAATGGATCCCAGGCTTAACTAACATCTTCGCCTCCCCCTCCCCACACAGCAAATATAGTTTTGTTTTCAGATTCACTACCCAATACATCAGGTTTGTCTCTTCTACTATTGACTTTTCTCTGGAAAATTTTTGTGCTTCACATTTCTAGTGCAGTTGCTTAGGCCCTCACCCCTTCTTGATTAGATAATGCTACTAGCATCTCAACTTGACTCCCCTGTTAGCAGTTCATTTCCTATCTATCTTACCTAAAATGAAATCTAAACACATTACTCTCTCGTCCATCTGTCACAGTTTTCATTAACCCTCATAATCCAGACCCAGTCAATTTCTCTTCCATCCTTTCCTAACATTCATGAATTCTATATGTAAGCCACACTGAACTATTTATAGCATCCCTTAAGTGCTAACTTATTTTGTACTCACATGCTATTTCTCCTGTCTAGAATTAGGTATTTCTCTTCTAGGTAGCCTCACTACTCTGGAAATTCATCCATCATAGCCGTTAACTCTATATACTAGAAGGCTGTTAGCAAACTGGTAAACCACATGGGTCCTGGGAGCAGACTAAGCCTTGCTTAATTCTCAATTGTGCCTCATACTAGTTGTATGATCTTGGACAAGTGTCCTCACCCTCTCTGTGCCTTTCTGTTTCTCATCCACAAAGTATAATTAATAATAGTTCCTATAATTTAAGATTATTGTGAAACTGAAATGATATAATGTGTAAAATGTTTGGAACAAAGCTTGGCATATCCAGAGTGAACAAGATATTGTTGTTGCTAGTATTGCAATAGTTGGTTTACTTTTTATGAGCTTCTTGA
Source organism: Corynorhinus townsendii (assembly GCA_026230045.1). Classification (NCBI taxonomy): domain Eukaryota; kingdom Metazoa; phylum Chordata; class Mammalia; order Chiroptera; family Vespertilionidae; genus Corynorhinus; species Corynorhinus townsendii. Next base: position 113,398,419 of record JAPDVU010000005.1, read on the forward strand.
TGACCAGGTGCATGACCTTCACCCCTACACCATAGAGTCAGGTGCTTCATGATGACTCAACAATGTTTCTGTGGAGGGCTTAAAACAGTTCTTTAAACTATGCTTTGCGAAACTCTTCAATGATATTCAAGCCTTTTTTTTTTACAAGAATTATTGTTAGCTTCTTCAGTTTACCAATAACTGTTTTGATAGTGGATTCCTGAAAAGCCTATTATGTTTTTATAATTTTTCAAAACAGATACTGTCTCAGTAAAATTGGACTGAACAAAATGTCTAAACATCTCTTGAGCCCTCATTAATTATTTTTACTCTGTTATTGCCTATCAATTTACCCTAAATTCCTGGAGTTAATATATCATGCCTTGTTTCATCATTTAGCACAGTTTCTTTGTAATGTATATCATGTGCATAATGAGGTATTTACTAAATACCTCATTATGCAAAATAGTGTCCCCTTCTCATCACAGTCTTTATGATATTACATAGATTAGATATTGCATAAGATGCTGAGGAAGAGTGGAATTTGAAGGTGATGAACTTACTCTGTAAAGGACAATGACCACACTCAACTCCAACAAACATAATTTAAGAAAGATTGTATAATGTAGAAGTAACAATTCCCTACCAAAGACATATAATAAAAATAACAGTAAGTGCCTAACATACAGTCATGCATACAGCAAGCCGTACATATTAAATGAATTCAAATTTAGACCCCTTGCCACCTTGAATGATTCTGTAAAAAGTCTATGGCAATCATAGAGTTCATACACATTACAGGGACACCATTTATTTGTCTTTTAAGAGCTTATTTCAATTGCTGAGGTCCACTTAACCAAAGGTAGTCAACAGAATAAATTTGTCTAATATTAGCCTTCAGTGTCTGTAATTAAGGTGTTGATGCTGAACTGTTGATGTTTATCACATTAGCTGGAAAGGAAACAGACCTTCCTATTAGGATATTAGATTGGATTAATCACTGATAGAAAGGGCATTATAAGCAAACACCCAGTTAAAAACAATCTATTGACAAAAACATTCATTTATGTAACAAATGCAGAGGTCCTATTGTACTCCTACAAGTTTAATTAAATCTAATCTATGTAAACTAATTAGGATAGCTAGAAAAACATGTATTTCAGATTTATTAAAGAAAAAATCAACAACATTTTAATAGACACCTTAATATAAACTTCTATACATATGAGTAAGGTAATATTAATTTTCATAATCATAATTATCTTCATTTAACCCACTACATATGTAGAGCCTCATCATCAAGAAAATAACTATATCAATTGATGCAGAGAAAGCATTTGACAAAATCCAACATCCTTTCTTGATAAAAACTCTCAGCAAAGTGGGAATAGAGGGATCATACCTCAACATAATAAAAGCCTTATATGACAAACCTACAGCCAACATTATACTCAATGGCCAAAAACTAAACTCATTTCCCCTAAAACAGGAATAAGACAGGGATGCCCACTTTTACCACTGCTGTTCAATATAGTACTGGAAGTGCTAGCCATAGCGATCAGACAAGAAGAAGTAAAAGACATTCATATTGGAAAAAAAGAAGTAAAAGTGTTGTTATTTGCAGATGACATGATACTATACATAGAAAACCCCAAAGACTCCATCAAAAGACCACTAGACCTAATAAATGAATTTGGCAATGTAGCAGGATACAAAATTAACACCCAGAAATCTATGGCCTCTTTATACACCGATAATGAACTCACAGAAAGAGAAGAGGGAAAAAAATCCCATTTACCAAAAAAAAATTAAGATACCTAGGAATAAACTTAACTAAGGAGGTAAAAGACCTGTACTCAGAAAACTACAGGACATTGAAAAAAGAGATAGAGGAAGACATAAACAAATGGAAGAACATACCATGTTCATGAATTGGTAGAATCAACATCATTAAAATGTCTAAACTACCCAAAGCAACCTACAGATTCAGTGCAATCCCCATTGAAATACTAATGGCATATTTCAAAGAACACACTCTCCAAAAATTCATCTGGAATAAAAAAAGACCCCGAATAGCCACAGCAATCCTGAGAAAGAAGAGCAAAGTTGGAGGGATCACAATACCAGATATCAAGCTATACTACAAAGCCACAGTTCTCAAAACTGCCTGGTACTGGCACAAGTATAGACATATAGACCAATGAAACAGAACAGAGAACCCAGAAATCGACCCAAGCCATTATGCTCAATTAATATTTGACAAAGGAGGCAAGAACATACAATGGAGTCAAGATAGTCTCTTCAATAAATGGTGCTGGAAAATTTGATCAGATACATGAAAAAAATGAAACTAGATCACCAACTTGCACCATACACAAAAACGAACTCAAAAAGGCTAAAGGACTTAAACGTAAGATGGGAAACCATAAAAATCCTACAAGACTCCATAGGCAGCAAAATAGCAGACACAGCTCCTAGAGCAATGGAGACTAAGGAGAAAATAAACAAATGGGACTACATCAAAATAAAAAGCTTCTGCATAGCAAAAGAAACCATCAACAAAACAACAAGAAAGCCCACTGCATGGGAGAACATATTTGCCAATGATATTTCCGATAAGGGTTTAATCCCCAAAATTTACAGAGAGCTCATACAACTTAACAAAAGGAAGATAAATGACCTAATCAAAAAAATGGGCAAAGGCTGTAAATAGACACTTTTCGAAAGAGGACATACAGAAGGCCCAGAGACATATGAAAACATGCTCAATGTTGTTAATCATCCGAGAGATGCAAATCAAAACAACAATGAGATACTATCTCACACCTGTCAGAATGGCTATCATCAACAAATCAACAAAGGACAAGTGCTTGGGAGGATGTGGAGAAAAAGGAACCCCTCTGCATTGCTGGTGGGAATGCAGACTGGTGCAACCACTGTGGAGAACAGTATGGAGTTTCCTCAAAAAACTAACAATGGAACTCCCATTTGACCCAGTGATCCCACTTCTAGGAATATATCCCAAGAAAGCAGAAACACCAATCAGAAAGGATATATGTACCCCTATGTTCATAGCAGCATAATTCTTTGCATACTTTCTGAAATACAGTCTCATAATTGAGGACACTGAGGCCATGCCACTTTAATGTTTCATGATAGAATCCACCATCAAATTACTATTTCATAACCCAATAGTTCTCAGTAAAAAGCATCTGAAAATTAATTAAAATACATTATCCAGGACCTCTGGAATGTGATCAGAAGTATTCGTTTTTAAATTCACTATAGTTATTTCCAATTCAAGTGGCACTCAAAGAACATTTTGAAGCAGGACTTCTCCCAGCTCAGAGGGACCCAGGAGCAGTCTTCAGTGCTGGCAGGAAGCATGTGTGAAGACTCAGGTCATCAGGAGTATCTTACAGTTGTGTTCTTTACAGAAATGTATTTAACTGTCCTCTTCACCTCTCACAGGTCCCCGGTTTCTGAGACTGCAGTTCATTGTGTGCTTCTCAAACCTTATAGCAATGTTATATGCTTGCTGTGGCAATTGATAACTTGCATGAAGATTAATTGGTTTTCCTTTTCTTTGTATCTCTGCTCTCAGATCAGACCAATACATACTTATTGATTTTCTGGCACTGTGTATCTGGCACTGTGCAAAGTGCTAAGGACTTAATGATAAAAACATGGTCCCTATCTCATGGTTCATACAGTCCAACACACATTCTTTTCTGGTCTTTAGTCCCTACCCATCTGTCCCAACTCAGGCTGATCTGCTCACTTTTAGATGATAAATTCCTCCAGAGTAGAAAGCACAGCTTATACATTGTTTCATAGTGCCTTCACATATTTGACTCTTTTGATTTAACAATATAGATTTTTTAAATGCTATAAACACCCACAATTCTACCATCTAGAATGAATTATTAGTATTTTGTTATTTTTATTCAATATTTTATTAATAGAAGATAGAAATATAATAAGTAAGTCTTTTTAAAAAGCCTTCCCTAGTCCCCCCCCTCCCAACTGATACTCCACCTTCTAATTTACCCCAAAAATGACTATTAGACACTTGGTATATAACCTTCCAGTCTCTTTGTATATTTTAAAAATATAATCCATAGATAATCATAAATATGTATGTTTATAATTCTATGTACATATATAATTTTCTGTATTTACATATATTACAATTCTATGTACATATATATAATTTTGTGTATTTATAGATGTGTATATTATAGTTCTACATGTTTAAAATTTTCACGAATGCTTTTACATTGTACATACAGGCACTTAAATGTTTATTTATCTCAACTTGTTCCACAAAGGAGCTTAGATTACATCAAAAGTTACATATTGAATTTAAAAAATATGTTACAGCAATTCATACGTTTTATAAACCATCCAGCCTTCTGTAATTTATTCATTTCAATGGGTCAACCCTATTGCATTGCATAAATAAATTCTCAGTTCAAAAAATATAGATGCTATTGTAGTGATTTTTTAACTAGAAAAATATAGACTGCTATTGTTGGCATTTTTCAAGAGGATTCAAAATATTTTAAGTCTCCTCATCGGTGTTGTAATTAAATTTAAAAATCCACAACAGAAAACCTCACCAAGCTCTCCATTAAAATGATATATCTTTTTAAAGTTATGTCCCAAATACAAGACAGCAATTATAAATGAAACAATTAAATTCTTTTCAAATAAAATATGCAGCAGAAAACAAATGTATGTGGAACAAATGTAATAAAGATAATCATTGAGATAATTCATTGTAGTAAATACACAAAATTACAATTTGCAACTTTATCGACTTCATAATTTGCAGTTGATCATATGTGATGTCAGTCCCATCTAAAGGAATGACCAAAAGAAGTGGCAGATTTAGAAGAGTAGCCACAGCCTTTACTTAGTTGTATGCAGCTCAACATCAACAAGCCTACTGGGCTCCCTTCCCTTCGGATATAGCTATGTTTTAGCTTGTTAGTTATGTAATTGGAGATGTTATTTCTTCCCTTGAAGATGTCTTTCTACATAAGTTAATCAAGCATGACATATGGGATGCAATCAAACTGCATCTTTATTCTTGACCCCTGTCAGCCCTCTGGAATTTATTCAGTGGTGAAAGATTTTTAAAAATCTGTAAGCCCCATGACTTTCTCCTTTTAAATGTTGTTATGTGTATTTTATCGCAACGAAAACAACAACAAACTTTGAATGCATTAATTCAACGAGAAATAACCAGCACAGTAACATAATACTTGAATACTGTACTGCCTGAGCCACTAAAACAGTGTTGCTAGTACTGAGCATCTCACAAGATCTTTCAGGAAGTTAACTCTCTCCACTTCTCAATCCACTGTCTCTGAGAGACCAACAGAGGCCTGGGGGTAACAGATACCAACCCTCATTCTGTATCTCTCCCCCTCTCCTAAGGAGCCTCAGCCCACTGAAAACATAATGTGTGCCTCCTTCTTCAGTCCCATCTCATTCCCATCAACATCAGAAAAGCTGGAAAACCACATGCCAATCAGCTCAAGTAAATAGGTGACCATAACTGTAGCCAGCTCCTCAATTTAGGATCCAAATTTGAGCCAGGAACGACCCACTCGTATAATAAATAAGATAGATAATATCATTTGGAAAATAATTTCATACTTTGTGTTTATTCCCCTTACAGGAAGCTAATAGAAAGGAGAGTAGACTCCATGACTTTCATCATAGCTCATAGCAGGCCTTAGAGAAAGGAGAATAATGGTAGGTCTCTTCTCCCTTTCTCTAATGCTCCTCCCCCAATGTGTTACCTTGACTTCAGACCTCTGTATGATTATGGCACAGAGAGAAAGAAGGGAGTAGAGCTAAAAAAAAAAAAAAAAAAAAAGACTTCCTGGATCTGGCACTGTCAAAATTGAGCTTTGTAGCATCTGGGACTGTGGATCTTTAAAGCTGACTGCATCATGGGGTACTTTTGTTTACTGGGAAATCCTAGTTAATCTTCACAAAAAGAGGTGACAAAATCATTCATCATGAGGGTTAGTTACAGCAGTATTTGCACAAAGAGAAGGAAAAGATTATGAAACAAAGCTATCAAAGATCGTCTGTCTCTCATGTCTGCTCTTATTAAGCCCTTCTTTGACACATCTTTCTTTCTATATGTATATCTGAAGTATCCCCTGCTTAGCAGTACATGGCCTTTGTTCTATGCAATTTATGAAATTTTCACAAAATAAGACAACCTCTGACAGAGTCATTTTCACTCTATCCATTACCATCCACAATATCAAAATCCAGCACAGGCTGCAGTGCAGACTGCCTGAGTTCCAATCTCAGCTCTGATGCTTACTCACCAAGTAGTACCAGGCCAGTTCCTTAAATGCGCAGTGCCTCAGTTTCAAATCTGTGAGATAGGGAGGAGGATGACAGTATCTTCCACAGAAGGTTGTTTTGAGCATTAAATGAGTGAATGCATGTGCATGCATGTATATGGTAAGCATCAGCAAACATCAGGTATAGCTTATCAGCTCATAACAAGTGGCTGGACCACTGTAATAATGGACAAACAGAACACTCACATATTATTTTTTAAAATTTGTACTTATTGATTTTTAGAGAGAGGGGGAGAGTGAGACATCAATCTTTTGTTCCACTTATTTATGCATTCATTGGTTGTTTCTTGTCTGTGCCCTAACAAGAGATAGAACTACAAAGCTTGCACATTGGGGGACTACACTCTAACCAACTGAGCTACCCAGCCAGAGTTGCACACATAATTTCTTACCACCACATTTCCTTAAAGGGTATTATTTAGAAATAAATCTTTTAAAATCCTATTTTAAAAAAACTATTTCATTGTTGTTTTTACCACTTCCAGCAACTAAATGCCTATTTAATGGAAACATTATTTTGCTTTTAAAGGTTTACACCCAACTGTTTAAATAAAGAGAAACATTTTTTTAAACCGAGTATGAAAATAACTCATTTTGAAAGTGTGCTGAAAATTTTTTTATTGGTTAATTTCAGAAGACATTTGTTTATTTGGACCATTGGATGACGACCAAATCATGTCACTTATTTTTTTGGCAGAAAGCCCTCATTTTAAGGTAATGTGTCTAAAGAAAGTAAGCAAAATTTGGGGGATTGGGTTTTTAGATGAAGCTTATATTACAGAAACATTATAGCAGCAGCACACAGCACAGTAAAGCAATAAAGGTGGCTACACCAAATTGAGAGTACTGTGACACAGCAGAGAATGTAACTGATATTTCAAAATCAGTCAGCTGTTGTGGCTATTATGTCACATCCTTTATATAGAAATGTTAGAATTGATAGTTCAAAAACATTTTGCTTCTTCATTAGAACAGTCTTTATGAAGTTACCACTGAAAATTGGCCATGGAAGAGAATAATCCCATGGGGAAATGTTTTAACAATATAGCAACAGGCATATGTATGACAAGTATATGACATAACTTTTACATGTGTATTCTTACCTAAACTTCAAAAATGTATCCTCAAATTATTCTCATTCAAAAACTCTGTTACTCACATTTGGTAATCCCCAGTCTCCTGTGCACATTTCACAAATCAGTGAGTTTTGGACCACATGTACTTAAAATCATCAGTGTCTAAATCACCAAGTGGTATACTCAAATATTTATGCACTCTTTTGAATTAAATTATACTTCAATATGAAATATTTTATTTCAAAAGGCATCACAATTTCAACTCAATTCCATTACGGATTATTTGCCTACCATTAGAAGGAAGGAAAATTCCCCATTCAAATCATTGAAAACAGACTTTAATTATTGGTCAAAATGGAGATCAATGAGCCCTGTGTCCAGAGACACTTTACACAAAGACACCTCCAAAAGACCTGATCTAGTGTTGCAATATAAGAAATTCAGTGGAGCCGAAACTGGTTTGGCTCAGTGGATAGAGTGTCGGCCTGTGGACTGAAGGGTCCCGGGTTCGATTCCAGACAAGGGCATGTACCTGGGTTGCGGGCACATCCCCAGTGGGGGGTGTGCAGGAGGCAGCTGATCGATGCTTGTCTCTCATCGATGTTTCTAACTCTCTATCTCTCTCCCTTCCTCTCTGTAAAATATCAATAAAAGTATATTTTTTTAAAAAAAGATCTTTCTTTAAAAATATTTTTAAAAAAAAGAAATTCAGTGGAAAATACCTAAAGACATTAATTCCCATAATGCTTGTAATGAGGTCCAATATCCCTAACCAAAAAGTCACTGTGTAACACACAGGATATTAAATTCAGTTTTCTGTTTGGGCAAAATTCAATAGTAGTTTGCTTCCTGTTCCTAATTATGGCTAAGACTTCTGATGACACTAAAAAATTGTTAAAACTTCAAAACAGATATATTATTGATTATTTCACTAGTCATCATTTGAGAGGTCTATAAATTTTTAAGTATCTTCAAATAATTAGGCAATAATTAAAAATAATCATTTCTGATCATAACTTAAAATCCAGGCATTCAGAAACATTCTATAGTAGACTAATCGAACCATGTACCTATCCCAAATTATCTTTCAAAATGTTTAGGATATATCCCATAAATGATAAACAAAGCAAACATAATTTTAAAAATCCGAAATCTATTATTTTTTAGGAGAAATGTATCAAAATAAAGTGAATCACATAAATAAAATTCAGTAGCTTGCATATGTCAACTATAAAGTTGCAAGACTTGTGTTAATATTGCTCAAGTCTAGGCACATGCTGATTATATTCAGCTTTAATTTGGATTTCAGGAAGTGATAGATTGCTTCACTTATAAGCTTAGATACTTTTTATCTTATTAATATAGCACTTTTAGCATTGAATAAAAAAAGGAGCCAAGGAGTCCTAGTTATATTTGCCTTCACACACTAATCTTGTTATAGGGATTGCCTATAGCCAACATGCAGCTGCACAGCTAATTTCAGGCCTACCAGCCTTGACAACACTCTCCTTTATAAGCAGCTAGTGATTAACCATATGGGAAAGTGTCATTGAACTCCAGATGGAGTTGACTTCTTCATATAGCTCCAGACTAGTCGATTTGGGGAAAGATAGATATCTTTAGTGCTACTGATCATTAAATCACTTATTTCTTAAAAATTAAATTGATGAGGAGAATCCAAGATGGCGGCGTAGGTAAACACCTAAACTGCTGCCTCCCACAACAATTTAAACTGCAACTAAAAGACAAAACGTCTATCACCCAGAACCACGGGAAAGCTGGCTGAGTGGAAGTTCTACAACTAGAAGGAAAGAGAAAAGAGCATTGAGATGTGCACGAGCGCTGAAAAGCTGAGGTACGGAGGCACGTGATCCGGGCTGGCTGCGGGCGACTGGGTGCGTTGCTTTTTTCAACCCGAATGGAGACAAGACCCCGATTACTCTGAAATCCAGTCTCTGGGGAGACGCAGGGGACCCAAACTCCTACGGGGAGAAGCTGGACTGTCTGCCAGTGAGGGTGGCTTGCTTGCAGAGCTGCGTGCAGGAATAATTGTGTACTGCACTGGGGCACGGGACTCACGGATGCTGTTGGGGACCCAGAGCCGGCTAACTAGCAGCCATTGCTGTTTGCCACGCCCTAACCTAGTGACACCCTGAGGCCCCGCCCTGCACAACCTACAAACCCACCCAAGCTCCAAGCAGCTTAGTTAGCATAAGAAAGGCCTGCCCTATCGCAGCTTAACCTAGCAAACTTGCAGCCTGGGTCAGACAGCTCCAAAACCTCCAAACCCCAAGCAAAGAGGAGAAAACTGCAGCTCTCACTGTAACTCCTGCTGAATGGCCTCAGACAGTAGCTGACCTGCACCCCATTGGAGATCCAGAAGCCAGTGTACCTAGTGGTCAGTGTGAGACACCAGATTTCAACTCCTCACATCCATAAGTGACACATTCAAGAGGCAGACTCAGTGAGCACCAAAGCCCCACTGAAACAAGTCCTGCCCCATAAGCGTGTCTTCAGCACAGCACTTCTTCCATTATAGACACAGGGAGTGCTCACAGCTAATTGGCCTGGAGGTCAATTCCTCCCAGCGTAACAACAGCAATTCAGGCTTAACTACACCAAGACTTTGCACTCAGCCCACAAAGGGGTGTACCAAGAGCATCCACATCAGGTGATTGGGGAGGCTGAGCTACTGCCCCCTATAGGTCACCTACCACACAAAGCCACTCCATCAACACAGGGAAGCAGCCAAAATGCAGAAACAAAGAAACATGTCACGAATGAAAGAAACGGAGGAAAGCAAACTACTGGATGACATAGAGTTCAGAACCACGTGTATAAGGTTACTCAAGAATCTTCTAAAAACCGCTGAGAAACTTGATGACACTTCTGAGGAGCTTAGTGAGACCTTCAAGGACCTTAATGAGAAGGCCAAAAAAGTGGAAAAGGACCAGTCAGAAATGAAGCATACACTGTCTAAAATAAAGAATATACAGAAACTCAATTGTAGATCAACATACCCCAAGAATCAAACCAAAGATCTGAAATATGTGGAAACAAAAAACATCCAACCAGAAAAACAAAAAGAAAAAAGAATCCAAAAATATGAAGATAGTGTAAGGAGCCTCTGGGACAACTTTAAGCAAACCAACATCCGAATTTTTGGGATGCCAGAAGAAGGGAGAGAGCAAAATATTGAAAACCTATTAGAAGAAACAATGACAGAAAACTTTCCCTACCTGGTGAAAGAAATAGACTTACAAGTTCAGGAAGCGCACAGAACCCCATACAAGAGGAATCCAAAGAGGACCACACCAAGACACATCATAATTAAAATGCCAAGGGCAAAAGACAAAGAGAGAATATTAAAAGCAGCAAGAGAAAAACAGTTAATTACCTACAAGGGAGTACCCATACGACTGTCAGCTGATTTCTCAACAGAAACTATGCAGGCCAGAAGGGAGTGGCAAGAAATATTCAAAGTGATGAACAGCAAGAACCTACAACCAAGATTACTCTACCCAGCAAAGCTATCATTCAGAGTTGAAGGTCAGATAAAGAGCTTCACAGACAAGAAAAAGCTAAAGGAGTTCATCACCACCAAACCAGGATTACATGAAATGCTGAAGGGTATCCTTTAAGAAGAGGAAGAAGAAGAAAAAGGTAAAGATAAAAATTATGAACAACAAAATGACATCAAATACATACCTACCAACAAGTGAATCTAAAAATCAAGTGAATGAAAAATCTGAAGAACAGAATGGACTAGTGAATATAATAGAATCAGGGACATAGAAAGGGAGTAGACTGATGATTCTCAGGGGAAGCAGGTGTGAGGGGTGCAGGAAGAGATTGGACAAAAATCTTACTCCTATGGATGAAGACAGTGGCGGGGGGTAAGGGCATGGGGTGGGGTGGGGAATCAGGTGGAGGGGAGCTATGGGGAAAAATAAAAGAGGAACACCTGTAATAATCTGAACAATAAAGGTTTATTTAAAAAATAAATAAATAAAATAAAATAAAATAAATTGATTCTGTGAGGTGTTAATGTGTTAAAGAGAAAAATGACTTTGGTTCTTTTCTAACTGTTGGGAGCAACTAAAACAAAGAGAATGTAGAGTTAGGTAGCACTCTCCAGCACTGACCCCAGCTAGTAGCACATTTACGCACATGCTCACAGAGTTCCTAATGAGGCAATAAATGTTGTATTACTTTCTATCAATCTTGAGAAGAAGCGTTTATGGCCAGAGAAATTTCCAAAGATATCAGTGATAATATAAAGCTAAGTGTTATTCTGGTCAAAATAATTAAGTTTTTCTTCTCTGGGGAAATCAGCATACACTATTCAAAATGAATGCTTTCCTAAATAATTAGTCTGTATCCTCCAAACATTATCAGGAATGGCAAAGGCAATGAGACAGTCAGATCAAAGCAAGACACTAGAATAATTTTTTCCTCCTGGAATAAAATAATCAACTGATCACACTTATAAATGTTAGATTATAATCCTTGAATTTGAGAGATCTCTTAACTTAAAATTTACACATTATTTTCTGAATAAAACTATATTTTACATGCCAAGTAAGTTTTTAATTGCCCACAGACTCACTGAATTTTGAAGTTAAAAAATTTTTACAGTTATCTATGTTCATCATCTATGATGTATATGACCATTCATAATTTTAGAGTAAATATAACACTTCAATTTCAGTCCAGAGCTTCATCACTGTAACACAAAAATAATCCCACTGCAGAGTTCTTCTTTCATTACAATTTTTAATTTCAAATTAAAGTAATCTTAAACATTGGTGAAGTGAATTTTCTTTTACTTCATCTTTTATTCTGAAAAGCAATACTAAAAACTTGTGTTAAAATAAATCTATCACCCTGGCCAGGTTGCTCAGTGGATGGAGCATCCTCTCATCACCAAAACCGTTTCTAGTTTGATTCCTCATTGGGACACATACCTAAGTTGTGGGTTCCATCCCTGGTCAGGGTGCTTATGGAAAATAACTGATCAATGTTTCTCTCACACACATTGATGTTTCTCTGTCTCTCTTCCTCTCTCTCTAAAATCAATTTAAACAATCATATCCTCAGGTAAGGATTAAAAAAGATCTATTAAAAGTTTTTAAAAATAAATCTATCATATGTCAAAGTTCAAAAATTAAAGTCAAATGCACTTTAAAAGATCTATAGAACATACATAATAATTCATATCTTTATTAAATCTATTGCAAGCTATAAATTTCTTTAAGTTATTGTTTTCTAGATTCTAAGTCCTGGTATTTACCAAATAGATAATATTCACTGTTGCTCCACCAATTTATGTAATAGTGTTGTTAATGGATTTATTATACATTACCTGATAAACACACTTTGTACAACAGAAGTCCTAACATTAAATATGCAACCACAAAGTACACATAAATAAGAAAAAAAAAAAACAAAGAGAAAGCCCATGTCAGCAACAACAATTAGTTGACTGAGCTGCCATGCAGATGGAAAGGAAATCAATCATATTGAAATAATTAATAAAAGGCTCTGTCATATATGACTAATTATGCATGACTAGCTTAGAAAAGCATATGTATATCAAACATTTCTAAAGAGCCACTCAAAATAGCACTGAATCCAACTCTTTCACCCTACATCACGCTAATGCTCACCTTTGAATTTTTCACACCTTGATTCTCTGACCCTAAAACATCTCTTTCCAATGCTAACTATCCAAGTCTTTCAAGGACCACCTCTTCTATAAAATGTTCTAACATATTCAAGACAATTGCTTCTTCCCTTATTGCACTATCTGTGGTGACAATGAATATTTTGGTCTTTTTCTTTTTAAAAAATATTTCCATCTTTATCTACACTAATAAAAGAGAAATATGCAAATTGACCATACCTCCATGACACCCACCAGCCAATCAGGAGTGAGTATGCAAATTAACACAACAAAGCTGGCGGGTTAATTTGCATATGCAGGCACTGAGCGGTCGGGCGGGGTGGGACACTTGCTATGAGGGGGAGTGCAGGGGACAGAGGGAGCTACAGGAGCCATGCTCCAGCCAGAGTGGAGAAGACGGAAGGCTATGGCTGGAGCGAAGGCCTGGGTCCCAGGTGCCCGAGGAAAACCAGTGCCAGCAGCCAGGGGAAGGAAGGCCTAATGCACGAATCTTCATGCAACAGGCCTCTAGTTGGGGTATAATTCATGTTACTCTTTTATGTATTTCTCTTTTTTCTCTCCCAAAGTTTCTTTATTAAATTCTACTTTTCAATGACAAAAGTAAAATTGAACTACTTGGTATATGTCAAAAAATTCACATTTCTTCAAGTAATCTCCATTATTTACAAATAAGATATTTTATATTTTTTAAGTGATGTTTTACTAACAATTCCAAAATAAATATTTTTATTTTACTCAAAGAGGGCAAAACTAGTGGTTTAAAAAATAAAGCTAGAAATGTTTACTTATTTATTTGGGATTTTTTGTCTTGTTTTGTTTTGTCTTGTTTTTGTGTTAGTTTTGCAACATAATATTTAACTTTAATTTCTTTGACCACTTAATCATATTTCTCCCAAACAAAAAATATGCATACAAACTACTAACAAATTTATTTTAAACTTTTGTAATTGCTATTCTCTTTAGGGAAAAAAAACCATGTTATCAGTGCTGTAGACTTTGGCAATTGAAACTATGCTCATTATCACTAATCACCAAGGAAATGCACTTCACATTCATTAGGATGACTATTAAAAATACACACAGAGCGAGAGAGAGAGAGAGAGAGAGAGAGAGAGAGAGAGAGAGAGAACAACAACCACCAAAAACAAAACAAAACAAACACACACACACACATACAAAAAGAAAAAAGAAAAAAAAAACACACCAGAAACTGTTGGTGAGGATGTGGTGGAGAAATTGGGACCCATACTACTGGTGGAAATGTAAAATGGTAAAACCACTGTGGAAAACAGTTTAGCATCTTTCTAGAAAGTTAAAAATAGAATTACCATATGATCTAGAAATTTCACTTCTGGGTATATACCCAAAATAATTGAAATCAATGACTTGAAGTGATTCTTTTACACCCATGTTCATAGCAACCTTATTCACAATAGCCAAAAGATGAACACAAATCAGGTATGCATTAACTGATAAATAAATAAGAAAAATATGGTGTATACATACAATAGAATAGTATTCATCCTTAAAAAGGAAGGGAAATTTGACACATGCTACAACATGGATAAACCTTAAGGTGCATCACACCTGTACCAGAACAGTCTGTCATTACATAGAACTATTAGTAGAAGGCTTTCATATCAATATTAAAGAGAAAAATACATCCTATCGCTGCTTATTCTTCTTTGAAAACCAGTATTTGGTTTTCCACTTTCCAGGTGAGAGATTATTGAACCCCTTAGGAACCTGAGTTGCAAAAGACCCAAATGCTTTGGCCCAGTTTGTAGAAGAAATTAATGTTAATGTTTATGTAAGATTTCTGGAATGCCTAGCTTTGTGCTTCATTTTCACACTAATAAGCCAGTCTTCTCTAAGGCTCTAAGCTTAGACTCTCAAGAGAAATTGTTTCTTTAGCCAATTTCCTCTTAATTTCATAGCTTATAAAACAAAATGCCATCTGACATACAAGGAAAAACATAAATTAATAAAACGCAGGACCAGAGCCTCATATCAGTGGGTAGGAGATTTATGTACATAAACTCTCAAGCACAGGTTTTGAAACAGATCCTATAGACTTCCAATTGCCATAGTAAATGCTTCCAGTTTTATTGAATGTAAAAGTGTAAACAGATGAGCAGACTCAGATAAATCATCAGTGTTGCCCTTGTTAACCTCTGAGTGTCAGAAATAAGTAGCACATGATGTCACTTTCTAAAATAAAATAATCATAATCATAATTTACACCCTTGACTTCTTGGTCTATGAACATCTTCCTTTTAGAACCTCCTTCAGTACTATTTTGCTAATGATTCATGAAGAGAGAGGTTCCAATAAATTATTAATAATTTTTTTATTGAAATGGGTTTCAGAACTGCACACCAAACATCAAATAGTATCAGTATGGCAAGCCTACCAAATGCTTTCACTCTGCTCTCTCACTCCCTTGATCCTAAACTGTTCTTTCATTCACCATGGAAGAAGAAGGGTGCAGTGGGGACTAAAACAACTGTTAGAAATGCAAGGCCTCCTCTGAGAGGCAACTGCTTTCAGAACAAGGAGAAAAAAAAGGAAAAAGCTTTCCTTTGGAAAAAAAATTAAAGGAAAGAAATGTAGGTGGAGACAGATGCTAAAGGGCTATAATCACTAAAACACTTGAACACAAAAATAATGTTCCTTTCTTTTTTTCACAATTACAAATAGATGTTTTTATTCAGAGTTCTAATTCCATATTTAGGCCTATTCTAAAACCTTTGGAAATGACAATAAAAATTAAATAACCAAACATTTTTTCTTTTGTGTTTTTGGAGTGGGAAGAATAAAATCTGGAGTGGTAAAAATAACATGTTCAATGTCACATCATTAGTTAATTACAGTGCTAAGATTAGAGTCCATAATATAAGTATTTCTTCTTTTAGAAATCAAATGAGAATATGGAATACTTACTAGTATTCTTAATGCTATGAAGTTGTTAGAGAAAAGTATGTTAGATTCACTATTTGATGAGAGGGCTTGGAATGAGAAATCTCATAATTGTTTCATTTACTAAGGACATACATTATAGGAATATCTTGCTAAAATAGTAGTATAGAATTTATAAATATATGTAACAATTGGAAGACAGACTAGAATGCATCCATTCATTCATCAGCAGGCCCTCAAATCTTATATGATAAGATATTCTTCATTCTAATAAAACTGCTATCACTTATTGAATATTTAATAAGAGCTGGTATTATATGCACATTAAATTTTACTGATTAGGAGCATAAGTATTGAAGTCAATGCTGAGTTCAAATTTTCATCCTAGTGCTTAAGGAGTTATAATCTTGGGCAAATTACTTAATCTCTAAACCCTAATTTTGTTGGATATTAAATGAAAGTAATAATAACATCCACCTCAGTGTTCTTCAATAAGTTACTATAAGATATTAAATGAAATAAACACCTAAAATACTCAGCTATAGTAATGTATGAATATTAATAATTTTGTATTATTATTACATTTAATATTTACATTACCAGAGCAGGGTGATATGATTACCCTCATTTCACAAATAAAAAATTGAGTTTTAAAGGGTTTAACTAACTAATAAACTTTGAAATATACATTGCTCTAAAATATGTTTTTAGCATTACAAATGAAAATTAATTTTGTAAAGTAAAATTTTTCTAGATGTAATTTACTTATAGGATATTTTTCCTTACATGATATTACCCTATTATCCCCCCCTTTTTTTTTTTGATTAATGGAGGTTTTTGTAAATTTTATAATGCAGTCTTGATAACTTTAAATTTTAATTTTTTTTTTTTTTTGCCCAAAAATATGACTGCTTTATGTTCATTGCATTTTCAGGAATTTTACCATGAGATTAACTACCAATAGAAATTTTAGCATGGGGTCTAAATAAGACAAAGGAAAATAGTTTGGGCAAAAATAAAAAGGATCCCAAATCAATTACATAGAAAAGATTCCTTTATTAACTTTTGGTCGAGAATATGTTTGTATATTTTCAGAAAACAACTCCAAGACCATGTGGATTCCTGCAACAGAGAGGAATTGACAGGTCTGCTCCAACCACGAAGACAAGAGGAAAAACAGTCCAGAGATGGAAGACGCTGACGACGCCTTGCCATACTAGCAGTCAGCAGCTGTGCACCGCTGCAGGTTGCCTAGGACCAAACCAGATAGGGTCGGACCTGCATTGCCACCATGTGCCCACCATCCAGATATCATTGCTGACATGTACACATAAGGAACTATTTAACAGTGAAACGGGGACTCAGAACTGTTGGACATTGAAATTGGGACTCAAACATTTTTTGTTTGTTATTATGTTTATTTCTAGTCTGCAGAGGCAAAATTTTTTAAAGGAAAGAAATGGGGGGAAAATAGATACAGAGGCAAAGAAGCATTGAACAGACTGTCAAACTACAGTGGGAAGGCAAGGGAGGCTGGGCGAGGGGGGCTGTAAGAGATCAACCAAAGGACTTGTACGCATGCATATAAGCATAACCAATGGATACAAGACACTGTGGGGTGGGGGGAGAGGGCAGGCAGGTGAAGGCATGTACTGGGGGTTAGGGGAAGCCGGGGGGAGATCAGTGGAGGGGGGGGGAAGGAGACATATGTACTACTATTTGGAATACTTCAAACAATAAAAATAAATAAATAAATAAATAAATAAATAAAATTAAAATAAAATAATTTTAAAAAATAAAAATAAATAAAATCTGTTTTTAACAGTCATGCATGATGAATAAATGTTAGAGGTAATGTTTTAAGTTCTGGTTACATTTCTTAGTCTTTCTCTGTAGTCTTGAGAAGGTCCTTTAGTCAATCCATAATTGTTCATTAAGCTTCAGTAATGTTCTAATGCTTTTCTACATAATCAAAGGGATACAAAAGCAGAGTTCATGACCTCTTGGAGGTTACAATTTATCTAAAAAGACAATGTAAAATAAGAACTCAATAAATAATTAAACCATATGGTCTCATGTCTAAGATTCAGGATTCAGTTATAGAAAGCAAAGGTTGAGCCCAGCCAGCATGGCTCAGTGGTTGAGCGTAGACCTATGAACCAGGAGGTCACGGTTCAATTCCTGGTCAGGGCACATGCCCGGGTTGCAGGCTCGATCCCCAGTGAGGGGTGTGTAGGAGGCAGCCAGTCAATGATTCTCTTTCATCATAGATGTTTTTATCTCTCCCTCTTCCTTCCTCTCTGAAATCAATTTAAAAAATAAAAAAAAAAGAAAGCAGAGGTTGAGGTATATGGACATCATTGGAGAAGTATTCATAAAATTAAGCTGTTTTAGGAGATGAATATATATATAAATAGTCTTAGAAAAGAAAGGAGGATATTTTTAGTATAAAAAAATAAATAAGGAAAGATATCAGAGTGCTCATTGAAAAAATAATTTGGAAATAGATTTGGAAGCCCTAAATTATAGAACTGGAAATGGAAAGAAGTGGGTAAATCAAAGATATAATTGATTGGAAAATTATATAACAGAATAGAATATGACAGTTAGATAAATAGATATAGGATAGAATAGAATAGAATAGCACAGAATAGGACTTAGAAACAGATTTGATAGAAAATGTGAAGACAAGAAACAATAATGGCTTGAAATGTTCTAGTCTGGGACATGAGAAAATGTCTTCATATACCAGAGGCAAAAGTAGAGAAACTGAAAAAGAGAACTCTTGTGTTCGGGGAAGGAATCATGTAAAGATGACTTTTTAGTTTGCAACTTACTGTATTTGAGAAGCTGCTGAAATAACTGTTGGTTTTTCTGAAGATTGTTATGAAACAAAGAACATTAGCTCAGGTGACAGCCAAGACCTAAAAAAATAATGTTAAATACTGTGCATGTAATGATAATTAAATACGTAAGATAGGTTTTGTCACTTTGCGTAAACACTGACATCATCTTGAGAAAATATACTGGTTTGGTAGAAATGTCAAAAATAAAAGTAGTCAGCTCAGCCAGCTTGGCTCAGTGATTGAGCATCGGCCTTTGAACCAGGAGGTCTTGGTTCAGTTCTCAGTCAGGGCACATGCCTGGGTTGTGCCCAGTAGGGGGCATACAGGAGGCAGCCAATCAATGATTCTTTCTCATCATTGATGTTTCTATCTCTCTCTCCCTCTCCCTTCCTCTCTGAAATCAATAAAGATACATTTTTTAAAAAATTAGTAGTCAAAAATCTGAGGTGAGCAAATTGCAGGCAGAAAGGAAGATAAACAGAAAAGTAGGTTTACAGAAGCCAAGAAAATGCCACCAGTGTGTGAAGGATGATTCAAATAGAGCTCTATCAAGCTGCTTCCCTCTTGTAACATCTGCATTCCCCATTCTAAAAACAGAGAGTTATATAACTTTATACATCTTGATTAGATGAGTATAGGTTTCATGATCCATTGTTAGTGTTTCTGTACTATCTTCGGCAACCTTGATTAACCCTAGGTCTCTGCTATGTGGACACACCTTATATCCTCATTTGTAGAACAGTGACAATTATACAGTCCTTTGAAAAAGTCAAACAAGGTGTCTTAAAGATATTTAGGTGCTCAACAAATTGTAGTAATATTTATTTTTGTTTTTACTTGAACAAAGAAAGAGAGCTAATTGTGGTGATTATCCTGCAAACAGGTTCAAATCAAATACTTAGGTGTGCTTTGGCCTGAAAGATCTTCAATTTCCTATGTCTAAATTTGGAGGAGTATAAGCTCAATCTTGATAGTTTTCTATATTTTACATATCAAAAACAATTCCCATTCAAACTCTATGACACTGACATGTCACTGAATGCATGGAGTGCTATGACACTATCTCATATTTTACCATTTATTGTCCAAATACAGAATTGGTTGCAATGCCCTTCTCCATGTGTATGCCTTCAAATATCCTCCTTGTTCTTTAAGGTAAATCTTTAAGACTTCCTAGTCAAGGTGACGATTCAATTATTTTGTCCATGGGACCACCTCACTCAACCTGAGTAGTACACTTGCCCTCACTTTGGTATTGCTTAGTACAGAGAGCAATTTTATGCTTAACATATATGTAGACTCTCAACATACATATTATATGAATAAATATATAATGTGTGTATCAAGTTTCATATAACAATACATTATCAAAAACTAAACCTTATCTCAATAAAAGTACTAAGTTTATAAAGACACATGAGTGTAAAGATAATGGCCTCCGGCAATATAAATTTCCCCCAAACCCATATTCTTCATCGCATATTTACTGCAACTAGGCAAATAATTATTTTCTGTATCACAAAAGTGTTTTGAGAAGTACATTCATCTAGTCTTCTACCAAAGATCACAGAGCATGTCAGAACTTGTTTCATCTAATTTTTTTTATTGCTTATGCAATGTTAGGGTCAAACAGAATACTGTAGCTCTTCTCCTTAGAGTATGTGCTGAATTCCAAAACAATGGTCATCTTTATCCCAATGATGTTATGATCAGTTTTAATTATGAAAACAAGATGCTTTAGCCTGTTAAAACAATTTACTTAACTTAGCTAGTAGATGCATAATGAGCAATTAGAATAATCATATTTCAAAAGCCCATTTAAGAACAAAGTTAATACTCCTATATAAATAAATTTTTGTTTCTTCAAATTTTCTTATTTTATTTTATTGTTAATCTTCACCCGAGGATATATTTTCCATTGAGTTTTTTAGAGAGTGGAGCAGAGGGAATGAGGAAAAGCAGAGGGAGAGGGAGAGGGAGATGTGAGAGAGACATATCCATTGGTTGCCTCTTGCAAAGGCCCCAACTGAGGCCCAGGATGGAGCCAGCAACCCAAGTGCATGCCCTTGACTGGGAATGGAACCAAAGACCCCTTGGTGTACAAGCCAATGCTCTACCCACTGAGCACACTGGAAAGGCTTGATATTTAAAATGTCCACAAAATTAAACTTCAGAAATTTTTGTGTATTCAAGGTAAACAGATATGGCTTGAGGCCAATTAAGGCCAACTGGAAGCATCAACATCTGGATATTTGTTGTTGACTCTCTAACAATCACACACACACCAGGTGCTCAAAAATATTTTGAAAAAGGTAAATGAGGCTACGAACCAATATGGCGGCATAGGTAAACACCTAAACTGCTGCCTCACACAACAATTTCAAAACTACAACTAAAAGACAAAACATCTATCACCCAGAACCACAGGAAAGCTGGCAGAGTGGAAGTTCTACAACTAGAAGGAAAGAGAAAAGAGCATTGAGACATGCACAAGCGCTGAAAAGCTGAGGAATTGGGCTGGTGGTGGGTGACTGGGTGCACTGCTTTTTTCAACCCGAAGGGAGACAAGCTTCCAATTACTGAACTCCAGTCTCTGGGGAGACACTGGGGACCCAAACTCCTATGGGGAGAAGCTGGACTGTCTGCCATCAGGTTGGAAAGTGAGGGTGGCTTTCTTGCAGAGGTGTGCACAGCAATCATTGTTTACTGTACTGGGGCATGGGACGTGGGGACTTGGAAACGTGGAGACACAGAGATGGCTGACTGGCATCCATCGCTGTTTGCCATGCCCTAGCCAAGTGACTCCCTGAGACCCCACTCTGCACAATGTACAAACCCACCCAAGCTCCACGCAGCAGCTTTTGCATATAAATGGTCTGCCCTATCGCAGCTTAACCTAACAAACTGCAGCTCTGGTCAGACAGCTCCAAAACCTCCAAACCCCAAGCAAAGAGGAGAAATCTGCAGATCTCGCTGTAGATCCTGCTGGGTGGCCTCAGACAGTAGCTGATCTGCACCTCCTTGAAGATCCAGGAGCCAGTGTACCTAGTGGTCAGTGTGAGACGACACCAGATTTCAACTACTCACATCCGTAAGTGACACATTCAAGAGGCAGACTCAGTGAGCACCAAAGCCCCACTGAAGCAAGTCCTGCCCCATAAGTGTGTCTCCAGCACAGCAGTTCTTCCATTATAGACACAGCAGGTCCTCACAGCCAATTGACCTGTAAGTCAATTCCTCCCAGTGTACCAACAGTAATCAAGGCTTAACTACACCAAGACTTTGCACTCAGCCCACAAAGGGGTTCACCAAGAGTGCCCACCTCAGGTGATAGGCTGAACCACTGGTCACCTAGCACAGAAAACCACTCCATCAACACAGGGAAGCACCAAAATGTGGAGACAAAGAAACATGTCATGAATGAAAGAAATGGAGGAAAGCAAACTACTAGACATAGAGTTCAAAACCACATTTATAAGGTTACTCAAGAATCTTCTAAAAACCGCCGAGAAACTTGATGAGACCTCCAAGTTGCTTAGTGAGACCTTCAAGGACCTTAATGAGAATGCCAAAAAAAAAAAAAAAAAAAAGGAAAAGGACCAGTCAGAAATTAAGCATACACTGTCTGAAATAAAGAATATACAGAAATTCAACTTAGATCAAAGGACCCCTAGAATCAAACCAAAGATCTGAAATATGTGGAAACAAAAAATACCCAATCAGAAAAACAAAAAGAAAAAAGAATCCAAACATATGAAGATAGTGTAATGAGTCTCTGGGACAAATTCAAGCATACCAACATCCAAATTATTGGGGTGCCAGAAGAAGAAAGAGAGCAAAATTTTGAAAACCTATTAGAAGAAATAATGACAGAAAACTTCCCCCACCTGGTGAAAGGAATAGACTTACAAGTCTGGGAAGCACAGAGAACCCCAAATAAGAGGAATCCAAAGAGGACCACACCAAGACACATCATAATTAAAATGCCAAGGGCAAAAGACAAAGAGAGAATCTTGAAAGCAGCAAGAGAAAAACAGTTAGTTACCTACAAGGGAGTACCCATACGACTGTCAGCTGATTTCTCAACAGAAACTATGCAGGCCAAACGGGAGTGGCAAGAAATATTCAAAGTGATGAACAGCAAGAACCTACAACCAAAATTACTCTACCCAGCAAAGCTATCATTCAGAATTGAAGGTCAGATAAAGAGCTTCACAGACAAGAAAAAGCTAAAGGAGTTCATCACCACCAAACCAGTATTATATGAAATGCTGAAGGGTATTCTTTAAGAAGAGAAAGAAGAAGAAAAAGGTAAAGATAAAAATCATGAACAACAGCTGAAACCGGTTTGGCTCAGTGGATAGAGCGTTGGCCTGTGGACTGAGGGGTCCCGGGTTCGATTCTGGTCAAGGACATGTACCTGGGTTGCGGGCACATCCTCAATGGGGGGCGTGCAGGAGGCAGCTGATTGATGTTTCTCTCTCATCGATGTTTCTAACTCTCTATTCCTCTCCCTTCCTCTCTATAAAAAATCAATAAATTATACTTAAAAATAATTATGAACAACAAAATGACAACAAATACAAACCTACCAACAAGTGAATCTAAAAATCAAGTGAATAAAAAATCTGATGAACAGAATGGACTAATGAATATAATAGAATCAGGGACATAGAAAAGGAGTGGACTGACAATTCTCAGGGGGAAGGGTGTGTGAAGGGTGCAGGAAGATATTGGACAAAAATCTTACACCTATGGATGAAGACAGTGGCGTGGGTAAGGGCATGGGTGGGGTGGGGAAATCAGGTGGAGGGGGTGGAGGGGAGCTAAGGGGGGGGGGGGGAAGAGGAACACCTGTAATAATCTGAACAATAAAGATTTATTTTTTAAAAAAAGGTAAATGAAAGGAGGCTACTTTTATATATAGATTAAATTGTTGTATGATAATTTTAGGACTGAATTCTTTTGGAAGATTGGGTTTTGCTTCCTTCCTAAAAAATGTGCTAGTACCAGGATGTTAAGTGGAATTTTATAGACAAATTCACTTGTGTTACCTATATATGTTCCTTTCCCCAAACAGAAACAATAGAATATAAATAGTTTGGCTTCTGAGACTACTTTATTTTAAGGCAAGTTAAAACAGAAATCACATAAAGTTCTGATTATTACTAAGGTGGAATCCCAATAGTTTTCAGATTGACCTTTTCTCTGTGTTAAGAGTGAAGTTCAAGTGCACACCTACACTTTCAAAGCTCTGGAGAGAATCAGTTTAGGACAAAAAAACTCTAGCTAGCAATCTCTCCTAGTTTTTAATAAAGACTAGAAAATATAAACATGTAAGTCTGTATATATTGGTTTTATCAAAATTTCTTAAAATTTAAAACAGATCCAATTCTTATTTTATTTCAAGTATCTCTTCAACTCTTTGCTCTCCCATCTACACCCCAAGAAATTATGACATCTCAGCTTTTCTCTGGGAAGGCAAGTGTTTTGCCATAGCAAAAGATAACTAAATCTTTAAAAAGTAATCAATTCTTGGCTACAAATACATTTTTAAATATATTTTACTGATTTTTTTACAGAGAGAAAGGGGTAGGGATAGAGAGTTAGAAACATCGATGAGAGGGAAACATCGATCAGCTGCCTCCTGCATACCTCCTACTGGGGATGTGCCCGCAACCCAGGCACATGCCCTTGACTGGAATCAAACCTGGGATCTTTCAGTCCACAGGCCGATGCTCTATCCACTGAGCCAAACCAGTTAGGCTACAAATACATTTTTAAAATTAAGAAGTAATGTTCAAAATTTAGCATAATGACACATAGTTGACTCAATCTTTTGTTTCTCTGATCAGTCTTTTAAAGATATTCTATAGCAATATATGAAGCTAGAATTCTGTGTCTGTGCATGACCAATACTTCTCAAAGAAATCAACAAAAGTTAAAATTGCCTAAGGATGCTTTATAAAACAGATGGTTATTTTTGAAAGTCACAAAGCATTTGGTAGGATCACTCTTTTAACTTCTTAATGCCAAAAGTACAAAATTATCATGGAATCATTGTGCTTGGAATAAAGAGGAAGGATGAATAGCAGAACTGCATACAAACTGTGGTTGTTATAATGGACATTTGCTTAAGACAAACTGATAAATACCCACAACCCATAAAATGTGCTCTCCTATTTCTAACTATTGAATGCACGTTTTTGCATTTCTTATCATCTTGGAACTCAGACATTTATCATGCAATCTCCTCTGCGAAGCATTTCATGGGCATTCATCTAACAGCCTCAGCCAGAGAACATTGCCTAACAATAAAGCATTCAGAAACTCTAGTGCATGTTTACAGAATGCTTAACTCACTAGGATGAAAACCAAAATATGGAAACAACTTCCTGTATCATCTATTCCCTCAACTTTGTAGATTTAACTTTATACCACACAGTAGCAAAAATCACTCTGCTCTTCCCAAAACAAATTCAGCTGAAACTCTTAATCAGCATCTTTGAAAGCCTGAGCATGGCTTACATATTTATAGATGCGAACATCCTAGTTCCCATAGGCTAAACTGGATAAGTCTTGTCAAGGGACTTTGTAGCTATTGCTATATGCAAAGCCAGTAAGGATCTGCTAATGCTGTTATCAAATGCAGTCTTATCAGCACTAAACATTTGGCTTGGCATTTTGATAGTAACATTTTAAAGAAAATAGACAAAATAGAATTCTCCTTTATATGGTAAATAGATAATAAATAAGAAGTTTTCTCTTGTTGGTTTAGTAACTTAAAAACTAGCTGAAGTCTGTAACATAAGAAATGTAAGAGATGGCATCCATGATAAATTCTCGAACTCGGTAATGAACACTCTAAATGGGTGTTGCTAAATTTGTGCTGTAATTCCAACTGAAGGGTTGTTCATTCATATAACTGTTTCACCTGTGATATTTATAGGCCTGGCAGTATTAATAAAGACTTCCCAGCTTTGCATTTTACTAAAACTCTAGCTTATTCCAGTAAGGAACGTCTTATTCACTACTTACTGAATAAGAGTAAAAATCTAGCTAGGGAAGGAGCAGTAGGCGGATATAGTAGTGGAAATGGGACTGAAGAAAGAAGAAAACTGTGGCTATCTCTTGACCACAGCAAACCTATCTTTATCCCTCAGCCTGACTCTGTGCCTTCCTGTTGACCTTCCACTGTGCCTTTCTAATTGTGGCTTTTCTTGCTTCTTGCTAAAATTAAGAATAAAAAAGGGGGGGGGGGGCGGGGAGTGTTGTAGGTGATTTTTATTTTTTATTTATTTGTTGTTGTTAATCCTCACCCAAGGATATTTTTTCATTGATCTTTTAGAGAGTCGAATAGAGAGGGGAAGACAAAGAGAAACATCGATGTGAGAGAAACACATCGACTGGTTGCCTCCTGCATGCGCCCAGACCATGGCCTGGGCTGGGGAGGAGCCTGAAACCAAGGTACATGCCCTTGACCGGAATTAAACCCCAGGACCCTTTGATCCATAGGCCAATGCTGTCTCCACTGAGCAAAACCGACTAGGGCAGTGGTCGGCAAACTCATTAGTCAACAGAGCAAATATCAACAGTACAACGAATGAAATTTCTTTTGAGAGCCACATTTTTTAAACTTAATCTTCTTCTAACGCCACTTCTTCAAAATAGACTCGCCCAGGCCGTGGTATTTTGTGGAAGAGCCACACTCAAGGGGCCAAAGAGCCGCATGTGGCTCGCGAGCCGCAGTTTGCCGATCATGGGACTAGAGCATCTGCTGATTTTTAAATCTTTGTCTCACTGATATGTTTATAAAATTTAAATTTAAAAAGTTGACTGCATATACAAGAGTTGGCAGAGAAGTTTTTCTATTTTGCAACTGTTATCTGCCAGCAGTTTGGTAGATGGATGTCCTTATAAGCATCCTATCAAGCAAGAAAAGAAGTGCAGAGAGGTTGAGAGACTTGTCCAAGACACATGATGAGCACAGGCAAAGGCACATTTCCACTGGGCTTTTCTGAACTCCCACTTCACCTTCTTCCCTCACCACTATCCTCTCCTTTCAAAAAAATGGTACGACTGAAACAAGAATGGCCAGTGTGGTTTTCCTCCTGACCAAAATTTCTGAAGAAACCAAAATCTACAGAGCTACCCTTGATTCCTTCACCTAAAGTACTTCCCTCCCATCCCGACTGTTCTCAATCTTAGCTCTGTATTTCATTCTTGTCATTAAGTAATGTATAATTATCTTACTAATTACTTACTTATCTGTCTTATACACTAGAATATAATAACTCCCTGAAGGTGGGAGAGTATCTCGTTTGTTGTACTCACTGTATGTAACTTTAAGTACAGTGCCTCGTTCATAGTTGCGTTGCAATAAGTATTTATTAAATGTGAAAATAGTTAAATTGCTTGACAGTTTACACAGAGTAATGAAGCAGAGTTCCTTAGGACATCACTTAGAATCACATCCTCCAAGTGCAAGAATCTTTCAATAGGAATAAAACTTGTGGACTTCAGAACCATAAAGAGCTTACGAAAACCACTTAATTTAAGCATTTTGTGTAATTGATGAAGCACTGAATCCCAGAGAGGTTACTCAGCCTAACCAAAGTCATACACTTAGCCACGGAGCCGAGGCTAGAACCAACTGGAAGCTTATCAACTGTATTTATTTACATGTACCCTGCATTCTTGAAGAAAGGGTCTAGGAAGATTGATTAATAATGCTGAGAAAAGACAGAAGTTAGTACCCTGAAACAAAGTTCAATCGCAGTTTTTCATACAGTGGATACATTTGATTCCGCTTCCAAATAACACTAATTTACACAAGAAAATATGGTGCACTGTATACCACTGATCAATCATGAATTATGTTTCAGATATTAATACACATTCTAGGATAAAAGACATTTTAACATGCTTTAGCCCTCCACCTCCCCCTGCCCTGCCCCCAACACACCACACACACACACACACACACACACACACACACACACACACTCTAGCATTTCTGAAATAAAATCCTTGGGAAGGTAGGGTAGCTTATCAAATAAAGCCACAGATAGGGACTTCATATCCAACTTTCCAATTTCTGCATCAAATCATAGAAAATATTTTTGTGGCATAAATAAAATAAAAACAGTCTTTTCGCACTTGCCTACTAAATATACCATCTTAGGTACATACTAGTATAAGTGATATTCCATCTTCAAATGCAGGCTGCTTGTGAATATACACCAAAGATTATTAATACTATTGTATGTGTATACTTCTGCATAACAAAAGGAAAGGGGGCAGGAAATGCCCAGACTGATATCATCTGCAATTCACACCACAGAGCGTAGCTATTACAGCCCATACGGAGTGAAGGTCACCTGCTGCTGCAAGTTCCATGAGGGTGTGGCAAGGTGACCTGCAGAAGTGAAGTGTTGTATGCTGAGTGGCAGCTCGTTTAGTAGGGGTGCAGAACTGGTGATATGAAGAGGATGTACAGAAGCTGCCATGCTGATGGGTGGAAACTAGAGGATCAAACAAATGTTGCTGATTCAAAGTTGTTCTCCCACAATAACAACCAGCACCAAATGAGTTGCTGTGGTAGGGAGCATGCTGTGCTTGGAGAGTAATTGCTGCACTTGTTAGCGTGTGCAAGAAGGTGTTTATTTGTTTTACATGTGTTTGGTGCCAAGATATCCTGGGGATTTGGAGCTAAAATAGAAACAGAATGACAGTGTTTAGAAAACTAAACGCAAAAACAAAAGGGAAAGAGAACTTTTTTTTTCTTTCTTTTTTTTTTCTGAAAGTGACTTGAACATTAAACATATGAAAAGCTTGAGGCTCTTATCCTGGGTGATTAATTCTTCAGTCTCCTTCAGATCAACCCATGGGAGTCCACACTAGAATGGAGTGTGTTAAGTCTGAGATGCTTTGATGTTGTTACTTTCATTTAGATGGTGAATTATTCAAAGCAGGGAGGATCAGCCTAAGAGTTACCAATAAAAATGAAAGGAATGAACTCCAGAAAAAGAAGGAAGTGAAGCACAAAATGTGGGTGTTCAAACAGTTCCACCTGAATGGCAAAGCTTGGAATATTCACTATGGGGAATTTGCCACACTGTATCTTTCCAGCTTCAGAAATAACTAGATTTTGACTGACGTTTTCAAAGGTTTAATGATGGGAATACTTTTACTGAACAACCTTGTTATTCTTCTCTCATATTTCATAGGCTTCCCAAGTCTTCCTCTGTACAGAAATTTGCTACTTCAAATCTAAGTCAAAAATACTTCTGGAATATGATTAAAAAGTAAGTTTACGAATGACCATGGTAAATATTAAAAACAATTATTGTTATTCATTATTTTTCTTCCGATGTGCAGAGACATGTGAGCACTAATCAACTTCTCAGGATAAATATAATATGTCTACATTTTCCATTTGATTAGCATATTCTGTGGATTATTTGTTATTTAAAATTGAGTAATAATTTGAATAATATTCATTATGTATCATATATCATTTTTAATGTACCTGTTTTACATAAACTGTAGAAAAATAAAGCTATTGATTAGATTTTTATTTTTTATTTTTAAATTACAGTTTATTTCAATAGTACCCACCTCAAACATAGTTATTACATATTATTGACTATATTCCCTATGCTGTACTTTACATCCTTATGACTATTTTATAACTTAATTCCTTCACTTCTTTCGTCCAGTAATTATATTTTTTAAAGTTCCCTTTATTACCTCAAAAATGTATACAAAATATTTTGCTTGGTTTGATATTCTCTCTCTCTCTCTTTATATATATATATATATATATATATATATATATATATATATACACACACACACACTATCTAATAAAAGAGTAATATGCAAATTGACCATACCTCTGCTAAACCCACAAGCCACGCCCACAAGCCAATCAGGAGCAAATTGCAAATAAACCCAACCAAGATGGCTGCAGCCACAGAGAGCAGGAGGGAGGCTTGAATTTCCCTGGCAATAGAGGAAGCCAAGCTTTCTGCCTGCCCCTCCTGGCCCAGACCTCCACTCCAGACTACAAAGTTTCAATTATAGAAGATAAATAAATCCTAACAGAAATGGCTGCCACCACAGAGCAAGCAGAAGGCTTGGCTCTGCTCAAGGCTATAAAGTTTCAATTGTAGAAGATAAATAAATCCCAGATACCAGGGCCTCCGATTGGGTGGCCGGGGGGCATGGCCAGCCTGCAAACCACCACAGGCCCCTCGCCCAGGCTGCCCCACACCACAAGGGAACCCCCACCCTGATCAAGGACACCCTTCAGGACAAACCAGCTGGCCCCCACCAGTGTACCAGGCCTCTATCCTATCTAATAAAAGAGTAATATGCAGATTGACCATCACTCCAGCACACAAGATGGCTGCCCCCATGTGGTCAAAGATCCTGCCCCCATGTGGACACAAGATGGGGAAGGGCAATTGGGAGGAACCAGGCTTGCAAGGGAGGGCAGTTGGGGGTGATCAAGCCTGCAGGGGAGGGAAGTTGGGGGTGACCAGGCCTGCAGGGAAGGGCAGTTGGGGAGGACCCAGGCTTGCAGGGGAGAGCAGTTGAGGGGTACCAGGCCTGTAGGGAAGGGCAGTTAGGGGTGACCAGACCTGCAGGGGAGGGCAGTTAGTGGCAAACAGGCTGGCAGGGGAGCAGTTAAGCATCAATAAGGCTGGCAGGGGAGTGGTTAGGGGGTGATCAGGCTGGCAGGCAGAAGCAGTTAGGGGCAATCAGGAAGGCAGGCAGGTGAGCAGTGGGGAGCCAGCAGTCTTGGATTGTGATCCTGTTTAGGCCCGATCCTACAAAGGATCGGGCCTAAACAGGCAATCGGACATCCCTCGAGGGGTCCCAGATTGGAGAGGGTGCAGGACACCCCCCCATGCACAAATTTCATGCACCGAGCCTCTAGTATACATATATATATACTATCTAATAAAAGAGTAATGTGCAAATTGACCATCACTCCAACACACAAGATGGCTGCCCCCATGTGGACACATGATGGGGGGACCAGGCCTGCAGGGGAGGGCAGTTAGGGGCAAACAGGCTGGCAGGGGTGTAGTTAGGCATCAATCAGGCTGGCAGGGGAGTGGTTAGGGGGTGATCAGGCTGGCAGGCAGAAGCAGTTAGGGGCAATCAGGAAGGCAGGCAGGCGAGCAGTTGGGAGCCAGGAGCCAGCATTCGAGGGGTCCCAGATTGGAGAGGGTGCAGGATGGGCTAAGGGACACACACCCCCATGCATGAATTTCATGCACTGGGCCTCCAGTATGTATATGTATGTATGTGTGTGTAATTTCTCTTTCTCCATCACCCCTTTTCAGGTCTTTAAAATTTTCTCAAAAAGGAGGAAGTGGCAACCTTCATTTTTCACATAAGAACAATAATGCAAATCTACATACGCCATAAAACATTTTTCATTTTAATGTCATTTACTTTCTACTTTTTACTACTTCCTGCCACATATAATGTGAATGGTTCATTAATGTGTAATGAAAAATCTATGTCAAATTGGGATTCATGCAAATCATCAATCCTACACAAAGAAAGCAAATTTTATATCCATGAAAATCTTACAAGTTTGTCCAGATTAAATTTTTATTTAACTTTGAAACTATACTTACTTGGTCTTAGAAACATTGTCAGGAAGAAGATATAGTTTGTACCCTCTCTAATGAAAATTAATTTTATCTGGTCTTCTGTATATATAAGAAAATGTGTTTGCAAAGCAAAAAAAAAAAAGCCAATGACAAAGAAAAGTCAACTAATTTACTAAGTAAATGAGCCTCTGTCCCTTATTTAATGCAAACACATTAAGTAAGCCAGCCACATTTTTTTAAAATGTTTTTATTGATTTTACAGGGAGGAAAGGATAGGGAAAGAGAGATAGAAGCATGGATTGGTTGCCTCCTACATGCCCCACTAAGTATCGAGCCCACAATGCTGGCATAAGGCCTGACTGTGAATTGAACCAGCGACCTCCTGGTGCATGGGATGACGGTCAACCAACTGAGCCACACTGGCTGGGCTAGCCACATGTTATTAGCATAGCTTGTTACCTCATGAAAGTGCTAAAAGAGAAGAGTACCAGAAAAACCAACAGAAGAACTAGTAGGTGTAGGTGTGTGCATATGTGTGTGTGTTGTATGATTTACCCTGATATTTGTAATTCTAATCAAATACACAGGGTTCTCCTTTGTTTTCCATATTATCAGTTTGCAAATTTATGCTATCTGCACTTTCTTCACCAAGCACTCAATTCCAAGATCAGGGTATCACTCAGAAAAATGCTTGTCACTATCTCCATGGGCAGATCCAGAACTCTGACTCAGATTTTGCTTGGGGGAAGAAGAGACTATAAAATAGATGGCTCCTAATGTTTTCCAAAAGAAAAGGAATGTTTGTAGCTCAACTTACTCCAAGTAGAAATAAAAAGAGAGCCATAAACAGACATACCCTACTAAGAATGCTGAAAGTCAAAGACAAGAAAATCTTAAAAGCAGCAAAAGAAAAACAATGCATCACTTAAATGAAACTACAATAAGATTAATAGCTGATATCTCAGGAGAAATCAGAAGGCAGTGGTTAACATATTCAATGTTCAAAAAATCCTGTCAATTAAGAATTCTATAGCTAGCAAAACTATCATTGCCTAATGACGGTTACCTGAAGGCTTTTCCATTAAATATCTATATATTTGCTGCTAGTAGACGTGTTTTACAATAAATACTAAAAGAAGTTGTTTAGGCTGAAAGCAAGTAGCCTCAGATAGTAAATTAAATTCACACAAACAAAGAGCACCAATAGGAATAATTATATAATTATAAAGAATATTACTACTACATATTTTAAAATTTTCATCTCTTAACTGATTTAAAAATCAATTGTACAAGATAACACATACATATGATGTACTATTGGATTTATAACATATGAAAATGTAATATATGAGTAGTATATTTGTTAATAACACATAAAATGTAGGAGAGAAGAGATCAAAGATGTTATAGGTTAAAGGAATAATTACAAATGTTAAATTAATAATGAACACAATGTATTGTTGAGTTCATATCATTAATAAATGTAATATGTATAACAATAACATCACAAAATGGGATAAAGAAAATGTAAGGCCTGGGGCTGGGAAGATAGGGACTCTTCCGATCCCACTTGCTGAGTTGAACAATAGCGGTCCCCCCAGACATACCAGAGCAACCAAGTCACAGCTGTGCTAACATCCTGCTGGACAATAAATGACCACCCAAGACTTATCAGGGTGGCCAGGCTGCAGCCGTACGAACTTCCTGCTCATAAATCACCTGCCATAAGCTACCTCAGATGAGCCTGATGGCTCCAACAGCAGCATAAAAAAGCCCCGCCAGACATAGGTGGGTGTGACTTCCCCAGCCTGAGCCCTCAGACCGCGGGACCTCACCCAAGAGCTTTCAATAAACGCGATCTTTCGCTTTTACCCTGTTTGTCTTGGTCAACTTACTGGTTTCGGTCAGATTAAATCTTACATCTCTGATTTAAACCTTACAGAAAACAGTTATATAGAAGTAGTATTTTATATTATTACTAGAATTAAACTAGTATAATCAAAGCTGATTTTGAATAATTAAAAAATACGTTTGTAAACCCTAGAGCTATCACCAATAAACATAACTCAAAAGAAAATCAACAATAAAGCTAAAATGCTACATCAAAAATATTCACTTGATGCAAAGGAAGAGAAGAGGAATAGAAGAACAAAAAGAGACATGAGAAATTTAAAAAATTAAAACAGCAGACATAATTTATCACAATATTAATAACATTGAATGTGAATGGATTAGGCAAGCCAATAAAAAGATAAAGATCATCAGGCTAGATTTAAAATACAAGATTCAACTATGTTATTCATAGAAGCAACACTTTAGACTCAAAGACACAAATAGATTGAAAGTCAATTGATAGGAAAAGATGCATCATGCAAACAGCAACCACATGAAAGCTGGAATAGCTATACTAATATCAAGCTAATATCAGACTTTTAAAAATGTTATTAGAGCTGAAACCGGTTTGGCTCAGTGGATAGAGTGTCAGCCTGTGGACTGAAAGATCCCAGGTTCAACTCCGGTCAAGGGCATGTACCTGGGTTGCAGGCACATCCCCAGTAGGAGGTGTGCAGGAGGCAGCTGGTCAATGTTTCTAACTCTCTATCTCTCTCCTTTCCTCTCTGTAAAAAATCAATAAAATATATTTTTTAAAATGTTATTAGAGATAAAGAGCAACATTTTATAACAATAAAAAGCTCAATCTACCAGGAATAAGTAACAATTTAAATGTAAGTGCACCTAATAACAGAGCAACAAAAATATGTAAGGAAAAATTTGACAGAAATGAAAGGAGAAATAGATAATTCAAAAATAATAGTTGAAGTCCTGGCCAGTATTGTTCAGTGGTGAGAGAGTTGGCCCTTGCACCAAAGGGTTGTGGGTTTTATTCTTGGTCAAGGACATGTACCTGGGTTGCAGGTTCTCTCTTAGCCCCTAGTTGGGGTGAATCAGAAGAGGTAAACAGTCAATGTATTTCTCTCACATCAATATTTCTCTCTCTCTCTCTCTCTCTCTCTCTCTCTCTCTCTCTCTCTCTCTCTCTCTCTCTCTCTCTCTCTCCACCACCCTCTCTCCTTCCCACATTCTCTCCCTTTCTGAATAGCAATGATTCAGCTGGACCATACTTCTCTAGCATAATCTAGTCCTCAAATCAAGACTTCCTAAATAACCTATGAAGTGAGCTTAAAAATCAAAATGTCAAACACCTTCAATTGGTAATCATAAGCTTTGCACAAATATTCCTGGTCTCATGCTTCTAGGTCAAATATGTGATTGTACTGTCCTTCCCCCTGCTTTCAAGTTAAGCATAGTAATAAGTTGCTTGTGCCAATGAAATGTGAGTAAAGATGATGCCTATTACTTCCAGGCAGAGGAGTTTATAAGCCAGCATATGACTCACCATATTTTCCCCCTCTACTACCAAAGCCAATAACACTCCATCCTACTTCAAAGTCAGACTACAGCTAATTCATTTAATCTTTCTCAAATCAAAAGAGATCTAAATAAATATGTGCTTCATCTCTTTTTCATCATATCTAAAATACACATTTTTTTACAGTTTAACTTCTCTAAAATGTCACAGTTTAATTGGCATCACTCTTTTCTGAGTAGTACACAAAATAATAGTGTATCTTAAAATTGATAAAATCTTAGACTTGATGGAAACTGGTATATTCTACCTTTTTTTCTTTATTCTTGTAAATTGTCCAAGCCATTGAGATGACGTTTTTATAGAGTTTTAATAATGTGAATAAATGTTTGTGATATAATAACATGTGGGGAAAAATCAGAATACAAAAGTAATGAGTGGTAGGTATGTAAATCATGTAAAACTATGGTCATGTTATATTAAAACGCTGTGGCACTAGTACAGAAAGAGACAGCTCAATGGGACAAAATCCAGAAACAGGTGTGCTTGGGAATTCACCTTTCAAGAAGGTAACATTTCACATCAAAATGGAAGTGAATTTTAATTAATGGTATTAAAACTAATGACTAGCAATTTGGGGGAAAATAGCATAAGAGCTCTATCTCACACCATACATCAAAATAAACTCTAAATATATTAGAAAGATTTAAATTTATGCAATGCTAAAGGTACTAGAATAAATGCAGTTATGCATTTATAAATTTTCAAGGTGATGAAAGCATTTATGAGCATGAAATCAAGGACATAAACACAAAGGTACATTTGACTACATAATTTTTTAAATTTTTGTATTAAATAAAGTGGTAGAATTGAAAGGCAAAGTTAACTAAGAAAAAAATTTACAACACGTATGAAACACAAATAGTGTGTGCATTGCAAGAAATGTGTACACACAGATATATATTTTAAAAAGAGGGAGATCTGATTAAAATTAACTACAATGAAACCAAATATATCTCCCATTTTAAAAAACATAAAACACTGTAACTTACTGAAAAATAGAAAATTTTCAGATTGAACTACATATTCAAACAGAATTCTGTGTTGCATGTGTAAATAATGCTAAAACAAAGTGATTCTTAAAGTTTGAAAATAATAGTAAAAGGCATACTATAAAATGAAAAAAAAATGGTGAGTATGTATTACTATCAAGTGAATCAGAAGAGGTGGAATTTAGGCCAATGCAGTAGAAGTCAAATAAAGTCACAAAGGCACTTTATAAGTCCAAAGGGTACAAATCACAACGAATATATTAGCATCATTAATATCTATACATCTCATAATATGACAACCTTTTAAAACACAAAATAATACAGAAGATATAAGCAAAAATTATAATATATTAGTAATAAGATATTATTAGGCCACACACAACAAATATTAAAAAATAGAAAGAATAAGACAACATTGTCTGATCGAAACATAGAAATGTTGAAAAAATAACCTTAAAATCAGAAACAAAACATCCTTTTCATCTGTAAATCTAAAAAATGAAACTCACAAATCTTGTGTCAAAGTGTAAATATATATATTATTTGATGTTTTATTGATAATTGCATAATAATTATTACATATTATTGATTTATTTGTATTTTAGTAATATTTTATTTTATATTTATATATTTATTTTATTTTACTATCTTAATATTTTCTATTTGTTAATAATAATAGGTAACATATATAACAAACCACTAGAATAAAACCTAGGACATTCATTTTATTGTTTTGAAGTAGTTGAGAGCTTTCTAATTTGTACTCAAAGTTCAGAACCAAAGAATAAGATTAATGTACTTTATTATATGAAAATTATAATTAAACAAAAACCCATGCAGAAAAAATTACCCCATGTAAAATCAAATGACAGAAGAAAAACTTATATCCCAGAAATTAAATATTGATTTCCCTAACAGAAAGAGTTGCTAAGAAAGTTGATAAGGGAATAGCAACCCAATAGAAAATGAGCACAGTATAGGCTATTCCCAGAAAAACAAATAAGGAACTACGCATATGAAAAGGTTTAATTTTATCATAAGAGAAATGCTACATTAAAACTACATTGATATTATTTTTATCTAGAAAACCCAAATATTTTTACCTATTAAAAGCCAACACATTTCTGACACACTGTAATAATGATACTCATAAATTACTGCTGAGACCACAAATTAGGTTAACCTATTGACACCAATTTGGCAAGATCTTTCAAAATGATAAATTACCTGGATTCAATTTTACAGACTTTATCCTACAGATATAATTGTGTACACAAGCAAAATGATATATATTCAGAATTATCCATTTTGATATTGTTTGCAATTGCACAAAATTAGTGACTACACAGATGGCCTTTGATGGTAGAGCATTTAAATTGCTACATTCATCACTGAAATATTATTTAAAGTGGGGAGAGAAGACAGGAATTTCTTTGAGTTTAACATAGAAAATCTCTAATATACATTTTTAAAAATATATTTCTATTGATTTCAGAGAGAAAGGGAGAGGGAGAGAGAGAGAGAAACATCAATAATGAGAGAGAATCATGGGTCAGCTGCCTCCTGCACACCCCACACTGGGAATCGAGCCCACTAGGAATTCAACCTCCTGGTTCATAGGTCAGTGCTCAACCACTGAACCACACCAGCTGGGCTAATATACATTTTTAAGTGAGGGAAAAAAAAAAAAAAACCAAAGTGCTACCTTTTGAATCATATAAAATAATGATGGGAATAAGAATAAAAGATGCCTATTTTTTTATATTTGCATAAAGAAACTATAAGTATACTGAGAAAATTAATAAAATTAAGACAGTTTTGTTTTATTGCATGTTTTTGTTTGTTGTTTGATTTTTTAAAATAAATATATTTCAATATGGGCGGAGGAAAAAACCTCATTTGCTTGTTTACATATTTCACTGAGCTACCATGGTTGTCAATGTTAAATAGTCTTTACATCCCAAGCTGCTTTTTCTGTTTGTTTTTTGGCTATTTTTCTTTCGTCTGACCCTCTGCTTATAATTTTCATCGGATTATACAGCTCTCTCTATGGAAAGTAAATGTCATAATTTTTCCTTTTGGTCTTCAGATTTTAGAAAGCAACATCTCCATCTCAAAGCCCAGCAGTGATCAATGCTATCAATCCTACATGTCTGCTCACATGCACAGAGGTCCCAGCCAGGAAGTTAATTTTAAATGGCTCTGCATTTG
This sequence comes from Corynorhinus townsendii, assembly GCA_026230045.1. Classification (NCBI taxonomy): domain Eukaryota; kingdom Metazoa; phylum Chordata; class Mammalia; order Chiroptera; family Vespertilionidae; genus Corynorhinus; species Corynorhinus townsendii. Next base: position 113,436,585 of record JAPDVU010000005.1, read on the forward strand.
AAGAAGGAACAGGCACATTTCAGAAAAAGTCCAGGACATGGTTTTATGTTTTTGACATTAGCCCACCAGGTCTGCCTGTCAGACATACTGTGTGCGACAATGTTTTATCCAGTTCTGACATTTCTCTGTGATTTCATCAGTCCTGCCTCTGGAGGGCCCAATGAAAGCTGTTCAACTAGAACTTGAGGCAATGACGGTAGCCAGCCTCGGGCAATTCCTGCTCTTGGAATGTTAAAGGTCAGTGGTAAAATTTATAACATACTGTTATCTAACATTAGCTCTCCCACTGATGTGTTCTCAAAAAATTTCCTCTTTGATGTGTCTGAATCAAAGTTTGTTTCATGATCGGGCTTCTTAAATGTGTCCCTATAGAGGGAGCTCAACACAGCAGTCAATTCATTGGAATATTTATGCAGACACATCCACAAGTTGTGAATTAGTTGGTCATTTGGTTCTGAGCACAGGCAACCTGCCAGACTCTGAAGAAAAGATTATTTTTGCTGTGACTCTAATTATAACTGATTTGGTGGTCTTTGCCCTACTTGCTCATACATGGCATTTTATAAATAAATGCGTTATGTGAAGAGAACACTATCACACACACCAGTTGCACACCCATGTACTTTTAGAAGCATTAAAAACAGAAGTAGCAGAGCACACACAATCTCTCAAACTCTTGTTTATCTCACAGAGGTGCCTGTGCTTAGGCCAGGGGCAGCTATACTGCATATAACAACGCCAAAGCTGAAGGAAGGAATCTAACTCTGTAATCCTCTATGTAGAGGGAAAGGGGACAAAAGAAGACTGCAGGAAACATACAGGCTACCAAAAACCAAGAGTGCCTTCCTGATGAGGAAATGATTGGGAAGGGGAGGGGTTCACCCTGTAGTATCAGCCTGTTCTTCTCTTGACCTAATCAGACGTGCTGAGCCAGCTTCTTATTGAACGACCAGACAGATGGTAAGAAATGTGCTTCCATGGCTATGCAGGGCCATTTTCTCTCCTGGAAACTTCTGGAGCATATTAATTGTATGGCATGTAGCAAAGCACTGTGTAGGCAAAGTGGTGAGAACTGAGGACATCTAGTTCAGGGCCTAGGCTTTCTGTGCTGTCCACCTGCCGTACTCCCATGGCCCTTCTGTATTTCCCCCATGAAGCCCTACTTTCAAAAAGGGCTGGAAATATGCTTTACCCATGCTCAGCACAACGCCACGGACAGCACAGACATCCAATAAATGCTTACTATTGGTTATGAAGAAAGTGCTTACATATACAAAGCCTAAGTAATACAGTGCTCTCTTCAATCACCTTTCTGTTCATGGGATTGCTCAAATTTGAAAATTTAAAAATAAAATAATTCAATCTGGACACCATTTAAAAATGGAGAGGTAGCAGATGACAACTTGGTTACCTGGAGGAATTTTTATGCCAATGGTAATAATATTTGCATATAGATAGGATAATAATAATGCATACTATCTCTTTTTGCTTTTACTTATGTTAGGAACTAGTCACTTTATGTAAATTAGTGACTGTTCAGGGAATTGGTTCTCTATAAATATAAATATTTTATAGTCTTTACCTAATTCAATTTTACAAGAAATGGAGAAAAATGAAGAAAAATGGGCTAGGGTGCTTTCCTTTTAGTTAAAGCAGCTCATGGTAACAACAAAAATGTGTTTGCTTTCTAGACAGTAATTTGGTGTTTTATTATCACTTGCCAATCTGACAAAACAGTTGGGCAAGATGGCTCCACTTTAGCACATTTATTGCATTATTCAGCAAGAAAACAGAACTTCCTCTGCAGGCAAACAGTTGTATCCATGTATTTTCTTCAACAAGATATTTAATTTGAACCTGTTTTAAAATATAATCTAAATATCAAAATGTAATTTTAAAATATATAATATAATATATATGCCCACCAAACTGTAAAATTACATTTATATTACATATGCATGTACTCACATACTAGTAAACACACATGCACATGCATATGTATATAAGCATATTCATAATATACACTCACACATATTTGTCAACATATATGTGAGAGAAAACATGGAAGAATATAAATTAGTTTTTTAATTAGGCTGACCTAGGATTAAGTTTAAGCTTTATACCACACACTAGTTAGGACAAATTGGAAGAATTAATTAACCTTTCTCAGGCCGTTTGCTCATTTACAAAACTGATGTAAGTATTATCCTCAAGATGTTTGAGAAGATTAATGCAATATAATGAGATGTCTAATATACTGTGCCCAGCACAGGTGAGCATGGCATCTGCCTGGGGCACCAATATATAAAAGAGTTAACATGTCGCTGTTCCTAGTAGACACTGGAAATATGATACGAGTTAAATTGAGTTCCCAGAAAAAAAAAAGGTTCCTTGTGTAACGGGACATTTGTGCAATTCCAATTCCCACAGAAGTAGACAGCACCCTCAAGTGGAAATTTTAAAAATCACTGCTTATATAGTCAATGCATTCTGAGTAAGGTGTAAATAGCATAGCACAAGTATGGGAACATTCCAGGCTAAAGACTCTTATAGCTGAGGTTGCCTCACACCATCAGATCTGAAAATCTGAACAGGATTGTGTCATAAAGTGCTTTTTTCTAACAACAAAATGAGTTGTTTTGTCATCTAAATTTTAACTCTTTAAAAAATCACGTTTCATTTTCAGTCTTAATGCCCCTCACTATTGAACTGAGGTAGATGTATTATTTCCTACTTTTAATCTACCTCCCTCCCTACCCAACAAGTTATATTAGTATGGTCCCAATTGTCAGATGAGGAGACTGGGACATTAAAAAGTCAGTTATGTCACCCAAGATCAAACAGGAAGGAGCAAAATCAAGAGTTAAACCTTAAGACCTTGTTTTTTAGCTTTGATGTCACCCAATAAATTTTGCAGGGTAGAAAATCAGAAAAGAAAATTGGAAAAAGAACAAAAGCCCCAGAGGAATAGGAAATGTTTTGCTAACAGAAAAGACAGATAAAACGAAGTTCAAGTATAGTCTAAATAAAATTTGAACCTTCCACTCTCCTGTCCAAGTGAGGCATCCCTTTCTGTAGGGTATGCATGACCCATGCAGTACAACAGAAGTTCAACACTGTGGTAATTAGTTTGTGGAATGAATCCCTTATTTAGAACATAAATATTCAATTTTTATCAACAGGAAACAAGTTTCTAACTGCCAAAATTAAATAAATTCTAAATATATATTTAAAAACATTAAATTTAAAAGACTCCATATTAATAGCCTAACTGCACTAAAATTCCTGTTTAGGGGCTGACACACTTGAGGTGTTTAGTAAATGTTAATTTCCTGCCACCTACTTTTTTTCTCTAAGGTAATTTCTGTATTTATCTATATAGTCCAGAATACTGTTTTGTGCATGTTGCTTAGTGAATTAAAAAATCAATTAACACTTACGCATGAATTAAGAACCTCTTTCTGATTGCTTAGTTCCTAAACTCCTGGGGAAATATTTTTATGCTGACAGCTCTCTTTTGCTATGGGAAAGAAAGACTGGGGATAAATATTTCTTGCTTGTTTTGATCCATTACCAGAGAAACAGTGGGACTAGAATAAACACAAAAGTAGTTTCATCACTTCAGCCATGAACTTGGCCAACAGAATTTAAATTAGTACAATCTAATGATGATCCTAATCGCTCTCATATATCAGATAGAGTATTTTTGTGTTGGATAAGTCAAGTATTTTCTTCTTTGTTGTTTTTAAAAAGTTTTAAAGCCCAGAAAATAAAAAAGGATAATGCAATGTACCTATACTTCTTGAATTAAGTAAAATTGACATTTTGTCATATTTCTTAGGATGTTTTAAGAAATAAAACATTTGAGATTATGTTCAAGCACCTATTTTACACTCCCCACTCCCATTCCTACTCAGAAGTAATTCACATGAATTCTTTACTATAGCTAATCCATATGTTTGTATTTTTATTACATGTCTATCCATAAACAATACATAGCATGTTCTGTATTTTTAGTATAATTTTCATGAATGGAATTATAGTACACAAAATCCTTTCTTTTTTAAATCCAGTACTTTGTCTTGAGATTTATCCATGTTGATACATAAAGATTCAATTAGTTTCACTTTAACTGTTGTGAAATGGTTTACATCATCTATTGGTTATTTGGTCAATTTCACTGATTCATAGTATTTATATGTCCTGGACAGTTATCCTCCATGTGTTACATATGTAGTTTGTTATGTGTATTTGGTAAATTTGTATAGTATGGTTGCAAAAATTTAATTTTACTATAGTTCCACCCATCTGTCTTTTTGGGAAGTATGTTTTTGGGATCTTGGTAAAGAAATATTTCATACCCTTTAAATATAAAGATAATCTCATATGATCTTCTAATTATTTCAAAGTTTTGTTTTCTACATATGGGCCTGTATTCTATCTGGGATTTATTTTTGCAGTGAGGTTGTACCAGATATGTTCTTTTAGACCTCCAGATCAACTCTCCCACTTTATGACTATTCTCTGTGCCCCAAGAGGTGGATCCATATGGACACCTTAGCCAGCTCCCCTTCTCTCTGGCTTCTAGTTGGGTTTACTCAGTGAGTCTCAGCAGAAAATCTGGGGGATGGAGGAGAGTAAGTTCGTGACTCTATGCAAGGAGTGGGACATCTGAAGAAGAATGACTTAAAATGTCTATCAACACATCTCATGATTTAGAAGTTATAAATTTCATTATTACTCTTTGTTGATGACCTTTAGGTTTTCAACTTGCATAGTTAAGTAAATATTTTTTTCTGATAAATCCTAAAATTATTCCAACATCTCTGTCCCACCCCCCTACAGAAGAGACAAGAATGTTAACCAGCTTTAATTACCTACAAATACCCATTCCCCCAATAATACTTTCCATTTTTGTCTACCCTATATTCCCATAAATTTCTATTTTTAAAAAGTACACACACAGTAGTTAATAACATTTACTGACATATTTAAACTGCTTCATTGTTTGTTTTCTCTTTCTTCCCACTGCTGCATAACTAAAAATACCTTAGCTATTATTGCTTCTATACAATTTCTTCAATTCTCTGTTCCTAGAACATATGTTGGAGCCTCTCAATCTATTTCCCATCATCATTTTAAATACCCACTTATCTTTTTCAACTCTTTACCTCTTTGTGCTAGGCTACAGAAGAACTTCTCAGTATAATTTTCTAATTAGCTAATTATTTTCCAATATTTTTATTCCTTAGATTTTAAGACAGTTCTTTACCATATTCACCTGTTTTTTAGAAATACATATCAGTCTGAATTTGTTTCATAAATTAGTTTCCTTGTAACTACTACTTCTACTTTTATACCTTTGAAGTTCTTAAGTGTTTATTTTAAAGTCATCCTCAAATTGTTCTGTAATTTGAATTTCATAGACATATGCTCATGTCCCTACTATTTCTTGCAATGGCTGTCTTGGAAGTAGATTTTCTCATGTTATTAAAATTTTCATTTGCATGCCTATCTTTAGTGATAGTTCACATTTTCCCCTTTCTTATTCTTTGAGTTCATGCTTCCCTATCTAGCAGTTTTTTTCTTGTCCACATGGTTCCCCTAAGACCCCCATGACTCAGTGGTTGAACATTGACCTATCAGCCAGGAGGTCATGATTCGTTTCCCAGATTCTCTCTCATCATTGATCTTTCTATCTCTCTCTCCCTTCCTCTGTGAAATCAATAAAAATATTTTTTAATTTTTTTAAGAGGCCTCTAGTCTGTGACCATGCATTATATTGGCACCTCAAGGTTCCCTTTTCACATTATCATAAAAGTAACATCAATGGCCTTAACAGAGCCAGATTCTGATTACATAATTGTTTTCTCTTTTCTGTCATCTCATCCAATATACAACTTTAGGCAATTGAGGCAAATGTTTTCAGCCTTCTTTCCTTGGCAAAGAACCCCAGCCACATCCCACAAGTTTTATTCATCAATGTTTTTTTCCAGCTACCCAGGAACAGAATGCAATGTGTGTTGACATTAGCCCAAAGTAGTCAAGTTCCTATGGCCTTTGACCATTTGGGTTCCTCAAGAGCAAGAGACATATACCTTTACCCTTTTGTTTAGTTACTGTTCTGTTTCTTGCCTATAGAAATATTTACCCTGTTTTTGAGCAAGGCTATGTCTTTTTAATTTTTAAATAAATGTATTTGTGTCTATCCCCACAATGTATATTCAACAGGAAGGGTAAATTCGTTTAAATTGTTTATTCACAGCTGCTTCTTGACATGATATTTTGTTGTTGTTGTTGTTAATCCTTGCCCAAGGATATTTTTCTATTGATTTTTAGGGAGGGTGGAAGAGAGAGGGAAAGACAGAGAGAAACATCGATGTGAGAGACATTGGTTGGTTGTCTCCTGCATGAGCCTGAACCAGGATCCAGGCTGGGGAGGAGCCTGCAACTGAGGTATGTGCCCTTGACTGGAATCAAACCCTGGACCCTTTGGTCAGCAGCCCGACACTCTATCCACTGAGCCAAATCAGCTAGGGCTTGACATGCTATTTTTAATCAAAATTATCTTAATGCAATAAAAGCTATAGTGTGTTTCATCCATAGACACATATGTAATGCCTTAATCAATAAAGAAAATTTTAAGAAAAGAAAATCATAGGTTTTTATATTTATCTATAAAATAAAGACTAGAAGGCCTAAAAATTATTACTTTTGTTTATCTTACCCTAGTGTTTTTATAAAGTGTTAAAATGTATGTTAGAAAATACGAATTTTTAAATTAAAGAATCAATGAATTATAAATTATGGAAAATAATACATTAATCAATTATTTAGTTTTAAAAATTTGAAAGACAATAACAAAAACTCATATTTTCAACAGTCACCAAATCATACTATTCCTGATTATTTAATTTACATTAATAAATTATTTAATTTAAATTACTTATGTTTTCTACTTGCAGGGAAAGTTGTATGTGTGTGTGTGTTGCCAAAACAGTGAAACAAAAAAACACAGTTATAGCTGGCAACTTTAATACTCTACTCTAAGCAACTCATAGAACTACTAAACAAAAAATTAGCAAAGATATAGAAGTACTAGAAAACATAACCAATCAACAGTATTTAATTGACAGAATAGAACACACCACTAAACATCACAGAACACACATTATTTTAGAGCACTGATGGATGGACCTGAATACTAAAAAACATGAACATTTGAAAAATGTTCCAACAAAAACAAACATGAACATTTGAAAAATGTTCCAACAAAAACAAACATGAACATTTGAAAAATGTTCCAACAAAAACAAATACCAACATAGAGCTGAAGCAGTTGCCACAATTTTTTGACCTACAGAGCTCTTAGACATTAACCAATCATTGTGTATATAGGAATGAACTAAATTAGGAAATCACTTAAGGTCATACTAGACTTGTGCAATTAGAAAGGTTTTAAATCTGACAAAACTCTTTCTTAAATCACCGTAATAGTTATGACACCTCAACAAATTCCTACACTTGAACCTGTTTATAGATGCAGAGGCTCTTATAAAAATTGAGGATGGGTCCCCTTGATTATGGATCATGTTATACTTCCAATGATTTTAACAATAAACCTTCCTCCTGAATTTCCCCAAAAGAGCCTGAGCCAATTCACCAGGTGATTGTACTGTATATTGGTAAAAGAGAAATAATCACATTTTTCAGGGTTTAGTGGGCAATGGCTATCCCCTGGGTACCTAAACTGCCACTGTGATCCACCAGGTTGGATAAGGTTTAAAAAGGGGAATGAAGTCTAATCATCAATGGCATTTTGTTTCAGGTCTATCTCATAGTGAGCCAAATGGGTGCCCAAAATTACCCCATGTTTATTTTCTCAACTCTGGCAAGCATAGTTGGAAGAGACATACCTTGCAACAAGTAGAATCTTCACATTGGATCTCACTTATAGACTGAAGATGATTCCAACAGGATGTCAAATGGAAATTTGTACAACTCCTACTCCCTATCAAAGTAGTGAAACAAAAGCAATATAAGATTCCTGAAAAGACTGCCAAGGTTCATGTCACCATTAAGGACTGGAAGGATCCTACCACATCATCATTCAACTCATCTATTTGGATTGTAGATACGACAGATTGATCTTGATGAACAACAGTGTACTATCATAAACTTAATTAGATAGTAACTACAATGTAGTTGTATTTCCAGATGTGGTCACTTTATTGAAACAAATCAACACTACCCTTTTATTCTAGTTTGAGACTGTTAATCTCAAAAATCCTTTTCCCCTGTACTTGTTAATAAGGGCCACCAAAAACAGTAATATGGCTTCGGATTCCTTCTTAGGACTCTATCAACTCTCTAGTTATCTTCTATAGTTTAGTCTGCTGGTAACTTGTTTGCTTCTCTAATCTATAGGACATCAAGCAAGCTCATTGCAAAGATGATATGCTGATTGGCTGTTGAGCAGAAAGGATCAAGTACATTGGATATCTTGTTAAGATATATGCATGTCAGGGAATGAAAGAATAAGCACCATAATAATTCAGGAATATGTCAAATCTGTGAAATTCCTAGGGATCAATGGTCTAGTGCAGTGGTTCTCAACCTTTCTAATGCCGCGACTCTTTAATACAGTTCCTCATGTTGTGGTGAGCCCCAACCATAACATTATTTTTGTTGCTACTTCCTAACTGTAATTTTGCTACTGTTATGAATCGTAATGTAAATATCTGTGTTTTCTGATGGTCTTAGGTGACCCCACAGGTTGAGAACCGCTAGCAGGGTCACCTAAGACCATCGGAAAACACAGATATATTTACATTACGATTCATAACAGTAGCAAAATTACAGTTAAGAAGTAGCAACGAAAATAATGTTATGGTTGGGGCTCACCAAAACATGAGGAACTGTATTAAAGAGTCACGGCATTAGAAAGGTTGAGAACCACTGGTCTAGTGCATATTGAAATATCTCTTATCAAATGGTGAATGTGTCTCCATCTGCCATCTGCTACCTCTAAAAGTAGGTGTCTGTATTTTGGTTGCAACAGATACAGATTTGGACATGTTACTTCAACCTACATATCAAATAACCCAATTAGCTGTCAACTTTGGAACTAGATCTAGAGGAGGTTCTACCATAGAAACTGGCTGCCATTTAACCCGTTTACAACTTAGGTCATGTGATTTCATATATCCAACGGTGCTTGAGTGTGTATGGCAGTTGGGAATCCTAATGGAAAGCTATGGCAGACTCCTAAAGGCAGGTTACAGTATACCTCTTGGACTTTGGGAAAGAGTTATACTTTCTCTGAAAATTATTCTCATTTGATAAAAAGCTTCTGCCTTGTTCCTGGGTCCCAATAGAGTCCTAACACTTAATAGTTAGGACTCTATTAAATAATCATGTGATCTTAAATAGTCATAATGAATAGGATGTTGTCTGACCCACCAAGCCCTCCATAGCAGTATTCAGTAAAGTGGAGGTGATAGGTTCTTCTCCAGAAGTTTTGAAGTCACAAATAAGTTGCATGAAAAGTGGTTCAAATATATCTATAGCTCCTACCTCTGCCACATTGCCTCCTCTCCCAACCTCTCTCTCTCTCTCTCTCTCTCTCTCTCCCCGTGTGTGTGTGTGTGTGTGTGTGTGTGTGTGTGTGTGTGTGTGTGTGTGTGTGTCAGTTGTCTGTGACAGCAGAACGAGGAAGAACAATTTGGTCTTTGTTCACAGACAATTCCACATACCATTCTGGCACTTCCTGAAGTGCACAGCTGCAGCACTACAGGTGTAGCCCTGGGGGACCTTGGTGAATAAAACCTTTCCAATGGGAGGAACTTCAAGCTGTGCACCTGGCTGTTCATTTTCCTGGTAGGAAATATGGATAGAGGTACATAACTAAGATGAGTCATGAGCAGTGGCTAATTTTGAATGGATGGTCAGCAACTTGGAAGAAACATGACTTAGAGAAGAAGTATGTGGTAAAAAATATGAGAATATTTTTGTTCCATATAAATGCTCACCAAACAACAATTTTATAACACCAGATCTTAATAAACATATGTACAAAGTTGTCCATTCTTTTACTATTCATTTATATCCATAATTGCTCAATTGGCTCATGAAGACAATGATTATGAAAGCAAAAGTGAAACTCATGCATGGGCTCAGTAATATGGATTTTCATTCACAAAAGCCAATTTGGCAATAGCCATGACTGAGTAACCAACCTGCCAAGAGCAAATTTCACAACTGAGCCCCTGAAATTGCACCACTGCCTAGGGGAACCGGCTACCCACCCACCTGGTAGCAGGTTGATTATATTGGATCACTTCCATCATTCAAGGACCAGCTCTTTTTTCTCACTGGAAAATTTGTTTATGCTGGATATAGTTTTGCCTTTCCCACAGTCAGTGCTTCTGCTAAAACCACCATCTGTGGGCTACAGAAAGCTTTAGTCACCATCATAGTATTCCATACAACACTGTTTCTAACAAAGAAACTCATTTTATAGCAAATGAAGTACAACATTGGGCTCAAACTCATGGAATTCTCTGGTATCATTATGTTTCCCTCATCCTCAAACAGCTGGCCTAATAAAATTATGGAATGGCCTTTGGAAGACTCACTTATGATACCAGCTGGTGACAGCATTTTATGGGATTGGAATAATGTCCTCCTGAATGCAAGATAGGCTTTGAATCAGCTTTAAATATGTAATGATGTTTCTCCTATACTCAGAATTCAGGAGTCCAGGAATCACAGAATAAATGTGGAAATAGCTCCTCACCTATTACTGCTAATGAATCACTAGCAATATTTTTGTTTCCTTTTGCTACAACTTTTGGATTGTTTATTTGTTTGTTTGTTTGTTTTTGGTTTAGAAGTCTTACTTCCCAAAGGAGAAATTATTCCACCAGGGAATACAACATTGTACTGGAAACTGAGATTACCATTGGCTACTTTGGGCATCTCATGCCACTGAAACAAGAGGAAAGAGGTCAGAGAAAGTATTTTCAGTATGTGGGAGATCCTCCAGAATGTCACCTAGTCTTCCTATGATTTTTGGTAAAGGTTAATGGAAAGCAAAAAAAAGACTGTAATGACAGAAACTCTTCATTAATGAAGATTTTAGTCACCCCATGAAATAAGGAACTACAATTAACATAGACACTGGCTGGGGAAAAAAGTGAAGAAAGAAGTGGAAAATGGAAGTTATAAATACCATCTCTGATCCCATGACCAGTTCCAAATATGAGATCACTAGTAAATAAAACATTATATCCTCCTTGCTTCTAAGTATGTGTTTGTATACACCAATTTTCTCTCACTCACTTCCTTACTCTAACGTAACATTGATTAATAGTGGTCAACTATGTCTCAGAATTAAAGTTCTAGTATATTCAAAGCAGGACTTGACTCTGCTAGGAGAAAAATGAATGTTCCTCAAAGACAGATAAGTCACTTTGTATATCCACATTAGGGAAGAGGTTAAGCATGTTGTTTGTTGTACAAAGAATACTTGCATCCATTTTAGGTGAAAGAATGATTTTTTTTTTGCCTTTAGTTGGAAACAAATATAATTACTATGAGTGAGTATGAATGCCAAGTTGACAAGGGCTTCTCTGGACTGCAGACCTTGCTGACCAGCAGTGGGGGCAGAGCCACCACCAGGTGCTTGTTTGCAAACCCACCATTAGTAGCTCTGCAGAGCCACTAGCTTCTCTAGACTCCCTTCACAACTGCCTCCCTGGAACATTTGAATGACTGGACATGTTGAGTTTCACAGATTTCCTGTGAGTTCTCATTTCTTCCCACTTGTCTAACCATACCAGTACTTTAGAAGATCGACTCTTCTCTGATCTGTCAATTTCTTTCTTATAGACTTTCACTTCCCAGCTACCTCTATGTTTATGTTAGGTCAACTTTCTATAACAACTCCCTTATTTCCATATATACTTAAAGAGACTGTTTCCCTGACTGAATCTGGATGGGTAAGTGTAAGTGAACACAAAACCGCGTTCACATAGTCCTAAAAGAACCCAAGTAATGTACAATAGTGTGCTATAAACATGTGGCTCACCTATGAAATGAACAACCAAATGAGAAGACTGTATTTCTCTGGTGATGCCTGCCTTTTGGATTCCAAGTCCACTAGAAGCAGATTAAATGTAATTACAGTACGCTTGTTGAGAGACTGCCACAAAAACAATATTTTACTACAGAGTAATCACAACAAGAGTCATTTATTTAGCACTCAGTATATAAGCATTACTGTATTGTGCCGTTTACTTGGGTTATCTTAAGAAACAAATGCCCAAGAGTTTAAGTAACCTGCCCAAGTTGTACAGCTAAAGTCTATCCTAAGTCTCCTCAATTTTGAAGCAATGCTCCCTCTAGGGAGACATATTTGCATATGCTTTATAGAAAATATTTTAAAATTTATCTCCAGTGTCCTTCCAGGTCTTTTTTGAGCCCTCCTATTCTTCCTTATGCCATGGATACCTACTGACCTCATACTAACCTCTACCACTCTGAACCCCTTGTAAATCATACACTGTTCTCTCTTTCTTTTCCATATGCTCCCAAGAGACTATCATATAGGAAAACTTTGATGAACAAAACTGCAATGTGTTCATCAAACTAGGGGTCCAGTGCATGAATTCGTGCACTTTGAAGGGAACTGTGGGCTGCGAGGCTGCGATGGGCACAGGGGCAGGTCTAGGCCCATCCTCAGTGCCGCTGCCTGGCCCCTCCCACCATGGCCTCCAGTCTCCTATCTGCCAGCAGCCCCGCTCCCACTGCCGCTGTTCCCACGCACTGACGCCGCTGGCCCTACTCGGTACCTGCTGACAGCATGGAGCAATTGGGGCTGGCACCAGCAGCAGGTGCGAGTGACAGCTCTGGCGCTGGCTGCAGGTGTGAGCTGGGGCTGCCGGCACCAGCAGCAGGTGCGAGCGCCAGGCAGGACCACGGCACGCAGGAGCAAAGAATTTTCAGTAACCACCAGAGGCTCACCCCAATGACAGCGACTGGCGCCCCACCTTGGTCTGGTGTCGCTGCTCACCTGCTCCACCATCCCGCCGCGGCCAATGCCTGTCATGTTCCGCTTGCGCCACCTGGTGGTCAGCGCATTTCATAGCAACTGGTTGTTTGGTTGTTCGGTTGTTCCACCATTCGGTCTATTTGCATATTAGGGTTTTATATATATAGATAATGGTTGGGAATTTTTACCTTGATGGTCTTAGAATTTAAAGTCATTTATTCATTTATTAAACAAATATTTATCATGTTCCTGATTGGCTTTATAAAAATGATTCAGTCCCAACACTAAAGCAATAATGAAAACTCCCGTCAGTCAGGTCTCTGATTGATAATATCTACATGGTATTTTCAATAAATAGAAAACACATTATAAAACCAGGCAGCCATTCGACTCTTGGACAGTTACTGCCAAAATGTCCTTCCTTATATTCCTCTGAATTCTGTCTCCATGTAACTTCTTTCTTCTTTGCCCTCTGCACTATAAAGAGTAATCCCAGTTCATTTTGTCAAAAATGCTTTAATTTCTCCTATTTCTGAAACTGCCACCACAATCACCATTTAGCATCTATGCCTCTTTGTTTACACCCCAGCCTTTATAGTCACTCTTATACATGGTACTCAGAACTGATCACACTATTTCAGCTAACATCTGAGTAATAGATATTCCAGAGCATATAGTTTAGTACTATCATCTCCCTCATTCTATATACTTTGTAATCTAAATTTCAATAGACTTTTAGAACGGCCACATTACATGTTAATCTCATAGTAAATGTAACAATCAATAAATAACAACTTCTTTTTCTCACTAAAAAAAAAAAAAAAAACTGTTGTAAATTCTGATCTCTCTCCCTGTTGCCTATGTATGCAATTAATTTTTTTGAACCCTAAGGTCTTCAAATCATACAGGCACAATAGAATGGAAGTTTGAAGATGAGAATCAAGCATTTTAAAACATGATTCTGGACCTTGGTCATAGAGAGGATTTTGTGAACTTGACCTCAAAGACAAGAGAAGTAAAAGCAGAAGAAAATGAATGGGACTATATCAAACTAAAAAGCTTCTTCACAGCAAAAGAAATCATCAACAAAACAAAAAAGCCACCAACTGAATGGGAGAAGATATTTGCAAACAATAGTTCCAAAAAGGTGGTTAATATCCAGAATAAATAAAGAACCCATACAACACAACAATAAAAAAAGAAGTAATCGAATTTTTTAAAAAATGGGCAGAGGACCTGAACAAACCCTTCTCCCAAAAATACAAACAAATGGCCAACAAAAATATGAAAAGATGCTCAATTTCATTAATGAGGGAAATGCAAATCCAAACCACAATGAGATACTACCTCATACATGTTAGAATGTCTATTATCAACAAAACAAGTAATAACAAGGGTTGGAGAGCTTGTGGAGAGAAAGGAAAACTCATTTACTGCTAGTGTGAACATAAACTGGTACAGCCACTATGGAAAACAGTATGAACGTTCCTCAAAAGACTAAAAATAGCCCTAGTTCAGTGGATAAAGCATAGATAGGCCTGCAGACTAAAGGGTCTTGGGTTCAATTCCGGTCAAGGGGTGCAAGAGACAGCCAATCAATGATTCTATCTCATCATTGATTTTTCTACCTCTCTTTCCCTCTTACTTCCTCTAGGAAATCAATAAAAATATATATATTAAAAAAAAAAAAAACTAAGAGTAGAGCTACCGTATAACCCAGTAATCCCTCTTCTGGCCAAAAGAAAAATTGACATTTATTTATAAAGACATATGTACCCTTACGTTCACTGTAGTATTATTTCATGGTGGGCAATACATGCCAACTGAAGTGTCCTTCAGTAGATGACTGGATAAAACAGATGTGGTGCAGATATACAATGAATACTACTCAGTCATAAGAAAAGATGAAATACTGCCATTGCAACGCCATAGATGGATCTTGGGAATATCATGTTAAGCAAAATTTGCCAAGGGGAGAGAGGGACATCTTCACAGTTCTCATTCCTGTCTTCTCTTCCCTTAAACCCCCATCACTAGCATGGAATTAATTTAGAAAGGGGAAATGGTAATGAATTTCCCTCTTTTGAATAACACTTAGCAAGCAAGAGCAAATAAACTAAAATGGGTATTTCAATGTTTGGCATAGCTGCTC
The DNA here is from genome assembly GCA_026230045.1 of Corynorhinus townsendii. Lineage (NCBI taxonomy): Eukaryota > Metazoa > Chordata > Mammalia > Chiroptera > Vespertilionidae > Corynorhinus > Corynorhinus townsendii. The sequence goes on from JAPDVU010000005.1 coordinate 113,451,791, forward strand.
TAAAGTTATATCAAAGCAGCTTCAGTTTTTAAGGGGATGACCTTAAATAACTAAGGGCTTAGCTTTGCATCATAACAGAACTATTTAGAGATGTGGGGTGGGGTGATGAAAGTAAAGGGTCTGAGCCAGAAACTATCCTTGACCTAAAAGATGAGCATCTATGCTTAAGAATCAGGCTGCCCTATGGGAAGATTTGCCTTTTATGAAGCTGATGACACACTGTTTCAATTTGTGTATGGGAGACCTTTTCTATTTACAGTGGTATGTGGTAAGTGCTTTTTCCTTAGCTCCTCAGATTCTGAATGCTTTTTAATTTCAAATATTTTTAAATGTCTAAAAATATATTTTAAAAATAAAGTGTTAAATGGCTAGGACACTTCAAAATAGTTTCCTTAGTTCTGAGTTCACAGTTAGGGATTTCTCGGAGGGGAGCTCTTAAAATCTCTAAAATTCTTTTGTTTCAGCAGAAGTTGCAGAGGAAACAGATTTGACTCATATGCTCTTCAATTGTCCCCTCAGCTCTAACCCACTTTCACAGAACAGCCAGAGAAGAGCTTAGACGAGGAGGCCAATGCGCCGACTCAGATGAATTCCAAAAGACCAACCCTGAGATTGGGCTTGGGCAGTAATTCTGATCCAGAGGCCATGAGGAGACTTGGGTAACGTCCATACAAGACTCCATTAAAGTGAACAGAAGCCTCCTCTTTGCTCATGTCTTTCATCACAGACCTGAAGGTTGTCTACCGAATAGAATGGACTTCCCTAAATATACTACATGGAAACTGATGTTCTCCCTCTTCCTCTCGCCCCTCATTAGAGGCTTAGAAGGTCAGGCTTCAAGCAGCATCCATGGGCATAAATGTCAAGATTACAAAGAATTCAGTAGTATAATGACAATATCAAAGAGTACCAGCAATACTTGGTTGGTTGTTTTTATATATGTGGTAATATAGACGGTGAGCAATTTGAGGCAAGGTCTTATATCTTAGTCACCTCTTTGTCTCTTGTACAGTGCCTGGCACAAAGCAAATGCTTAATAATTATTAAATCAATTCCTAAGCTAATACTTTGTTGTTGTTTTTATTTAATTCGGTCAGTATAAAACCATTACTTGAGCACCTATTATGTACCAGATACTGTACAAAGCTGTGAATAGACAGACATGAATCCCTCCTGATAAGTGAGTCTTCTTTTCACACCTTATAGTCTAGTTGAAATTGGTGAAGTAACTGACACTCCTGATTGTTAACATTATTATTGTAACACTGGGATGAATAACACTACTGCTGAGCCACTATTTCCTCACATACAACTTAATGGTTGAACAAAATTATCTATTCTATAAAATTATCTAAGTCATGAAATTATTGTAAAGGGTATGAAACATATAAAGAATTATATAAATTAAGTTTTAAGATTGTAAAATTATTTTTTAAATTTGAATACTGCCAAAAATAGATGTTCTCCAGTCTCAAAGCAATTTAGTCTCACAAATGGACACATGCACAGCATTATGTAAAACACATAAAGAATTTAGCAATTCTAGCATTGTTGTATTTTTAAACTACATCTCTATTGTTTAATATAACTCTTGGGAATGCAATATTTGATGTTAGGTATCTTCTGTAAGATCTAGCACTTTTCAAAAAAAATAGTATGCAGTAAATGAATTCATACAATGGAAACAACTTAAGAATAACCAAGGATTCGAACCTGAATGACATTTAGGAGATTCAAAAACCCCATGAAATTATATGCAAAACTGTGGGTCTGAAGGCCACTTTGTAGAATTCTTTGGTTTTATCTACTACCCAAAATAGTTTTCTTCACTCAGTGTGCAGCAATTGAATATCAACTACTTGCCAGGCATTGTTCCATGATTCAGACTTAGAATCTAAAATATTTTTATAAATAATGAATGTTAATTATATCAAATTTTTACAGAATCTGCTTTCTCAAATTCACACCATTAAAATTAATGCATAGTCTACTGAACATATTTACATTCTAAATCAGTGCTAGATACCATGCAGGCATTTAATGTATTTGGCTGGTTAAATATACTTTTATAAATATATTCTTATTTGGCTTCATGGAAAAGGCTTCAAGATGACAAAACTGATGGGTCTTGAGTGAATAATATATATATATGTATATGTATATGTATATGTATATGTATATGTATATGTATATGTATATGTGTATATACACACATACATATAATTTAAGAAATCTCTAGTGAATCATAATGCTCTCACTGTTTAAACCATGTCTCATTCACCAACTATCTTACACCACAGCTGGGTTTCTATTTATTCCTAACAAAAACAATAAAGCTATTGTCCTTTAAAAAGAATGATGACACATTAAAAAAATTCCTAAAATTGTTTTGTAATCAGTTTTCTCAGGGACTTTTCATTGACTGAAATAAACGACTTTCAAATGCTCCAGATTTTTCAAATCTCGAGAAAACCTTTAAAATTTAATGACAATTTTTTTCCCTTTGGAAATCTTATCATCGCTCTTCAATGCATTAAGCATCTCCTATCTATAGTCAATGTTCATCTGAAGAGCTATTTAAATTCTCTGAATAACATTTTTACCTTTGAGAATGGCTGCTATATTCTTGTCACAAACATATAGAAAAGAGCGTTTTCTCAGATATAGGCATAGAACACTGAAAGACTAAAATTCTCACCCACAGCGAATATTCATTTTATAATGTGACAATTTCTATGTAGCATAATCTAAAGTTACTGTGTCAAAAATGGTTACCTTATATGAATTAACTAATTCCTATATTGTCAAAACTGAACTGCAATTAGGGATAGTGGCCAGGAGATGGCAGAGTCTCATTTTCCTAAGATTTACTTCATTGGCCTTTGTGTGATTCACAACATTCACTTCAAAGAGAAATGCTTTATTACTGGCACTGTTATCACAAATAATAGATATGAATGAAAAATAAGACATTCAGAAAAAAATAAGGAATTTAAATTTCTCAAAAGTTTTACTTATTACTAATCATTTATATGTGAATAAAATATTTTAAAATACTTTGAATAACTTTTCTCTCTCCAGTGTACAAGGACCAGAAGGAAAGAAAAGTTTAAAACAATAATTATTTAGACGTACCTCAATTTTTCAATTCTTCCTTTGGTTAATTTTATATAATGCTGGATTGTTTTATACTTACAAATGTATTTTACAACTATTAACTCCACTTTTCAATAAAATAAAAACAAGTGCAGTTTTAAAATAGAAATTTAACAATGTATATTTTAGGGAGAAAGTGTGTTAGTTTAAAATAAAAGTATTTTTTGAAATGGCTTTATTCAAGGCACATATAATGTTTAATGTTTCTTTCACTTAATAAATGCTAAAGAAGTCTTTAAATCTCAAGTTTATTACATTGCTTTTAAAAAACAGCATCTTTAAGGCCTGGTAATCCACTCACCTACATAGTGAACACATTAATAGGTGAAGGTGTGGGGTTGCGTTGCATGCCTTTTAGAAATGCTTCAGAAAGGGGGAATAGACAGGTGTGTTACAGATTGTCCTGAGTCAGCCTGGAATACAGTCTGCTGCCAGTTATATTGTCTTTACTGGGATGGTGGGAAGAATCCCTAATCATCCCCGAAAAGGCATAATCCAAAGCTGGGTGAAAAGGCAATGCTGGTACCAGCCCAGGAGTTAGGTAGGGAGACATGAAACCAGGTAGCCCTCTTCCTGGAGAGGAATATGCCAGCCGTAATGGACTGATACCTAGTCTAGGACTTAAGCTGTAGAGACTTGCATCATGTCCATAAGAAGTAGAACTGGTTTGAAGAGGAGAGAAAGCTGATTTATTTCCTAGAGTTCCAAAACCAATTCCAGCTAAACTGAAGTTTGAAGCTCTCTGGAAAGCTGTATTTCCCAATTCTCCTGAGCTTGCTAGGTCCCTGCTGTCTGGTTGGTGTTCTTTCCCATTGAGGACCTGTTCGATAGCTTGCACCACATCCCCTCTGCAGAACTGTAGAATGCCTGCCAGCCGGCCGCGCCTGTAACTTGGGAAGATCTTGGTAAGGATATCAAGAGGATCTCTTGGTCTTGAAGACACGGAGCAAAGTCTGGATCTGGGAACAGTGAAGTTTCTGGCCCACTCACTTTCATTTCCTGATTCCAGATCAGAGGATGATAGAGACCTGGGACTCTCTTCCCCTCCTGATTGCTCCCCAGGGTGAGGAGACACAACGCTATCACCCTTGTCTGAGTTTCCTGAAACAGATGACCTAAGATTGTGTTTTCCAATGACACCAATAGGCTTAGGAGATGATCCCAGGGTAAGTTGAAGAGGTTTGGAGACCGGTTCTTTTTGTCCACTCTGGTATGAGTCACATTTACTCTCTTTCTGTTCTGGGGGACAAGAAAAATAAAGAGGAATCAAATAAGGAGAAACTTCCCAGAACATCATGCTGTCTACTCAAAAATAATGCTGGATAGAATAAATCATTCCCTCATAGTATATTAGTAATACTTATTCACTGTAAGAAATTTTAATGAATAAGAAATTTTAAAGTTCATTTGGAAATGCCAATGTTGGAATAGTGGGAAAATGCTATTTATTATGCCATTTTAAGATCACAAAACTTAAATATTATATAAATTCAGTAGTTATTTAGGAATCAGAAATGAGAGTCCATTGTTATCCCAAATTGTTAATTTAACACCCAATATCGCACACTGGCAATTTGAAGTTTTCCTAAACATCACTTAAGTTTTGTTGTTATTCAAGTGAGTTTCTTTTCACAATGACGTGATGCGCAAAAAGAACTGAGTTAAATAGTTATGTTTAGGTAAGAAATCAAAAGAAGAAGCCTGAGTATGAAAATGAATATTCTATTTAATCACTAATGCTACATTTCTACAATTGGTTTTTAATGCTCACATTAGCAAGTTCCAACTAAATTACCTGAATAATGTAAAAAAATAACAAGATTGTTTACTCCATTTCAAATCTAAACCAACAACGATGACTGCTGTATCAATCTCAAATCACACCAGTCACATACTTCATTTTAGTAGGAGGTGATACAGAGTTGGTATTTGTTATAATCCTCTGTGAAATACAGGCTTTCCTTTTCAACCCTAGGAAAATATTGAGGTTACAGTCAAATTGTTCCTAAAAGAAAATTAGAAACAGCACTATTTTAATCTGTATGGGTCTTCAAAGTGTGTGGTAAAAATAATATATTATGTATTTATTTCAAATCTCAATTCCCTTGTAATCTTAAGGGGAATTTTCCAAAAAATGTTTTTACAGAGCAATCTGATTTTTCTACCTCAACTGGTTAAGCATGAATATTAATAAAATAAGAGTATCTTTAGGAAAATAGTAATGCATATATTCACTAAGTAACTTTTAATTTGGATTACCCTATAGACATATTTTATCTCATTTCCATTTTCAAAGAGTAAATTGTCAAATGGGGTACTCAGAAAATTTCAGTCAAACTTTCTTATTCTACTTTCTTATGAATGCAATAAAACAAATATTGCCTAAAGCAATGATTTGCAACCACAATTTGCAAAACTCCTATGTTTTCTCAAGGAGAGGTCCTACATTCTAAAATAATATCTTCGATTTATTTTAAAATTGAAGTCAGTGTACAATTGAAAATTTTGATCATTAAAATGCTGTCATTACATAAAACATATAACAAAGGAAAGGATGTTTCTCCTTTAAAATTACAACAACTCTAGTATTGTCAACTTTAAATAAAACAATAAAATCTTTTGATGTAATTCTGCCAAGTGGAAAGAGATTGGCATTGGTATGCCATTCCATTTTATTTACAAGGATGATTCACTAAATATAGCCCCCTGAACATGTAAGGCATCAACATTTCATCTCTAAAGCAATTTATATGCATATATATATATATATATATATATATATATATATTGTTATTACATATATACTCATGGAGTATAATATAATGCAATAAAATATGGATTGCATGAAACCATCTAGAAAATAAGGTGTCTTTAAAATACTGTGATATCATTTATATCATCTCTCTGTTCTTTCAACTCCTATTGCTCTTTTTACTTCTTTACTTTTATCATTGTATAGTATGTCTTGTAGTTTTTGGATATGTATAGTTTTCCTCATTTTGAATATAAGGTCCTTTTGTGTAGGGAAATCTTTATTCACCTCTGAATCACTGTTAGTCTTTGTCTCATGAATGAGTAAATTAAGTACCTTCTCATTGTTCATGGATATTGTGTAAGAAGAGGCAGTTTAGAAAAACCATGAAACTAGTCTTCTAAAAAAGGGGGTCAAGTGAGCCAAAGAATAAAATAACATAATTGGCCCTATGGAACAGAACACTTTGGTACCCCTCCAAGAAAAATACATAAATCAGTATTAGCAGATGTTTGTCAGCCAAATCTCACTGTCAATTTAATTCATAGACTTTTAACTCTTACTTCTTTTTTATAGTAGTTTTGTTTAATAACTCTGCTCTCTTCAGCCCTCTTTGATTTTTCATAAGAAACATTTTAAGTCTATTTTGTCTGCTGAAGTAAACTAAAACATGGGCAAAAAATCGCATAGGTGAAAAAAATCATATATGCCTTATAAAAATAAATAGTTTTTTACCAAAAGCACATCCTGTGATATAAGATCTGCAGTTTTCATAATCTAGGGATGTTTTCTAATTAATAACTTACTGTATCGTTATCATACAATCTCATATAATACAACCTGTCTTCAATTTATAAAGAAATACTGGTAACATTTTCACTGCTAGCGGGCCCTATGGAGGACTATGAAATTCACTAAAATACGGTGGGATTTACATTAGCAGGAAAAGTTAATTTGGAATAACCCTAGTCAAATGTAGATATGTACGTTCAAATGTAGATATGTATGTATATGTATATCTATTATATGTGTATGTGTGTGTATATGTGTGTGTGTGTGTGTGTGTGTGTGTGTATGACCTAACACAGTGTATGAAAGTGATTTGTAGCTGATAAATAAGAAAAAAATAATTAAAACTCCTTGGATAAGAAATCCCTAATATTGGACTTTGCAATTCTTATCTGTGTTTTCACGAATGTGGAAAAGTTAATTTTTTTTCCATATAGGAAGAGCTGAAACGTCAAATATTAGAACATTTTACACTTTAGGAGTGAAAGAGGCTGGGATGAAAAGAGGCTTTGGTGGATTTCGTTCTCTTCCCCACTTCTAGCTGGCTCCAGAAATTTGCCCCAAAGGTCAGGAACTCTACTCTCAACTATCAGTGAGTTTCCCACACAAGATCAGAAGGTTAACTCTGGTTTTATAGCTAAAAATGGTACCGGATCAAGCTCAAAACGCAGCCCCTCTCACTAAGCTTTTCACTCAATGACTACGCATAGGAAGTCACAGAAACTGGGGCAAACTCCATTCCTAATGTAAATTGCTCATCTGATTACTCACCCTTCACTTTTTTCATTATCTTATCCTATCGCCTAAACTCTAAAGGAACTGAAAGCTTTTCCAAAGTGAATGTGATGGGTCTCAACCACCCTCATTCACGTCATATTACAGAGCGGTTTTCCAGAACTTAGTGCTTCTTTAAACAACTTTTAAAAATATATTTTTTTTATTGATTACAGAGAGGAAGGGAGGGGGGAGAGAGAGAGAGAGAGAGAGAGAGAGAAACATCAATGATGAGAGAATGACGAATCAGCTGCCGCTACACGCCCCACACTGAGGATGGAGCCCGAAACCTGGGCATGTGCCCTTGGACCAGGAATTGAATGGGACCTGGTTCATAGGTCGAGGCTCAACCATGGAGCCACTGGCTGAGCTTTTTAAACAACTTTTATTGCCCGCCTCGAGGGCAAGGCTGCACATTTCAAAAACTTTCTCTCCAGAACAATAATTTTCTTTTGCAAAGAGGAAAATAAAGACCAACTCACCTTGCTTTCCCTCCGTGTAATCTGGCTGGAAAACCTGGAAAGCAGGGGTTGCCAGCCCACCAGCCCGTCTCAAGGCATCCAGTCCCAGCGCAGTCACCTCCACAGGGACGCACGCCTCTAGGGGGTTCTCGGTTCCTCTGCTGCCTCCTGAAGTCCGACCCCCGGGCCCCGAGGGTGAGGGTCCCGAGTACAAGAGCCTCTGCAGCCCCCCGGCCTCACTCTCCTCCTGGGCCTGCTGCCTGCGCAGCGCCACCTGGGCGGCCATGACGCGCTGGCGCTCGGCGATCAGTGTGCACTTGGCACAAGCGCAGTCCCGCCAGCGGCAGAAGCGCTTGTGGCCCTTGAGCGCCGAGACCACGCCGTGATTGCGGCAGCGGGCGCACTTGGGAGTCCGCGGATAGCCGCAGCCCAGCGCGCCCACCCCCCTCTCCAGCCCGGGCACCGGCCGGGAGCCTCCGCTTCCCGCGGTGGAGGCGGCGGCCGCGGCTGCCCGCAGGAAAAGGCTGGGCGGCCGCAGGAAAGTTGGAGGAACCGGTATCCCCGGCGGCGGAGGGGCCGCGACCACCAGCCCCGGGGCCAGGCGGGGTCCGCCGCTGCCGCTGCCGCTGCTGCTGCCGCTGCAGTCTCGGCTCCCGCACGGTGACTGCTCCATTCCTGAGCAGTGTCGGCGCGGGGTCGCCCCAGGGAAGTGCGCTCGCTGCCCGCAGCTAACCCTGCGGGGGTACGGGGACCAGGGCAGCGGGCGGGGTCCCGCCGCCTCCCACCCGCACACGTACAAAGTTTGGTGCAACTGCCGCAGTGACTTGGGGACCACCGCTTCCAGGAGCTGGAGACCCTAAGAGGTGCAGGTGCCCAGTGAGCTGCTGCTGAGAGCCCGGGCGCAGCGCTAATGTCCCAACCGAAGGGAAGCTCGGAGAGGCTACCCCGCCCACCGGGCCTGGGGCCAAGCTCAGAGCCCAGAGCCCGGAGCCCAGGGCCAGGGGCGGGGAGTGGGACCTTCTGAGAGGAGGGGCAACATGAGACACAAGACACCCTCTAGATGGGATGCCCATGGCCTTTCCCCAAAGAAGCCCTTTTACACTTGCTTCCCCATGAATTCCTCAGTGTTTATATTTGTGAAATAATCTTCAAATCCTTTCCCAGGCCTCTTACTACCCTTCTTAAATTAACCAATAGTAGTAATTTCTCCTTTCCCCAAATCTAGAATACTGCAAAAATACATATGGAACCAAAAAAAGACCCCGAATAGCGCAGCCTTCTTGAAGCAAGTGTGAAGATTTGAATGTAGAATTCTTTCCTTTCCTTTTCCCAGATGAAGTCTTCAGGATGGGAGCATGGTCAATTTTCATGAGAAAGCACAGCTTGACAGGCTGCAAAGGTTACCCACTTGAAGCTGCTTTACTTTAAGTAGGTCTTAGGGCTAAGTCAAAACAATGGATAATGAAGGGGATTAATTCACATCCAGATTCTTCTGCATTTTATTTATTAACACGTGCAAATTTGGACTCTACGTATAATTAAATTTTGAAAAGCTACATCCCAAAGAAGTCTTTATGAATTTCTTATCTGGAACTATTTATTAACAATTGGGTTAAAGCTGTCTCAAAAATACTTCACATTTCAGTTGTAAAGTCTCAGGGAAGGTCCTTTAGACCATTCTTTAAACATGCTATCATAAAAATGTATTCTTGAAATATGCACTTAATGCCTTTAAATGTAAGAAAAGATCATATTACTTTAAAAGAGCATTTGAGATAGAAACTTCATGAGTGTTTGTTTTTCCTGGAAAGGACAGTCAGGGCTTTCTCATTCTTCAAGATAATAATCAACTGCCTAGATGGACAATTCTTATTCTAGCCCTAAGATGGAAAGTAATAATGACATTTTTTACCATTCCATCTTTGGCATCCAGTGTCCAGGGAAGACACTGCTAATCAAACTGGGCTTTCTCCTCCCAGCCACTCTACACCATCACTACCATCACCACCCTCCCATATCCACATGGTGATATCCTGTCATTGAGGTTTTCTACCCTTCCTAAGCATTGGAACCACCTCAGACACTTTTAAGTGATATAGGCACAGGTATTCTGATTCTTTCAGTCTAAGTATTTTTGGGGGTTTTGTTTTTTAGGGTTTTATTTTTAATGACTTTTTTTAAAAAATTATCTTTATTGATGAAAGTAGTATAGATATTCCTCTTTTTCCCCATTGACCCCCTCCACCCCTCACCCTCCCAGGCTCTCACCACACTATGTCTGTGTCCATGGATTATGCATATATGCATATAACTTCTTGGGTTAATCTTTTCCCAAACCCCATCCACCCCCACCTCTCTGAGATTGGTCAGTCTGTGCCATTTCTATATCTCTGGACCTATTTTGTTCATCAGTATATTTTGTCCATTAGATTCCACATATGAGTGAGATCACATGATACTTGTCTTTCTCTGACTGGCTTATTTCACTTAGCATAATAGTTTCCAGGTCTCTCCATGCTGTCTCAAAGGGTAAGAGATTCTTCTTTTTTACAGCTGCATAGTATTCCATTGTGTCAATGTACCACAGCTTTTTATCCACTCATCTACTGATGGGCACTTGGGCTGTTTATAAGTCTTAGCTATTGTAAATTGCACTGCTATAAATATAGGAGTGCATATATTCTTTCTCACTGGTGTTTCAGGATTCTTAGGATATATTCCTAGAAGTGGGATCACTGGGTCAAATGGCAGTTCCATTTTTAATTTTTTGAGGAATTTCCATACTGCTTTCATTAGTGGCTGCACCAGTCAGCACTTCCACCAGCAGTATACTAGAGTTTCTGCTACATCATCGCCAGCACTTGTTATGTGTTGATTTGTTTGATGGTGACCATTCCAGTAGGTGTGAGGCAATACTTCATTACCCTCTTAATTTGCATCTCTTTGATGATTAGTGGCTTTGAGTATTTTTTCATATGCCTCTTGACCATCTGTATGTCCACTTTGGAGAAGTGTTGATTAGGTCCTTTGACCATTTTTAATTATTGTATTGTTTGTCCTCCTTTTGTTAACTTATATGAGTTATTTATATATTTTGGACATAACCCCTCATCAGACATATCATTGACAAATATGCTTCCCCATATAGTGGGCTCCCTTTTCATTTTGTTGATGGTTTCTTTTGCTCTGCAGAAGTTTTTTATTTTGATGTAGTCCCATTTGTTTATTTTCTTCTTTGTTTCCCTTGCCTAGGAGATGTATCAACAAACATATTGCTATGAAAGATGTCTGAGATTTTGCTGCCTATGGTTTCTTCTAGGATTTTTATGATTTCAGGACTTACATTTAAGTCTTTTATTCATTTTCAGTTTATTCTTATGTATTATGTAAGTTGGTAGTCTAGTTTCATTTTTTTGCATGTACCTATCCAATTTTTTTTATATCTTTATTGATTTTAGAGAGGAAGGGAGAGGGAGAAAGCGATAGAAACATCCACGATGAGAGAGAATCACCGGTCGGCCGCCTCCTGCACACCCCCTTCAGGGGATTGAGCCCGCAACCTGGGCATGCGGCCTTGACTGGAATCGAACCCGGGACCCTTGGTCCACAAGCTGATGCTCTATCCACTGAGCCAAACCAGCTAGGGTCATTTGTTTGTTTATTGTTTGTTTGTTTAAAGAGAGAGTGGAAGGGAGAGGGAGAGGAGGAGGGATAAGGAGAAGGAAGGGGCGGGGAAGAGAGAGAGAGTGAAAGTTGTTCTCCAATTTTCTCAACACCATTTACTGAAGAGACTGTCTTTACTCCATTGTAAGTTGTTGCCTCCTTGGTCAAATATTAATTGAGTGTGATAGGTTGGGTCGATTTCTGAGTTCTCTGTTCTGCTCCATTGATCTGTTCTTGTGCCAGTACCAGGCTGCTTTGATTACAGTGTCTTTGTACTATAACTTGATTGCTGTTATTGTGATCCCTCCAACTTTGATCTTTCTCAATATTGCTGTGGTTATTCAGGGTCTAGTATTTATTCTAGATCTGTGAAATAGGGCAAGTGATACTGGTTTTCACTTTTGACTTTGATCCATACCTTACACAACTTACAAAGAAGTGAAAATAATTTAAGTGAATGTATTTAAATAAAATGTACCAATTTAAATGAAAAATGATAAAATGTGTGAAAGACTAAAATGAATAAACTTTGCTAACAAAAAAAATAAAGATCTAAATAAATGAAGAGATATATTGTGTTCAAGGTCTGAAGACTCAACATTGTTAAGAACACAATTATGCCTAAATTGATCTATAAATAACTTCAGTCTCGAAATTCCAGCAGACTTTTCAGAATAAACTGTCAAATCCATTCTAAAATTTGTGTGAAAATGCAAAGGAAGGACCTAAAATAGCCAAAACATCTTTGAAAAAGGGTAAAGTTGCAAAGCTAACAATATCTTATTTTGCAAGTAATTACAAAGTTACAGTAATAAAACCAGTGTAGTATTGGTGAAAAGATAGAAAAACCCACCAATGTGACAGAATAGAGAGTTTAAAAATAGACAACCAATTTTAAACAAAGGTGCAAAGTAAATTCAGTGGTAAAAGAATAGTTTTATTCCTAACAAATTTTTCTGGAACAATTTGTATGTAAAAAAAAAAAAAAATGTTGACTTTGATCCATACCTTACACAACTTACAAACACTAAACTCAAAATGGATCACAGACCTAAATGTAAGTCATAAAACCATATAACATATGATAAGAAGTTTGTGATCTTGGGTTATGCAAAGATTTCTTAGATACAACAATGAAAGTGTGATCCCCAAAAAGAACAAATTGATAAATTATAATTTATCAGAATTAAATACTTCTTTTCTTCAGGAAACACCGTTCACAGACTGAAACATTATACCATTAACTGAGAGGAAATAATTGTAATACATATATCTGATGAAGGCCCTATATACATAATAATTAATAAATTTTGAAACTCAAAAAAAAAGAACCCAATTTTTTAAATGAGCAAAAGATTTGAATGAGTGGGAGAGGGAGAGGAGGAGGGATAAGGAGAAGGCACAGTAAAGAAGCCCAAGATGCTGAACATCATTAGTCACTAAGGAAATGCAAGTTAAACCGTACCATGAACCACTACTACACATCTGTTAGAGTGGCACAAATTTAAACGATTGACCATACAAAACATCAGCAAGAATGTGGACCAGCTAGGACTCTCATGCACCCCTGCTGGAAATGTCAAACAGTCCAACCAGCTTGGAAGCCAGCTGAGTGTCTTAGAAAGCTAAACATGCTTGTTCCCAGTCACTGCAGAAATAAAGCAAACATCCATACAAAGCAGCAAACTGGAAAAACCCAGTAAAAATGAGCATGTACTCTATGATATCAATTAGTATATAAAATACTAAAAATCTATAGCAACAGAAAACACATCAGTGGTCCCTGGGAACAGGTTTTGGAAGCACCTCCACTACAGCCCGCTGCCAGCGCCGCATCGCTGACGCCCGCCATGTTCTGCGCCATCCTGTGGTGCTCAGCGCATGTCTAACTCCCAGTTGGTCCAACTCCCACCCGTAGGGACCATTTGCATATTAGCCTTTTATTATCTATACTAGAGGCCTGGTGCATGAAAATTCATGCAGTGGAGGAGGGGGTGCCTCAGCCCAGACCGCCCCCTTTCACAGTATGGGAGCCCTCAGGGGTGGGAGGCGATCAGGGGAAGGTGATGACCCCATCATTCCTCTGCTGCTTCCACTGCCAGCAGCGCAAGCCTTGGCCAGTCCTGGTTACCTAAGCCTCGGGCGGCCCTGGGCGGCTGGGCAGCCACCATCTGAGGCTTGCCTGCATCCCGGGCCAGCCCTGGGCGGCTGCATCCGAGGCTTGCCTATGCCCTGGGCTGGCCCTGGGCAGCTGGGCAGCCACCATCTGAGGCTTGCCTGCGCCTTGGGCCAGCCCTGGGGGGCTGAGGGGACTGAGGGACTCTGGAGGCAGGTGCGTGGAGTGGCTGGACCCGCCTGGGGGTGGGCCCAAACCGTGCTGTGCGCCTGCCACCCCAGTAGGGCTGAGGGGACTGGGCGCTGCCATCTTGTGGCTGTGGGCGTCGCCATCTTAGTGAGGGTGTTGTGGTCAATTAGCATATTCCCTCTATTAGATAGGATACTAGAGGCCCAATGCACGAAAATTTGTGCAGGAGTAGGCCTTCCTTCTCCCAGCTGCCAGCACCAGCTTCCCTCCGGCACCTGGGATCTGGGCTTCCCTCCTCCGGCTGCTGGCAGGCAACCAGGACCTTGGCTGTCTTCCTCCAGGCCACCCACAGGCACCCAGGACCTGGGCTGGCTTTCCCCCAGCCCTGGCTTCATCAGGAAGTACATCCAGAATGACTTCCAGAAGATGTCTGGTCTAATTAGCATATTACCCTTTTATTATTATAGATATAAAACCCTAATATGCAAATAGACCAAATGGCAGAACAACCAAACAACTGGTCACTATGACATGCACTCTCCACCAGGGGGCGCACAGAACATGGCGGGCATCAGCAGCAGGTGGCAGAGTACAGAACATGATGGGTGTTGGCTACGGCGGGGGTGTCAGACCAAAGCAGGGTGCCAGTCTCTGTCATCTGGGCGAGCCTCTGGAGGTTATTGAAAATTCTTTGCTTTCACGTACCACAGTCCTGCCCAGCACTCACACCTACTGCTGGCACCAGCCCAGCTTGCACCTGATCACTCAGCACCATCAGCAGGTGTGAGCAGCAGCTGCTGGCCCCATCACCCCTCAGGGCTTCTCCACCTCCCCCTGCTCCTGAGGGGCGAATGGGGCTGGCAGCCGTCTCTCACACCCGCTGCCAGCGACAGCCCCACTGACACTCGCAGCCAGTGCCAGAGCCACCGCTCAGACCCACTGCCAGTGCCCTGTGCTGGTCCCGATCACTCAGCACTGTCAGCAGGTGTGAGCAGCTGCTGGCCCCGATTGCTCCTGAGGGCTTCTCCACCTCCCCCTGCTCCTGAGGGGCAATCAGGGCAGCAGCCACTGCTCACACCTGCTGCTGGTACTGGCCCCAATCACTCTGTGCCCTGCGAGGGGAGCCGGCAACATCAGTGCATGGGAGCGGTGGCAGCTGGAGCGGGGCTGCTGGCAGACAGGGGACCAGGGGCTGTGGCAGGAGGGTGTGGGAGGTGCTGGGTAGGGGCGTGGAGGATGGGCCGAGACCTGCCCCTGTGCCCATTGTAGCCTCACAGCCCAGAGTTCCTTTCAAGGTGCATGGATTCCTGCACTGGGCCCTAGTATAGGATAAAGCTGCTATGAAAATAAAACCCCTTGTTATCTCTAGAAGAAGAAAGACATAGAATAACATAGATCCTAATCTTAGCACCCAAAGCTGGGGCACTGATTCTGAACACATTTATTTCTTCTCAAATGCACTAAAAATCTCAAATCTTTTCTCATGTCTAGCTTCTTCTCAAATTATATATATATATTTTTCCTCTGTTTATGCCATCCAACAGCAAGAGAGCACTGTGACTGTTCTTAGAAGTCACTGAGAAAATGTGAATAGCTGCAATTTAGCAGTGGCAACTGTTTCATCAAATGAAAAAGTGACGAGAAAGAACATGTTTTTAAACTGTGTGCAAGTATCACAAATAATGTCGTTTAAAATTCATTCCAACTAAAGTTAAAAAAAAAAGACTGGCCTGATAAATGGGAAATGGGAAATGTAGAAGTATATCAGAAGGAAAGAAATGAAAGCTAATAAAAAGAATTTCTCTCAAGCTCAAAAACATCTCTGGACCTCCTTTTTGTTACTTATGTCTACTTTAATCCCTCATCCACCCTAAACTCTTAGAGTCAACTGCCATGTTTTTGTTGATTCACTGTACCAACCACTCAGCACAGAGAAGGAAAAGTACAAATCAGCAATCATAAATACAGGCCTGGCTCTTGTCGTAACTAAGATCTTGGGTAAAACATTTATCCCTCAGCTTCACTTCTCCCATAGGCAACTGAAAACATTAAGACATCTCCAAGGATAAGTCCAAGATTGTGGACCATTTCTTTTGCCAAACCTAGTCTGAAGCTATTTTCAAGAATGTTCTCAGTCTCTAAAGAACTCCATTCATACCCCCACTAAGACTCAGTCAACGCACCTTTCCTGCTGCAAGAGTAGCCTTGCTAACTGGCTGGTAAAGTGAAAGTGTTTGTACTTACTTGGCCAGAGTACTTCGGCAAGAGGACTGGGGAGCTGGAAGGACAGGCTCTAGATTGCCTATTTGTTCATGTATAAACATATACAATTCAATTCATAGCTTCAGAATACATGTGAGCACACCTTGTATACGCCTACTCCAAGACTTCCCAGAGCCATACTATGTTTGCTAATATGTTTTGATAGTTTTGAGAAGAAAGTTTGAACCGTTTCTCTGGGGTTCTTCAAAAGGCATTGATCACTATCATGATTGAGAGGCTACAGTCTGCAGAGTAACATGAATTTCACCCCTTGAACTGCATCTCATCAAATGGCCAGGCACCCCAAGTCTGGGAAGAGAGAGGCTTCTTCAGAACATAGTCTTTCCTGGAGTATTGTTGGGGAACGAGGACATGTTTGGTGATATATATTATCAGCCAAGATGTGTCCCTCCACCAAAACCAATATTCCTGAGAATACTCTGCTGCTAGGGAGAGATAATTCATTACGCCAGATGTGTAACTAACCACAGCATGTGCATCTTGGGAAATAGGACTTCCTTACAAGACACCATCTCTGATCCCTTGCTCTGGGGTGGCAACAAGCCAGTTGGAGAACGTACACATTGTTCCCCCACAACCAAGGGGACACAGATTGCAACAGAGAGCAGCACATGTTCTTTTGTGGCTTTTTGAGCTCTTTTCATACCAGTGGAGGGTGCTAACCTAGAATCATAAGAAACAAACAAAGACAGGGAACAGAGAAGTACCTATTTTTCCAATAACCATTTCTACATGCCCTGCACATAGTAAACATTCAACACATCTTTGAAAATAAGTAAAGAATAGATGCCACAGGACTTACTTGTAAGTTGGCTGAATTATGCACTAATATCACATTACTTTTCCTTTGTATTCTGAAATTTTTGAGAAGTAATTTCCAGTTCACTTAAAATTAATCCTTTCCTGTTTTACCTCCCTAATGTTTACATAAGCTGGAGTGTGATTTCTTTTTAAGTCTGGTTTACTGTTTCCTTTCTTTACTTTTAATATTAAATAAGGTATTTTATGACCATTTGTTCTTAAAGAAAAAGTCTTGTGAAATTCTACTAGTAGTTATAGTTTTCATGCCAATGTAACTGTATTCAAGTATTTTTCAAAATGTTTAGATCTAAGCACACACAGTTGCTTATGAGCGTGATGGATTAATGTGTTAGTATATTTGCTTCTAATCTTTTTTCTGCACGTAAAAAGTTATATGTATAATACTTTTAACTTAATATTGTGATACATTTCCAATTTTTTGCTTTTTTCAAACATAAGCTCTAATAGCTATATACTGTTTCATTATTTTATGTTTCATTATTTAGCCATACAATAATTACTTAATTCTTCTAGTTTTCAGGACATTTATGTTTCATTTTCTCCCTGTTTTAAATAAAAAATAAATAAATATGTGAGCTTAAAGTGGTTTCTATATTTCAATTTCTTTAGAATAAACCATAAGTAAAAGTACTTAATTAAAAGTTGCTGATATTTTTAAATTTTTTTACTTATGTTAACAACTCTCCTTCCTGAAAAGATCATATGACTTTGAAGTCTACTAGTAATATACAATTTATTTCATTATCATCTCATGTTTTCTTTCTTTTTCTTTTAAATGGCAGTGCCTTTCATATTAGGAAATTGATGCTGCTTCCTCCTGAAATAACAGTGATAATCCAGAATTCCATTAGGAAAAGAATTCCCCAAGGTTTCAGTTCATAGAAAGATAATCACTATTTTGCAAATCCCTGATTGAATATGATTGGGGAGAACTGAAGCAAAACTGACAAAAGCTCTAATCACTGTAACATACTCTGATGGTTCTTCGAGTAAATTACACAGCCTTTTGTGAACTTGCTGATTTAAACAATTCCTTATAAAGGAGTGCTGTTGACTTAAAGACTATAACAAGAAACCTTGCTGCCAATGTGGTTAATTCCGTAAGCACATGTTCAAAAGCTATACTCTATTTCATTTACTCTAATGGATCTAAGTCTGCCGTGTAATAGGGCTCAGAACTTCTGAAACTCCTGTTTGGTTTTTTAACTCCTGGGATATTTAAAGTAATTTATGCTTAGGGATTGAGATAAGCTTCGTAATTTGTCATATACTGAATGGAACCCACCGTCATAAATTAACATTTATGTTAAACATTTCCTCATAATTCAGTCCTCACACAGACAACAACAGTTTCACTCAGGGCGTATGTGAAAGCCCTTTATGTGGCTGTTAGAAATCTTAGCAGAATGAATATCACATATTAAACACTGAAGCATTTTAGTAATAAGTTTAATGTAAAAATGCATCCTGGGTAAGTTCCATTATCAATAGATTTCCCTAACAAAATGTTATCATTTTAAAGGATCCTCTACATATGGACATCTCTCTCATTATTGCAGCTACATTTTAAGAGCTGGTTATTGTACATCATGCACCATGCTTGAGCTTTATTTATATAATCCTAATAATCACCTTATGGAGGCAAATTATATTATCCTAATTTTTTAAAAATGAAAATGAAAAATGTCTCAAAGAGAAGAAGCCCTCAAGGTAGACTAATATTCCAATTCCTACACTCCTGCTTCTCCCCAGTAGCCAGGCTGGCTTCCACTGCAGAGCAGGCTCAGAGGACCCTGGCATGCAGTTGTCCACGAGATAGCTACCCAAAAAGATGCTTATTGGCTGACTCATTAGCTACCTTAAAAATGCATCTGTTCTTTCAGTTAACAACAATGCCATTTTAAAAAAAAGGTATGAAGGAAAATAATAAAGAGAAATTAAAAATCCCATATTTTGCACATCCTCTTTTAATTTAGTGAAGTTAAGTTGTGGTTTTTTGCTGTTTTCCCTTTCTTACCATTTCCTATCATGTAACAGTAAGACAGAAATGAAGGCAAAATTTTTGTTTTAGATTTTTTACTACTAGAAACTTGAAACATGTCTTCTTTTTACTCTCAAGCATACCCAAGTCAGAGCTGATACTAAATTTTACTCCTTTCAAAGCCTGAAATTTAATGCAAAGGTAGCTTTTTCCTCTCAAGGTAATTGTTGTGAGACCCTGCCATTTGGCATTAGAAACATACTTAAAGGCTTTCACAAAGTAAAAATTTACAAAAGAGAAGTTTTACATACCCATTTGGAAAGCAAAAGAGTTAACTTTAAAAAAAATGATACAGTTTAATGTGTTAGTTCCTACAGTTTCATTGATTGAACACAAACAAGATATGAAAATCAATTCGTCAAATATCCTCAAAACCCTATGTGTTCATGAAGAATTGCCACAACACCTAGAAAACAATTTTCTGTTCATTATTGTTATAAAAATGATGAAGTTGACATTGAAAGGTATTATACATCCCTATTTTTTTTTTCTGTCCTGGGCTGTGCCAGGGTCTGTCTTCTGGAGCTTTCATTAGAAGTGTCCCAATTAAAAAGCTGTGTGAGTGAAAAAGAAAAAATGTGGCTTCCACTCACAAGGATTTTAAATAAGAAGTAAATTCGACAACTCAGTTCTTCCCTGGCTCCTAGCCATTCACATCTTTTGGTTTTGAAATCCATTTCAGTGTGAGCATAAGGTGGTTGTTATGAGGTGTTGTCAGGCCTCTCACAGTGTTATTGTGCATGGTGGAAGGTGGTAGTTTTTGATCAATGTCTTCAAAGTCAAAGCTTGGAACATAATAGCTGCACATCAAAACCCAGGACCATAATGCAGTTAGCATTGACTCTTTCAGGTGGCCCCAGGGAATTACTTCATGCTCATGTTGAGCTTTCCTATAATTAGTCAGTTATAATGCTATAGTAAGAGTAATGTGCAGACTTATAGCTTGAGATTCATTATCAAAAGAGGTTCAGCAAAATCGTTACCAGAAAATAAATAATAAAGAAGCCTACCTATTTATTGATGTTCTTGTCCCTTTTTGATTCTGAATCCCTGATTTATTGCATTTCTGTTCTAAAGACATCTCTTATTGACCCAATATCTTTACAAGAATGCCTATGTTTTTAGGCATTTTTAGGCCATTGATGCAATTATTTCATGAAATCTTGCCTAGTAGATTAAGTTACTAATAATAAAGCTTTTCTGTTGCACCTTCTTCTATAGTCACATTACTTTTTCAAAAAGTCTTCACATTCACAATTACTTTAAAATGATGGAGGGTTTTATTGTTACTTTTTTTCCTTCTAGAAGTTATTAACATTTAAGAAGAAAAGGCCATTTTGTTCATATATCCAAATAAGAGCATATATTATATAAGCATATATATATATGCTTTATTAAAGAAACTATAGAATCCCAAGTGGAAAACACACAATAAAAAGTCAAATAAATCCATAGTTAAGAGGTAAATGCACCATATGTTTCTCTAATACTGAGGCACAATGGGGTGCATCGAGAAACTCATTAAGTCAATGGAAATAGCAGCTGGGCCCTATCAAGATGTCTATTCATTTCACTTCTGAAATAGAAAAACAGAAAAATAGTGGACACATTCTGTTTCTTCTGAGGTTTGAATTGATCATATTAGCATGGGGTTGGTACAATGCAACATGCTAATATATCTTCCCTCTCAGCATCTAATTTGATCAACTTTTAATTGTTTTTCTTTATTTTTCCCTGTAAAAATGATGTCCATCTCCCTGTACTCTGAATGTCTCTCATAAAAAATTAAAGCTTTGCCAAAGCACCTAAATAGCCAAGTAGAGTCATGCAACAGACCAATTGAGCCAGATAAATGACTTTAGCAGTAAATGAAGTCATAATACGTCTGTTTTGATTTTATGGACTTCAGAATGAAATATATATCATTATATAAATTGCTCCCACTAAAATTTTGTGTAATTTTGATAAAGGCCTCAGTTCTCAAGGCATTAGATTTCTCCTCCATAAATGTAGTTTTCAATACTTTTTTGTCAGTTTAAGAATCTGAAGAAATTTATGAGTATCTGAAGACATGCACATATCAAAAAAATTACATAGAATTTCCAGCCCCTTTTAGTTTGAGAGCAAGAACAGACTCCAAAAAGTCCCTTCCTAGTTTAAAATTCCATGGTTCTATACTAATTTCAATACAAGTCTTCCTGATTCATGAAGTACATCTCCAACACTGCAACCAAGTGTCTAAATTCTATAAAAATCTACTGTGGAAGGAATTCAATTCAGAATTATGAAATCTTAAGAGTTCAAAATGACCTTAGCATTATATTGCTAGAATCAAAGTTATAGTATCTATATTCATCTTTTAACAAAACAATACTCTGAAGCAGAATGAGAAATTAAGCCTGAAAAAGGAACACCTCTAGCCATTTGGTTTAATAATATTTCATATTATTGAATTATTTTTCTTCTTATATCATCTTCAAAATTCTCACTTAGTTGAGAAATGTTTAACAACTAAAGGGACAAAGCACATATATTTTCCCTACTTGGTAATCACCACACTGCAAATTTTAAACTCCTTAGGGATCATTGAAATTTTCATGCATCAATGATGAATTCAGAAGCACAAGGCTTAAATTCTAAAGGAAAAATTCACATTATCATCAAATGGCTCTGATCATTTGAACTCCTAAAACAGGTGAAGTGAGGTCCCAAGTCTTTCAAAATTCCAAGCGTCTCAGGGGTTCCCTCTGAATGGTTTTTGTATCTATAGAATGTTTTAAAAATCATTTGAGTGACATGAACTTTAAAACATTACTTACCCCAAAATTATGTAATCTAGTTTATTTTAAAATATATGTCCAATTCATTTTAGCTGATGAAAGTGTCTACCTGTTCCAATGTTTGCTCTCCTCCTCAGTGAATGGAGAGTTTGTCAGGCTCAACACACTGTTCAGATAAACAGGCATGCCTTTGTATCGTTAGTTGCTGAGACTGTCAGATTCTCAACTGAGCTACCAACATTTGAAATTTGATTTATTTGTGGAAAACAAAAGGAGAGATTCTGATAGAAAAAAAAGCAGGTATCCCTTCTGTTTGCTTTCTCTTTAGTCTCTTACTCACTCTTGACTGATCCCTTGTCATAAGCCACCAACATGCTCTAGTATCTGTTATCTTTCAAAGTTTTCCTTCAGCCCTGATATACCATTCCTTCTTATCTCTCTACTTCTCAGACAAATCCCAACAAGAGTTGTGTACTCTGTCTCCACATCTAATAGTCACATCGAACATGTTTCTATTCCCTCTGTCTACCTACAATACTTACTAAGGTCACCAATGATTCCATGTATCAGGAGAAAAAAGAATCAAATCATACTAATGCTGAAAAGGCACACTTGCTAGTTCAGAGCTTAGGTACTAGAAAGGTGTTCCTACTTCATGTCTCTTGTTTCTTGGCCATCTGATCCCAAATATATATTTTTTAAAAAACCTTCCTCAAATGAAGTTTCCAAATAAAACTCCTCAGAATGCATGGAGGTTTCAGCAAAATGGGATGAAAAGCAGAATAATGCTGTGTACTTGCTTTATAACAATTAAATTCAATTCACATAAAATTCCATAGGAATAATAATAATAATAATACCAAAATAAAACTAATATCAGCAGTCTCTTCAACTATTGTTACTGGGTAAATATACTTAGAGTAATTTCAGTTTAGCCTCTAATTTTACAATTTCTTAGTTTTAAAATGATTTACATTTGGTCTGGGGAAGTTCAAATGAAAACTGACTGCCTAAATATTAACTTACATTTATATATCTTCCTCATAATACCAAATATATCTGTCAAAAAATTTTAGTAGTTATTAATGTAATAATTTATTTTATTTGAAAACTGATACATAATTTCTGAAAAGCTGAAGATTACATTCTCTTGCTCACTGTTCTAAACTCTTATTAACCTCAGAGTAAAACTATCTTTAGTCTACAGTCTCAGAGCACTCAAAATAGATAAAACAAAAAGTAATATCAGTAAACACAAAAATAGAGTAATTTATTCTTCAGTAATTAAAGGTAAGAAATAGAAGCAGAGTAACTCAATTAATTAAAGGTTAGTTTGTATAAAATAAGATGGTTGTTTCTCAAGGTGCTTAGACCATTAATATAATTTTAGAAAAATAACATTTATCAACTTGTTTTTAGTAGTCATTATAATTCCACATTCCAATAACCATGACAAAATGTAGGAATTTTATGATAAACAATCCTTTTTTTTTCAGCATATGTAAGCTTTTCAGGATAATCCCTTTACCTCTGAAAGGTCAAAGACAACCATGACTGTTTTAGCAAATGAAGAAGAAGAAATACTCAGATGAGAAGCATGGTTATTTACTGCAAATAAAGCCAGAAAGACCAAGTTCAAACCTGATTCTATCAAACACCAATAGCATAACCTAGTTGCAAACAATAGTATAAATTCCTTCAGCCTATGCCCTTCCCATGTAAAAATGAGGAATGTGCATAGATATTAAATGAGATAATATGTGTCAAATTACCTAGAGAAGTCCCTGGCACATATAGGCATTCAGAAAATATGGGTTGGCTTAATTATGTAAACAGTGCCAGACATGCTATCCTCTCTCCAAAACTTTTCAAAACACTGGGAATTCTTTGCCATATTCCCTGAGGCTAAAAGTCTGGTAAAATTGGAAATAGCAGCATCAGAGAAAAGTATTAAGTGTGAGTAATGTACATTTAATTGTGTGTACTTTCAGAGATTTTTAGTTTCCATTCTGGCATGTAAGGAGGCTGGAAGTCATCATGCTGTCCCAACAAATACAAAGCTGAACAAACTGAAAACTCAACAACTCTTTTTAGATATGTTAGAGAAGTAAGATCATAGGACAAACTGCTACCCCCAAAATTAGAGAAAGACAGGTGGGTACAGAGAACCACAAATCCTTGGATGGCTCAGAACCCCAGGAGCAGAAACTTCCCTGGGAATCAGTACAGGATAGAAAAACCTGAAATATAATTGATGAATTCCTGGAGGCTCAACAGGGGCAAGTCTGAGAGTTAAAAACCAGAAGAGCCCAACACTTTTGTGAGTTTTAGCAGCAAGGGCTCTACCAGTGAATATCAGAAAATATCACAGTTAATATCAGAGAACAATCCCCTGCTTCCAGCAAGGGGAAGAGAGAAGCAACATTTTGAAACACATCAAAACATTCTTTCTTAACAAAGCCTGCCCTTAAGAGAAACTTATCAGAACTTAAGTTATTGGGGCAATATCAGAGCTTAACCAATTTGGGGAAAGGAAAATATGTAACTCCAGCCCACACCGGCCATCCTGTCCCCCTAAAGGGGAAGGGGTGTTAAGAGAAGCACTTGTAAAGTTCACAACCCAGGTTACAGTCTGACTAAAAGACTGAGACCTAATCATAGGACTATAAAAGGTTTCCCCTTCTTCCACACCTTACCACCAAATTACTAAAGACCTATTTACCATGGTTCCTTTCATCTACCTCATGTCTGGTTTTCAACAAAAAAATCACAAGGCATATTAAAAGGCAAAACACACCGAGAAAACAAAGAGCAAGCATCAGAACAAGATGAAGATGTGGCAGGGATGTGGAATAGTCAGACCAGGAATCTAAAACAATTATGATTAATGTGCTAAGAATTCTAGTGGGAAAAGTAGACAGTGTGCAAGAACAGATGGGACACATAACCAGGGAGAGTAATCAGAGAGATGGAAATTCTAAGAAATAATTTTTTAAAAACAACAAATGCTAGAGGTCAAAGCTACTGTAACAGAAATGAAGAATGCCTATAGCGGGCTCCTTAGTAGGCTGGACATAACCAAAGAAAGAATCTCTGAGCTTGAGGATATGCCAGTATGAACAGCAAAGCAAAGAAGGGGGGGAAAGGCTGATAAGCAGGAACAGAACATCCAAGAATTGTAGGATAACTACAAAAGATGTTAACATATGTGTAATGAAATTATCAGGAGAAAAGAAAAGAGAATGGAACAGAAGAAACATTTGAAGCCACAATGACTAAGAATTTCCCAAAGCACAGAGCCCAGAGGTTTAGAAAACACCAAGCAGAACAAGTGCAGAAAAAGAAAAACCAAAAAAAGAAAACAATAAAAACTACACCTACGTATTATATGTACACTGTAAAAAGTCAAAGGTTGAGAACAAAATCTTGAAAAAAGCCTAAGGAAAAAGATAGCTTATACATATAGAGAAACAATAATTATATCAAATTTTCAGAAGCCATTCAAGCAAGAAGATAATCAAGTATTAAAAGTAATAAGATTTTTTTTAAATCCAACCTAGAATTCTATATCCTGAAAAATTACCCATCAAAAGGGGAAGAGAAATAGACTTTCCAAACAAATATTGAGGGAATTTGTTACCAACAGGTTGGCCTTTAAATAAGTAATAAAAGCTTTTCAAAAAGAAAAGGGAAAATGATAAATCAGAAAGTCAAATTTACATAAAGTAAAAAAAGCATTAGAAAATGAATAAGTTAAAATAAAAAAACTTTTATTTTTACTTAATTGATCTAACAGGTAATATTTTGTTCAAAATAATAGCAGCAATGTATTTGTTCATTATAACTATGTACAAGTGAAATGAATGACACCAATGATACAAAAAATGAGAGCTAGGAATTAGGAATACATATTTTGTTATGAAGTATTTGCACTACCTGCTATTTAAAAATGGCTTGAATTAACTGTAAATGCATATTGCAAACTACATGGCTATCAGTAAAAAAGGTATTTTTAAAGTATAATGAATATGCTAAAGGGAGAAAATGAAATTATAAAATGCTTGATTAAAGCCACAAAGGGCAGAAATTCATGCAAGACAAAAATAGGAACTAAGAACAAGAATAAGTAGAAAATAGTAACAGTTGTGGTATATATTAATCCAACTATATCAATACTTAGTTTAAATGCCAATGGTCTAAATACACCAATAAAAAGATAGAAATTGTCAGAGTGGATCCAAAAGTGAGACCCAACTACATGTTCTCTACCAGAAACCCACTTTAAATACAAAGACACATACAGACTAAAATTAAAGAGATGGGGAAACATGTGCCATGCTAACACTAATCAAAAGAAAGCTAAAGTAGCTATAATAATAAGTACTTTTATGATGAGTGTTCCTTCAATGCCAATACAATTGTTTTATTTTTTATTGGAGAGAGAGAGAGAGAAACCTCTATTTGTTGTTCCAGGGGAACGCATAACCTTGGCCTATCTAACCAGCTAAGCGACCCAGACAGGACCCAGTACAATTGTTTTCAATACTTTAAAAGACTACTCAAACCTCTGGTCCCTCATTGATGGAGTCACAGGACAAGATGTACTCCATCTCTTGACATAAAGCAGACAAAAATACATGAAACAAAGGTTTTCACTAACTGTACAATAGGAAGAACATCCAGAAGGTACTAAAATGATTAGGACATGAATGTTTATTAGTATTACGGTTAAAGAAAAACTATTTGTAAAAGGAGGACATTGTCAAGTGACAAAATTTGAAGTCAAGCAAATTAACTAAAATGTACTCATTGATTTTAGCACATAAATAAGTAAATAAATAAATGACATTCTTGAAAAATCAGGGATAAATTAGGCAAAACCCTATACCTATCTTTTACTTCTAGTTTCAACTCTGATCATAAATGCTACTATATCAGTAGGAGAACGGAAGGGAAAAAGAGAGAAATAATCATCACTAAGATGGGGATACCCAGTTTAGGACCTCAGCAATGTGGTAACATTACATCCTTTTGAATGCACAGTTTCCATCAGAAATTCAGAAGCAGCTAAATTCTGATTCTGCAGTCACATAATTTCATAATGTTACATTGAAAAAAACTGTTCTTACTTATGGACTATTTCCCCACAATTTGGAGAACCTATGAGCTCTTTCAAGGATCTTCTCTATTTCATTTTTAGATTATTCGAATTATATGCTTTGATACCTAGTATGTGCTCAGTGAATGTTTGTTGTGTAAATGAATAATTATGTGAATGGAAGAATGAATTAAGTAGATATCATTTATATTAAAAATATTTACTACAATGTTAAACTATGCTTTATCACTGGGACTCGGTAGATATGTTAATTTACTCATATGTAATTATGTTTTAAAACATTCTTACAAATCAGCAGTTTGATTTCATAAAAATACTCTAGTATTTTATTTTTAAAAAAGCGTACCAGTGTTTGTTTATAAAAAACACTGATGTCTCCTGTAATATACCAAACAAAAGATAATAGCTTCTTTTTTCTTTAATAGAGCAATGTGACACTTCATTGCCTTTGTATTTCATTATATATGACTCTGGTTTTGCTATGCCAGTCACTATCACAGATTCCAGAGCACACGTCTCCTAGAACAAAGTAGAAGGTTGGAATGACCTGGCAAATTTATTGAAGCTACAAATACAATGGCTAAAATTCACCTTACGGAAACAATGTTAGATCTTCTTACAATTAAACCATACAAAATTGAAATCCATAATATAGTATTCACTCTGGGAGATGAGAATGCCTGTACAGATAAGCAGAAAGGCACAGATCATGAATGACTTCTTGCTTTGAATGTCTTATTGCTAGCCAGTATTATTACTGTAGTATTAATACTTTACACATTAAATAGTGTGATATTTAGTAATGCCATTATTAATATTAAAGATCAATGTAACTATACTATGTTCCTTAGCTACTCATAAAGTCTGAAGTTTCAGAGTTCCTTCTTGGTCAATATCATAAGTCCATTGAGTCTGATTCCTAACTCCATCATTTGCAATAAAACTTCTGTCAAGCTGCCTAATATAATTATCATTTTCATCATTAAAACAGGGATGAAATAGTTACTTTCTTCATTGGGTGTTTGGGAATATTAAGCAAGACAATGAATGTAAAACACCTTGAATGTAATATATGTCCACTATTACTATCAATACCAAAAAAATTGCAAGTTTTTACACTTGCTGACTGAATTCTTAAAGAGTTATTTCCTTCTAAATCATAGCACAGTTATTACTTCTTTTGATTTTTCTAGAGTAATGAACTGCCATGTAATTTTCCTTGCAAGAATTTTGTGAGTCAGCTTTTATTGCACCAGCCCTCAAACGATTTTATGCTTAATGTGACAGATTTCTTCATAAATTCCCACAAAATCTCTAGAGGCCTTATCAGCCAGCTAGCTATCATTTTATTCTATTTGCTCTTAGATAACTCATCTCCATCAGTTTCTCCCAAAACTGATCATAATTCAATTTAGAAAATTTTGAAACTAAAAAGGAACCAAACAGAGAGTCGGAAAAAAAATGCTAGATAGAAACTAGAGAATATTTCAAGTTGCTATTTTACAACCTGTTGACTGTTACTCATTTGTTGTTGATGCTAATTCAAAGAACATAAATAGATCCAATTGAAACAGACCACCTATCCACTAAATTTATATTCAAAAGCTTCTAACATCAGTTTTCTTATTTTATCTAATTCTATACCATAAAACAGGGATGCTTAACTTTTTATGATCAGAAAACTTTTTGAAAATGAAAATTATGAAAATTCAATACAGGAGTATACACATATAAAATATCACATATAATGTCAAAGGGTTCCAATGAACTCTCAAGCCTATCTGTGAATCCTCTAGGGCTGTGTTGAAAGCAGATTTTAAAACCTTGATTTTGAATATGACAGTATACCTCAGAGCTGTCCTATTACTTTTTTTAGATTTATATTTTTCCAACAGGCAAGTAAGTAGTTTACATGGAATAGATGCATACTAATAGGCAGATATAGCCCCCTCTCCAGGCACATTCATCAACTTATAAAATGTGTGTAGGTACACACATAAGTCTGTATGTAAACTCCCCCCTAAGCATCACCCCTGGTAAAATGTACTATAAAACAGCCCACCACATTGCTAAGATAACCCTAAGGGTTTCAAATATCCCTTAGTTGACACTCCAGTGTTGTTGTAGTTACAGTCTTTTATCCCAACAATATTGGGTTCAGTCCTTTCTCTATCTTCAGATACTCCTATTAAATTTCCATGAAGAATTCTCCTCTTAACATTCCATGCTTCCACACTAACTGCAAAGTAGGTCACCAATAATAATCTTCACAGCTTCCAAGAAAACACATCATTAAAACTAATGATAGTGATTTTTTACACATAACTTCAAAATCTTTTTAAAAATAATTTGTTGTGTTTCAATTACAATTTCTATGCAATACTAGAGGCCCGGTGCATGAAAATTCATGCACTGGAGGAGGGGTCCCTCAGCCTGGCCTGCCCCCTCTCACAGTCCGGGAGCCCTCAGGGGCGGGAAGCGACCCGGCGATCAGGGGAAGGCGACACCCCATCACACCTCTGCTGCTGCCACTGCCAGCAGTGCAAGCCCTGGTTACCTGCACCTTGGGCTGGCCCTGGGAGGCTGGGCAGCCGCCATCTGAGGCTTGCCTGTGCCTCGGGCTGGCCCTGGACAGCTGAGCAGCTGACATGTGGGCAGTCAATTAGCATATCCCATCCTTATTGGCTGTGGGCGCTGCCATCTTTGCAACGGCGTGATGGTCAATTAGCATATTCCCTCTTTATTAGATAGGATTATATTAGCTTCAGGTGTACAATCCAGTGAATAGACATTTATATAATTTATGAAGCAATCATCCCAATAAATATAGTATCTATCTGACACTATACATAGTTATTATATTATTTACTATATTCCCAAATGCTGAACTTTACATCCCCATGACCATTCTCTAACTACAATTTGTACTTCTTAATTCCTTCAAATTTTTCATCAGTCTCCCCAATGCCCCTCTTTTGAGCTGCCTCCCCAGTGCTGGAGCACAGAGGAAGTGAGTTCTAGTAAGTCCACATGTGAGCCCTTTAAGAAGAACTGCCTGGAGCTCCAGCAGCCTCCATCTCACTCAGCCACAATCCCCACTGGTTTTCACAGCCAGTAGTTATGGGGACTTCTCTTCCTGGCACTGGAACCCTGAGCTAGAGGAGCCTGGTGTGGAGCTGGGACCCCTTACTCCTCAGGGGTGACCTCCAGAGCTGAGTTATCCCTCCCAATTCTTAACTATGACACATGGGTGTGAGACAAGCCCTTTTCATGTTTCTGCCCTTTCTACCAGACTTAATGTGGCTTCTTCTCTATATCTTTAGTTATAGGACCTCTGTTCAGTTAGATTCTAGGTGGTTCTGAATGACAATTGTTCTGTAGTTTAGTTGTAATTTTGATGTGGCTGTGGGAGGATGTGGGTATCAAATTTAGCTACTCTGCCATCTTAACTGGAAACCCCTAACTTCCAGTTCTTATAACAGCTCTTCAAAATACATATTACTGTCACCATACTACAGATGAGGAAATCAGACCTCATAGAGGCTGAATAATTTACTCAGTTCCAAACACCAACCAAACACATACTTTCCATTACATCACAGCCAAACAACACACAAACAAAAATAGCTCCTTAGGAAAATCATTCTCTAGGTATGCACCACAAAAATGTATATATCCGGGCCAAAAGCTCCTACCAAAATAATGCGTATTAAAAAAAAAGATGAGTGTAAAATGTTCCCTCTCTCAGCTGTGGCTCACTTAGCACTGACCCAGTCTTTCTCTCTTGATATTTTACAAAATCAGTAAGTAGCAGCTACTGCTTCAAATTTGCAACAGTGTTTTAGGCTGCGCACATTGCTATTTTAAGCCTTTGCCTCTATATAAGCACATCAATTGCTCATACACTGGGGTCTAAAGGTCTATTCTTTGCTTCCTCTCCCACATCTGTTTCTCCTTCTGCTCTCCACTGCACCCCCACCTCTTCACTAAATGACAGACTGACAGACATGGCTAATATACCTTCTTTAAACATCTGCTTTATTACTGTTGAGTGACTGCCCTATGAATAGACAGGGTTTTTTTCTTATCTTTCACTTAGGAATTCAGATGGTCTGATTAGAAAGCTGTACTGCTTAGAGGATCCTGACAGATGTCTCTTACTTTCTTTTAAGACCACCATGAGTGGTTAGGCATTCCACTCAGACAATTTTCAGTAGTGGAACAGCTGTCTGTTTAGGTACCTGGCTAGGTCAAACATGCATTTAGCTCAGGAATCCCACCTCCACACCCAAGGATTTTTCTCCTGGGAAATAAATGGACAAAGAACCATTTATTATGTAAATGTTATGAGTATGTTAAGGGTCAGTTGTTGCAATTGTATAATGGAGTGACTACTGAGAAGACTGTTGGTAGAACTAAAAAGTAAAACTCAGAGAAACCTAAAGACAGATAAAAAGGAAGAAAGAAATCCCTAAATACTAAACAGAAAAATACAAGGAAGAGCATGGGTATCAGGAAATAACACACTTTTTTTTAATGTATAACTATTTTAAAGATTCCTTATGGAAATAATTGAAAACAGAATATTTTGGGTTCAAATATCAAAGGTAATTTCAGATTCAGGGATACAAATGAAGCACATACTTTAAAAATATTTATTAATACACTCTAGTTTGAATCTTTCAGGAAAGGGAAATATTACTCATTCCGACTTCATGTAAAGTGTTACATTCTGGAAAAAAAAAATCGGTTACATCAGAGAGTTCTAGAATATCTTTAGGCTCAGAAGAAAGAGTAGCAGAAAGTGTTAATAGGAAATGAGTAAAGATGAAGTGCAAAAAGGGGACAACAGGGGAGTCATCAGTAACCCTGCCAATTATTTTAGGGGATGTCCTTTATCTCTTTCCCTCAGCCGACCGATCACTAGTCACTCTTAGCTTCTTTGTGCCCTCCGCCTGCACTAAGCTCATCAGCTTTGAGAGAGTCTGTGTTCGCCACCAGTGACTTTCTTCTTCTATATCTTCCCTTGTGTGTTTCCCATGTTCAGTTGTTTCCTCACATTCAGCTGACTCTTACGTTGCATAATTCAGCATACAACTTAAATGTGACCTCTCAAAGGGGGTTCCCTAACCATGCTATTCAAAAGCTCCCCAACCACTTTCTCACATACATAAGCTCCACTTATTATCACTGTTTCACATTTTCTTGACATTTTTCATCTTTTGTTTCAGAAAACCTGTCTCCTTAACCACTGATTTTTAGCACTTAGCCCAGAATAGGTGCTCAGTAAAACTTTACTGAATGAATCAAATAAAGATAAAAGTATCAAGGAATCAAATAAAGATAACAGTGTTTATTTTCTTAATTGTGGGACAATTGCTCCTAAAACACAAAGCCTCCACATAGAGCTAAATTGGTAAATGCATTTCCTTGGTGAAAGCTCCCTTACTTCTTAAAGAGAATAGGCTGTAAAACAAGTATGACCTGATATACTTTTTCAGTTTCTGGAAGAGATTCTGGAGAATGGTGCACTTCCATCATAGGGGATCAGACATAGAGGATTTACAGTGCAGTTGGTTGAAGCAGAAGTGCCTGCCTGAGTGCAGCTAGCTCTAATAAAGCCAGAGAAAGAGATGCTATCCCCATCCCAACTGCCTTTCAATGGACTAATCCTGCACCCTAGAATACACTGCCCAATGGATATCAGACTCTCGCCAATTTAAACAGAGCACTGACTCATATTTTAAGGAGAAGAAAAGATTAAATGAGTGGATAAAATTTCAAAGTGTGCATTCCAGTACTTTCACCTGTGAGATTGCAACAGAAATTATCTTCCCTCTTTGAAGATGTGAGGACATGGAATAAGGCTCCCCGGTAATGAGCACTGGCTCACAGCATATGCTCCAAAATAGTTAATGAATATTTTATTTAAAAAATAGAAACAAAATCTCAGAAAGTTAAGGAATGAGATCAAAGGTGGAATGTAAAACATTCTGTGGTCCCTGTTCCTTTGTCTATAAAAACAAAACAAAGGAACAGAGACAAAATAAGAAGTCTGCACAAATATAATCATCCATATTGAGCACATCACAGTGTTTGGCAATGCCCTTTTATGCATGTTAATAACTGGTGAGCTTCTTGAGAATAGGGACAAAGTCTTTCATCTTTTGAACCCAACACCTTTCCTCCTCACTGTCTGGAACATCATAAAACTCAATAATATTTTTAATTGAATTTATTATATTTAATATTAATATAACCAAGATTATATTAATGTGACCTATTGAGTTTCTTCAGAGAGCTAGAAGATGTATCATATAATTTGTACCAATTTAGGGGACATTTGCAAAGTGAAAAAATTCAATAAAGTATATGAACACATTTTCTAACAATTTGGATGAGTCACTAACTATGAAAAATCAATAAGAAGTCATAGAGCCCAATAAAAAGTGGGCAAAATGTTTCAATGGATGGTTTATCAAAGATTTGTGAACGGTAATAAACACATGAAAACATGCTCAATATTATTTTCCATGAAACAAATGGCAAACCCTTAATTAGATACCACTACATAACTAACAGAAAGGGTAAAATGAAAATGACTCGCCATACCAAGTTTTGGTGAGGATGCAAAAAAAACCTCGAGCTTTCATAAATTCCTAGAGAGAAAGTAGAATGATACAACTGCTTTGGAAACCACTTTGATAGTTTTTTTTTTTAATTTAAACATATACATACTGTATAATCCAGTCATTCCACGTCCAGGTATTTGATCAAGAGAAAAGAAAGTATATGTCCATGCAAAGTCATGCACATGAACAGCTATAGAAATTTCATTAGTGCCCAGCCGGCATGGCTCAGTGGTTGAATGTCAACCTATGAACCAGGAGGTCATGGTTCAATTCTCAGTCAGAGCACATGCCCAGGTTACAGCTCGATCCCCAGTGTAAGATTTGCAGGAAGCAGCCGATCAATGATTCTCTGTTATCATTGATGCTTCTATTTCTCTCTCCCTCCCCCTTCCTCTCTGAAATCAATAAAAATATATTTATAAAAAAAGAAATTTCATTAGTAATAATCATAAACTAGAAACAAACCAAATGCCAATTAACAGTTTGGAGACAAACAAACTGTGGTATATTTATACAATGGAATACTACTCAGCAGTAAAAACAAAAACAAAAAACACAGTATTGATACATACTACAACATGGATGAATTTTAAAATATTTATTTTGTTTGAAAGAAGCTAGAACCCATACACATATCCCCAAAGTACATGCCACACAATCCCATTTATATAAAGCTCTAGAAAACGCAAACTAATCTATGGTAACAGAAAGCAGAGCAGTGGGTTTTCTGGGGAAGGGAGAGAAGAAAAGGTGATGAAGAACAGATTACTAGGGTACAGGTGGAAATTTTAGAGGTTTGATGTATATGTTCTCTATCTTTATTTTAACTATGTTTTCACAGGTATAGTTGTATGTCAGAATTTATCAAATGGTAAATTTTAAATTTGTGTAGTCTTTTACTAGTACCTGAATTATATACATAGTATATCTATCAAATGCATTCTAATTTATGTTCTCTAAAATAATACATTGTAGTAACTATTTTAAAAACTATTTTAATTCACTGCATCTAAGATATTATAGTTACATTACAAGGTAAACCATCTCAAAATAGAAAACATCATGTATAAAACTAAATATAAAAAGTAGAAGATAATATAGAAATTAAAAATGTTCTTAACTACCAATGCTTTATAAAAATGAATTCTCTAGTTTTTGTTAAAAAATTGTTGATGGATTTTGAGAAAGAGAGATGAAGGGAGTGAGGGAGAAAAAGAGAGACAATGGTCTGTTGTTCCACTTATTTATGTATTCACTGGTTGATTCTTGTTCATGCCTTGACCAGGGATCAAATATGCAATCTTGGTGTACCAGGATGACATTCTAAGTTACCTGGCCAGGGCTTAACTATATAGTCTTTAAAGTCAAGCACCAGTGAAGAGACTATTATGGCAGTAAAAGAAAAAAAGTTTCATTCATAATATCATATAAATGAAATCAACATCAGACCTTTTAGATTAGAATGTAGAAGACATAAATAGTTTGACTTCAGTGAATACTCCTTTTCCTCCTCTAGAATATGTAGAAAATTAAAACTAACATGTGGAGTTCAAGTGTTACAT
The DNA here is from genome assembly GCA_026230045.1 of Corynorhinus townsendii. Lineage (NCBI taxonomy): Eukaryota > Metazoa > Chordata > Mammalia > Chiroptera > Vespertilionidae > Corynorhinus > Corynorhinus townsendii. The sequence goes on from JAPDVU010000005.1 coordinate 113,486,930, forward strand.
TAAGTTGTTGATAAAATGTACCTACTATAGACTGGTAAAACAACCAATGTTAAGTAAATATTCGTCCCTTCCTCCATCTCATTATGAGCATATAAACTCATATATGCATGACCACGGAGAAAATGTTTATGGTAGCAAAGAGAAAGTTGAATGCTATCACATTTTATTATTCTAAGCCACATTCTTTGCATTAAATACGGAGCAAATTATGCATAATATTCTAAATAAGACTTTCTGATGGTTAAAATATGTACCATGCAAAATTCCCTTTGACATGAATAAATCTCAGTTCAGAGTAAGAGAAAATAATTGTTGTGGACAGGTGAAAAGGCTATGGATAAAGTACTAATTCTCCACAGCTTTAAGGGTCTATGTCTAAAGATGTCACCTTAGTTACCAGAGGGAGAAAACAGTTTTTCCCAAATGAAAAAGAAGAAATTTGCATTTGCATAATATTTTAAATAAACTACAGTGATTTGACCTTGGTTTAAGGATGCACTATTGTTTAATAACAGAAGTAATGCCCTCGCCAGTGTACCTGGGGCATGAGGGAGGCAACCAATCCATGTGAGAGTATCACATTGATGTTTCTCTCTCTCCCTTTCTCTTTCCTCTCCCCTCCTTCCCCCCCTCCCACTGTCTTTAAAAAGCAATGGGAAAACATCCTCAAGTGAGGAGTATCAAAGAAGAAGGAAAAGAAGAAGAAAGCTTATGATAAAGTTTATTAAGAGAACAAATCTCAGATATGGGTATTCAATAGGGGAGAAAACCTAGTAGGAAAATTAAACCAACCTACTTGGAATTTCCTGAATAAAAACATATCTGAGATATTCCTGAACCTATAAAATTCTAAATTCAAGTTTTAAACTCACATATTTACCAAAAAAAACTAAATGTATATGATGGAAATGAAACATGTAAATCCATTCTACTGACTATTCTGATAATGTTTTATTAGAGGTAGTTCAACACACAGACACACACACACACACACACACACACACATGACCTTAATTCAGTCCCATAATAAAACAGGCACTACTTACCTCATCTGTGCCCCAAAATCTTTTCAGAAAATGTAGGTTGTGTATACTTCCAATATTTATTCTTTAATAGATAAAGGGATCAATTACTTTTGACTCTATAAAAAGAGAGACACAAATTTTGGTTTGGAAAACACAAACTCACTTAGAGATAGTATTAAAAGAGATATTATTGCTTAAATTAGTTACCAATTCCTTTTCACTAGACTTTTTAAAAGGTGAACCCCCGCTCCTCCCAATTAGAGTAATGGGGACAGTGTTTTCCCAACTGAGTAGGTGAATAAATTCTACAAATGTGAGTTTGCCTAAGTTCAAATAGGGCTCCTGTCCAGTCTCTACCCTGAGATTTCAAAAAGGATTTCAATGGGAAATGTCTTGTGAGGAGTAGATTTAATCTACTTAATTTTTACTGTAATTACTACTATTGTGCATTGTTGTACTATTTTATTTTGTTTTTAATTTACCAAACTACTTGATCATTGTCTCCTTTTTACCTTTTATTGCTGTGATTACATTTTCTCTATTCATTTGTTTTGCTCTTTGCTTATGTAAAAACTATCATTAAGTCTTTTGTTCACAATGTTTAGGTTTAAATTTTAACAAACATACTTGACTTAACAATATCTAAGTGTAATCATTATGTCTTCCTTTCTCCTAAATAATTAAAGAACTTTAGAATTGTAATACTAAACACCTTATTACCTTGTTTTTCTAGTGTACATATTTGATTTTAATGTCTCTTAATATTCTACAAAATTACTGATCACTATCGTTTTTATCAGTGCATCTTTATATCCTCTCACACGCTTTTTGTATCTTGCTTCTTTTTCTGGATTCTATTTTCCTGAATCAGATCTTTTATTAATTCTTCTAGTGAGAGCCTGTTAGTAGTCAAATCTCTCAGACTGTCTGAAAATGTGTTTTTCTACATCATTCTTATATAGAAATTCAGCTCTGCAAAGAATTTTAAAGATTTGAAGATATTCCACTTTCTTTTGGCTTTTATTGCTGCTTATGAGTGACCCACACTAAGTATAATTGTTGTTTTGTAAGTAATCTCTCTGCTCATATTAAGATTTGTTTATTGTTCTTGGATATATATGATTTTTGTGTATAGAAATAAAATCCTGCTTGGGACTTGATGTACTTCTTTTGATTCTGGAAAACCTCTTAGCCATTTTTCCCCAAAATGTTCTTTCTGCCATTAAATCTTCTCAATCTATCCTTTGTATCTCAATCTACCCTTTTTATTTCTTTCTATACATTCTCATTTCTCTTTATAATTGTCCTATTTTTGTGATCTACAATGTAACTTTAGAGAGTATTTTTTGACATAAAATTCAAAAACTATTTCTAAAAGCAATATGTGGTTCTTTTCAAATCTGCCAGTTTAGACAGATAGATAGATGAATAGATAGTTATATAGAGTGATATATCCTGTTACTTTATTGTCATTTCCATCCTATCTTTCTCTCTTAAATTTTATTTCCAAACCTTTTCAAATTATTAAAACATGAATTTTAGGGGTAAGATAGGACAGGTTGAGGAAATTTTGGAAATTAAGGGGACCATGGAGGAAAGCACAGGGCTGCAGAGCAGCAGAAGGTATATTTCCATAGAATGGGGCAGCTGGAAAGCTGCAACAGGTACATTTCTACAGAATGAGGAAACTCTGTATTTACAAAATAAAGAGAAGGAAGCCCTTCATTCAGAAGGAAAGGAAGAAAGCCCAAGAAAATAGGAAAACAATAAGGAAGGGATGGGGGGGAGAAACTCACATGTCCCATGTGAAGTTCAACCTTTGAGCCAGGAGTTACTATAGTAACCAGTCTAAGGGACTAGTGACCAATCAGAGGGGATATCAAGGCACCAGGATCTGCATCCTTTCTAAGCCATGGGGAAAAGGAACTCAGTGGGACCCTTTCCCTCTCCTTACCTGGGAGTCCCCGTTCTGTGGGACTCCTTCCCTCTCCCCACGTGGGAGTCTGTACTTGTTCTTCAATAAATCTCCACCTTTGCTATACCACTTTCTGTCCATGGATTCATTCTTCGATTCCAGCGGACAAAGAATCCAGGTTCCAGTCCAAAAATTCTGTATCATTATTACATTTCCTTAAGATCTTTGAGATGCTAATTTTCCTGTTTGTGTTTTTACTGAATGTCCAGGAGTCTTGTGAATTTGGATTATGGAATGTCCCCATTTTGTATTTAATTCTTCTGTGAATCCTAGTAGTTTCACTAATCCAGGAAAGCATAATTTCTGTTTCAAACTGCCAAACAATGCAAGTGGTGTGAATCTGGGCCCCGTTTATGGATGATCCTTGTGGTTTTTATTACTTATAGAATTATTTTCTCCTTATTCTCAATGGCAAACCCTTACTTCTCTGTTCCATGGAGGAGGTTTTTAGGAACCTTTTTAAGAGTGTGAAGAAGCCTTTTTATAACTCCCCAACTCTGTTGCCAAGACCACATTTCTTAGCCCCTGGTCTTTATCATTTATTAGATCGAGGGCCCCATCTGGGTCTGTCATAGTCTGTGACAGGTTTAGGAAATATTAGAAATTTTGGAAATTAGGGGGACCATGGAGGAAGCACAGGGCTGCAGAGCAGCAGAAGGTATATTTCCATAGAATGGGGCAGCTGGAAAGCTGCAACAGGTACATTTCCATAGAATGAGGGAGCTGGGATTCCATATCAGCACCAGTGGTCACGGTGGGAGCTCTGGCTTTGAGGGTTTTGTGTAGATTATTATTTCTGGCTCCTGAGATTGCTCAATATGTCTTTTAAGCTTGACATGTGTAGTATAATATAAAGGGAGAACTGAATGTTTACTCACTTATTTTGTCATGTGACCAGGAAGTGTTCTGGTTCATCTTTTTTTAATATTACTTATTACTATCTTTTGTTGTCTTGTTTCCAACCTGAAACTGTATATTTACAACTTATCTAATTTTATAGGATCATCCTTATTTCTCCTACACATTTACTACTAGTAATTATGTAACAACGATACTAGAGGGACGCCACATAGCACACCCTGCAGGCTCCAACCGCACCCTGCTTGCCTCCTAGGGAAATCCCACACTCCAGCCCCTGGCCCAGCCCTCCTGCCCCTGATAATGTTCAGAAGAGAAGAAAGCTTCCTGATGGAGGGGCCTGGGCAAAGAGGCCAGCTCCTCCATTGCAGTAGCTGGCAGTTGGGCTGGGTCTCAACTGCCAGCTACTGCAATTGAGCTGCAGGGTAAAGGCTCCAGGGCTGTTCTTCAGGGTAAAGGCTCCAGGGACTGGCAGGTATGATCTCCTGGGACAAATTCTAGACACCTCATGGCTGCCAGGGGAAACAACTGGGTCCAAGGATAATCGTTCAGGTTGGTGCAGCCTTAGATCTTGGCAGACATCGGATTGATTCCCTGGTTTCTCGCCATAAGTCTGTGTCTCTGTTTGGCCTCCTAGAAAGCTATACGTTTGCTATGCAGGTTGCACAGTTCACTCCTTGGTTTCAGCCTGTGGAAGTCAGCGCAACCTTTGAGACAGTCTTGCACTTGGCTGGGATTCTGGGGCGAGGCACCCCTTCACTGTGATTTGGGAGGCTGGGACCAGCTATTGGGGTTCGCTAGATACATGAGCTAGATGATGCGGGCCAGACTCCTATGGAGGACTCTAAAACCAGGGGGCTCTGGCACTCTGGGGCTAGAGGTGGGGGTGGGGATGTAGGGAGGCATAGATGTTTCTCATCCCAGGACTCCCTTCCTGTCAAGTCCATCTCCTGAGATCCCGCCAGGATTGGGCTTCCTCTGAGAAGAGAGGACCTGTCCTCTTTTGTGAGAAATCCATAATCTATCTATCTACCTATCTATCTATCTAATTTTGAAATGTATACATTCAGATTATGTAATATGAATACAGCAGGTCTTTGAATTATGTAGTTTTGTTCAACATCTTTTTATTACATGACTAGGAATTTAATTCTTACTTACATCAATTAGCTTATGGCAAAACAGTTTTGCTTCCTTTCACTTAAAGTCACAGAATGTATCAATGACATTGAAGACTATATATATATCTAAATTTAGAAATAATATACTTTCCAGACACTATCCAAATTATCTTCTAAAATTATTTACAAATGTTTGTAGGTGAAAAAAACTGCACAGAGAAATTAAATGCCTGAACAAAGATGACTTGGCTCTGTGGAAGAAGAGGCGTTTTCAGTACATTTTAATGTATATATCAAAGTACTAGTGGACCAGTGCACGAAATTTGTGCACATTAAAAAGGGATTAATTAGAGGAAATATTTTAATATTGCTATTTGCCCTTCCTCTATAATAGAAGTGTTAGAGATTAAAGGAAATTAGTAAAATGTATATGAAAATCTTCCTCCTGTCAGAGTCTGGGGGGGCACCATGGGACGCAGAGTCAAGTCCCCGCCTACCCACATGCACCTCAAAATCGTGTGAGGCCAGACCCAGCTGGCCTCCCCCATTGGGCTAGATCCAGACCCGGGCGGTCTCACTCTTGTCAAGCCCTGCCAGGTGGGGAGCACAGCCTGAAGTGCCCTGTCAAGCCCCTCCAGGTGGGGGGCACAGCCTGAGGTCCCCAGCCTGGTGCCAGGGTTGGGGGCTCACCTTGAGGTCCCCCAGTCTGGAGTCAGGAGAGGGGATGTGGTCTGAGGTTCCCCGTCAAGCCCTGCTGGGCGGGGGGCGTGGCCTGAGGTCCGCTGTCAAGCCCCATGAGGGTCAGGGGGCTCAGCCTCAAGTCCCTGCTCATTGCTCTTTAAGGGTCTTTACAGGAACTCAGCCTCTGCTGTGAGTGCACCCATCTTGTGTTATGGAAACCTCACCTCCGCTGTGGGCGCCGCCATATTTGTGGCAGAGTGACAGTCAATTTGCATATTCCCTCTTTATTATATGGGATACCCAGGTGGCCTTAAAACTAACCTCCCAATGATAAAATTTATTTTTTTAATATTTTTTATTCTTTAAAGTATTACATATATTAGTACATATATCTCCCTTTTTCCCCCCATTGACCTTCCCCCAGCCTCCCCTACCCCCTGTCACATGCCCGCATCCCACCCCCACACCCCAGGGTCTTGTGTCCATTAGTTGTGCTTATATGAATGCATATAAGTCCTTTAGTTGATCTATTTCCCTCCCTCCCCAACACTCCCCAGTTTTCCCGCTGTAATTTGACAGTCTGTTTGTTACTTCACTGCCTCTGTATCTATCCTTTTATTCATCAGGTTATAATGTTCTTTATTTTCCATAAATGAGTGAGATCAAGTGGTATTTTTCTTTCAATGCCTGGCTTATTTCACTTAACATAATGCTCTCCAGGTCCATCCATGCTGCTGCAAATGGTAAGAATTCCTTCTTTTTTATAGCAGCATAGTATTCCATTGTGTAGATGTACCATAGTTTTATAATCCACTCATCTGCTGATGGGAATTTGGGCTATGAGGGAATGTGGGCTGTTTCCAAATCTTAGCTATGGTGAATTGTGCTGCTATAAACATAGGGGTGCATATATCCTTTCTGATTGGTGTTTCTAGTTTCTTGGGATATATTCCTAGAAGTGGGATTACTGGGTCAAATGGGAGTTCCATTTTTAGTTTTTTGAGGAAACTCCATACTGTTCTCCACAGTGGCTGCACCAGTCTGCATTCCCACCAGCAGTGCATGAGGATTCCTTTTTCTCCACATCCTCACCAGCACTTGTCGTTTGTTGATTTGTTGATGACAGCCATTCTGACAGGTGTGAGATGGTACCGCATTGACGTTTTGATTTGCATCTTTCTGATGATTAGTGACTTTGAGCAGGTTTTCATGTGTCTCTTGGCCTTCCTTCTATCTTCTTTCAAAAAGATTCTATTTAAGTCCATTGACCATTTTTTTATTGGATCATTTATCTTCCTTTTATTAAGTTGTGTAAGTTCCCTGTAGAAGTTGGAGATTAAACCTTTATCAGTGATAACATTTGCAAATATGTTCTCCCATACAGTGGACTTCCTTGTTATTTTGTTGATGGTTTCTTTTGCTATGAAAAAGCTTTTTATTTTGATGTAGTCCCATTTGTTTATTTTCTCTTTAGCTTCCATTGCCCTAGAAGCAGTATCAGTGAAGAAATTGCTTCTGCATATGTCTAAGATTTCTCTGCCTGTGGATTCCTCTATTATTTTTATGGTTTCCCGTCTTATGTTTAAGTCCTGTATCCATTTTGAGTTTATTTTTGTGTATGATGTAAGTTGGTGGTCTAGTTTCATTTTTTTTTGCATGTATCTGTCCAATTTTTCCAACACCATTTATTGAAGAGTCTATCTTGACTCCATTGTATGTTCATACCTCCTTTGTCAAATATTAATTGAGTATAGTGGTTTGGCTTGATATCTGGATTCTCTATTCTAATCCATCGGTCTATATGTCTGTTCTTGTGCCAGTACCAGGCTATTTTGAGAACAGTGACTTTGTAATACAGCTTGAAATCTGGTATTGCGATCCCACCTACTATGTGTTTCTTTCTCAGGATTGCTGTGGCTAATCAGGATCTTTTTTTATTCCAGGTGAATTTCTGGAGAGTTCTTTCTAGGTCTGTGAAATATGCCGTCGGTATTTTAATGGGGAGTGCACTGAATCTATAAATTGCTTTGGGTAGTATGGACATTTTAATGATGTTGATTCTCCCAATCCATGAACATGGTATGTTCTCCTATCTGTTTATGTCTTCCTCCGTCTCTTTTTTCAGTGTCCTGTAGTTTTCCACATATAGGTCTTTTACCTCCTTAGTTTATTCCTAGGTATCTTAATTTTTTTGGTGTTGTGGTAAATGGGATTGCTTTTTTAGTCTCTCTTTCTGTAAGTTCGCTATTGGTATATAGAAATGCCATAGATTGCTTGGCATTAATTTTGGAACCTTCTACATTGCCGAATTCATTCATTAAGTCTGTTAGATTTTTTATGGAGTCTTTCGGGTTTTTTTGTACAATATCATGTCATCTGCAAATAAGGACAGCTTGACTTCTTCTTTTCCAATTTGGACGCCTTTTATTTCTTCTTCTGCCTAATTGCAATGGCTAATACTTCCAGTACTATGTTGAACAGGAGTGGTGAGAGTGGGCATCCCTGTCTTGTTCCTATTCTTAGGGGAAATGGTATTAGTTTGTGCCCATTGAGTATGATGTTGGCTGTGGGTTTATCATATATGACTTTTATTATGCTGAGGTATGGTCCTTCTATTCTCACCTTGTTGAGAGTTTTTATCAAGAAAGGGTGTTGGATTTTGTCAAATGCTTTTTCTGCGTCAATTGATATGACTATGTGATTTTTATCTCACAATTTGTTTATGTGATTTATCACGTTTATTGATTTGCGGATATTGTACCATCCTTGCATCCCCAGGATAAATCCTACTTGGTCATTGTGTATGATCTTTCTGATGTACTGCTGGATTCGATTTGCTAGGATTTTGTTGAGGATTTTGGCATCTATGTTCATGAGGGATATTGGCCTTTAATTCTCTTTCATTGTGTTGTCTTTATCTGGTTTTGGTATTAGGGTGCTGCTGGCTTCATAGAAGGAGCTTGGAGTGCTCCTTCCTCTTGAATTTTCTGGAATAGTCTGAGGAGGATAGGTTTTAGCTCTTCCTTGAATGTTTGGTAAAACTCCCATGTGAAGCTGTCTGGCCCCGGGCTTTTTTTTTCCTGGAAGCTTTTTGATGACTGCTTCAATTTCTTCCATAGTTATTGGCCTATTGAGATGTTTAGATTCTTCCTGATTGAGTTTTGGAAGGTTATATTTTTCTAGGAATATGTCCATGTCCTCCAGGTTGTCCAGTTTGTTGGAATAGAATTGTTCATAGTATTTTTTAACAATCCTTTGTATTTCTGTGGGGTCTGTTGTTATTTCACCCCTTTCCTTTCTGATTTTGTTTATTTGGGTCCTCTCTCTTTGCTTCTTGGTAAGCTTGGTTAGCGGTTCATCAATCTTGTTTATCCTTTCAAAGAATCAGCTCTTGGTTTTCTTGATCTTATGTATTTTTTTTTTGGTCTCAATGTTGTTTATCTCCACTCTGATCTTTATTATTTAGTTCCTTCTGCTTACACTGGGCTTTTCTTGTTGCTCTCTTTCTAACTCTTTGAGTTGTAGGGTTACTTAATTTATTACCATTGTTTCTTTCTTTTTTTTTTTTTTTTGTAGTAGGCTTGTAGAGCTATGAATTTCTCTCTCAAGACTGCTTTCTCTATGTCCCATAGATTTTGGATTGTTGTGTTTTCATTGTCATTTGTTGCCATGATGTATTTTATTTCTTCTTTGATCTCTCTGGTAACCCAGTCATTGTTTAATAGCATGCTGTTTAGTCTTCATGTGTTTGATTTTTTTTATTGTTTTTATTGTTGTTGATTTCCAGTTTTATGCCACTGTGATCTGAGAAGATGCTTGATATAATTTCTATCTTCTTGAATTTAAAGAGACTTTGCCTTTGACCCAACATATGGTCTATCTTTGAAAATGACCCATGTGCACTTGAGAAGAATGTATATTCTGTGGCTTTCAGGTGAAATGTTCTGAAGATGTCAATTAATTCCATCTGGTCTAGTGAGTCATTCAGGATTGATGTTACTTTGCTGATTTTTTGTTTATAGGATTTGTCCAATGGTGATAGTGGGGTATTAAAGTCTCCTACTATGATTGTATTGCTGTCAATCTCTCCCTTGATATCCTCTAGGAGGTTTTTTTTAATGTATTTGGGTGCTCCTGTATTGGGCGCGTATATGTTTACCAGAGTTATTTCTTCTTGTTGGATTGCCCCCTTTAGTATTTTGAAGTGGCCTTCCTTATCTCTTGTTATGTCCTTCACTTTGAGATCTAATTTGTCAGATATAAGTATTGCTACCCCAGCTTTTTTTTTTTCATTTCCATTCACCTGAAAAACCTTTTTCCATCCCTTCACCCTCAGTCTGTGTGCATCTTTTTTTCTGAGGTTGGTTTCTTGTAGACAGCAGATATATGGGTTGTGTTTTCTTATCCAATCCTGTAGTGTTCCACGTTTGGGCTCCAGTTTGTAGTGAACCCCTTTCACATCCCACGTGGTTCAGAGTTCAGGTTCAGGGTTCGGGCTCTGGAGGAGGCTGCATGCAAATGAAAGAGACTAGGAAATATTAATTTGGAAAAATTGGGGGCCAGGCGGGTGCCCAATTCAAGGGGAAGGACTCTACCCCACTCTGGGCTTGCAATCCCTTTTATTAAGACTTTGGGATCCACCCATAGCTCTAGGCAGGCAATTCCAGTAATAGCCAATCATCAAGGCTTTACATAAGATTAAAAGGTGGAGGTTGATTTAGCTACCATTGTCTCAACTAAACAGTAGGTGGTTGGCTCTGACCTTTCAGAGCTTGAAGGTTGACCAACCTTCTAGGTTCCTTGTCCACACCCCTCTGCTAGTGAAGACAATGGGAGGCTTCCAACACAATCCGTTACCCTATGTCTTTTGATTGGGGCATTTAATGCATTTACATTTAAAGTTATTATTGATAGGTACTTGTTTGTCGCCATTTTTATTCTTTACCCCTGTGTTCCTTCTTTACTTCCTATTTCTTTTTTTTTTAACAGCAGACCCTTTAGCATTTCTTACATTGCTGGTTTGGTGGTAATAAATTCCTTTAGTCCTTTTTTGTCTGTGAAGCTCCTGATTTCACCTTCAATTTTGATTGATAGCTATGCTGGGTACATTATTCTTGGATTCAGACCCTTCCTTTGCATGACTTTGTATATTTCATTCCATTTCCTTCTGGCCTGATGAGTTTCTGTTTAGAAATCAGTTGCTAGTCTGATAGGGGTTCCTTTGTAGGTAACTTTCTGTCTCTCTCTGGCCGCTTTTAAGATTCTTACTTTGTCGTTGGTGTTTGCAAATTTAATTATAATGTGCCTTGGTGTCGGCCTTTTAGGGTTCATTTTGCTTTGGACTCTGTGAGCTTCTTGGATTTGTGTGGGTTTTTTCTTCCCTATATCAGGGAAGTTTTCTGTCATTATTTCTTCAAACAGGTTTTCTATTCCTTGCTCAGTTTCCTCTCCTTCTGGAACCCCTATTATGCAGATGTTGTTTTGTTTTGTGTTGTCCCAAAGTTCCCTTAGGCTCTCCTCCTGCTTTAAAATTTTTTTTTCTAGAAGTTGCTCTACTTGGGTATTTTTTTCCTACCTTGTCTTCTAGCTCACTGATGTGGTCCTCTGCTTCTTCTAGTCCAGTGGTCGGCAAACTCATTAGTCAACAAATATCAACAAAATATCAACAGTACAAAGACTGAAATTTCTCTTGAGAGCCAGATTTTTTAAACTTAAACTTCTAACACCATTTCAAAATAGACTCGCCCAGGCTGTGGTATTTTGTGGAAGAGCCACACTCAAGGGGCCAAAGAGCCGCATGTGGCTTGCAAGCCACCGTTTGCCGACCATGGTTTTAGTCTACTCTTGATTCTTTCTATTGAGTTCTTTACAGCAGTGATGTCATTTTTCATTTCTTCTTGGTTCTTTTCATTTCCTCTTGGTCCTTACACATATTGTCAAATTTGTCTTCCATTCTTTTCAGCCACCTTATGACCATTTCTCCGAATTCTTTTGCTGACAGGTTGCTTGCCTCCATTTCATTTACTTCCTTTTCTGGTGATGCCTGCTCTTCTTTCATATGCAGGCTGTTTCTTTGTCTCCTCAGGGTCTCTCTTCTCTGGGTATCTGGTTATGTAGCTCTTTCTCTCTTTCCCGTGGTGGAGTGTAGAGCTCCTCTGAATCTGCGTGTTTGCGCCAATTGGGGACTGGTGTTCTGGGGTTTGCAGCTGTTTGATGTGTGCCATAGTTGTAGATTTTCAGGCTTCCGATAAATCCACTTTCCCCCTCAAGATGGCGTGGTCTCTGCGTCCAAGCCAGTCACTCCGGGAGGGAACCCAGCAGCAGTGGGGGCTGTCCGGTCAGGGGAGCCCTGTCCGGTCAGGGGAGCCCTGTCCAGCAGTTTCCCACTGTCTCCTAGAGTATAGCTATCCCTCAACTCACCAACAGACACTCCCTGTGCGACCCTCAGCTGTTCTTTCTATCTGCTGTAGCAAAGGCCCGGGACACGTCTGTCTATTCCGCCGCCATTTTTTTGTCAACGTAAACATTAACCTTAAGGCATTGCTTTTTCTACTGGTCCTTCTTCTAGGCTGGGGTATCTTCAGTTAAGTGAGTGAGTCCCAAACTTTGCCACTCCACAAGTCACTGCCCCACCTAAAACTGTGTTAAATGATCTCTACCTCCGGAGAGTTTCTGGATGACAAGTTGACATGCATGGCAAGTAGTTTCACGAACTGCAATAGAGCAAGGTCTCCAATGCTGGTGCATTTATTGAAGGAAGAGGGGAGTGTGGGAGTTGGGGAGGATGAGTTCGGTTAAAGCTTTGAAGGTGTCAGACTCCAGCTATTTCATAAAGCAAGGTATTACCTATGGACACAGGGTCGGACCTAGGTATTCCACACTGTCCCCTGGCAGAGTACAAAGGTCCTCAACGTTTTTCTGTCCCACATTTCTGAGAGACATGGGACATTCCCAATCAGTTCGCGCTGCAACACTGAATGTCAGGGGCACCAGCCTCCACACTGAAGACTCCACATTCCGGGATCTTCACAGTCGGCTCTTCTCCAGAGTTCTCAAGTGTTCTCGTCAGTCGGCCCCGGCAAGCTCCAGCATTAACCTGAGCCCAGTGGTAGAATTTAAATATCCTAGCTTTGAATCCCAATACAAAGAAGTCCCAAAGGGTCAACTAAACATATCCCCAAAAATGACTCAGGCAAGACCAGCCGGTGTGGCTCAGTGGTTGAGCACCGATGTATGAACTAGGAGGTGATGGTTGATTCCCCATCAGGGCACATGCCCCAGTTTTGGGCTCAATCTCCAGTAGGGGATGAACAGGAGGCAGCTGATCCATGATTCTCTCTCATCATTGATGTTTCTATCTCTCTCTCCCACTCCCTCCCTTTCTGAAATCAATAAAAATATTTTTTAAATGACCCAGGAATATATCCAGAAATAATTTCCTACCACTCACCAAAAAAGAATAAAACATTGTCAAAATCTGGCCTTTGCTTTTGGCTGCCCCCAACCGGATCTAAATTCTGCGCTTTCACATATAAGAAAAGCAAAATCTTCAAAAGGGACTTTAGAGAAGGGTAACTAAGACCTTTTTCCAATGTTGTTGTTGTTTTGTATACATTTATACTAAAAAAATAAATAAATATAATATATGTACATAATATAGGTGTATGTACAATAATATATATATTGGGTGTTCCTGGAAATCTTAATTCTATTAACCCCCTTTGGTTTATGGGAAAGTAAACACAAGGAGCCCAACTCTCATATTTGCAGAGTAAAGCCACAGTAGCCAGCCTGAGAGTTGGTGGATACTTACACCGTACCTCTTTTTTTCCATAGAGCTGAGAAATCTGAAAAGTTATCCAGTATCCTTATCAGCTGGTAGGGATTGGAAATGACATAAATCTATCTAATCACAACTTTGGAGGCCACTTCATGACTAGGAAGGTCCCATATCTATGTTCCTGGCAGCTAAGAATGCAGGCCTGTTGAGATCGTTTGCGGACAACATCAGGTAAAAACACAAATAAGGCTTCAGGTGGAGAGGCAACAGAGCTGCCCTTAGGGGCATAATGAACTGCATGGGCTTCTTCCCACTGGTAACAACACTATTTTAGGAATCACAGTTTGTCTTTTCAAATAAATATAAACTTCTTTATATAATCTGCCCCTTTTCTTTCTTTTTTGTTCTTTTATTTCACAATAGTGAGGTAGTTTGGGGTTAAAACTGATACGATAAGATATCGTATCTTAATTTCAGTAAAAGGAAATGAGAAAAAGGAGGTTTTTGTGTAAAATATACCTATTTATTCACCACTTAATACCAGTACAGTGTGTTTTTAAAGAGATCTTATTGAAAGAATTATTTGTTTCTCAATCTAAGTTTGTTCTAATCCTAGTAAATCCCAACCTCACGAAGTAATACTTCATGTATGTGTGTAATACATCAAATTTTTAAAATATAAATCCATTCCATTGCTTGGATCATGTGGACTCAGCAAATTTGATGTTTGCATTCATTACTTCATTAATCCAGTCACATATGCTTGAAACAAACATGTACTGAGTGGGGAACCTGTGCCTGAGCTCTGCTGAGTGTTAGAGGTAAAAACGTTTCCAGCATCAAAGACCGGGTAATTTCAGGAGAGATATAGACAAGTATACTACAATTACCAAAAATAAAAAGATAATTTCTAAGATAGAAATATGCTTGTGATTCTAGGTGGATTGAAGGACACAGTGATGAGCCTGGAAAAAACGTTAAAAAGCTTAGCAGAGAGATAGCACTTGAGAAGGATCTTTAAATTTGTTGCATTACTCTGGCTAGTCTGGCTCAGTTACTTGAGGGTCACCCCGTGCACCAAAAGATTACCTGTTCGATCCTGGTCAGAGCACATGCCTGGTTTGCAGACTGGATCCCTGGTAGGGGGCATGAGGAGGCAGCCAATGATGTTTCTGTCTCTCCCTGTCCCTTCCTCACTCTTTAAAAATCAATAAAAAAATCTTTTATAAAATTGCTGTATCATCTAGACCAGAGCTTTCAACTCAGCCAGTGTACCTCCTCTTGAGGATATGTAGATATATATGGGGTTTCAAGTTATCACAATGTTTGGGTACATACCTCCATAAGTTTGGTGGACAAAGGCCAGGGATGAAAAACATCTTTCCAGGAGAAGACATTTTTGCACAATGAAGTGTCTGTCTTGTACTCACATGGTTTTTAATGTTTGGACATTTTTCCCCCACTTAATGTTTGGACATTCTTATAGATAAAAACCCAACGTATAACCACCTGAACTTTAAACCCAACTGTTTTATATACAAACATGAAAATAATGTTTGTATAATTTATTCACTGAATTTTCCAGAATGAACACACCTGTATAAATTGAGGAAAGATTAGGGGGAATAAATTTGGAACTCTTCCAACAGTATTTCATCATTCCATCAAAAACAGCACAGCTCCTGATATTGGTGAACCTAATGAAGCATAGTGTATCTATCTGAATTTGCAGCTTTCCCATTCTAAGTGAATCTCTATGTATATATGTACATATGTACAACATTTTAAAAATGTAATGGAAACATAAATGTTTTGAGGATATGCAATTCAAAATTGAAAATCCAAATTTATTTATTAATATCAGATTCAAGCATATATTTCATTATATCTTTGAATATTTTATTTTTCTTGTATATTACTCTTAGAATTTTATACTGACTTAATCTCTATTGAGTTATAATTACAAAAAGCAAAACACAGAGATCTTAAATCTATGTTAATGAGTTTAATAAATCTATAATCCATACATTCAATATCCCATCAAGGTATAAAACATTTCCATCAACCTACTCATCTCATCCTTCTTTATTGTTAATCTCTTCCTTTCTCTAGCCCCAAAGGCAACCAATGTTCTGATATCTAATTTTATAGATTAATTTTGCCTGCTCTTGAATATCATATAAGTGGAATCACAAAAAAATGTGATTGTGTACTGCTTTGTGCACAAATTTACTCAACATAGTGCTTTTAAGATTCATCCATATTGCTTTGTGTATCAGTAATTTGCTGCTTTATATTGCTGAGAAATATTCCATTTTATAAATTTTAAAGTGTTTTATGTAGGTAGGTTACATTATATATATGTTTTATTTCAGGACAGTACTGGGGGCCTTTCAAATATTGGTTGTAAAGGGGAATGAGGAGAATGAATCTGATTGCATAGTGGTTTATAGCACAGAATTTATAAAAGAACTTGAGGCCCAGTGCACAACATTCGTGCACTAGGGGTGGGGGGTGTCCCCTCAGCCAGGCCTGCACCCTCTCACAGTCTGGGGATGTCCACCTGCATCCTCAGGGGATGTCCACCTGCCAGCTTAGGCCCGATCCCCCTGGGTATCGGGCTTAAGCCGGCAGTCAGACACCCCTCTCACAGTCCGGAGCTCTCGCAGCCTGGGGACCCCTCGCTCCTTACCCAGCCATGAACACAGCTTCTGGCTGAACAGTCTCCCCCTGTGGGAGTGCACTGGTGGTCATTGTGCATCATAGTGACCAGTCATTCTGCTGTTCAGTCAATTTGCATATTAGCCTTTTATTATATAGGATGATCCTAGGTGGGAATTCCCGATTTACTTTCTTTTTGACAGTGATTCACTGAATCTCTAGGTTTACTCTTACAAATTAGGGGTCCTAGTAATAATCCTTACCTCACTAGGTTGATACAAGGATTAAATTAACTACCGTAAGTAATGTATATATGCCTGACATACATTTAACTTTCAGTTCTTTGAAAGTATATGTCATGGTAGAAAATGGCCAATTAAATATTTGGATGGCTTTAAGTACTTGCTCTCTCTCTGAATATATCCTTCTCCAACCAAATTTGACCACTGACTACATTCCTAAATTTGCTACTGGTAAGATTTGCCTCCTTTCCCACCAGGAAATATACAAAAGTCTGCCTACCTCCATCAGATGGTTACTTCATACCAGGTAGAGTACTGTATAATCTGGTAATTGAGAAGGGACTAAGTATCACTCAGTGCTGCTTCTCTGATTACATTTATGAAAGAAGATGCCTCTCCTATTATGGGTCAAACTGGAAGCCAAGGAGGGGCTCAGAGAACAAGAGATAAGTTTAGGCTAGAAGTGACAAAGGAATCCCTGGGGGTCACAGGGCATGGCCCCGCTCCCCAGGAACATGGCCATATAGGAATTTGAAAGTAAGGTCAAACTAGCCATAAATAATTCCTTTATGTAGTGTAAACTCTGAAAATTATGTATTCATCAGAGGTCAGAGTCAGGACTGCCTTTCTGGTGCCAGAGTAGGAGCAAGACATTTTTGTGTCTTTCCAGATGAGTGGCTTTTGTATACATATGCCAGCTCACAGAACATGTACACAACAGAAGACATAAAGCCACTTGCTATTACCTCAGTTTGATAGAAACAAAAAGGAACACCCTTCAGTGAAAGGGAAATT
Organism: Corynorhinus townsendii; assembly: GCA_026230045.1. Taxonomy (NCBI): domain Eukaryota; kingdom Metazoa; phylum Chordata; class Mammalia; order Chiroptera; family Vespertilionidae; genus Corynorhinus; species Corynorhinus townsendii. The sequence goes on from JAPDVU010000005.1 coordinate 113,504,068, forward strand.
AAAGGTGACAGCTTTTTAAATCACTCCAGGTAGAGTACTGTGTAATCTGGTAATGTAGAAGGGACTAAGCTTTTTTATATCAAGCATTTTGGGCTTTCAAAAATCTAGATCCATTCTCATCTGGCCTGGGGTAATCAGAACTTCCATCACGGGTTCAAGAAGGTACATCAGGAGAAGCAGCACAAGTACATGATCTGTTGTGTCAGGACATCCTAGAAAGGGGGATGTTATCTGTTATCAGGCATTCTGTACATTCTGGGCTACCTGATTCTAGCTTGACTCTTTGAAGGAGTGGGAGGGTGGGCAGGATTCAAGCCTAAACACACACAGATGGTTACCATTGTTTAGAGGTTGAGCTGACCAAGCTGACCAGGGAATCAGAGGTCAAGGCTCTCAGGGAAATATAATCCATACATTCATTTAAAACATGTGGCTAATAGCCAATCTCCCAGTTTGAACTGGTGCTTAAATCCATAAAATTATGCATGTGTTCAAACTGTTATAATATGGTTACATTGCAGAGTTCTATGCTAAAGTAGCATAGACTACTTTAGAACAGTGATCATCAAACTTTAGCATGCTTTGGAATCACCTGGATGTCTCATTAAAAGGTAGATTGTTGAGTCCTGATCCAAGAGTTTATGCTTAAGTAGTTCTTGGGCAAAGCCTGAGAATTTGCATTTCTAACAACCTTTCAGGTTATGCTGATGCTGCTGGCCTAGAGAATCACACTTAGAGAAACACTGCTTAGAGGACCCTCAGTGGCCAAAGAAAATCTTGTCACAATGTTACTTTTGCTTGGGGGAGGGAATTATCTTGGGGACTCCTTACCAAACCAGGACCTCATGGGGAAAGTGGGATTTCAGGTCGTTGCTGGGTTCCGAGAAGAAATAAAATGTATCTGGGGTCCTGTTCCCATGGTACTAAGCACCCTGCCTCCTGACTTCATCGAGGCCAGCATTCCTGCTCAACTAAGTGCTGCACGTCACCTCTTGGGAGTCACCAAATTCTGTGCCTGTCTCTCTGTACTAAGTTGTAAGTCTAGCCCTGGGTCTCTGGACTTTGGTTTCCAGTATTCCCCACCATCCTTGGGAAACGTTATTTTGGAGAAGGACAATCAGTCTAAAGAGCAACTTTCTGTGGACAAATCTTAGGCTGATTTCATTAAATTCAGAAAATCAGAACAATTCACAGTGTCAAATCTTAAAAGTAGATGAGAAAATATAGTGAATATGCTCTGTGAAACATTTTTTAAGTTAATCAACTTAAAAGATAGTATAAGGTAAGAAAAACGTTTTTAGGATGATATACAATATTTCCTACTGTTCTCAAAAAACTTATATATTTTATATCAAAAATACATATAAAAAATAGTGAGTCTCTTTGGGATAAATAGCCTGCATTCATAATTTTTATTTTGAACGGCACAAATAAATCAAAGTCATAGACGTTATTACAGCGATTTTTTTTTTATGCTAAGCCTCTAGGATCTAGAGCTAGAATTATTTGAATGAATTGTACCATCACCTACTCGTGTGAGAATCTGTGAACAAATTATCTTGGCCTTGGGACAAAATGAAACAGAACTTGCTCTATCTTCTCTGCCTTTCTTACTTGTAAGACACTTAAGGATAATGTTTGTCTTTCTTTTGTTATTACCTGGACCTATGTTCCCCTTTCAGGGTGGTAACTACATTTGCCAAAATTGAAATTCACTTGATCTTTAGACCTTTTGTAATGTTGGCAAGAAGTAACTTCCTGTTTCCTAGCAATAAAAGCCAACAAGGCTACTGAGGCAGATACATGTGGGTTGAATTTCCTTTCAAAAATAAATATTAGTTTAAATCTTAAATGGGAAAAGGTTGAGCCAAATGCATTACATTGGATTTCTGAGAGATCTGATGAAACCACCCCTCATTTCCCTGTTCCCCTTTCACACCCCCAATGAACAAATCACCTTCTGAACAAAGAGAGAAATGTTTGACTCTTTCACAAGGAATCTGGAATATGTCACTGGACTTTTAGTGGAGAATGAACTCTTTCATGGACAAAGAGGCCACTGAGTACACAATAGACAGATTTAAATTTGATCCATCTCACAAGAGCAGGACGGGGTCAACCTGAGGAGGAGTTGTTGATCTTGACATGAAAAAAAGTTACAAGATGCTAGCCTTCTAATTCTAGGGACTGTGTAAACTAATTGGTGAGCAAACCATAGAAAGAATTTTAAAACAAGGGATATTTTCATTTTAGAAAAAATGCCATCCAGAAAATCCCCAAAGTCATAATAGTTGCTTTACTGCATTCTTTAGTCTTGGATTTAGTATGTTTAAATTGAAGTTATTTTTTCTGTTACACTCCCTTACCCAGATGTTATCTTGTAGATGTTTAGTAGAAACCACAAGGCCTTAAACAATAATTACTAAGAGGATCTCTCTTCTTTTTAAAAAATTCATACCATAATTAATTTCTATTCTTTAATTTCTACTCTCAGTCTACACTATTCATTCACTCTCCCAGCACAGTTCACATAGAGACACATACAAAAAAACTTTTGATCTTCCTTTCCTCTTGCCCCAGCCAATTACCTTACCCTGCTGAAGTGCAGAGCAAAGAATACAGGATTCAAAATTGAGAGGACCACATTTAGTCCCTGGCTCTGCTATTGACTGCTGGGTGACCTGGCCCAGCAGTCACTATTTTGGAAGAAACAAGTAAAATAATGTCTGCATACTGTTATTGTGTGTGTGTGTGTGTGTGTGTGTGTGTGTGTGTGTGTGTGTATGGTACATATTATTATTATTGCCAACTCTGTCTTTGAGTAAGAGACCGTATCTTTAATGGTGATCATGGCACAAAAACTTCATCTTCAGCCTTTGGAGCCATGGTCAAGAAAGAATCATAGAAAGTTCAACTGGAATATTTGTTTATACTGGTGACAAACAGAGGCATGGAGATGTTAAATCACTTACCAAGGTCACATAGCTAAAACTAGAACCTTTATGTCCCTACACCACTTTACTGAACTCTCCCAGCGAATTCTGGTTTCATGGAAGCAGAATATAAAGTAGAGAAGGAAGCAATGACTTTGCAGGATAAAAAAGAGGATACATGTGGAAGGAGTATTAGAACACGATCAACAAGCCAGGGTGCCTGTGAGGCTGAAGAATACCTAGAGACCCATAGGCTAATGAAGTGAACACAGATGTGAGCTGGCATATGGTGAGGTAAGGAGGGATGACTGACCTTGGAATGTCAAGTTAGGCTAAAGAAGAGGACACGCTGTAATCTATGAGATTTGTGTCTGGAGAAAATCACCTTGGTAGAGAGGCAGAATAATTTAATCTATTTATAATATCAAGAGAAAGTTTGATCTATTGGGCACACATATTACATATTTACCCTAGGAATCAAGCAGTGGGACAAAAGTGTTAAAATCCTCGCCTCTGTATAGCCAAAAAGACTCTACCAACCCTCTGAATTAGATTTTGTTAAATAATATCTGAGGGAATAACTTGCTTAAGGCACACTTAGGGGGATGAAATAAACCCAGATTCTCAATTGTGTTCAGACTCTTTGGGACTTGACAAACCTTTGTTTTCATACTCACTCCCCACTTACTTCCGAATCTCTCTGAGCCTCGGTATTCTCATCTGCAATGTAGTAATAAGCCTTTGCTGAGTTTGACTCGTGTTTAATAAGATCACCCTGCCAAGCAAAGTGTCTGATATATAACAAAAATGCCTACTGTGCTTCAGAAATTCTAGGTCCTTTTTTAAGCTTGAGAAAGAATTGATCCTGTAAAGGGAAAAAATACCCAAGCTCAGATTCTTAGGCTAGTAAGCAAAAACTCTTCCAAGATGTGAGTCAGTATATTACAAGGGAATCAAGAAGGAAAATTTTTACTATAACTAGTCATGTACAAGTTAACAGTGTTTTAAGCACCTTGAATATTCTCTTTTAATCCTCACCACAAACTTGTGAAGTTGATATTATTCCCATTTTAGTGACAAAACTTGAGACTCAGACAAGCTAAGTAATACTAGGTTATCAGGGGTGTTTTAGGGATTCCAACCCAGGTCTGAACAAAGAAAACCAAATCAGTATTCCTTTAGCTTTTCCTCATATTATATGTTCAACTGGATATAACATCATAGGAGTGGTAAATAAAATTTTTCTTTTGAACAGGATGATAATTAGACTTTTACACAAACACTCTCAACAGTTGAAACACCAGTTTCAATTTTTTTCCCTCTGAGTTTAAGCTGTTTGCATCTGTCTGTGACAAGAGAGCCCTCCAACTGAATTTCAGCATTTTCCATTTTCAGCTAGATTTTCCTCCCTGGATTGATGTGAGATCATCGTGAGGCAATCAATGCCAAAGATTTTTGTCAGTTTTCCACTGCCTTAGCTTAAATAAACCATGTAAAGGAGGGGCACAGGTTGGGGGGTGGGAGGGGGCGGAGAATGCTCACTCATTCACACAGATGCACTGTTGCACAGACGCACAACCTCACAAAGACATACTTTGTCATGGTTCACTTGGAAAAATCCAAATGAAAAAGGAGAAGGTGGATGAATAATAAAACAAAGCAGAAAAAGGAACTAATTTAGGGATAATGACTGCAAGACTGCCTCAATAAAGAAGAACAACATGTGTCATTAGGTGGCAAGCTTAGCCTTTGGGCAAGATTACACTTCGGAGCCCTGCTCCAATTACCTGTTTTAAGCATAAGTGAAGGGGGAATGTAAAAGAGGAGGAAATACTTGTTCTCCCTAAACAGTAGTAACATTCAGAGAAAATTAACTGTTGCTCTCACAAAGAGACTCTTTTTGCAATTGCAACTATCGAAGGTGAGAAGCCACCATGCCCACGTGAAACCACGCATTCGGTCATCAGATAGAATCCCATTTCTTCCAAGGGCCAAGAAATGAACTGAGGAGCAGGGAAAGTGTGTCCCATCGTTGCATCTTGCCTCAACATCTGGCAATCTCTGAAGCTGCTGAATAAAGCAGCAAACCTCCATCTGAGGTGACCTTCTCACAGCATGGGTCAGTTCCTGAGAAGGCGGCTCTTTTGCTGTGAGGACTAATGACAGGGCAGGAAAGCCTGCAGATGAGAAAGCCCTGAGCTTGAACAATGCATACAAAAGCCTGGTTAAGGAGCACTTCCAAAGTCATTCCTTCCTCACCCCACCGGAGACCACTAGGTATAAAGGTAGGGGTGGGGTGGAAGGGTAAAGATGATCAAGGAAAGGAAACCATAATAAGAGGTTTATCTCTGAATGACTCAAACTTCCCCCCTTCCCAGATATCAACTCTATTACAACTGATTACCTTATCTAATCCCAACCCAATTTGTGGGTAATTGTTGGCTTTTACAAAGGTAAGCAGGAGATATTCTTTTCACAGTTGCCTGCTTTTCTCAAGTGTCCAGCTTCCCCAAATCCCCTTTAATAAGGATTACTTGCATGTAAGTCAGCTTCCTTTTTTGATGCCATAACAACAGCGTTCCTTGTAATTTGGCCAAGTACAGGTTATTTTAAAAACCATGTAGCTAATAGGTATATACTTCCTGCCTGCAGGTGAAATTGGCAGGTGCCACTCAGATTGCAAAATATGTGTAAATATTCCTTCCAGGGAAGGTCGGCACTGATTTCTTTCCCCTCAAACTGTCTCCCACAGAGAAAATAAAGTTTGAGTAGAAGAAGCATCAGATGCCCTAGACATGCTCATCCACTGTGGAAGAAGCAAGATAGCATCATCCTAAAAAGACTCATGATGAGAATACAATTGTCAGCCTCAGATAATTGCATAAAATGTAAACAAATAAGTTTTTAATTCAAATTTCAGGTCAACAACAAATCCTTCTACATTATATAAAAGGACATGTGATTGCTTTTTATAGTCATTACTTGGTGATGAGACAGAAATTTCAAAATATGGTTTAGATCAGAGCTTCTCAAATTTAAAGTCTATCAGAATCGTTTGACAACTTTGTAAAAGCACAGAGGCCCTCACCTGACCTAACTGGGCCTCTGATTTTTTATTAACTCTCCAAGTGACTCTGATATAAACCAAAATTTGAGAACATCTGGCTTAGACAAACATTAAGGACTCTGACTCCTGCCCACATCTCCTGATGGCACAGCCTCCTAGACTCCCAGTGCTGTCTTATTTAAAGCAGAACCTCCCATATGTTAAATCAGTCCACCCTTAGTTCACAATTTCACAAACCACTGTACGAATGAGAAAACAGACAAAAAATGAGTCAAGATTACAAGTGTCTCATCAATTGTGTACATGTCACTGATGCTCCCAAGCCTGTCCCTAGTCCTGGTCCCATACACCCAACTCTACCTGGAGGGAAGACAGGCACCTGGAAAAGAGCATGCCGAAAGCCAGGTTCTTCATCTCTCCCCTCAAATGCCTGGTCTTCCACTTGTATTTTCTATTTTGGGATATAAAAGAGGAATGAATCATTGTCCTTAAGTTAAAATAATTTTAATCATAAAAGATAAAATTTTTTAATCATAAAAAGTGTAACAGTCTAATAGCCTACTAAATTGTAAAGGACTTATGTTTATAGCTATTCAGACACAGGTTATAATTTTCACTCACCCACTAGGTAAAAATGTGAAATAATTTATGAAAGCTCTCTGGACCTACTTTTCCTCAGTTCTGAAATGCAGACAGTCAAACTTATATCACCTAACCTTAAACTTAAATTAGGCAATTAAATTAGATAATTTCTATAAAATATATAAATAGGCCATGGTAGACTCAAATCAAATATCAAACTTTTTTCCAAACAGAAACAAATCTGAAGTTCAGACATGTTGGCTAATTACTAAATTATTGATTCTAGCAAGATAGTTATGACCCAGATACAGGTAAAGAAAACAGCTGACCCACATCTCCGAAGCCTAGAAAAGGAAGGAAAAATGGTGTGTGGAGTTTCATTCAAGGTCAAATCTAAAGAGAATATAAGAGAGGCTGGAATCATATTCCTCAATTAACAATTTAGAAGATGAATTAACAATATTAAGTATTCTATATCCTCTTACACAAAATGAACTGATGCAAATGAGAACATACTTACTCATTTTAAAATATAAGCATTCTTTTATTAAAAAACAAAAAGAGCCCTGGTCAGTGTTGCTAAATGATTAGGGTCTGCCTGTGCACCAAAGGGTCATGGGTTCAAGGACATGTACCTGGATGCAGGTTTGATCCCTGGCCCTATTGGGGCAAGAGTGGGAGGTAACTAATTGATGTGTCTCTACCACATTGATGTTTCTCTCTCACACTCTCTTTCTCTCCCCCTCCTTTCCACTCTCTCTTTAAAAAAATCAATGGAAAAAGTATCCTTGAGTGAGGATTAACACACACACACACAAAAATGCTGTGTTATAATAATTAGCATTTTTTCAACGTAGATATATTATTATATAATATTATATTTAAGCACTAATAATATTCCTATGTATTGCTATAAATGTACTGCTTTTTTAAAAAGATTTTATATTGATTTTCAGAGAGAGAGAAAGTGAGAGCAGGGAGAGAGAGAGAGAAACATCAATGTCAGAGCAAAACACTGATCATTGATTGGCTGCCTCCTACACTCCCCCTACTGGGGACTGAGCCATAACCCAGGCATGTGCCCTGACCTGGAATCGAAACCAGCAACCTTGCAGTGTATTGGACCATGCCCAACCAACTGAGCAACACTGGCCAGGGCTGTACTTCTTATTTTAAAATTTCAAGTGCTTTGTTTTATTACCAGTGTCTTCCCTCACATACTATTTAAAATACATTCAACTTGAATACTTTCAGTAGGAAAGGAAACTTCTCAGGAATATATAGTACTATATTTTACAGCTCACAAAATTTAAAAAGCAGGCAGTGATAACAACTAATGATGGCCCCCTCAAACAAAGGAATTGGTATACAATGTTCTCAGTCTTCCCAAGAGATAAATGATGGCCATGGGCCTGCAAGACAAACCAAGATAATTAACTGAGTATGCACAGAAATTTAGACTATGTGTCATAAAACACACATGATCCAAAAATTCTTTTGTAAACATGGGGATCAAGTCTGAGTGCATTTTTAAAACTAGGATCTATTCTCCCTGAGGCCTAAGTCACTGGTAGTCAGTTGAGTACCAAAAAGAAATCATATTTAGGTTCCTTAAACTTATAAATACACAGAAGTATTATGATGAATTAGACTAGCTGTTATGGTGAATTGGGCTTTGAGAAAAAAGCAAAAAAAGAAGCATTTATCAGATGTCAACTATGTGCCATATGCCCTCACTTACTCATCTCATTGGTCTTCACTGCATCCTGCTGAGGGAATATCATTAATCCCAGCTTGACAGGTAGAGAAACCAAATAGCCATGGGGGCAAGTAATCTGTCCGAGGTTGAACAGAGAGTGTGTAACACAGCTGAGACAAACTTCCATTTACCTGACCCTCAAATCCATGCCATTTCTACCATCGGACTCCAACACATCAGAATTTTTTTAATTACTTGTTCTTCACATTTAACTTTGTTCTGTTTTCTTACCTCTATTTTTCACTCTGAACCTTCTCACCCAAACATCACTCCCATTCAATTTATCATTAACAAAAGCATAACAAGTAATTTATATTTAAATATGTGCAAAAATTTAATTAATAGTATTTTATGCTATTAAAAAAAAACATGTTACAAGATATTTTCATACATACTGCCACAATTTTACTTCACTACAGAAAAGGGGGCTAAGAGATTTCTCTCCCTAAAGAGCAGAAAAAGGAAGTAGCAGAAAGAGAGTGGGATCAAGATAATCACTTTACAAATGTTTACAAATGTTTTTATCTCTCTAACTAGTAGCCCTGCACAGGAATCCAAGCACCAATAGCTCTCTGCGGGGCCTGGCCGCTCCACGCCTGCTGCCCAGAGGCTTTCCACGGCCCAGAGACCCATCCATGGCGGGGCGTGGAACACTTGCCTCATCGTTGCCACGGCGATGAAGCAAGCATTCCGCCAGGCCACTCTTGCTGCCTGCTCTCAGCAGCTGCCCCCGACTGGGACTGGGGGACTCTAGCGGGGCTGAGAGGACTGGGCGCTGCCATCTTGTGGCTATGGGCGCCACCATCTTTGTGATGGTGTGATGGTTAATTTGCATATTACCCTTTTATTAGATAGGATAACCACGCAAGTACTAATCTATTTTACAGATGAGGAAATGAGGCTGAGTGACATAAATGACCATTAGTGTCAGTATTGGAACCCTCATTTGTCTTTTTTCAGTACCCTTTTCTCTTATGCCCTGTTACTTTGCCTTTCAAGTCATGTTTAACCCAAAAGAGATACAGAAAAGGGGAAAAAAATGTATGTAAATATTTTAGACTTTTAAGACTAAGCTCAAAAGATGCTTCCTCTCTCAAAACTTCTCTAATCCTCCCTTTTCACCCCTCCGGTGGTGAGTATTGTCTGCTTGCTACATGCCGCAGGGCCCACCAAAATAAATAGCACATTGTTCCTGTCCTCAAGGAGTTTATAATCTAGGAAAATGAGAAAAGGTTACTAGTGAATTCACTCTCAGATCTCAGAGCATACATCCAAATAAACTGAGTGAATTAAAACTTTAAATGCAAACTGTAAATATAAACTAGAAAAATATATTAGTGAGCAATCCTGATGTGATGAGGGATTTTATTCACTTAAAACAATAAAAGAGCACACAGGAAAAAAATCATAACAGTTCTGATGTCTTTATTTTCATGATATAGGTCATTTATATTCGTGGATCCCCTCTTCACAATCTCTGCAAATTTTTTCAATTGAAATATCCTTTTTCTTGCTGATTTGTGAGAGACCTTGATATTTTAAGTACAGTTGTACTTTGTATGCCCTGTATCTTGGAAATATTTTTTCTTAGATAGCCATTTGCTTTTCAGTTTTGAGAATGGGTTTTTTATCACATTTTTAATGCTTATGTTGAATCTTTTACATTATTTTTCCTTCTTTTGCTTTTATTTAGAAAGTTCTTTTTAATCTTGACGAGATAATTAATCATGTTTTTCAAATAATTTTATAATTTTTTTTTCCATTTAACATTCTAATTAATCTGAAAGTTATTTTTGGTGTATGTTGGATGGTAATGAAACAAGAATTTGGGGGGTGAAAAAAACAGGTTTTAGGAAATTTGAGAAATTTTGGAAATTAAGGGGATCATGGAGGAAGCACAGGGCTGCAGAGCAACAAAAGGTCTATTTCCACAGAATAGGGAAGCTGAAAAACTGCAACAGGCACATTTCCATAGAATGAGGGATCTAGGAACAGCAAAAGGTCTATACTTACAAAATAAAGAGAAGGAAGTCCTTCATCCAGAAGAAGAAAAAGAAAGCCCGAAGGGAATAGGAAAACAATAAGGAAGGGGTGGGGGAGGGGGAAGCCTCACATATACCATGTGAGATTCAACCTTTGAGCCCAGGAGTTGCTATAGTAATCAGTCCAAGGGAATAGTGACCAATCAGAGGGGATATCAAAGCACCAAGATCTGCAACCTTTATAAGCCATGGGGAAAAGGAACTCACTGGGACCCTTTCCCCCTCCCCACGTGGGAGTCCATTCTGTGGGGCTCTTCCCTCTCCCTACATGGTAGTCTGTATTTGTTCTTTAATAAATTTCCACCTTTGCTATACCATCTTCTGTCCATAGATTCATTCTTCGACTCCAGCGGACAAAGAATCCGGATTCCATCCAAAAATTCCGTATCAGTAAGAATCCAACCCAATTTTTTAAAGCAATTATTTACAACTATTGGATGAAATACAGCTTCCCATTGATTTGCCTTACTATCAGTACTATATTTTTAATTCTTATATATAGTAGAATTTCTTAGCTTTCTTATTTTGCCCCACTGGTAACTTCCTCCTCCTTTTTCTTTTTCCTCTTTCTCTTCCTTCTCCTCCACCCTTCTTCTTCCTTTTAAGTACATCACACCATTGAAAGTTTTGGAGCTATGGAGTGATTCAATTAGTCATGACCTAAAGAATGATTTATTAAGGGACAGTGTGTGGCTTCTACTGGTGTCAGAAAAGACAAAAAAACTAACATCATTCTGGTTTAAGACAGAGTCAATGGAAGAGAAACGAAGGAGATGGTTATGAGAAACTGAAAAGGGATGCTGCTTGGTGGAGCATTGATGTAGAAGCAGGGCATATGAGAAACAGGACAGTCAACATGCCCCACAGACTTCCCAGGCAGTTGAGCAGGATGGGTCGTAGTAGTAGTCGTAGTAATAAAACATAGGGAACCTCAGAAGAAGAAAGTGGGTAGGAGGAAGAGAGAGAGAATGAGATTTGGAAGGGACTGATGATTGACCCCACCTTATAATTCTAAATGAGTAAATTCTAACCTGGGCCTATGACTTTGAGAATGATGCCATGTCACCTGGTAAAGTAGCACCCAAGATGCAAAAGAAAAGCTTGCTATGCCTCTAACCTAACTGAACAACCATTAAATTAGTAAGTAGTTAGTATTCCACATACTCTGGGAAAATCTCAGTGTAATTTCACTTCCCTGCCAGAATAGGAAAAGATACAAAGAAACAAAATGCATATTCCAGGTCATCACATTGCAGAATTTAGTCTTAGTTTTTCCTTCTTACTCTGAAATACAATATATTACAAAACAAAGGACTGCAGCATCCTGCATTGAATATTGCAGAGTTTTGGGGAGCTAGTTGCTTCTCTTATTTAATGACAGACTAGAGTCTCTACACAAAGCATTTCTCTTGAAAGGTTGTTGAAACTGCTGAGATTATCAGGGCTCTGTAAGGAGAATGAGCATCTGAAGTGCTCTTTAGACTTCCAAACAATTCACTTTCACCAGTGTTTTCTACTTCCCGGATGTTTAAATGCCGTGAATCGAACACTCTTCAACAAGGACTTTCCTTCATTGAACAGGTGCAAAGCAAGAGGAAGGATAAAGTGGGATCAACGAACAACAGGGAGGGATAAAAGCTTGACTAAGGCTTTGGATGAAACTGTTATCTCCACTCTGTGAACCAGATGTTAACATTCCATGCCCATTCTGAGAGAGTTCTTTGATTTGACAATGGTTTTGAGGAATGTAATTCATTAGTATGAGGACTTTGTCATGGTTCAGTAACCACTCAGCTCTCTGTAATCCTGGATACACCTATGCAATGGTCCCTGATTCATTACAGTAACATTGTTTTATATTTAAAAGAGAATTCTTCATTTACAACTGAAACATGGATGAAAGTATGTTTTTCATTTTTCTTCTTTCATGGTCTCCATTCTCTGATATTGACAAATTTCTCTACTCTTGTATGTCATCCTTTCTTCTCTTCTTCCTTATCTATAATCTTCATTCATTTTCATCATATTTTTAACATTTTTTGTTGGTTTTTCCTTTCCACCTGATTACTCTTTCCACTTTCTCCAAATTATGATGACAAAGAAGGGGGGAAAAATAAAGAAAAACTACAGCCAGGAGGCCTCGGCGGGAATGCCAGCTCTGATCCCAATTAACGACATGATCTTGAACCAATGCTTTCACTTTTCTGGACATGTTAATTTCAGCTGTGAGACTTCGTCTCTTTTATCTCTAAACCTCTCTTATTCCAATTCAAGTAATATTAAGACACTATCGAATCCACAAATATACTCTAATTTTCTTTCACTTGCTTTGAGACAATAAATGAATAAGAGCTGCAAATTCTATTGGGCACACTGAATTAGAACAACCTATGTATATGAAACACCATGCAAAATACAGACATAGAAATTATAACAATTCCCTTCAAAAGCTTGCAATTGGGAGAAAAATATAAACATACTTGCACTGTTAAAACACACACACACACACACACACACACACACCACTTCATGGCGGCATTTAGAATATGGCCTAGTTTCCTATCAGATATTCCTTCTCTTCAGTTTTTACATGTGTAAAGTGAGGGAGTATACAATACCATCTCTACACTCTCTTCGGGTTTTAACTAAGATTCTATTATTCTGCTGGATTTGTAATTTATATGATCATCTTTAGTTTAAGAATTCCTATAGGAAAAGGTATGATTTAAACTGAGCCTTAAAAAATAAATAAATGAATCAACAAACAAACAAACTGAGCCTTGAAAGATATATGAGCAGAAAAATGAGGGGAAGGTGTATATATAAGATGTACCAAAATAAGTTTAAGTCAACCAAGAAATTCTTTGTACACTGATGGTTTCTGAAAGGCTTAGTGACCATGAGTCAAGAATGAGGTTTCTTGCTGAGGCTGGGAAGTTTAACTCAAAACTAAAATCCAGCTCTAAGTGTCTTAAATTATGAGAGTGTGAATTGGAATAGGGGGCAGAAGTTATTTGTTAGCTTATGGTATCCAAATCAATAAAAAGTTAGCGTGGATCCTCCTTATTCAATGGGGGGTGGGGAGGGAACCATGAAGAAATGCAATTGAAACAGTCTCAAGGATAAGAAATGTGAAACCATTAAGGTCTTTCTATCCTGTTGAGGAATAGTGTATAAAGATTAAAAATATAGGCCTGGCCAGCATGACTCAATGGTTAGAGCATCAACCTGCACACCAGTGTGCCACGGGTTTGATTTCTATCAAGGGCAGGTACCTGGATTACAGGTCTGATCCTTACCCTAGTCAGGGCATGTGTGGGAGGGAACCAACTGATATGTCTCTATTACTCAGATCTCTCTCTCTCTATCTATCTCTCTCTCTCTCTCTCTCTTTCTCTCTCTCTTCCTCTCTCCCCCTCCCTTCCACTCTCTAAAAATCAATGGAAAAAATATACTCACTCCTTGGATGAGTATTTATATATATATTAATGATTTAGGTCTCTGGAATTCTTGCTTCCTCAAGTAAACCAAACGTCATCTTTTTTTTCCAGATTAATTTAGGTGCTTTATTTATCAGATTTATTATTCAGTATACCTATAATTTCTTTTAAGATTTCTGTTTATAAACTTTTTAAAATTTCTTTATTGATTAAGGTATTACATATGTGTCCTTATCCCCCCATTACCCCCCCCCAAACCCCCACTCATGCCCTCACCCCCTGTTGTCTGTGTCCATTGGTTAGGCTTATATGCATGCATACAAGTCCTTTGGTTGATCTCTCCCCATTACCCCCACCCTCCCCTACCTTCCCTGAGGTTTGACGTTCTGATCGATGCTTCTCTGTCTCTGGATCTGTTTTTGTTCATCAGTTTATGTTGTTCATTATATTCCACAAATGAGTGATAGCATGTGATATTTATCTTTCTCTTTAAACTTCATCTTAAACTAGATTGGTTCAGAACCTCCTGAAGCAAAGCTCTAGTCTCAATGAGGAAACCATGATTAAGTCATTCCACAGAGTAAAATAGTGTACTTTCCCAAGAATGAGGAATGTGTTCCCTAACTACTTAGAAGGATGTTCTTTCAACATGTCCACCTTCCTGGTGGGAATGAGTTTCAGAAGTCTGTAATCTCATCAAAGGAAGCCAAGTGACAGAGACTCTCTCCACAGGGGGAGCTAATCAGCAAGTCTTCCTTTCTTTTCTTCCAGGCCCTCATCATTGTTTTCCTGGGGACTACTTTCTAAACTATTGGAATTTCCCTTGATCCTTCTCAACCTTCAATCAGATTGGAGGAAGTGATGATTTCTTCTCCCAAAGAATCCCCGGGATTCTTTCTTTCACGCTCACCCTTTTGAATTAAAGGGTTCAGCCCGTTCTTAGCACAATATTGGTCAACCTAGCATTTGGCATTTTGCAGTCTGAAATGAGTCTGAATGCACACACTCCCAAACAAGTTACCTTCATTAAGTCAATTTTTCTCAAGTTTTGGCAAATAGCTCTAGATACAAGGTCGTCTGATGCCTTCAGGGTGTATCAGATATCTTCAAGGCTGAAAGCCATGTAAAGTGGGCTATACACCAACTAAATCATTCAAAGCTTAAATTCTCCAATTCAAAAGAAAGGGAACACTGTACCAAAATTCAGAAGCGTAAAAAAGTTTATTAGAGAGGTAATTGAATCTGTATTATTTTATTCTACAAATTCACGGGGAAGTCCTGACAATACTTTTTGTTTTCATACAACAAAATTTGACAATCCTGGCTTCTTTTTCCTTATTTTTTTCTTTGCAAACTAACCAGAGGGATATAGAAACGCTCTTCTTCCTAGAAAATGGGAGAGCAATGGTTTTTCAGCTAAACAGATAGATGCTTGGCAGATAAGCCAAAGTACTGATAACCCACCCTGACAATTACTAGCCTTTGGCTTCCCATGCATACACACATGTTGGAGAAGCAGACTGAATGTCATCTTAGGAATTATAAGACAAGTTGCTGGGAGCATGGGTGAAGGAAAAGAGGAACATCAAAATATACACCTTTGAATTAAAAGGCTCACCTTTTTGATACTACTTTGATAAATTGTACTATGCAGTAGCCATTTTGATATCACTTGTAGGCCAACAGTTGACTCAGCTATCACCTACTGTAGTCAGTGAGGAAGTGGTTGCCTGGGATTATGGAGGTGTACATTCTGTTCCCTACTATAAATGAAATGTGGAATTGTATTGTTTCTGACATGAATTTTCCTGATCCCTGCTAAAATGTCAGTTATATTATGACATAGTTGGCCTAGACAGTCTAGGCATTGTGTGGCTTCAAAGGTCTTATTTTGCTTTTCCAACTCCCACTTAGGGGAGAGAGGAGATGAAACCTAAGAAGGAGAAATGCTTCTACTAGTAAGTTGTTTAGAAGCCTACAGGGACTGCCCACTTAATTATCATCTTTATAACCAGCACTGAGAGAATGTAACACTATCCCAGTCACACAATAAATGTTAGTGGCAGTCAAATGATAGAGTTTCTTTTCCTTCTTCTTCTAGTTTCCCTCATGGTAGAAAGGCACCCTGTTTGGTGTACACTTTCTAAACAATGTGTTTAAGACATATGTATTTAAATACTCTAATTTACAAGCCTGAGAAAACAGCTGTTCATCTCCAAATTATAGCTCTTAGAAGGTGCCAGGGAAATAAACACGGAACCACATAAACAGTTGAATTTATCTCTTGGCAACTTTTCACAACACCTTCAGCAAACAGAGCACCCATGCATGAAAGAAACACAATCAGGCACATGCCCTATTAAGTGGCAGGCTTTAGCATGTAACAAGAAAGGCACCTTTTTATTCTCCCCACTCCCAGCTACCTTCACCCCCAGTGCCATTTGAGAACTCCATCAGTATACAAAGTCCAACAAATCTCACTCCCTCCAGAAACTCAGTTTTACATCTCAGGATGAAGTTTTCCTCCTGGTGAATCCTCTCAAGATTCACCCCAAATGCATTAGAAGTTTGTGGGGCAATGACACCATGTCATTCTCTCGCTTATCCAAACAAAAGATGTGGTCTTCTAAGAGTTCTTTCTAGCACTGTGGGCAATACTACCTTCTGGTTTTAAAACTGTCTTGAAGCTTGTACATATCAATAGACATTGTATGTGGGGTCTATGTAGAGAATTGGTAGTTAGGCTTTGACCCTTTAAAGCTCCACATGGGGACCTTGCTTCCTATAGAACATTCAATTTCAGACTGGACATGTAGCTCACCAAGCATTCCAGTTTCTGAATTCAATACAGATGAGTTGTGAAGGGTGGCAGAGTATGCCATCCTGAAATGACTGTAGAAGTTTAGGACATGCCACCACAAAATATGCATCTTTGATATATTGATAATTTTGAGCTGCAGGCTCTTGAAAAACAGCCAATGAAGGGAAGTGCTTTCTCTGAACTCCCTTATCTGCCTAAAACAGACAGTAAGAAAAGGACTCAGTTGTCCTAAATCCCTTCCCCAGGAGTTTTATCAACCAGTGAAGATTGACTCATCACAGGAGAGGAGACTAGAATTCAACAACACATTCAGACAAATGTCATCATCAAATATCATACCCCCTATGTATTATTCTAAGGGCCCATTCATCTTTCCTAAATATCATTTACTTTCCTCTAAATATCATTTACTCTCCTCTACATCCACCTCTCTTTTCCTTCTTAAGATGACATTCAAGCCTGAATTCTAAAGCCATCTCAGGGAATTACTTGTTTTTTCCTGTATATATTCCTTATATACATGAGATATACAGGTGAATAAACTTCTGCTTGGTTTTCTCTTCTTAATCTGTCTTTTATTGCTGGGGTCTCAGCTAAAAACCCAGAAGGGTAGAAGGAAAATTCTTTCTTCCCAATAGCTGACACACAATTTTCAGAAAAAGAGCTTTTCCACTTAAGTGAGACTTACACTAGAAGTATCAAATGACACTAAAATTCTGAAGAAGTGTTATGGCAAGAAATATCTGGTGTTCCGTCATCCAAATTAGCACTAATGCCAGTGAGTGACAGGGAGGAACAGGTGGAGAGTGAGTGGAGTTGGGCCCCTGCTGACCTGTGCTCACTTTGTTAGGAAGAAGAGACAGCTTTTAGAGTACTTAGGATTTTTCCAGAAAAATCTGTGAATTAGTTTGAATTCACACTTGCCTCCACCAAAACCCTAGAACTAGTATTAACTATTATTTTAAAAGCTTCTTTCATCGTCTCATTTATATTTTAGGATTCTCCAGTCCAGGCTAACATAATGGCCCTGAGATAATGCTGAAGTAACCATCTTGCTGATGAAATGGGCATTAGCAGGTGTTTGGGTCCTCTATCTCATGGTTTGGGGAAGTTTGTGAATCCCAGTCAGAATACTATTTAGCTAAAAGTGGGTTGTCTCTGTACCCATGCAAAATACTTTGTTCTTCCAGTGTTTTCATCATGACCATAACCAAGTGAAATAGAGATATTATCCAATTTTTATTAATGATGAGCTAAGACTAAGTGATGAACCTAAGGTCACATAACTACTAATTGTCAGATCTAGGTATGCTCTCCCAATTTAGTACCATTTTCACTACCTGCAAAGGTTTCAATATACTACACGTGACATTCAGATTGTTTCTGACACATGATAAGGAACTAGTAAATGTTATTATACATATATTTAAGATTAATGGTTCTTATTTTTTCTCTAGGAACCCATTCCATTTACCTATCTACTCTGATGCTTCTTAGTATAAGCTACTCATTATATCAGCTTTTGGATGGTAAGTAGAAAATTATTCTACATAAAATTGTTTATCTCATTATTCCTAATAAAACAGTGCTAACACTTATTAAGCCCTAAATAAGTATGACATCTTCTTAAAATAGCAGGTTCCTATTCCTATGTGAATGGGCTCCAAAAGCTACATAATTTTTCCCACAAGTGGTAGAGTACAAATTTAGACCCAACAGAGGCAACAATGCTTAAAGGGCTGTATGTATTTACATCTCACAAGTTTATGTGGCTGTGAAAAGTGATTCTATTTTTTAAAATAATGAATCAATGAAAGAATGTGTTTTTAAGTGGGTTAAACTGAGTTTCATTTAGGTATGCTTATTTTAAGGTGATGGTTAGACAATCTAATAGAAATGCTTAGCAGGGCACTGAGAAGGCCTGGAAGAGAGATCAGGATGACATCTTTTAGGCAAATCTTGGATGAACTTGAACCTTTAAGATGTTATTCATTTTAATGGAGAACATTTATTGACAATAAAGAGGTCTGAAACAGAGACTTAGGGCATATCCAAAGTGTTAGGAAAGGGAAATATTTCTTGAGTGCCTACCATCTGCCATGCATTTGCCTCATATGTCCACTCTAGCTCAGGAGTTAACAAACATGGATGATTTTGCTCCCCCCCTCAAAAGATATTTTTCAATGTCTGGACACATTTTTGTCACAACTAGGCTAGTGATTCTGGAATCTGGGGCAGAGGCCAGAGATGCTACTAAATATCCTACAATGCGCAGGACAGCTCTCGACAAAAGAATTGTGTGTTGAATGCCATCAAGTCAGCTCCAACTCCTGGCAACCCTATGAATGAGTGATGTTCACAATGTCATGTCTTCAACAGTCCTGCTCAGCAACCACAGATTCATGTCTATGTCTTCTTTTATGGAGTCAACCCATATCATACTTAGTCTTCCTCTTTTCCTGCCGCCTTCTATTTTTCCCAGTGTTACTGACTTTTCCAAAGAATCCTGCCTTCTCATCATGTGCCAGAAGTAGGACAGCTTCAGTTTTGTCATTTTTGCCTCCAGTGATGTTTCAGGCTTAATTTGCTAAAGAACCCACTTTTCATTTTTCTGGAGATCCAGAGCTCCCCTCCAACATCATATTTCAAATGAACAGGACTTAAACTTATCAGACTTGCAAGCCTGTGCCTCCAAATGAATCTTTTTTTTCCCTAGAAGCCTTCTTCACTGTCCAACTTTTGCATCCATACATAAATTACAAAGAATTATCTTGCCCCAAAAGTCAATAGTGCTAAGGTTGAGAAATCTTGCCTCTAGATATAAAAAGAGACTAGGAAGAAAGGACACATTTATCTGGCATCTAGGGGCAAGTTGTCACAAGGAAAAACCTTTTGGAGAGAATAACCTCAGAGTAAGCACACAGAGTTACATTTTCTATTACAGAATATAACAAGGACCTTTAATAGGAAGTTATAAAGGGAATTAAAAGAATTTGCATAGAAAACTCAGAAGTTTGGTGGGATGACAGATAACAGAGAAAGTCAGCAAAAACAATAAAAATGGTCTTGAGGTTAAAGATAAAGATGATGGTGTTTTTCATTATAGTTCAACCCACATTTATTAAATTTTGCCATAAATAGAGCATTTTCACACTAATAAGTTGAATTGTGTCCTGTTAGTTGAATTGTGTGCCTCCCAAATTCATGTGTTGAAATCCTAACCCCCTCGTAGCTTAGAATTTTACTTTATTTGGAAAATACAGTCTTTACAGAGGTAATCAAGGCCAAGTGAGATCATTAGAAGGGCCCTAATCCAATATAACTGGTGTTCTTATAAAAAGGGAAAACTTGGACACAGAGATACACTTAGGGAAGACACTGTAAAGAGACACAGGGAGAAGAAACCCACCTACAAGCCAAGGAGAAAGACCCTTCCTCGCAGCCTTCAGAAGGAACCAATTCTGTCAACATCTTGATTTCAGACTTTTGGCCTCCAAAACTGTGAGACAATAAATTTCTGTTGTTCAAGCCACCAGTTTGTGGTACTTTGTTATAGCATCCCAAGCAAATACTGACTTATTAGGAGAAATATCTATGTATTTATCTATCTACATAGTTCACTGGAACACTGAAGCTATAGTTCACTGGCACACTAACCAGGTCAAGAACACAGAAGCTTTTATCTTTGATGGTAAACCTTTTTGATGGAATACCTGAAGGTCACTTATTTCTTTCATTCTAGACTTGGATAAAGACACTGAGCATGCATGTTAAGAGGAAATAAGCAAGGGCACTGCCTACTTGTGGCCCTGTTCCACAAAGATTGTGAGAAATAATATGAAATTACTGTGTTACTGTTTTACAATTTTTCCAATAGTCAGGAGTTTAACAATTTGTTAAAAGCAAAGAGTCTGAGCATCCAGATGTAAATCCTGACTCCATAAGGGAATCTGGAAATACTAGTTAACTTATTGGAGCTTCAATAATTCCTATATCATAGAAGTAGTAGCTATGAAGTCCTCGGCATAGAACAGGGGTCGACAAACTGTGGCTCGCGAGCCGCGGTTTGCAGCTCTGTTGACTGAGTTTGCCGACCACTGATCTAGACTCTCGATTCCAATAATTACAGGCTGTTGTTGTTCCTTGTGATTAAGCCCCTAGCCCAGTGGTCAGCAAACACATTAGTCAACAGAGTGGCAAACTCCGGCTCGCAAGCCACATGTGGCTCACAAGCCGCAGTTTGCCGACCACTGGTATAGAACCCTTTATAATAAAAACCCAGCGACGGAATGGCGGAACGACCAGAACAACTGGTTGACTAAACGCTATGATGCGCACTAACCACCAGGGGGCAGGGGCTCAGCGAAGGAGCTGCCCCCTGGTGGTCAGTGTGTTCCCACAGAAGGAGCACCGCTCAGCCACAAGCCGGGCTGACAGCTGGCAAGTGCAGTGGCCTGCCTCTGCGGCAGCGCTAAGTCGGACATCCCCTGAGGACTCCTGAACTGGGTGCAGGCCTGACTAAGGGACCCCTACCCCCCGAGTGCACAAATGTGCACCGGGCCTCTAGTGCAACTATAAAATTCAGGGATAAATATTATACTAAAAACCTACCATACTCTATTAGAGTATGTGGTGTGAGTCTAACAATGTACATTTGCCCTAATTAACTTTACTTTAAAAAATTATTGAGTACTTTTATGAGATCTGTATTAGCACCTTTACCTGTCTACATTATCTCATGTAATCACCTATAAGATGAAGCCCATGATAATTATTAATTATAATATCCCTATTATACATGTGGAAATAACTGAATTTTGGAGATTATCTAATTCAGCCAAGGTCATTTTGCTGATAAGTAGGGAAACCAGGTCCAGAACCCAGCTCTATCTGATCCCTTAACTTATATTTTAACCACAACTACGGCATTCCTCTAACTGCTTCCTTATGGCAAAAAGGAAAGGAAAGGGGAGAATGATTCTGTACCTATACTTGGAACTGTAACAAGTGCAAGTTATCAGGAACTACGGTGTTTATCTAAGCAAACAGTTTGGACATTGGCTTGTGAAGCCCTCATTCTTACATGCTGGGATCTCAAAAAAGTGACCTAGTATTTAAGCTTGGAGAGAAAAATTACTATTAGTTTTAGTAAAACATTGTAATGATCTCCTATGACATTTCCCACACAACCAGGTTAACAACTTGGTGGGCTGGGATGAAGGGGAGGAGGTTAATCATTATGAGCTGAAAGAGAAAGCCCTCCTCCTGCCATCCCCTCACCTTCTGGTGCAAGAGCACAGCTGGTGCATTGGCCTGTATTCCAGGCAATATGCTTTTTCTGACCTTAGGCTTTGGTCCATATGGCATCGCCTCCCCAAGTAGAAAAGGAAAGTTGTTTGTTTTATTAAAAATTAGGTTCAGATATAATAGCATTGACAAAGGCATTAGAGGAGCAAACCATTGGTTAGCTTGTAACTTAACAAGATGCCCCTCTGGACAAGGGAAAGGCTCCAAGGAAAGCACCTTCTTGCTATTTGTTCAGTACTAATCCCCCAAAATCCACTGCCTGAAACCAGACAAAAGGCAAATTATATGGGTGTTGAGGAGTTTATTTTTCCAGATGGCCAACCTGAAGCTACAGTTCACTGGCACACTAAGTCCCCTAATACAGAGAAATCTAGCCCAATCATGTATTTAATAAAAAGCACAAAGTTCACTTCTCAAACAAGTTATTTGGAAACATGGAAGGTGCTGGAGAGAGTATGTAAAGGGGAGCCCTTGCTACATATTGAGTTTCATCTTTCATGTTTGGTCAGTTGGTAAGAAAACAAAGCTATGAAAACTATTTTCCAATTGTCCCAGTGATTCCTGTTTATATTGGTTTAATTCTTCAAAGACAGCCACTTGCCTTATTACCTCAATAGGGTCAAGCTGTTTCTTTTTCTGGGTTCCCAGTGAGCTGATTTTCCTTCTTTAATATTTCTCTATGGTAAGGAAATATCTATGTATTTATCTATCTACATCTCTCTATATAGATGTAGGACACATCTATACTAATAAAAGGGAAATATGCTAATTAGACCAGATGTCTTCTGGACATCCTTCCTGACAAAGCTAGGGGCGTGGCTGGCCTGTAAACTGCCCACGGCCTCTTGCCCCGTCTGGCTCCACTCCCAGCAGGGACCCCACCCCAATCTGGGGCTCCCTTCAGGGCAGGCCAGCTGGCCCCCACCTGTGCACCAGGCCTCTATCCTATATAATAAAAGGGTAATATGCAAATTGACCCTAACACTAGAATGACCAGAACGACTGCTGGACTAATCGCTATGAGGCACACTGACCACCTCTTGGTCCCCTTCTCCAGGCACAGGCTCAGATTGCCTGATGGCCACCAGCAGTGGGGGCAGGTCCAGTGAGCAAGTGGGAACAGCCAACCTCCGGTCCCTTCCCCTGGCTGTCAGACACCGGTCACCCGATGGCAAATGGGGAACAGGAGGTGAGTGGGGTGGGGGGCAGGGCCGGCTGCGGGTAGCTGGGGAAGATGGCCCCATCGCAGGCCAGGCTTAGGGACCATATCTGCACATGAATTTCGTGCACCAGGCCTCTAGTAAGCTATATAAGAGATGTATATATAATACATACACTCATATATATCTCCTGTATATAATATATGATGTGTAGGACACATAGGTTATATGGGAGATGTGTGTGTAGCTCCTAGGTGTGTGTATATATATGTGTGTGTGTGTGTGTGTGTGTGTGTGTATATATATATATATATATATATTGAGTGGCCAGATTATTATGATCTCTGAATGCATATTAATCTGGCCACTCAGAGTGTGTGTGTGTATAGATAGATAGATAGATAGATAGATAGATAGATAGATCTATATATATATTAGAGGCCCAGTGCATGAATTTGTGCATGGGTGGGGTCCGGCCAGCCTGGCCAGGGGGAGGGGACATGGGTGGTTGGCCGGCCTGCCTGCTGGTCGAACTCCTGATCGAGGGGACAATTTGCATATTAGCCTTTTATTATATAGGATATACACTGAGTGGCCAGATTATTATGTGTTCAGAGATCATAATAATCTGGCCACTCGGTGTATATACACATATGTCTCTGTCCTAGAGAGATATATCATACATAGATATATAAAGACATAGATACAGCTATATGCTAGGTCTTTGATTGCATGGGGGCAGAGTGAGAGTAAATGGGAATAATGAAAGAAAAGAAAAATCAATCTATTCTACTATTCAGCAAGTTTACTTAATATAACTATCATTTCCATCAATTTGACTTTTTAAGTAACAATTATATTGAGCAGCAGAGAGTATAGAGGTGAGGTAAAACGGTTAGGAATTAAGAGTCCAGTTGCCGTCATGATAATAATATTGATAGTAATACTAGTACCTCTCATTTAATTACTAGTAAATAAGTGCTGATTGTGTGTCAGATAGTAGACTAAGCACTTTGTGTATATTTGTGCTGTTTAACCTCACTACAAAATTATGATACAGGAATTTCCACTTCCTAGATGAGGAAACAGGCTTAGAAGCCTATTAACCTGCTAGTAAGTGCTGGTGGAATTAGGATTCAAAACCTATCAGTCCTACTCCAGAGATTTTATGCTTAACTACTATGCTCTCATTTGTTTACCCATTCAATTACTCCACAAATATCTTCTTAAATACCTGTTCTGTGCCTTACATTAAATATTGAGCAATTAGATAAAGACACTCTTCATTTATTGAGCTCACCATTTTGGGGGAGATAGCCATAAAAAATAAGTGCAGTGTGGTGACATATGTTCTAGAACGGAGTTGTGAAAGAGTGCCAAAGACCCAAAATAAAGCAATCCCTACTCACCCTTGGGAAGAGGAGATCGAGGGAGCTCAAAGGCACAAAATTAACATCCAGAATACCTTTATTTTGCATCAGAATCAACAGACATGTTCCAAATATGATATGTCTACAAAAACAAACAACAAAAATAAAACAAACACTTGTTTTCATGGTTGGTTTCCCTTAGATTCCGTTTTTAAATTTTATAAAAGACCCTTTTTTAAGATAAATCTAGTCTCCAAATTTTTCTTGTTTCTGCTCTTCACCATGTAGGCCCTCATCCTCTATTTTTCAATACTTTTCTAATGAAATTCCTGTCCTTCAGTTTAGTCTCTGCTCAGCTTAACCTTCACTCTGCTACCAAGGTGAACTTTCTAATATGAAAAGCTGACCACAGCATGTCCCTACTAAATATCCTTTGATGGTTCTCTTGACCCTTAGAAGAGTGTGCAATTTGGTTCTCCAACTGCACTCCTTCCATGCTCCACCTTCATGACATTAACAGCTATTTATTTAGTGATGACTTGTTTCAGACAGTTTAAATAGCCCATCTCTAATTTTCACAGAAACCTTGGAATGTAGGAGATTTTATCCTCATTTATAAATGAAGGAATAGAGCCCTGGCTGGTGGGGCTCAGTTGGTTGAGCATTGGCCAGTGTACTTAAAGATTGCTGGTTCAATTCCTAGTCAGGGCACATGCCCAGGTTGCAGATTCAGGTCCCGGTTGGGGTACTATGGGAGGCAATTGATCAATGTTTCTCTCTCTCCCTTCCTCTCTCTCTGAAAAACAAAAAGACAAAAACAAAAAAACAAATGAGGGAATAGAGGATCAGAGCAATTGATCGACTCACTGAAGTTCATGTCAATAATAGATGGCAGAATGGCAACCAACACTATTGTCTTTCCCACTAGATAAATGGGTACTTTAAGACCAAAAAAAAAAAAGTCCTTCGTTTTCATCTCTGTATTACCAGCTGTCAAAATAATGCTTGATTGTGAATAGATGGATGAATGAATGAATGAATGAATGAATAAATGTTTTCAGTTCTGCTACATAAAAAAATTTGGTTCTCAATTCCACATTCCTTGCATCTTGTTCTCTGAATGACTATATTTCATAGATTTCCTCAAATGTCATTACAAAAGAAAAACAGCCTCAGATTTCTTTCCTCACTGGATCCCAAAGGGTATTCCCAATCTACCTGGACTTCTCTTACCCACAAGAGAAAGCCAAAGTTTGCATCATTATTTCAGTCCCTCATTCTTTACTGTTTTCAAAGTGCTGTCAAAATCTCTGAGATGTCAGTGTTGTGTGGAGCTAGACCACCTCAATCCATATCCCACCTCTATCATTTGACTTTTGCTTGTAGATGGCTAAATGTGTGGGTTCTTAGTTGGAAGGTATAAGATGAATTAGGAAAAAAAGATGTTGCAATTGCCCTGGTGTAATATATAGCACTGCCCGTCTTAAAAGGCTTTTAGAAGAATGGATTAGTAAATATATGTAGAATGCTCAGAACAGTAACTGGTATGCAGTAAGTAACCCAACTGGGTTTACTATTACTAATATAATTTTATCTTATCCTTATGTCCATGTTGAGATAGGTAGTATAAATATTATTATTTCAGTTTTACTGATAGGGACAGAGAAGAGAGAATAACCATGTTCCAAAGTTCATAGAATTCTAATAACTAGAAATCCACCTCTATGAGGCTTTGAGCACATGATACACAGGAATAAAAGAGGTACATTAAACATTAAAGGTATTGCTGTCCTGTTGGTAATGAAGACCCAAATGGGAACACCTCAGTAAGGTCCTGAATTAGGGTATTAGAGTTTTGCCAATTCCATTTCCACTCTATTCATTGCGTTTCAGCTCTGAGGATCAAATGAATAAAAGAGTTTTCGGAAAAGTAATTTATATTATAAGTGGTTGCTGTTAATAAGAAAATAATTTTAAATATGTAGACAGAGGTCACTGTATGTCAGTCCCCCATCCCTGACTAATGCTATACACTAAGCACTTTATACAATTGACTTATTTAATCCAATTTTACAGATAAGGAAGTTGAGAGGCTATAACTCAGTATAAGTGAAATAGGACTCAAACTTGTCAGACTTGCAAGCCTGTGCCTTCAAATAATCATAAAAACAGCCTAATGTCCATATTCAAATATAAAAAACTGAAAAGAATTAACTTTACATTTTTACTTTTAAGGATTCTATTAAATGATAGGCCTTTTTTGGTATTGGACTATATGCTATGTCCTGCTTGAAATCACTGGCAATACTCATGCTGCAATAGATTTTTCAGATGCCTTAATATAAAGCTGCCACTTTATGCTAATTCCCAAGTTAATAAAAATGTTCAAAAGGAAATCAGAAGGTCATTTTCTTAAAAAAGAATAAGATGCAATGTGCCATTATGCCATCAAAGACATTCTCTACATTGATGATGGAAACTGCCTATATAAACAGAATAATATATGTGATCAAAATTTAGGAAGATCTAGGTGATTTTGTCACCCATAAATATATCCTGAAAATCAAATTTTTCAGCAATAATTATGGAGATGCAGAGCACTTGCTAATGGTTAAAGGCCTTCCAGGGGCTAGGGACAAAGGACCATTCACCCCAGTTGCTCAGTAATCCTATAGAAATAAGTGCTCATTTCCAGATTCATTTTGTACGATAGATTATCCTTAGGGGATGGAAAGATAAAAGCTTTCACAAAGAACACATGAAGATTTTTAACTGGTAGGCAAAAATGCAATATATGTTCGGAAATATTAATGTATGGTACTACACACTAACCTTCATTATCAGATACTCACCATTTCAGAATTTGAAGTTGTCTCTAAAGACAAATTATCAAATTTCCATTTCATTCCTCCTACCCACTCTGTCCACCACTAATCAAACTTGAATCTATGTTCTGTATAGGATTCTTTACATGAAGTGTTCCACCCTCTGTAGTCCCACTGCAGTAACCAACATTTGACACTTGAAGGCAATAGGTAGGTAAGAAAAAAACTGGTGTTTCATCTTGAGACTTTTGAATAAGAAATAGGAAGTCAAATGTACCCTAGGGATTCTACTGGCAGCAATGCTCATGCATTTAATAGACAGACAAGTGTCCTCTCAAACCAATACTGTGCCTTTTCTTTTCGCTGTGTTTTTTGCCCGACCATCCTAATCCTACCTGTCAATCATGGTTCACTCTTAACCTCCAAAAAGCTTCCCTTAGCCTCCAAGAAGCTTTTAATGAGTATCCCAAAACCACTATATGCTTTCTCTGAATTTCTCTATTTCAAGTCCAATCTTCCACAAAAATGTATTACATTTCTTAGATTAAAAATTATTTATATGTCTAATAAAGTCTTATCTTTTTATTTCATTCTTCCCTTGTAACCCTCAGTATGTAGGTAGCATCATACAGAGCTAAGAGAATCTACAATACATACTTAAAGTTGGAAATAGCAATTTGATAGGGAAAGACCCGTTCATTAACCTCACCTAAAAACCTTCATAGCACTTGTCAACATAAGAAACATTTATACCTGTGAAGAATTTTGGTAAGTTTATTTGAGCCAAAACTGTCAACAACTGCTTCTTGTGATTGGAATAATTGGAATTTGGAGTATTGGTCCATAATAATTGTGTTGAATTATTTAATGACAAGGACATATGAGATTACAACTACTTCTTCCCTAGCCTTCTAGAAATAAATTACTCAGAGTAGGATTCAATGATAGCATGAATGAAGCATATCTGAGAGTCTGGCCTAATTTTATCTCTCCAAGTATTTATGCATACCAACTCCCTAAAAGGGACAACATGTTTGAAATCTTACCCAACTCTCTTCAAGCAAGTCTGCTATACAAAAATTATTTTAACAACTTTAATTTAATATATATTTTAACGTTTAAAACAACTCATTGGAGGAAAAGGCTTTTTGAAAGTTTTCAATTTCTATATTATTTATTTTAGTAATTATATTAATACTAGAGGCCCAGTGCATGAAATTCGTTTATAGAGGGATGTCCCTCAGCCCAGTCTGCAACCTCTCCAATCTGGGACCCCTTGAGGGATGTCCAACTGCCCGTTTAGGCCCCATCCCAGTAGGATCGGGCCTAATCGGGCAGTCGGACATCCCTATCAGGACTGCTGGCTCCCAACTGCTCGCCTGCCTGCCTTCCTGATTGCCCCTAACTGCTTCTGTCTGTGTGCCTGATCACCCCCTAACCACTCCCCTGCCAGTCTGTTTGATGCCTAAATGCTCCCCTGCCAGCCAGATTGCCCCTAACTACCCTCCCCTGCTCTCCTGGTCACCCCTAACTGCCCTTCCCTGCCAGCGTGGTCACCCCTAACTGCTCTCCCCTGCTGGCTTGATTGCGCACAACTGCCCTCCCTTGCAGGCCTGGTCCCTCCCAACTGCCCTTCCCTGCTGGCCATCTTGAGGCAGCCATCTTGTGTCCACATGGGGACAGCCATCTTTGACCACATGGGGCAGCCATCTTGTGTGTTGGAGTGACACTCAATTTGTATATTACTCTTTTATTAGATAGGATTCTATTTCTATTATTCCTGGTGTTTGTTTAATGTTAAGATGCCTAATCACTGTCATCAATGGTAGAGACAAATTGAACATCATAATCATGTGACTAGATATAGCAATCTCTTTTTGGAGAATATTTTTATGCTTCTCTTCCAACTCAGAAACTATAAAATTTGTGGGAATATTATTCCCATAGCCAATCATATGTACAACAGTTGGTTTCATGAATCAATGAAATTACCTAATTTCATACGAGCTTAAAAATGCATTGTCTCAAAAATGAAAAGTAGGGACTTTATCTCCACAATTTCAAAAACTTGCCTTTTTCTATTAAACACTATGAAGGAATAAGTAAACAATTGAAGAACCAAAGCAGGTATGAAAGAATCATCTTCACTTTGAATCATAAAAATAACCCTAAAAAAGCAAGCTTAATCAAATGCTTGTGTTTCTTTTGTCTTGTTTCTAAGGATATAACACTTAGAATCTTCTTGGGATTTTCCAGTTTCTTTTCTCTCACAAAACAAAATAAACCAGACACCTATCATAGATGCTTTATTTTTTTAGGAAGATTGAGAAAATAGTATGAATATTTCTTTTACATAGATAGTTCATTATGAAAGACAACATTTTGCTGTATTTGTTCAAATTAAATGTGTTTTCTGAAAACAGCATTAATACCTCCTAGTGTTAGCTTCTCAAGGTGTTTTTATTTGTATGTAACTCAGTAGCATGCACGATCATTGGCCAGCCAGCCAACGCCGGCATTTTGTTTTTCATATTAACCTGTTCATCTGATGGAATATGAAAATATATGCCTGTATCTTTTTGTGAATTTCCTGTTGCTATTTCTGTTCTGGAGAAACTGTCCTGACTTAACTAACAAATTGGCAACCCTACTAGCTCAGAAATGCTCCCCTGGGGTGATTTGCTTTAAATTAGCATTGCTGGTAAATGCTTTCAAGAACTATACAATTATAGCCAGATGAACACATCCTCATACAATTTCAGGATTAATATTAGTCTCCTAACAACCTAGAAACCAAGATCATAATTACCGACTGCCATTTCCCCCCATTGTCCAGGTAACGGGCCCTCAATATATGACCAATTTGAAACCTGGGAATCTTGGGGGAAAGCATCAGGTCTGCTGTTGGGAAATTGAATTCAAGTACAGCCCTGCTCCCTGAACACTCATATTCTTCTTTCCTCTTTGTGCTATTTGTTGGTCTCTATTGTGCAGAGCTATCGTTTGTGCACACATTCTGTGTTAGATTTTCTACCCGATTGAGCTTGAAAAACCAAAGCTTAAGTACTAAATGTTTCCCTAAGGCCTGAATGGACTTAAAAGGACATAGGTGCAAAAAAGAAAAGAAAGGAAAATAGGGAGAGAAAACACGGCTTGTTAAGTTGTTGCAATAATCTCATGCTGAGAATAAAGACCTTCAGAGTTAAGAGAATGAAAAACACTCTTCTAAATAGATTGCTTGCTTTTGTTGCACAGGTGGCAAGGCCTGGAAATATAAGATATGGGCAACAGCAGGGCAGCCTGCTAGCATTTCATTAAGCTTAGAGAATAGGAGAATTGTGGAGTGGTTTCTTCCCACTTTATAAGAGACACAGACTTCTTGACAACCTGGACTTCAGAGTGCTAGCTTGCTAGTATGTTTTCTGCCAGGAAATACTCTGAGGAAAGAGTAGCTCTCTCTGTATTTTGTAGAATTTTACCTCCTCCCCCTTTATTAAAACAAAGCCTTTTCCCATGGAACATGGATCTGTGATCATCACTGCTTTGGACTTTCCACTAGATACAACCTCAAACAAAATGTTAACTCTGGACACTACCACTTAAAATTATGCCAGGGTAATGTGCCATGACATTGGGCAAACTTTTGGTTCAGGAACTAAATCACCACCTCAATAAATAAACAATAAACTAAAAAGCTTCTTTACAGAAAAAAAAAATCATCAGAATTAAAAAATGCATGGAATCAGAGAAAATATTTGCAAACCATATATTTGATATGAGATTAATTTCCAAAATATATAAGAAATGCATGCAACACAATAGCAATAAATAAATCCTATATAATAAAAGGCTAATATGCAGTGTGCCCCTCAGGAGTTTGACTGACCAAGAGTTTGACCACCTGCTATGAAGTGCACTGACCACCAGGGGGCAGCAGGAACAAAGGAAGGCCCTGGCCGGCACCTGGCAGCCGGGTAAGGAAGGCCCCAGCTGGCAGCTGGAAGGACCTGATGGGCCCTGTTCACAGGCCAGGCCTGGGGATCCTCTAATAAATAAATAACTAAATAAGTAAATAAATAAATAATACAAATAATAACCCAATTAAAAATGGGCAAAGGATTTGAATGGACTTTTCTCCAAAGATGTATAAGTGGCTAAAAGGTATGCTGAAAGATGTTCAACATCATTAGTTATCAGGAAAATACAAAACAAAATTATAATGAGATATAACCTGACACCTGTTAGTATGTCGCTATTTTCAAGAAATAAAAGGCAAGTGTGGACAAATTTGAATCCTATATACTGTTAGTGGGAATGTAAAATGGTGTGGGAACTATAGAAAACAGTATGGAGGTTTCTCAGAAAATTAAAAACAGGACTACCATATGATCCAGTAATCCCATTTGGGAGTATATGTCCAAAAGAATTGAAATCTGAGTCTCAAAGAGATACCTGCACTTCCATGTTCATTGCAGTTCTAGTAGGACCCTTAAATCACACACCCAAATGTCTATCAACAGATGGACAGATAAATAAAATGTGGTATATGCATACAATGGTATGTTATTCAGCCTTAAAAAGGATGAGCATGGATGACAACATGGGTGAACCTGGAGGACATTATGCTAAGTGAACTAAGCCTGTCACAGAAAGACAAAGGCTACATGATTCTCTTTAGAGGAGGTATCTAAAAATAGTCAAACTCATCAAAGCAGAAAACACAATAGTGGTTGCCAGGAGCTAGGAGGTAGAGAAAATGGTTGTTTAATGGGTATAAAGTTTCAGTTATGCAAGTTGAATAAGTTCTACATGTCTGCTGTACAACATGGTACCCACAGTTAGCAATACAGGAGTGCACTTCAAAATTTGCTAAGAGGGTAGATCTTACGTTAAATGTCATTTCCACAAAAACAAAGGGACACAAAGGAAACTTTAGGAGGTGTTGAATATGTCTATTACCTTGATTGTGCTGATGGTAGTATCACATATGTCCAAACTGATTACATTGTATACATTAAATCTGTGCAATTCTTTGTATATTAGTTATATCTCAATAAAACTTTTGAAAATAAATGAACAATAAAACAAAATGAAAGAATAATATTGTTGAATGTGAAGGGTGGAGGGAAATTCAAATAAATACCTAAGTGTTGGCTGCTTTTATCTGTCTTCAGCACAATGTCAAAAATAACATGAGTTGGCCATAATTCATAACTTATAACTCCTACCCCTAACTTAAAGAGTTCTAGTAGAATCCTTAAGTCATGCAACACTGATTTTAATTTGGTGGTTATATCCAATCAGATTAAATATTTGTGTTCCCATGTCATTTTATTCTTGATACAGCCATTTCCAACTTTGGGAGTTTACTTCAAACTTCATGGATGAGAAAAAAAAGTGTGGCTCGGAGAAAATGAATGGGTTTCTTTAAACAGACATTTTAAAGGTCTGGTGGGAATGAGGAGATAATTGCTCTCAAGTTTCTGGTTAGTTGTTAAATTCACATTCTTCGATATTAACTGTCTTATACAGCTCTTCAGGCTGTCGGAAAATAATAATTCAAGATAATTCAGAAGCAAAATATGAGAAATATTTTCAACTTTATACATCTCCAAAAATGATTAAATATTTGCTTTAGAATACAATGATAGTTTAGGTCATAAAGCAGAAGATTGTAACTTTGTAGATATACCAGTGTAACTTTCCCAGATAACCCCTTCAAGGAAATCTAAGGTCCTGATTCAAGTCAAAATATCTGAAGCTGGTCCCACTTAGAGTCTGTCTCCTATTCTGTTTTTCATTTACTTTCTCAAAGTTAGCATTTACCATGTGCAAAGCACAAATAGCCCTAAATCTTTTCTTGCACTAAGTACCCCAAATAGATTATGGTGATAGTTGCACAGCTCTGTAAATATACTTTAAAAAAAATAATTGATGCACACTCAAGATGGGTGAATTTCACGGTATATAAATTATATCTCAATAAATGTTATCCTTTTCTGTTATGAGTATAGGATGGAAGACTTCAGAGAGATATTGTTGCAAAGTAGAAGAACATAGACCCTGGAGTAAAATAGATTTGACTTAAATCTTGTCTCAATTTGATGGTTTTAGGCAATTATTAATATCAATACGTCTTAGATTTCCATAGGTAAAATGAGAAGAAAATAATTACCATTCAGAAAAATTGTAAGATAAAAGGAAATAATGTATTGATGAGTGCCTACTAGAACATCCTATATAATAAGAGAGGAATATGCTAATTATCCACTATGCCCTGAGGCGTAAGGACCAACCCTGTAACAACTGGATCATGGATCAGCAGGAGGGTGGGGCTGCGAGCTACAAGCAGGGGGCCGAGAGCTCCAGGAAAGGGCAGGGCAGCAAGCTAGGGGATGTGGGGAGCTACAGGAGGGCGGGCAGTGGGTGGAGAGCTGCAGGAGGGCAGGGTAGCAAGCTACTAGCAGTGGAGAGCTACCAGCAGCGGTGGGCAGGTAGCCAGCTGAGGCAAGCGGCAGCTAGTTACTAGAGCACAGATTCGTGCACAGGGCTACTAGTAAGATATAAAGTTTAAAAGGACTCATTTTAAGAGATGATAATGTTCTTTCTGCAGTGGAGCTATAAAAAGATGGAAACCTTAGTCTGACATTCTGTTTACTCTGCCAATACTGCTGGCCCAAGCCAACAGCAGCCTTAGTCTTCATGAGGCAGTATACCTTACCTCCTTTTAACTATTCATGTCACCCAAGCCAATAGTTCCAATATACTAGTATCTCCTTCTCTCTCACTTTTAAAGGGATGCTTACAGCAATGCCCTTGCTTATTCTTCTAGTTGTTGCTACACAGCTTCCTAAAGTTGATTCAAGGATAGGAGTCTATGTAACAACATCCTTTGAGAATCAACCTTGTGCCCAGCCACTTCCACGCATTTCCCATTGTACAGTCTAGGTCTGCTGAGTTTTATTAAAATGAGCTCTGTACATTAAAGGTAGCTCTCAGTGGTAGCACTGGGTAGGACCACAATGCCCTGACAAAAATTGTTTGCATTTTCTGGGAGCTTACCAGCAGACTTTTCTTTCTGTGGCTTACAGGAGACCAGGAGTAAATCATGTCTTCCAAATGGCTCCAAGAACAGATATGCAAAGAAAAACTGAAATATCTTGATACGCCTTCATTATTAATATTCCAAGTAAATATTCAAAATCCAAAAAGTTTATGATCCAAGAATTATGGCACCGTTCAGAGGAAGCCCTTAACCAACTTAAGTAATGATATTCCTTCCCAAACTTTTGCTTTCCATGCTGTGAGAAAACCCTAGCAGTTTGGTAAAAAGGACTCCAGCTGGCAAGCCTGGTTGATCTACCAAGCAAAGACCAGCCAACAAATTGCCAAGCCACCAAGCTGAAGATACACTGAGCAGAAATAAGCTGTCCCTGTCAAGTCCTGCTCAAATTGAAGATTTATGTGCAAAATAAATAATTATTGTTTGAAGCTAAATTTTGGGATGTTTAATTATGTGGCAATAGATGCCTGAAACAGAGCTAAATACTGATCCTTGTTTCTCTGCCTGATTAATTTCTTCTCATTCTTAAAGATACAACTCAAATGTTATCTCAATTAAGAGTATAAATCCTTCCCAATCTCCTGAGACACAATCAATTACTTTTTTCTGTGCTTCACCAGACCTTAGTACATACACTATTGGAGTAATTAATGTCCATCTCCCAAAAGCATCACAAATCCCTTGTGATCAAAATGTGTAGTAACCTTTGTATCCTGGTGACTAAAACAATTGAGTTACCTGAACATTCAATGTGGTAATTTCTATACTGTGCTAATCTTTAATTTTAATTTAATTTTAGTTCAACAAACATTTATTGAGCACTGTGTGCCAGGAAGTATCTATCTATCTATATAAAACCCTAATATGCAAATAGAATGAACTGCAAAACAACTGAGCAACCGAACAACCAGTTGCTATGATGTGCACTGACCACCAGGGGGGCACATGGAGAACATGGCGGGTGTCAGCAGCAGGTGGCAGAGTGTGGAACATAGGCAGCGTCAGCTGCAGTGGAATGGTGGAGCAGGTGAGTGGGGCACCAGACCAAGGTGAGGCACTGGTCGCTGTTATCAGGGTGAGCATCTGGTTGTTATTGAAAATTCTTTGCTCCTGTGCGCTGTGGTCCTGCTTGGTGTTCGCACCTGCTGCCAATGCCTGGCACAGGCCCTGACCGCTTGGCGCCATCAGCAGGTGCAAGCGGTGGCTGCTGGCCCTGATCGCCCCTCAGGGCTTCTCCACCTCCCCCTGTTCCTGAGGGGCGATCGGGGCTGGCAGCCACCTCTCACACCTGTGGCCTGCGCCAGAGCTGCCACTCACACCCACTGCTGGCACCAGCCCCACTCACACCTGCAGCTGGTGCCAGAGCCACTGCTCGCACCCACTGCTGGCGCCCAGCTTGGTCCCGATTGCTTGGCACCATCAGCAGATACGAGCAGTGGCTGCTGGCCCCGATCACCTCTGAGGGCTTCTTCACCTCCCCCTGCTCCTCAGGGGCAATCGGGGCAGCAGCTGTTGCTCACACCTGCTGATGGCACTGGCCCCACTCACACCCACTGCTGGCGCTGGCCCCAATTGCTCCACACCATCAGTGGGTGCAAGTGGGGCTGGCGCCGTCAGCACATGGGAGTGGCAGTGGCAGGAGCAGGGCTGCCAGCAGACAGGTGACTGGGGGCCACAATGGGAGGGGCCTAGCAGGGGCATGGAGGATGGGCTGAGACCCACCCCCATGCCCACCGCAGCCTTGCGGCCCACAGTTCCTTTCAAGGTGCATGAATTCATGCCCTGGGCCCCTAGTATATATATAAAAGCCTAAGTGACCAAATGACCAAATGACTGGTCGGCCAGTTGCTATGATGCACACTGACCACCAAGGGGCAGGTGCTCAATGCAGAAGCTGCCACCTGGTCAGCTGACCAATGGTCGCCAGACATAGGGCTGACGGCTGGCCTGGCCACTGCCGCTTGGAGACTGCAGCCAAGCGGCAGTGGCAGCAGGTGCAGCGGGGCTGGGATGAACAGGAGTAGCAGGAAGGAGCAGCAGGCAGTGTTAGACTGTCAGTTTCCCCCAACCCCCACAGGCCACGCTGAAGGACCCCATCAGTGCACAAATCCATGCACTGGGCCTCTACTATTATATGATAGGTTTGCATTGTGAATAAGCTGTAGTTTCTTGCTCTCAATAAGCAGATGTGTCACTCAGTTATCCCTAATCACCTCCTCTGGGCTACATGGCACAGATTTCTGGGATGTCAACCAAGTGCATGCTTAAGGGCTCAAATAGATTCATAGATTTTATTAGAGGAAAATATTGGTCCTTTTTTGCTGGCCCCCCTTATTTCCAAAAAGAGCAGATGGTGACTAGCCAAATATTTTGGCAAAAAGCAAAAGCAACAAAACTTCTGTTGGACTCTCAGAAAGTTTCAAAAGAACATCAAGAGTCTGCTTCCTAAATATCTAGTATCTAAAGTCTTCAATCAGCAATATGTAATATTCAAGACCTAAGGCTCGTATCTCAGAAATAAGCCATAAATAGCCTATGATCCAAAATTTGCCAAAGGCTCTTTTCATACATCTGATATCTGAGAAAGACAGTGTAATGGACATGTTAAGCTTTTGTTGTTTTCAATTCTCTATGCTCTGAGTTAAATGTGTGTTCCTGAAAGTACTGTCTCAAATATCAAAGACATAACATACATCAATTAGGATTCAGTATTATGTCATCATGTTTATAAAAGAAAGGGGAAAATATAACCATTTGAATAAAGTTGCACTTTTATAATAACCAGTATGCACCATTTTCTATAATTACTAGTGACCCAGCGCGCAAAATTGCACGAGTCCCAGAATGCCTTCCCACGTGCACCTCCCTGTGCATGCAGCCCCACCCTCCCGCCCAGAAAGAGTCCCGTGGCCACTGCCCCCACCGCTGCCATGGGAGACAGGACCCAGAAACCCACCTCCCACCTCCAGTCAAGTCCTCCAGAGTCAAGTCCCCGACCACCCGCACACGCCTGCCAGGAACACAGCCTCCTGCTGATCAGTCGTTATGGGGTGGGGGCGTCACAAACATTAGCATATTAGCTCTTTATTATATAGGATACTGTTAGTTCCTTAAGTAAGGGACTTTGTCTTATGTTTCTATAAACCTCAATAGCTAGCACAATGCCTGATCATGTAGTAGGAGCTCAATAAACAAAAAATTTAATTCATTAATTTGGACTAGTAAATTTATAAGGAACAATAACTTTACCTTCAAATCAATGTCAGTAAAAATGCTGTCCCTACTCAGAAAATTGTCTTTCCTCTTATCTGACAAATAGCACTAGCTATTCCAACAGTTTTCACTTTTTGTCTTAGCTGTCAGAAAACTACACTACATTTAGTGCTCCACCATAACTTTTGCTGGAATTTCAAAAGCACAGAAGTAAGAGAAAAATTACAGAGCATTCTTATTTATTCATCAAAGCACACATAGGCAAACATTGTTAGCCTGACTCCTATTGCCAAATGTACTTGAATGCAATAAAATTAAATTTCACCTAAAATAACTTATACTTCCCAGTGACATTCTTTTCCCCCTTTCCCATAATTTCACACCAATGAGATTTTTATCAAATGTATATTCCAACTTAGTCTGGCCTTAGAAATAATAATTTAGAACAAAACTAAGAAATCTGAAAAGCCAATGTACTAATACTTATAGGAAGAAAGTGTTGATTCAAAACGAGCAAATCTCTTTTGAGGACCAGATGGACTATATGAACGAAGTTGTATATTTGCATGGCTCACCTGTGCTCCACATCATAGGGACATGGGATCGGTTCTAACAGAATGGGTTCCCTAACACAATTTAAAAGCTTGACAACAGCCGAAACCGGTTTGGCTCAGTGGATAGAGCGTCGGCCTGCGGACTGAAGGGTCCCGGGTTCGATTCCAGTCAAGGGCATGTACCTGGGTTGCAGGCACATCCCCAGTAGGGGGTGTGCAGGAGGCAGCTGATGGATGTTTCTCTCTCATTGATGTTTCTAACTCTCTATCCTTCTTCCTTCCTCTCTGTAAATGTGCAGGAGGCAACTGATGGATGTTTCTCTCTCATTGATGTTTCTAACTCTCTATCCTTCTTCCTTCCTCTCTGTAAAAAATCAATAAAATATGTTTTTAAAAAATAAAAAATAAAAGCTTGACAGCAATAGTTTCTTGTAGAGTACTAGCATGCTCTTTTTCCAAGGAGAAAGAACAGTTCTAACATTAATAAGTAAGACCATGGTGTCCAAAGGCAGACAGATGGGAGTGCTGGTCTTCACGTTAGTCTCACAAAGGCATAAGGCTCCAAATAATTCTGATGTTAGCAGCTGTATATAATTCAGTGCTTGTGGTGGCTCACGGATAAGGAATGATAATCTCCTCTTCCTTATAAAAGGGGTAAATCTGAGTTTGTTTGCACAGACTAAGGTTACAGAGAAAGCCTGAAGTATGGAGGGCTCATAAGCTCATTTGGTTACAGATATGATCTTTAACTTTCCCTAGCCAGAGAAGCCAAAAATAAACATTTCATAACTTTTAATGTGTGGTTAGCAAATATAGCTGGCCCATGTCATGTCCTTGCAGCTGGAGTCCTGGACAGTCAGCTGAGCTGGATGCCTGGGTGCCTTGGCTGCCTGCTTAGAGCCTTCCCTATAGTTTCAAAAGAACAGGGACTTTTTTATCCGCTTAGCTCAGTTGCTATAAACACTTGCTGTATGTTAAATGACTTCTCAGGTCCATCCAATCCGATTTGCACATCATTAGTCTGTGCAGAATGAAATGGACGCCTTTGGATATTTAATTTTGTGAAATACTGAGATCTTTGTAAAGGAAAAGCCCTTCATATAACATATTACATCAGGGTTGGCTAACATTCCTGTTTCATGAATCACTGGTACCTTCAAGTTGTCCTTGAAATTTCAAACTCACTCTAGACACTTCCAGACATGTACAGTAAGTCTTTTTTGTTTTGTTTATTTATGTTTTGACTTGGATGCCAACTGTGCCATGAAAGAATGTGTAAAATTTAGCATCAGAGCAAATGCCCTTCATGTACATCAAAAATGAAAAAAGAAAAGCAACATTACATACCCAAGAGGAAAATTCTAGACTAAATGCCAGAAAAATTCATCATAGGTCCATGCTTCACCCTGACTTAGCATAGTTATTCAGTGACCACCGCTCACCTTTTCTATTTCTCCCTGGTAATGGACATGTTAATGCTAAAAGCCTCTATTTTCATGTGCATTCAAACTATACTACAAAGCCATTGTGATCAAAACAGCCTGTTACTGGATCAACAGGCATATAGATCAATAGGACAGAACAGAGACTCCAGTAATTGACCATGACATATGGTCAATTAATATTTGACAAAAGAGGCAAGAGCTTACAATGGTGTAAAGGCAGTCTCTCCAACAAATAGTGTTGGGGAAATTGGATAGGTACATGTGAAAAAATGAAATTACACTACCAAGTTACACCATATACAAGAATAAACTCAAAATGGATAAAAGACTTAAATGTAAGTTGCAAAACCATAAAAATCCTAGAAGGAAACATGGGCAGTAAAAATCTCAAACATATCACATAGCAGAATTTTAACAGATAACATCACGTAGGGCAAGGGAAACAAAAAATGAACAAATGGGACTATATCATACTAAAAAGCTTCTGCACAGCAAAAGAAACCAGCATCAAAATGAAAAGGAAACCCACTTTATGGGAGAACATATTTGCCAATGATACATCTGTTAAGGGGTTAATTTCCAAAGTATATAAAGAACTCATACAACTCAACACCAGGAAGACAATTCAATTAACAAATGGTCAAAGGACCTAAATAGACCCTTCTCCAAAGAGGACATACAGACAGTCAATAGACATATGATAAAAATGCTCAATGCACTAATAATCATAGAGATGCAAATTAAAACTGCAATGAAGTATCACCTCACATGTGTCAGAATGGCTACCATCCTATCTAATAAAAGAGAAACATACAAATTGACCATACCTCCACTATGCCCACCACCCATGCCCACCAGCCAATCAGGAGTGAGTATGCAAATTAACCCAACCAAGATGGCGGTGGCCTCAGAGCTGGAGTGAGCAGGAGGCTTGGGTTGCCCCTGGCGATGGAGGAAGCCAAGCTTTCCCTGCCCTGGACTGCTCTGGCCTCCAATCAAGGCTACAAAGTTTCAATTATAAAAGATAAATAAATCCCAGATACTTGCTTCCAGCCTACACTTGGGTTTCCGGGGGGCATGGCTGGCCTGCAAACCACCACAGGCCCCTCGCCCTGGCTGCCCCATACCCCAAGGGAACCCCCACCATGATCCGAGACATGCTTCAGGGCAAACCAGCCAGCTCCCACCTGTGCACCAGGCCTCTGTTCTATGTAATAAAAGAGTAATATGCAAATTGACTGTCACTCCAACATACAAATGGCTTCCCCATGTGGTCAAAGATGACTGCCCCCATGTGGACACAAGATGGCTGCCACAAGATGGCCAACAGGGGAAGGCAGTTGGGAGAGACCAGGCCTGCAAGTGAGGGCAGTTGGAGGTGATCAAGACTGCAGGGAAGGGCAATTGAGGGGAACCCAGGCCTGCAGGGGAGGGCAGTTGGGGGGACCAGGCCTGCAGGAGAGGGCAGTTGAGGGTGACCAGGCCTGAAGGGGAAGGCAATTAGGGGTGACCAGGACAGCAGGGGAGGGCAGTTAGGGGCAATCAGGCTGGCAGGTAAGCAGTTAGGCATCAATCAGGCTGGCAGGGGAGTGGCTAGGGGGTGATCAGGCACGCGGACAGAAGTGGTTAGGGGCAATAAGGAAGACAGGCAGGCGAGGAGTTGGGAGCCCACAGTCCTGGATTGTGAGAGGGATGTCCGACTTCCCGTTTAGGCCCAATCCTACTGGGATGGGGCCTAAATGGGCAGTCGGACATCCCTCGAGGGGCCCCAGACTGGAGAGGGTGCAGGCTGGGCTGAGGGTCACACACCCCCATGCATGAATTTCATGCACCGGGCCTCTAGTCAATGAATAAAAAAACAACAAATGCTGGCAACTATGTGGAGGAAAGAGAACCCTAGTACACCACTGATGAGAATGCAGACTGGTATAGCCACTACGGAAAACAGATGGGAGTTTCCTCAAAAAATTAAAAATGGAACTGCCTTGACCCAGCAATCCCACTTCTGAGAATATATCCTAAGAATCCCAAAACATCAATCAGGAAGAATATTTACACCCCTGTCTTCATAGCAGAGTTATTTACAATAGCTAAGATCTGGAAACAGTCCAAGTACCCACCAGTAGATGAGTGGATAAAAAAGATGTGCTACATTTACACAATGGAATACTATGCTACATGGATGTATAAAAGAAGGACCTATTACCCTTTGCGACAGCATGACTAGACCTGGAGAGTATTATGCTAAGCGAAATAAGCCAGTCAGAGAAAGACAAGTATCGTATGATCTCACTTATATGTGGAATCTAATTAAAAAAATAATCTGACTAATAAAATAGGCCTAGAAACATTGATGCATGAAACAGACTGATAGATCTCAGAGGAGAGGAAGGTGGGGGGACTGGAAGAAATTAACAGATAACTTATATGAATACATGCATAGCTCATGTACACAGACAATAGGGTGGTGGGATGGGAACTGGGTGAAGGGGGGCAATGGGAGGATAAATGGGGATGTGGATGAAAGGGGCCACATGCTGACCTGACAAGCTCAGGGGACACCTGCATGGCAGTCTTGCAAACTCAGAGACCTAAAGCAATCACAAAGGATGGTCTGAAATTAAACTTTAACTAAACGCAGTTATGGTGGGCAGTTACATCCTAGGCCAGTATCTTCACTGACAAGGTCAACCTTTACCTTAACTGTGCCTATCTGTCTTTTTGCATCTATGATAACATACCCTTGAGATGTCTGGGTAACTTGTAACTTCACTTTTTCTGGAGCCCCTGGAGCACAATCAAATGTGGTGGGTGCCAGGACAGATACCACAAATTCCTTCATTATAATATTAATTGTTCTTGCACTGACCTAAGTATGTGTCTATCGTTTTACTTTTTATCCAATCCCAGGGATTTCCTCCGTTTTGCTTTATCCCACCTCCTTACTCTATCACCAATGAATTTCATGTAACTCACCTATGTCCCTCCTTTGATTGCAATGGATAAATACAAATTTATTCTCCAGAGCATTATTTCAATTTGTTGAGGTTCTGCTTCCCAGCATATGTCGACAGTTTGGCTCAAATAAACTTACAAAAATTCTTTAGAGGTTTCAATGTGTTTTTTTTACGTTAACAGGGGACAGCTGTAATACTGTCAACAATAAAAAATAAATTTAAAAAAAGATAAATAAGCAAAAAGCAACATGTACTTGTACAATTTGCATTTTGAATTTTGACAGTGTTAATGTAATAACTGCTTATGATTTTAAATAGGACAATCACTTTCATAAACTAGATTTTTATTAGGCCAACCCAATATTGATGCTTTAGAGGCAGTACCACTGTGATCACATGTTGAGGTCGCTGTGATGTGTCCTGGGCTTTTCTGTGATGATGCTTCCTTCACCTGCTGCTCTGGGGCCTGCCTTTCACCACGATGGATGTCACTGAGGTAATGAATTGCTCCTGCAGCAGCTACACCATGGGGAAGAAGCTTGACAGATCAAACAGCATCACTATCATTTCTTGGGAATACCCTAATATCATTTTTCTCATGAAGTTTCCTTGTTGCTATAAGATTATAGCCCTGGGGCCAAACATATCTCACCAAATCTCAGTCTCCTATCACTTTGCTTGCAGTGCTTCTGGTAACAGATTTTACCTGAGAAATTTCAGAGGCTGCAGTTGCTTTCAAAAGATGACCTATTTTGCACCAGTAACAATTTCACAGCCTTTGGGTTTTCAACTTTTTCATGGGACTGGATTTTTGATATTATTAAAGAAAAAGGAAGGTACTTTGATATTTATTGGATGTATTTTATGGTAAGAGTTTAAGGTACATGTGTGTCTCATTTGAACTCCAAAATAGTCCTGAAATCAGTGGGTATCATCACCCTTGCTTTTTGAATACAGAAACTGAATCTCCCAGGGGCCTTGTT
This sequence comes from Corynorhinus townsendii, assembly GCA_026230045.1. Taxonomy (NCBI): domain Eukaryota; kingdom Metazoa; phylum Chordata; class Mammalia; order Chiroptera; family Vespertilionidae; genus Corynorhinus; species Corynorhinus townsendii. Next base: position 113,547,589 of record JAPDVU010000005.1, read on the forward strand.
AATTGCTTTCTTTCTCAAAATATTTTTTTTAATTACAGAAAATGTGACAATAAGGGTAACCGTCATTCTATTGAAAATGACCACTACTGTGACTATTTTTAATCCAAAACATTGTTGAGAAACAAGAAGTGGGAGATATTCCCCAATGATAAAAAGTTGATGGGATTATGTTTCAGAAAATCGAAACCAAAGAAAGCACAATTAAAAACACATAGAGGTGAAAACTGCTGCAGAAAGAGGAGTGCTGGACAGGTCTCCGGAGCCAGAATCAAAAGGTGCAGGTCACATTTGGCCCAGGAGAGAGCAGCAGGTGAGTCTCTGGAGAACTGCAGGGGCAGTGGCATTGGCACCCAAGTAAAAGCCAGGATTATGAGCACTGAGACGAAGGAGGTGGGACATTGCTCCAAGTAGCCAGAACCCCCAAGGTAGCTAGTGGCAAAACCAACAGCATGTTTCACACCTTTCCCATGGTCTGGAAGTGTCTGGAAGTGGCCTAAATAGAAATGTTGTGCATAGACAGGTGAATGGAAAATTTTAAATATAAGAATGACTGCATAACTAAGGGTCACTAAGCTCAACTCTGAAGAGACAATAATCTTCATAAAATAATGATAATTTCATAGGACTTTTATGAAATTAGACAAGGCTACTGAGGAGGGACAATTGGGATAACAAATGTCAAAACATACTATAAAGTTATGAAAATGCTTGCTGTTTGTTAGCACAGGCATAAACAAGTAGATCCATGGAAGAAACTGGAGAGCCCAGAGAAAAAGAGATGTGTGTGTGTGTGTGTGTGTGTGTGTGTTCACGTGTGTGTGTGTGTGTTCACGTGCGCACGCACGCTAATATGTGAGAAAAAAAGGAAATTTTAAATTAGCAAAGAAAGTTTGGATTGTTTTTAAAAGTGTCATTAGCCCTAGCCCATTTGGCTCAGTGGACAGAGCATCAGCCTGCGGACTGAAGAATCCTGGTTCGATTCCAGTCAAGGACACATCCCCCGGTTGCAGGCTCAATCCCCATTGGGGAGCATGCAGTAGGCAGCTGATCAATGGTTCTCTCATCATTGATGTTTCTCTCTCTCTCTCCCTTCCTCTCTGAAATCAATAAAAATATTTTTTAAATTAATTAATTAATTAAGATTAAATTGGCAATTTCATGAACACCATACACAAAATGAATTACAGAATGATTAAGAAGGTAATGTAAATAACAAAATTATTAAAATATTGCAAAATAGAATAATGTCCTCTTAAGCTTAAAAAATGAGAAAGGGCTTCCCACAAACTAAAAAGATAACACTTCAACTATATAAAATCTTACAACTTTGGCAAAGATTATCATCAACTATAATAATAATAAACAATTCTGAAAAAAAATATTTGCAAGAAGTTAGTAATACAGGTAGTATTATAGGTTAGTGATACAGGTAGTAATTACCATCTATACTAATAAAAGGGTAATATGCTAATTAGGCTGGGACACCTTCCAGGAGACCTTCCGGACATCCTTCGGACAAAGCCATGATGGCGGGGCCAAGGCAGAGGCAGTTAGGGGTGATCAAGCCAGGAGGGGAGGGCAGTTGGGGGTGATCAGGCCAGTGGCAGGGGGGTAAGTTGGGGGCAAGCAGACTGGCAGTGGGGGGGCAGTTAGGGGCAATCAGGTTGGCAGGGGGGCAGTTGGGGGTGAGCAGGCTGGCGGGGGGGCAGATGGGGGCAAGCAGGCCAGCAGGCAGAGTGGTTAGGGGCGATCAGGCAGGCAGGCACATGAGCAGTTAGGAGCCAGCAGTCCTGGATTGCAAGAGAGATGTCCCAGATTGGAGAGGGTGCAGGTCAGGCTGAGGGACAACCACCCCCCCCCTCTGGTGCATGAATTTCATGCACCGGGCCACTAGTTGCATATAAAGATCTTTCATGTTATTAACAAAACAGGAAATTGTCCTATAAGAAATTGGATAAAAAAGTACAAGGAATTAATCCACTGAAAGAAAAATTAGTACTACCATGCTAAACATTAATAGTACTCAGGGCAATTGAAATGAAAATAATATCACTATATAATTTTTACTCCTCAGGTTAAATAAACTTTTTAAAAATTTGATAATATTCATCTTGGGGAAGATATGGAGAAACAGGTACTTTCATACTCATTGGTGAAAGTTTGAAGTCATAAACAAATTTTAGAGGGTACTTTTGTGAATATGTATTAAAATTAACGTTTCTGTATACCACATGCATGACTTTTACTTCTATATATCTAGTATATAGAAATATATATTTTCCCAAAGACTCATGAATACAAAAGTTCATTGCTAAATATTTTAAAGCAAATAAATCAAATTAATCTATTTTCTGCCAGAGAGTAACTAAATAAATCATGGCATGTCAGTTCTATGGAATATATTGCACTTAGTAAATAATGCTTTATATCTATATATAGACTAACACTAAAGAGTTACCAAGATAAATTCTTAAAACACTAATCCATTTCAGAATAATGTGTGCAGTAAGATCTATTTTATATTTTTCAAATTCATGTATGTGAGTGTGTGTGTAAGAAAAAAAGTGTGAAAAAAAGAGTCTGTGTGTAAATGCAAGAGATAGTGGATAATTTTGAAGTAAGCTTGTGGTGGTAGAGAAGTGGCAGAATTTAAGAAGGGAAATACCTTTAACATGGAATATAGCAAATTTTTAAATATCATCTCTCTGTGTGGATCTACAAGCTAAGGTACATAAACTCTCTCCTATAAACCTAAAGTAAGGAATAACAGCTAATAAAAAGTATCTAATTGTATAGGCTTCATTATCAAAACATGTTTCCTCTCCATCCCTCATGGAAATTTCAAAAAATAAAATAAAATAAAGAAATTACAACCTTTTTATTATTTCATTTAAAACCTAACATTTGTAGTAATTCAATTATGTGGAATCTCTATTTTTACTTTCAAAACCAAGAAAGCAAAATATTAAAGTAAAAATAAAACATTGGTTTGGAGAGGAAATAAAAGATTCTAAAAGTATAGCCATAGAATTGTCTTTTTCAAATTTTTACCACTGCTTTTTACTAAACCTTAAATCATTTTAGCACTCTCCCATGGATAAAATTCTAATTTCACTTCATTTACTTGGATGTTTGAGAACAAATGAATTTGAAGTATGGATAACAAAAGTAATTACTCTAAACTTTCTATTTTGGCTAGGAAAACCATATTTGGCAAGATTTTCCAATATAATTTAGTTTATACTTGGCAAGATTTCCCACCATAACCTAGGATATAGCTAACTGATGCCTTTGGCATTTTTCTGTAGACAATCTAGTACCAGTGTTATAAAATAATATTAAAAACGAGGTAGATTTACAGTTTTATCTTTACAAATTAAAGATGGAATTATCTCTTTAAATTTTAAGTCTTCAGAATGAAAAATAATTGAAGATAAATTCTTGTATGATTTTATATCAGTCCTCAATTTTAAATAATAACTGGAAACAAATCAACTGAGAACATCATTCTCTTCCATTATAAAGTCTCTTCAAGATTTTTATTCTTTAGTTTTAATCAAAATTCAGAAAATCCGCTTTTATTTGTGTGTATTAGCTTTAAGAATCTTCACAATACTGATAGAATGCCTGGAATTGGAAGATATGTGGGAACTTAAATAGAATTTGTCAATTTGTTTCCCTTGCATTTTGGTTTTTGAGCCCCTGGTAAAGGATAAAATTCATTTCAACAACATTAACTGAAGATTGGAACTTGGAAGCTACCATGAATGGACCAAAGGCAAGCACAGGTTTGTGTGTAGAAGGCAGAAGTGAGAGGGTTCTGAACTTAAATGAAAGCTTGGACTAGGAGTTTGGAATAAGGCTAATTGATATTTGAAAAGATATGGACAAAGCTCACTACATACAGACTACATAATTAGTTATAGGTCTGATTGTTTGTTTGTTTGTTTGTTGTCTGTTTGTTTGAATCCTCTCCCAAGGATATTTTTTCCCATTGATTTTTAGAGAGTGGAAGGGAGGGAGGGAAGAGAGAGAGAGAGAGAGAGAGAGAGAGAGAGAGAGAGAGAGAGAGAGAGAGAGAGAGAAAGAAACATCTACATTTGAGAGACACATTGATTGGGGCCAGGGATCCAAACTGCAACTGAGGTATTTGCCCTTGATCAGGAATTGAACCTGCAACCTTTGGGTCCTCAAGCCGATGCTCTAACTACTGAGCCAAACCATCCAGGGCTGGGTCTGAAGTTTTAATGGTTATTTTGTAAGAATATGTTCTAAATGTGATTTTAGGGTTAAGTAATGGTACCCTATGATTATTTAGACTCTGAATTACACATATTGTTTTCCTTTATAGGTCTTTCTCCCCTACTAGACTGAGTTCCATGAGGAGGGGATACGTTTTAGAATTTTCTGAATCCTCAAGACCTAGTACAATGACTACTGAAGAAACTGCTAAATTTGAGTAAATTAAATTAATGTATTAATGCATCAACTAATCAGTTGGAAAGGGATTCAAAATACCCCTTCTAAATTCTAAACAAATATTCTAACTTTATATACTTTAGTAGATAAACCAATACTTATTAAGGTATTAAGGGTCTAGCATTTATTTGATCTTATGTTTAACTACATTTTGTAGAATATTTTTAAAGTGTGACCAATGATTCATATTCTCAAGAAGCTACAATCTAGCCAAGTGAGAACATGAGGGTAACACTCTGAAACAACAACAAATATAAACAGCCAGCATGTGACTAAGAGTGTGTAAAGATCCAGAATCGGGAAGGTAAGTGGCACAGCAGCCTACGAGCCTAACATAGACAGACAACCCTCAGATGTGTGAGCTACATAAATGATATTGTTGTACGCCGGTGAGATTTTGGGATACTTAGCAATAATTAATCTAAGCACTTACAATATCCATAAGAATCTGAAGTTTACTTCCAAAACTCCCTTACACTCCCACTCTAAGCCACCTTCATCTCACACCTGAACTACTGCCACCACCTTGCAGTTCCTCTCTGGGTTCCTCTCTTGTTTCCTGTCACACTGCATTCAGAATGATCTTTACAAATGGGAATTTAAATATAATTCTATCTGTTTAAAATTTTTCAATGGCTTCCCATTGAATTTAGGATAAAGCCCCAAATTTTTAAATGGGCGATAGAGCCCTATATGATGGGCCACTTGCCTTGTGTCCAGTCTTATCAGAAGATCTGCTTTTCATGCATCACTCCCTAGTCACACTGGCTTTTTTATTTTTTTTTTCTTTCAGTTTTAAGAATGCATGATGTGTTTTTCTTTTTCAAGACCTTTGCAGAGTTCACTTGTAATGCTCGTCTCCGAACCTCACTTTTCTCACCATGATTAATTCCTATATACCTCTCAAATTTAACTAAAATGTTACTTACCAAGCCTTCTCTGTGCTCCCATAGCATCCTGTATTTTTCCTTTCTGTCACTTATTACAATTAGTCATTATGTATTTATTAGTGTGATTTTCATTAATTACTATCAGTCTTTTCCAAACAGGAATGTCAGGGATCATGTGTCTCTTGTTGACTACTGTATATTCAGTGTCCCTAGTACATTCTGGACTATTGTAGGTGCTCAATAAATATTGGTTTAATTAATTCTGACATCTAATGGGCTTGTTCAAGTTCTTTTCCATACCATAGAAACCAAACTATCTGAAACTTAAAAAATAAAAAACTGCCTCCCATCCTTGTTGCTTTGAAATTGGAACCAATATCTTTGTAATGGAAGATGTATACTTACATTATTTAGAAACTACAGCACTTTTCTGCCTACTTTCTACTTACTGTCCAAAGGAGAGTACTTGACGAATAATATCTGTTCTCTGTGAAGAATCTAGATGGATACTATTTCAAATTTTAACCCACAACAGATTTGGAGGGGGGGGGGGCGGTTAGACAAATATATAAAGAGACGGATTGATAGAGTAATATATCGATAGATTGATCTATTGATAGAGATTGACAGACAGCTAGATACACAGTATATTGAGCTTGGCTGGTTCATATATCTGTGAGTCCACTGGAAGTCAGGTGATCTGGGTTGGACATGCAAGTTCACTTAAGGCTAGTGCTGGAGTACTGTCACTTCTTCCTTATTCTATTGGCCAAAGCAAGTCACACGGAGGAACTTAAAGTCAAGTGCCAGAGAAATATACACTGCCCCTTTAATGGGAAGACCATATTCACATACAAAGGGCATATATACAGGAAGGGTTTGTCCCAAGGTTTTGAACAAATATGCAATGTACCAAAAAGAGACAGGAAATAGAAATATCAAAGCAGAGTGTGTGTATATGTGTGTATATATATATATATATATATATATATATATATATATATATACACACACACAACCAATTAGATACAGAAGTAGTCAAGCTAGGATGAATGTTTTTCATCACATTTGTAAAGAATTTGTTCCCTATATCATTATATTTTCTGCTGATCTGCAAATATCACGCATGACATTTTGTGTTGACCATTGTATTTGTTTATACTTATCCATAAGGAAATTTATACTGAGCACTCTTACTCTAGTGTTTAGCTACAAATAGGATAGCCATTTTTGTATATTTGAGTTTTAAATCATATAAATAAAACCAACTCCAAATATTACTATTTCTTAACTTCATGTCATTACAGTTTACCCTAAATTATATATATTACATATAAACTAGAGGCCTGGTGCATGAAATTCATGCACAGGGGTGGGGAGGGGTCCCCTCAGCCCAGTCTGTACCCTCTCCAATCCGGGACCCCTTGGGGGATGTCCAACTGCCAGTTTAGGCCCGATAACCCATCAGTCGGAAATCCCTCTCACAATCCAGGATTGCTGCCTCCTAATCACTCACCTGCCTGCCTGCCTGGTCACCCCTAACTGCCCCCCCTGCCGGCCTGATCACCCCTCAGTGCCTCTGTGTGCCAGCCTGGTCAACCCTAACTGCCCCCCACTGTCAGCCTGGTCGCCCCCAACTGTCCCCCTTTGCTGGCCTGGTTGCCCCTAACTGCACCCCCCCACTGGCCTGGTCTGCCCCATCTGCCCCCACCCTGCTGGCCTATTCGCAGCCTGCTGTTCAGTAATTTGGTCATCCCTCACTAACCCCCCTGCTGGCCTGGTCACCCCACGCAGCCTGATGTTCAGTCATTTGGTCATCCCTCACTAACCCACCTGCCGGCCTGGTTGTAGGCAGCCATCTTGTGAGGGCATGAGGGTCAATTTGCATGTTACCTCTTTATTATATAGGATGTTACATATATATAAATATATCTACACTAACAAAAGAGAAACATGCAAATTGACCATCACTCTGCTACACTCACTAGCCAATCAGAGTGAGTATGCAAATTAACCCAACCAAGATGGCGGTTGCCACAGAGCTAGAGCAAGCAGGAGGCTTGGGTTGCCCCCGGTGATGGAGGAAGCCATGCTTCCCACCCGCCCTGGCCTGCCCTAGCCTCTGCTCAAGGCTACAAAGTTTCAATTATAGAAGATAAATAAATCCCAATAAAAATGGCAGCAGCCACAGAGCTGGGGAGAGCAGGAGGCTTGAGTTGCCCCTGGTGATGGAGGAAGCCAAGCTTCCAACCCACCCTAGCCAGCCCTGGCCTCCGCTCAAGGCTACAAAGTTTCAATAATAAAAGATAAATAAATCCCAGATACCAGGCCCTCCACTTGGGTGGCCATGGCTGACCTGCAAACCACCACAGGCCCCTTGCCCAGGCCACCCCATGCCCCAAGGGAACCCCCACCCTGATCTGGGACACCCTTCAGGGCAAACCAGCTGGCCCTCACCCATGCACCAGGCCTCTAGCCTATCTAATAAAAGAGTAATATGCAAATTGACTGTCACTCCAACACACAAGATGGCTGCCCCCATGTGGTCAAAGATGGCTGCCCCATGTGGACACAAGATGACCAGCAGGGGAGGGCAGTTGGGAGGGACCAGGCCTGCAAGGGAGGGCAGTTGGGAGTGACCAGGCCTGCAAGGGAGGGCAGTTGTGGGTGATCAGGCTGGCAGAGGAGGGAAGTTGGGGGCAATCGGGCCTGCAGGGAAGGGCAGTTGGGGGGGACCCAGGCCTGCAGGGAAGAGCAGTTGGGGGAGACCAGGCCTGCAGGGGAGGGCAGTTGGAGGAGACCAGACCTGCAGGGGAGGGCAGTTGGGGGTGACCAGGCCTGCAGGGGAGGGCAGTTAGGGGTGACCAGGCCTGCAAGGGAGGTCAGTTAGAGGCAATCAGGCTGGTAGGGGAGCAGTTAGACATCAATCAGGCTGGCAGGGGAATGGTTAGGGGGTGATCAGGCATGCAGACAGAAGCGGTTAGGGGCAATCAGAAAGGCAGGCAGGTGAGCAGTTGGGAGCCAGCAGTCCTGGATTGTCAGAGGGATATCCGACTGCCCATTTAGGCCCGATACTACTGGTAGGATCGGGCCTAAACAGGCAGTTGGACATCCCTCAAGGGGTCCCAGATTGGAGAGGGTGCAGGCTGGGCTGAGGGATACACCCCCCCCCATGCAAGAATTTCATGCACTGGGCCTCTAGTGTGTGTGTGTGTGTGTGTGTGTGTGTGTGTGTGTGTGTGTGTATACACACACAAAAACTTGATTCCCAAGAAGAAGATTAACATATGTATATATATATATACATATATATGTGTGTGTGTGTGTGTGTGTGTGTGTGTATACACACACAAAAACTTGATTCATATATATATATATATATATATATATATATATATATATATATATATATACACATATGTTAATCTTCTTCGGAATCAAGTTTTTGTTCCCATGATGATGAGACTCAACAGCCTTGACAGTGGGATTGAGTTGTATAAGGTGGGAAAGGTTAAGAGCCACTGAACTCAGTGCCCTCACAAAGTCCTGCAAAGCTTTTTGGTTTTCTATTTAAATGGGTTCCTAGATCACAATTATCCAACTACTTTATTACTTACAAATCAATATAACATTGGTCAACTACACTATATCTGTATGCCTGGGATGTGTAAAATCAGTTCTTAACTGTTTTCAGTTTTAATAACCACATTTAGAATTTATTATGTTTCCAGCCCAAGTTATTAATATGCTTAATATAAAATAAGGAACTCTGAACAACCTGCACTAAATCACTTGCAGTAGGAGACACACTAGATTGAGTCACAGAAGTTTATCAGTTGGACAATACATGGTATATTTAAATGATAAATAGAGGCAAAGCTGAAGAAAGCAAATGCATAGGTTATTTAAGGATTTTGACCTGTGGGAATGTCAATTAAAGTTTAGAGGAAACTAAATGGCTATAATTAATACCTGTACACAGCTTTTGGCCTTCAGGCTCACCTTGCCCAATGATGCATAATAATTAGAAAACATTTTATTACCAGTGGACATCAAAGGATTAAGTGTGTGTGAAAGAGCTTTGCAAACTATAAAGTTATGAAACAGGATAGCTGTTATTTCCATTAGTATCAAATGATGCACCAAGTAGACAGGCCATTTGAAACCTCACCAATAAGTATTTTGTGATTGATAAACTTTGAGTACTGTGTACACCGTAACTAAGGGGATGTGTAGATTGTTCTTTTCATTAATCATAAAAGCAGAAGTCAAATTTAGGATTTTACTGAGTTATTTTTTTCTAATTTAGAAATATATTAATATTCATTGTGATATTAATGCCACTGATTTACTTTTAAATATAAATTCTTCATGTAATTAATATTAAGAAACACTATACCTCCTTATAATTTTACATAGGTTTAAGGAGGAGAAAAAGTTCAAATCAGTCCCATATATCAATCGTGTTTATTCTCATTTACATATTTAAAAGCAAAATGAAACAATTAATCATCAGAACTTTAAATATTGCCTGCAACCAGACTAATATGGGAGCCATAGATTTGAAGGAATGGTTTATCAGATTCCTTAGTCCAATATGCCTCCTCAACATAAAGTAGAAATTTAGAGATTTTAGATATATGTATATATGTGTATATATATGTATCCCATATATATCTATATATATTTACAAAATTAGTACTTGCTACAATTTAAATTATATATAAATTTGTTCCAGAAGAGTTCTGAGACCTCTGAAAGATGTAGAAGAGATGTGAGGCTGTAAGCTGTCTTCTGTCTTTACATCTCTAGCATTAGTCCATTAAAGAGTATATCAGTAATTGATCGCAATATTTGGATTTTTTAATTGAAATGTTTTCCCATGTTACCTGATGACCAAAGTATACCATTTCATACTCAGAAGTTAAACAAGATCTATTGACTTGCTTGTCAAAGTGCTTGTGATGGCTTGCTCCATTCAATCATCCATTCATCCAGTTATTCATATACCTTCTATGTACCAGGCATTTTTCTAGGAGCTAGGGATATAGGATGAAACAAAGTCATATTACCTACTTTCAAAAGCCTATATCCCAGTGGAGAGGCGTGTCTGTATATTATTAACAACTAAGCAATAGAATAATTGTTTTAATGGAGAACAATTATTACCTGTATTTGTCTAAGAGAAGAGAGAAATTATTGGATCTGTAAACAGATGGATGCATTTTCAGGAGTGCGCCAGGTATTTAAGGAAGAGATATAATAGTGTAGCTGTTTGAAGGAAACAGCACATGGTTCTATATGGCTGGAAAGTAAAGTGCAAAGATTATAGTATATGGAAAGTTGACAGGTCAGAGAGTCAGAAGCCAGATGACTGTTTAATTTACTCAAATGTTAAAGGTAAAAAATAACTCATCTATAGAATACACTGGGTACTTGAGATAACATGTTGACAAAACAAAAGCATCTTGCTAGAACATCGTAGATAAATATGGGGCCACAGAATGTTAAAAAAATATTCAATAACCTTTAACAGCTATGGAAACTAGAATTATTTCTCTGTCAGAATATAAGGAATTTCTGCTACATACAATGCAGATTTAACAAGAGAGAGTAAGATATAGAGGTCAATGGCAAGGAAGGAAAAGAAATGCTACTGAATCTCACTTTATAACCCTGGACTACAAGAAGTTGGAAGATGTCAGGCCAACCCCCATAAGGTGAAGCTTCCTTCAGAGTCAGTGGCCAGGAGGCCAAAAGAGGGCTGGAATGGCAGGTGTCTCCATCTATCAAGATGAAAAAACAAAAGGAGGAAAAAAGTAATGAAGTCTATGAAGATCTGTATTTCCAAGGAGGAGAATAAGATTAAGAATCAGAGAAAATCAATGAGCATCAAGAAACAGAAGAAAAATGTAAGGAAAGTTGGGATTTATCCTCCCAATAATACTCAAGAAAACATCCCAGCTTCTTATATGAAAGCAGCTAGAAAGACAGATTACTTTCTGAGATCAGAGAAGGAGGCATGAAAACTAAAAACTCAACTGTAAAATTACCAACTACAGTGGAGATAGTATGTAACACATAAAATATGCAGGCAATGCAATTAAAAAATATAAGACAAACTCTAGAAAATTTTCCAGAACTCAAAAGTAATTAATCCTATATAATAAAACCCTAATATGCAAATAACCAAACAGCAGAAGGACCGGTTGCTATGATGCACACTGACCACCAAGGGGCAGATGCTCAATGCAGGAGCTGCCCTCTGGTGGTCAGTGTGATCCCACAACCAGAAGCTGGGCTCAGGGCTGGCGAGTGCAGTGGCGGTGGCAGGAGCCTCTCCCTCCTGCAGCAGAAGCAGGCGGTAAGGAGTGAGGGGTCCTGTACTGAGAGGGATGTCCGCCTGCCCTCTGAGGGCCTAAGCTGGCAGGCAGATACCCCTCCAGGGGTCTCAGACTGCAAAAGGGCGTAGGCCAGGCTGAGGGACCCCACCCCCTGCACGAAATGTTGTGCACTGGGTCTCTAGTAGGTAAATAAACACAAAATAAATGAGATTTAGACATATATGTGTACTGGAAACAACAGAGCATTCAGATACTGAGTGGTAGTTAAAGAATGGAAAATTTCTAAAAAGGAGTGAAACATAGCTCCTCAGATAAAAAGGGTTTTACTAAGTAAGAGTACTTCTTATCAAGTAAAAGGTCAAATCCTAGATGTACACTAATTGGGAACAAAATTTTTTTATTGTTGAAACTATTACAAATGTCCCCCAGCCCACCTCCACCCAGCCCCTGCTCCCTCCTCTGGCCTTTACCATACTGAGGTCTGTGTGCATGTGCTATATATATATATATATATATATATATCTGTGTGCTATATATATATATATATATGTCTGTGTGCCATATATATATATATATATATATATATATATATATATATATATTCTTTGGCTAATCTTTCAATCTTGTAATTTTTTAAGTTTTGTATTTTAAGAAGTTTACAATATCACAGCAAAGGAAAGTAAAAAAAACAAATTATCTTGAAAAGGGAAAAAGATTGAATCATTTTGGAGTCAGACTTCTCTTTTATAGTGCAAAATACCAGGAATCAACGATTTGGGAGGGAAATTATTCTGAAACAAGGATTCCATGTCCAGGCAATTGTTTTTTCAGGTTCAAAAGTAACTAATGTTCTTTAGACAAGGAAAAGAGTGTGACACCTATATTATCTTCCTAAAAAATTGCTAAAAACCAATATATAGCTAAGAGGTGTACCCAAATAAAGAAATCAACTATGAAAATATAAGAAGTAAAAAATTGATAACAATAAAATAATCTAATCAAATAATCTGTTTAAGAGTGTGATTAGTTTTATAATTGTAACAATTTTTAAAGTCTATAAACTTCAAAATAAATATCAAAATAGTATCTAAAAATTAGTCTTCAAAGAAATAACACTAACCTGGACCTAAATCCCAGTTAATATAAAAAAATTTGAGAAGGTAGATGAGGAATAATTAAATTATTACATGCCAAAATTTTAACCATATCCAAAACAAATCATTAAATAATATTTTATTCTTGATATTTGTAATTATAGAAAATATACTCAATTATATGTTCTATACTTTCAAATTTTTCTCACAATGAAAATATGCTATTTACAACATTAGGAAAATAAAGTTGACTACAAATTTAAAGGAATTAAAAGAAAAGGAAATAATTACTCTTATACTTTCTACATTAGCCAAGTGATAGCAATCTCTTAGAACTTTTGTATATTTTCAGATTTTCCTCTTTGCTTCCATATCATCAAAGACCACATGAATAAATGTTAAAGAATTCAGAATAATCATGTAGTATTTGTCTATTTTTCTTTCTCTCTGTGTCAAACCTATTCATAAGAGTAATTTCTGTACATAAATAAACAAATAAATAAAATATTTTTATCGCCCTAACTGGTTTGGCTCAGTGGATAGAGCGTCGGCCTGCGGACTCAAGGGTCCCAGGTTCGATTCCGGTCAAGGGCATGTACCTTGGTTGGGGGCACATACCCAGTGGGGAGTGTGCAGGAGGCAGCTGATCGATGTTTCTCTCTCATCGATGTTTCTAGCTCTTTATCCCTCTCCCTTCCTCTCTGTAAAAAATCAATAAAATATATTTAAATATATATATATTTTTTATCAAGTTATGCATTACTGGAGTTTAAAGGACTACTCTGAAATACCATTATATATTTTATAGAAACAATGCTGTATCAAAAAAATGCTAAAAAGGCAAAACTTACAAGCATACAAGAGCTTTAAAGGTTATAAATAATCCAATTAAAAATGGGCCGAGGACCTAAATAGACACTTCTCCAAAGTGAACACACAGATGGTCAACAGACATATGAAAAAATCCTCAAAGTCACTAATCATCAGAGAATCAGAGACATGCAAATTAAAACTAGAATGAGGTATCACCTCACATATGTCCGAATGGCTACTGTCAACAGATCAACAAATTACAAGTGCTGACGAGGATCTGTAAAAAGGGAATCCTAGTACACTGTCAGTGGGCATGCAGACGGGTAGAGCCACTATGGAAAAGAGTATGGAGTTCCCTCAAAAACTTAAAAATGGAACTGCCATTTGACCCAGCCATCTCACTTCTATGAATATATCCTAAGAAACCTGAAACACTAATCAGAAAGAATATATACATCCCAATTTCATAGCAGCAATTTTTACAATAGCTAAGATCTGGAAACAGACCAAGTGCTCATCAATAGATGAGTGAATAAAAAAGCTGTGATACATCTACACAATGGAATACCATGCGGCAATAAAAAAGGAAGAACTCTTACCATTTGCAATAGCATGGATGGACCTGAAGAATAGTATGCTGAGTGAAATAAGCTAGTCAGAGAAAGATGAGTATCACATGATCTCACTCAGATGTAGAATCTAATGAACCAAATAAACTGATGATCAAAAATAGATGCAGAGACATAGAAAGCATCAGACTATTGAACCTCAGAAGGAAAACAGGGGATGGTGCGTGGAAAGAGATCAACCAATGAACTTGTAGGCATATATGCATAACCTGTGCACACAGACAATGGGGTGGTGGGGGCATGGGGGAGGGAGTACGGGACCAGAGTGGGCTGGAAAAGATTAATCAGGAAAAAGGAGGCCCTATGTAATATTTTCAACAATAAATATTTTTTAAAAAAGATGTGGTACATTTACACAATGGAATATTATCTATATTAATAATAGAAAAATATGCAAAATTTCCAGGACACTGTCACAATAACAGTAACAACGAACAGCAGGCTGTGTGGGGCGAGCAGGCCAGCAGGGGGGACAATTGGGGGTGACCAGGCCAGCAGGGGGCAGTTGGAGGCGACCAAGCTGGTGGGGGAGGGCAGTTGGGGGCAACCAGGCCAGCAAGGGGCAGGGGTAATTGGGGGCGACCACGCTGGTTGGGGGAGGCAGTTGGGGGTGACCAGGCTGGCGGGGGGGGGGGGGAGCAGTTAGGGGGTGATCAGGCTGGCAGGCTGAAGTGGTTAGGGGCAATCAGGCAGGCAGGCAGGTGAGTGTTTAGGAGCCAGCAGTGCCAGATTGTGAAAGGGATGTCTGACTGCCCCTGAGGGGTTCCAGATTGGAGAGGGTGCAGGCTGGGCTGAGGGACCTCTAGTGCAGTCATAAAAAAGAAGGATCTCTTATCCTTTCAGACAGCATGGAGGGACCTGGAGAGTACTATGCTAAGTGAAATAAGCCAGTCAGAGAAAGGCCAGTATCACATTAACTCATTGATATATGGAATCTAATGAACAAAATAAACTGATGAACAAAATAGATCCAGAGACATGGAAGCATGGAACAGATTGATGACTTTTGGGGGGCGGTGAGGTGGGGAGTAAGAACTTACATGTACATATGCATAACCTATGGACAGACAATAGTGCGGTGAAGGTTTGGGGAGGAGGTGGGAGCAGGGTGGAGGGGGTCAATGGGGGGAGAAAGGGGACATCTGTAATACTTTCAACAATAAAGATAATATTTTTAAAAAGAGGTTGTATGGCTTTTAGCAGGTAAGACTGAATGAGAAAGCATGGTGGTGGAATTTAACATTTAACAGTTAAATTATCCATGGTGATTTATACTACTTTACAGTGTATACACCTTGAGATCCTAGTTCTCAGTTTGAAAAACAATTAGTTACTCACGCAATAACACTCTCACTCTGGGGATTGGGATTCACTACCTACAGCAATGTCACTGCGTAACTTGTGACATCCAAGCCTTAATGCATTTTGTATCATAACCCTTCCCATGGATTCTACTTTCAAGTGTTTAGAATGTGAAATACAATGTCATACGCAAAACAGTTGTCTCCATCTATTCATCATAGACTCATTTGTCTGTCTAAAGGCCATTTTTTTAATAAAGGAAGAAACTCCTGTTTAAAACATAAAGCCACAGCTCTGAGGCTTAGTTTTCACCTCTGTAAAGTTAAGATGTTGGATTAAATGACTTCTGAGTCCCTTGGAGCTCCAAATCCTATAATTCTACCACCTGGTCACCTCAGGCTATAGAGTTCAGTGAAGTACTTACAATGTCAACTAATTGAAAAGTATTCATGAATAGCTCAAGCAAAAGCATTTTAACCATTATATTTTAACGAATATAAGCCTAATTTTTAAAACCAGCAATAGTGGTATTTCCCATTCTTCTCTTTTTTCATAAAACAAGGCATATCTCAAGTTAAATAAACATACAGTTTCTTCAATTAATATGTTTAAATTGTAGCTGGCAATTTGTCAAAATATCCAAATCTAAGGCATGAAGAAAGAACTTGAGTTTTTTGCACAGACTATAGAAAAATAAGTATAACTATAAATACTATACCTTCAGGTTATTAACTTGGTTAGATCACAGTTACCAAGTTATCTTTGTAATAAATATGCCAAAACATGGCAACTCTCCATCAAATAACATTATGCTCTATTATATTGGTGTCAGGCATGTTTTAACTTAAATTTCAGAAGCATTTACAAAGTAATTCATTTATACTGCCATACCTAGAGATTCTATTACATTCATGATCATCTACTGTGCTCAGAAAATGTAACTAATTTTTCCTTAAAGTAACATGTCAAATGCAGGGGAAATTTGACTCTCTGTACCCCACCTCCACCACCTTGCTGACACCCACATTAACTCAAATCACCCAAGCACCATATGTTGTAGCACAAGTGTTAATGAGATGTCAAGTTGTGCAGTTGAGACTTGTTACTTTGATGATCCCATGTTAGACTCTTAAAAATGAAACTAATTAAAGCATACTGAGTGTGAATTTCACTAGATACAAGGGGGAAAGAAAATTTTACATGCTGAGAACAAGTTAGACTTTATGTCCAGAGTTCTTGGAACCTATAGCTGGACCATAAAAATTTACAATGCTTCACCGAGAATGAGATAAAAAGCAAAAATACTGTGCTTACCCAGAATACCCATAGGTGATGCTCTTCAATACCTGACTACTAGCATTGTTCTCCCCTTATCATACAGACTTATATTTCTTTTAGAGTCCCAACTTTGTTACCTATAAGAATGCACCTTGCCGAAACCGGTTTGGCTCAGTGGATAGAGCGTCGGCCTGCGGACTGAAAGGTCCCAGGTTCGATTCCTGTCAAGGGCATGTACCTGGGTTGCGGGCACATCCCCAGTGGGGGGCGTGCAGGAGGCAGCTGATCAATGTTTCTCTCTCATGGATGTTTCTAACTCTCTATCTCTCTCCCTTCCTCTCTGTAAAAAATCAATAAAATATATTTTAAAATAATAATAAAAAAAAGAAAAAGAAAAAGAATGCACCTTCAGCCCAGCTGGTGTTGCTCAGTGGTTGAGCATGGACCCATGAACCAGGAAGTCATGTTCAATTCCTGGTCAGGGCACATGCCCGAATTGCGGGCTCCATCCCCAGTAGGGGGAGTGCAGCAGGCACCTGATCAATGATTCTCTCTCATCATTGATGTTTCTATCCTTCTCTCCCTCTCCCTTCCTCTGAAATCAATAAAAACATTTTTTTAAAGAATGTACCTTCTATACAGCCCTTCTTACAAGCTGCAAAGTAGAAAAGATTGAGGAAAAGAGAAATTATCCTCACATGTCACAGAGAATCAAGACCATTTGTTTTAAAGAAAAATTAGAAATTAACACCTGAAAAATTATCACATACCAAAAGCTTAACAGACTATATTTGTTCAACACATATCACTAACTTCAGTGTATTAAATCAGATTCATATTAAAGAATTATAGATTTCCAGGAGTATACATAACTTTAGTGATTCCAAATAATATCTAGTGAGAGATCCAGCATTAGGTATTAAAATGCTAATGATTATCTGTTCAGCCACTATCCACAATCATTACATTTGCTATTGTAAAATCAAGATGGACATACTTGGATCATTTGAAGTGTGGTATAATCCAGATAGAAACCCTAGAGAGAATACACAGATGCCTGGGAATTTATTTGTATCACATTGCAATCTATCCCACTTATCTCCTTTGTTCCAATGATCAGATAACCATTGACACAGGTTGGGTTCCAAATAACACAGAGTGCCTAAGACAAAATAAATTGTTTCCCACCAAAAGAAAATAAAAAACATTAGAAACCTTACAACTCAGATGTATTTGTGTTCTAGGGACTCAGAGAATTAGTGGATGCAAGGAGAAAGCAAGATTGGGGTGATGGTCTCACAGATGTTTACATATTTCCAAATTCATCAGATTGTATATATGAAATTTCATTTATTTATATATCAAATGGATCTCCATAAAGCTGTTTAGGAGAAAGTTTTTGGAAGATGGGTTTATTTTATGGTATTCATTTTGAAAAACATGGAAATAATAAAAATAGACATGAAAAATTTCTTCTTGTTTGTCTAGAATCCACCACCATGGCTTTCTCTCTTGGTGTTGCAGGAGGATAAAGAAATTGCAAGGACTAAGAGAAAAAAGAATAAGTCTTTCAAGGTTCAATAAGATTAACAACATAGTAAATTAATATTTGTATAGCATTTTACTTTTTACAAATAATTTCTGAAGACTGGGCAATATTGGGGATGAAATGGTCAAAAACAAACATGCTCTGAGGAATGTTTAATAATTTTTGTAGAAAGTATTGTGACATCCATTTTCCCCTGATGGAAGATAATTAATTATCAGGTTGGTTTCTGAACAAGAAGTTATTATTCTTGCTGAAACGAGTAAGATATATAGACTGAAGTGGGACAGCCAACATAACCAAAAAAAATTAGGAGGAAGAATGCCATTCCTTGTTAAAAACACAGTCAGTCATTATGCAGAACTTAATGGAAAAGCCACATCTTCATCAAAGTTAAGTGATAAAGATTTGAACTTTAGCAGAATCTGAGAATAATCTGCAAAGAGTATTATGATCTAGTCAAGCAAGGAGGCACCAAATTCCATTGAAATTAGAAAACAGAAAGCATTATTATTACTTGGGAAAAGATGAACCCAAACCAAAAGAGAAGCACTCCCTTAATCTCAATCACTGAATTTTCTCACCAACTATTTCAGCTTCTTTGTGAAACAAACTAGAAAATATCAAAGCTCCACTTCACAGTAAGATAATGTATCTATATTTAGGCTAACTGTGTCATCTATGTAGTTCCCATTGTGGAGTATGGTTTTTCTTAGACTCAACTGACCCTTTGTTATCTTCAGTGGATTTTGACTTGAAGAATTCCCTCAATTAGTTTTAGAGATGAATGTGAATTGGGTGGACCTTGGGAGATTCCTAACAGTTAAGATTTGGTGCCCTTTATGGATAATGCATCCTTGACAAAGTTTCATTCCTTCTGAATTTTTTAAATTAACACAAATACAATCACTTTTGATATTCACAAAATTCATGTGAAATTGATAGGGCAGATATTAATTCTACTTTATGACAATGCTATTAAAGTCACTTATTTAAGCTCATACAGTTTATAAGCATATTATACTGTATATATCATATAGATAGCAGCTATTGTATATTACATTATTATATTTTATATTATAGTACTCTATTCTATTCTATTTTAACTGCTACAAATCTATAACTGGTTCTAAATCTAAAACCCTTTGCTCTAGTCAGTGGCACACTGAAAGCCTAAAGCTTTCTCAAGTAAAAACTACCTAAAAGCTCTTCACTCTTTCATTTCATTGTAAACCCCATAGCTCTCAATGTCAAGCCAAATTTGTGTTGTTAGGGCTTTTTTTGTTATTTTGAACTCTAACACTTAAATTTACTAATTTTTTTTTCATTTCAGACAATATTTTGCATAAAAATAAAGTCATAGAATGATCAGTGCAATTTATATGTTCATATTACAGAATTCATCCATATGTTTTCCCCACTGACATATCAGAAAAAAACTTAGGTTAGGGATATACCAATATATACCCATCAAAATGGCTAAAATTTCTCCAACTGATAATTCCGAGTGTTGACAATACCATGGAGTACCTACACTATGAAAATCACTTTGGAAAAATGGTCAGCTTCTACTAAAGCTGAACAAAGTAATTCATTCCTTTGCTGATTATCTAACAGAATCACATATATATGAATACAAAAAGACACATACAAGAAATTACATAGCTTTACTCATGATAACACCAACCTGAAAACAATCCAAATATTCAAGGGCAGCCTACAAGCCAAATCTAGCCTGTCAATGATTTTCTAAATTATTGGAACACAGTCATACCTATTCATTTACACTTGTCCATGGCTGCTTTTATGATAAAATGTTGCAACAAAATTCATATTGCCCACGAAGCCTAGAATACTTACTCTTTAGCCATTTACAGATTAAAGTCTAGTGACTACAGTATACTAGCAAACATCTATCTTAGGGGTATATTCACACAGTGAAATACTATACAGCAATAAAAACACATGAACTACACTTACATGCTGCAATATCAATAAACCTCACCACATAATGTTAAGTTAAATAATTTATTTAAATTTCAGAAATGTTGAAAACTCAAGGAGCTTCCTGGTTGAAATCTGAAACTGGCTTTGATACACAGAGAGCAAGGAGAAATTGAAAAAAAACGCAGACCATTCCAAATTTGCATGTGTTAGGTTTAATAAGCAAGGAACAAACTTGTGAGGCTTGTCTTGAGTCCCAAAAGATGAGTAAATCTCCATACATACCCTACAGAATCTTAACTGGGTTGAGTCATGTACACCATCCAGATAGTCTCAATAATAATTCCTTTCTCAAACTACCTCCCTTGCAAATGGATCCTACTGTGGGAATGGTGGGCATAATATACATTCCAAGGAAAGGGATGGGGGCTAGAAGCTTTTAATTGCCCAGATCCAGCTCAAGGGTCATCTGGCAGGCATATTCTCTTGATAACCTCCTCCAACAAGAAACTAGCAAAACTTATCTTTGGTCACATTGGATACCTTTGTGGAAAGGAAGGTATTAGTGATTGAAAATATCATGAAGATGTTAGTAATGATGGAAAGTTTTTAATTTGTGTTATTAGAAAGATATTTTTACAACCACTAATTGAGATGTCCATTTATTTTGTGTACTTTCTCAGTCTATATCATACTTTGCTGCAAAAGTAAAAGGAAAAAGGTTACATGCTAATTTACTGGTGAAGAGAGGAGGGTCTAATTCAGCTACAATAGGCAAAGAAGACCTATCTTGGAAATCTAGTGTGAGCAAAATGTTGAGAAAAAGGCAGTCTGGCAAAGATCTGGGAAGAAATGTCCCAAATACCAGGAATAGCTGGTATAAAGACTCTGAAATAAAGACAAAATCTGAGACTTCTCAAGTCAGAAAGATTAGTGTGGCTGTTGTGAATGGTAGAAGTGAAGTCCAGAAGATGGGCAGGCCCAGAAGGGAGTAAGGTCTTTTAGGTCATGGTGAGGACTGAATTTTATTCTAAACTAGAGGCCCGGTACACGAAATGCATGCACAGGGTGGAGAGGAAGGTGTCCCTCAGCTTTCCTGCACCCTCTCGCAATCTAGGACCCCTTGGGTAGGGTCCCTAGGCCTGGCCAACAATCAGGGCCTATCAGGGTTTTCCTTCCCCTAGCTGATGGCGGCCAGCCCTGCACACCTGCCACAGCATCGCTGGGTGGTGGCCTGGGCCTCCCTCTGTGGGGCGATCAATCGCAGGGTCCCCAGATCTATCACCTCGCAAAGAGAGGCCCCGCCCAGCCGCCACAGCACCACAAGCCAAGTGACCTGGGCCTCCCTCTGTGGCCACTGGCCAGGTGCCTGGGCCTCCCTCTGCAGGGCAATGGTGGGCCCCCTGACCAATTGCATTGCACCCACCTTGGCTGGCCTGGAGCCCATGCATGTCATAGGATGGTCATCCAGAAGGTCATCTGGACAGTCGTTCTGCTGTTCAGTCATTCAGTTTATTTGCATAATACACTTTTATTATTATAGATGGATTGGGATGGCATTCTCCAATTTACATTTAGAAAGATCTTCCTAACTAGCGTATATAAGATGGATGAGGATAAGAGAGGTAGAGTGAAGGGAGCTGGGAGGAAAAGAAATCAACTGTTTGCATATGTACAGGTGAGAATGATAGTATCTTGGACTAGAGGTTTAGGAACAGAGGTCATAAGAAGTGGCAGAATTTGGGATATATTGTGAAGGTACAGACAATAGGATTTGCTGAGAGGTTAGGTATAGATTATGTGGGGAAGGAGAAGATCACAAATAACTCCTAGGATTTTGACTTGAGTAATTGAATGATAATGATGATACCCTTGGTGGAGCATATTTACAGACAGATACAGAGTGGAGCAAAAGTAGGTTTGTAGTTGTGAGTACATAAAGCAATTTATTCTCATATTATTATTTATTAATTATTGTATTGTTTGCCATACTAACAACTGTAAACCTACCTTGCCCACCCTGAATATTGATGATTAAGTTTGGGTGGCATATGTTTGAAATGACCCTTGAAGAAAAGTTTCCTTTATAATCCTAAATTTTATCTTACATTATCAATCATATGTTATTTAATAAGCCTTATTCTCCTTATTAATGGATTCCCTTTATGAATCGTTAACCAAACTATTAAATACCTGCCAGCACCAAGCTAAGGAATGGAAAATACCATAGTGACCATGCAGTAAACTGATCATTACATCAACAAAAACCCAAAGCTCAAACGGAAATATAAACCACATCTAATTTTCAGGAGACTATGCCTCAACAAATGCCACTGAGGTGAATTACCTAGCACTGTTCAGAGAAACATCTTGTGGATTCCAAATAAGCTGACCTGCCCTGACTTGCTGAATAATTGCTCACATCCTAAAGCACAGGAAGGTAGAAGCTATTGCCAAATGGGCTTGAGACATCCTTGAAGAATGATATCTATTAACTCAGCGCAGTTGTCTGGATACATTGAGAGTTTAGTTCATATTGTTCCCTGAAGTATTCCTTGACCTTTCCCCCCAGTCCTTGACAGGGTGAGATGCCCTTTTTTATCTGATCCCCTAGGATCCTCATTACAACATTTAATTCATTACCTGTTTACTTTCTATTCCACTAGACTGAAAGTCTTATGAAGGCAAGACCTGTGTCTTATTTACCATCCAAACAGTGTCCAGAGAAAAGGATATTGGCCTCCAAGTATTAAATATTTCTATCCCTGCCATAGGGAACAGTAACTCTAACAGCTTACCTAAGAAACACCTCCTCAAACTATCCAAGTCAGCCATTTTATTCTGATTTCATGCAAACCAAACAACCTTCAAATATTACTTCCCCTGAAGTTATTTCTATTAGAAAATAATTATCTGGTCATGTTGATTTGAAAACGCAAGTTACATTTCTCATTGTTTTTTAAAAATTCATGTACTAATTAATCCCTGCAAGATGGATTCATTTTGAAAGAATTATCCAGCCTGGTTTCTGGTTTTGCAGGCAGTGTGTAGACCCTTTGGGAGGCAACCAGTTGTCTTTTTCTGGTAATAACTTGACCTCATAGCCCCTATGAATTCACATTTCGTGGTTGGTTTCATTACTGATTTACTAATGGATAGTAAAATGTTTCCTTCTTAATGGTTGGTTAAAAACAATTATTATTTTCCTTTAACTGTTTGCTTTTAAAGGATTTGCTGCCTTAGTAATTTTATTATGCATTGGGCCAAAATGTGTACAATGAAATACATTCCAATCATATTATAAGATTTAAGGATAAAATTCTATCTCATATACCAATTCAATTTATACAAATCTGTTTTGGAAAATAAGCATTCCATAAAACGATTAATGCTTATAATGCCTTGACTGATTTTTAAATGTGTGTCTATGTTTCTATTGTAATATAATATTTATAATAAGATATAGTACTGACAGCCAAAAACTCATTTTTCCCTTTGGCTGTGTTGCTTCACAAGTAGAGGGTTAGTGCTGATTAGACATCTCTCCTTTGATCTTGTTTTGTAGCTGATAGAAGTGTGCCATGTCATAAAATAAGTCATAATACAACTGAGGACTTCTCCATAGCCACTGTCCCATGCTGCCTTCTACCCATTCCAGCCCTCCATCTCTCCATCTTTCTCTCTCTCTCTCTCTCTCTCTCACACACACACACACACACACACACACACACACACACCTCCTTTCCCAGTCTCTGACAATCTGTACAAAAGTACATCAGGCAATGGGCATGTTTTTAAACTTAGGGACATATACTTCTCGCTCCCTGAATGTTTAACTGAAACAGGCTGTGATTACAAACTCCAGAATTGTGATATTTTTATTGCCTCTCAAAACTGCCTGGGCTAAGGAGAGTTGGGCATTTATTTCCACTGGATCATCTCTTGATGCTCTTTTTCAGGAAGAAAATATTTAGAATGGATGTTAAATCAGAAAGATTAACCTAAAATGATAGCAGCAGTTATTTCTCCTTTAAGCGAGCTAGTTGAAAGGATTCTGGCCAGAAATTTCTCAGGAGCTTTAAAACACACTAAAGAACTTGAGTTTTCATCTCCCAATAATTTTTCTTGGACTTTATTTCTCTTAACCCATTTTGTCCATCACACATCTCCCAAATGACTGCCTGTTTTGAATGAGATTTTGGAAAGCTAACCAGCAGTGCCTACGAAGTGCAAGAGCTCCCTCTTGTGGGCCTTGGAAGTCACTTCTGAAACTTGAAGCTCTGGCCTCTAATGGTCCACCTTTTGGTGAATTTGTAATGAAGTCTTTGTTTTTCAAAGAAGGTGTGGTGCCTTCCGTGTACCACCCTCACCAATGGAACAATCCCCATTTCAAGCTTTGCTTCGTTGTTCCAGGGACTCCCTTTTATAAACTTAGTTGTGACAATGAATGCCTACCATTTGCTCTGGTAAGTTTACATTTTACAAAGTACACCTACACATTAATTCATTTGGCACAAGAACTCTGAAAATGTGGTATTATTATTCTGTTTCCAATTTGGAGTCAGCAGGAGACAAACAAACCTGAATCTCCTGGCACCAAACGTAAGGTTCCTTCCATCTCACCCCACCCTCCTTGCCCTTCCATATTTGCAGTCTTACAGTTCCTTCTCCCAAGATAAGATTCTTTCTAAGTCTCAGGTCACTATCCCAAAGTCTCATTTTTCAAAACTTTAATGCCAGATATATAATTGCAAAATTAAAACAATAATTCTGGCTTCGAAGCCAGATGTTTCTAACTCTTAAACTATGCACCAATTTATACCTCTCTCTACAGTGACAATATTTTTGGTAAGTATGGGACTGCATTTGGGGATAAAGTGTTTGTAAGTCTCTCAAATATTCAAAATTTAAGGTTTCCATTCCTATATCCCTTTTTTGTTGTTGTTTGATTATGCAGAAACAACTAGTAAATTTGTGGCAAACTAGATTGAAATGTCATTTATCCAAGCAAGGTCATTGACTGAATCTTTATCAAATGATAATACCTGTTATGTACCAGGAAATGCATTCCAAGGCTTATTACAGAAAGATAAGTGAAATTTTACTTATGCCCATATGCCCCAAATCCAGTTCATATCCACTTACAACTAGAAAGCAGTGTTAAGTCTGAAAACTAACTTTTCCCTCTACTGTGTCCTTGGGTAAGTTACTTACCTTTCTGAGACGTAGTTTCCTCACTTACAAAATTCAGGTAATAATAAAATTTGCTTCATAGGGTTATAGTAAGGACTAAATGACACAATGTACACACACAAAAATACTTAATACTATCTAGCATAGATTAAGTAGTCAACAAATAAAATTCTTAATAGTGCTATTAATATTATTAATCCATGAGCTCTATAAATGCCTCAATTCTTGCTGCTTTTGTCCCATTCCTGAAAGCTAAACATCTGAGGTCTAGTTTTGACCTATCTTTGAACATATCCATTTTCCCTGGTGTCTGACTCTTTATTCTTCATCTCTGTTGTCTTTTAATCATGTACTTTTACCCTCCACAGTGTTGACGAAGAGTGCCCTGCGAACCTCCCTGCCAAGCTGACATCATTGCCTTGATCAATGGCCCTACCCCATCCTCTCTGGTTTAGATGAAATTCCTAATCCTGACTGCACATAGATAGCCTTATGTTCCTTGGTCCTGTATAAAATCAGAACAAGAATATGGGCACCATTTGTTGAATCCTAAGTCACTGCTTGATAAATAGCTGGTTTTCATGCTTTTTAAATATCAACCATCCAACTAATAAGCCTGCTCAAGAGAAACTCAACAACACAAGGTGTCATTTAATCATTCACTTATTTATTCATTCGTTACCTATTTATTTAGACACAACTGAAGATGAAAGAGCCAACTGCAACAAGAGGATGATCACCCCGACTTTCTTCCTCCTTATCACCACACTTGTGGCTCATGACAGCACAAGCAGGTAGAAGAGTGAGTGCCTAGAACTTAGAATGCATATGAAAGATGGGAAATTTTCAAGGATATGAGAGCATGCTAAGGACTTACCTGATACCAAGGGAAAGATCAAACCTCGGACATAAAGCAGCAACAAATAAGAGCTGAGATACAAAAAAATAGGGATGGATCTGTGAAAATCAAAAAGGTGGCATTTCTGCATTAATAAACACTCATTTAGGGACCATACAGAGATTTGGGAAGTGAGACCACACACTTTTTAATGAATAGGAAGGGATTTGCTAGATAAAAGCAAGTGATGAGTATTTTCTCCTGCTATTACCTTCATTGCATTCTGGTTTAGGTTAAATCACCCACAACCTTGAATAAATAGCTCTTTAGCAAGATCACAAAGATAGAGTTCTGCAACCACTTTCATTGCATCCTTATTCACAAAGCCAAAAGATGGAAGTAACCCAAATGTCCACTGATGAATAAATGTGATAAATAAAAAGTGGCACATACATGGAATATTAGTTAGCCTTCAAAAAGAGAGAAATTTGTCACATGCTGTAATATAGATTAACCTTGAGAACTTAACGCTAAGTGCAATAATCCAGTCTCAAAAAGATATGCATTGTATGATTCCACTTATATGCAGTATCTTAAGTAGTCAAACTCATAAGAACAGAAGGTAGAATGATGGTTTCCAAGGGCTGGTGGTGAGGAGGAAATGGGGAATTGTTGTTAATTGGGTATAGAGTTTTAAAGATAAATACGTGAATATATTAACATGGTTTGCATAACAATCCTATCTAATAAAGAGGGAATATGCTAATTGACCATCAGTCCATCACAAAGATGGCTGCACCCACAGCTGAGGCCAAGTTCCCATAAGGAGACTTAATGAGCAATCAGCAGGGACCTGAGGCTATGCCCTCCCCTGCCCCTGTGGGGCTTGACAGGGGACCTCAGGCCATGTCCCCTACCCAGCAGGGCTTGACAGGGGATCTCGGGCCGCGCCCCGCCCCCCACCTGGCAGGGCTTGACAAGGGACTTCAGGCCTTGCCCCCCACCCCGGCCCCAGGCCGGGGGACCTCAGGCCACACACCCTGCTCCAGCACTGGGCCAGGGAACCTGAGGCTGCGCCCCCCTGCCAGTGGGGCTTGACGGGGGACCTGAGGCTGTGCCTCCTCCTGGTGCTGGGCCAGGGGACCTCAGGCTGCACCCCCCCCCCCCCCGCCTGGCGGGGCTTAATGGGTGACCTCAGGCCATGCCCCCCACCCAGCAGGGCTTAACAGGGTATCTCAGGCCGTGTCCCCCACCTGGCGGGGCTTAACGGGGGACCTCAAGGCACGCCCCCTTGGCTGGGGGACCTCAGGCCATGCCCACTGTCCTGGCGCCAGGCCAGGGGACCTGAGGCTTCATCCACTGCCCGATGGGGCTTGACAAGAGTGGAACTGGCCAGGTCTGGATCTAGCCCAATGGGGGAGGGACCAGCTGGGTGTGGGTCTCACGTGATTTTGAGGTGCATGTGGGTGGGCGGGGACTTGACTCTGGGTCCCATGGTGTGTCCCAGACTCTGACCGGAGGAAGGTTTCTTATACACTTTACTAATTTTCTTTCATCTCTGACACTTCTATTATAGAGAAAGGACAAATAGCAATATTAAATTATTTCCTCTAATTAATCCCCTTTTAATGTGCATGAATTTCATGCACTGCGCAACTAGTGTGAATATATTAACATAACCAAACTGTTTTAAAGTCCTTAACAATTTAAAAATGGTTAAGCCTGGACCAGCCAGTGTGGCTCAGGGGTTGAATATCAACCTATGAACCAGGAAGTCATGTTCAATTCCTGGTCAGGGCACATGCCTGGACTGCAGGTTCAATCCCAGTTTGGGATATGCAAGAGGCAGCTGATTGATGATTCTCTCTCATCATTGATGTTTCTATCTCCCCCTCTCCCTTCCTCTCTGAAATTAATAAAAATATATTTTCAGAAAGATGGTAAATTTTATGTGTTTTTACCACATATTTTAAAAGATCTACATGAACCATCTTCAGCATTCTGTATGTGTGTTGTTGTTTTGACTGACAGAAGAGTAAATCACAGTGCTATCTCAAGCAATAGCAGCCTGTCCTAACCCCTTTGTTGTAGGTGATGAAATGGCAAGGGAGTCTACCCACAGAGAGAGAAAAACAACCCCCTCTTTCTCTTTTATAGAGAAGAACTTACAGGTACTCACTGTAAATGGAAGACAGAGTGCCGGGGGCCAAGTTACAAGGATTACAACCTTGTAATATATAAGGTTGCAGCCCTTGCTACTTATGATAACATGTGTGACTACTTTGTCAATGATAAAGATTATTCCTATCTGGTACTATATTCTCCATCAGGGTCCAACCACTATTTTCTTTTTCAGTATGCCCAATTGAACATTTTAGGCATCCATTCTCCAAAAGCCTATCTCTGTTTGTCTCTCTCTGTTTCTCATTCACAAACACACACACACACATACACAGGCACACACAATCCTATCCTAGAGATTAACATCTCACAAATCTTGAAAAAAATTCTATTTGTCCATTGTGATTACATTGCAGATACCTTTGTAACTTTGGGACAGTTAATCTCAGTAATAGTTCTGCCATTTCTGTTGATGCTCCTGCCATTCATTCCAATTTCAGACATGTCTACATTCATTTTAAGCAATGAGACATATCCAATTTGCTCAACTTCTGTGTCTCTTCTTGAGTCAAGATGGCAGGCATAAATGTAAGTCATTATCAGTATATATCACAAGTTGGAGTCTTTGGAAATGTAAAGGTCATTTTGTAAATTTATACTAATTAATATTTTTTTTCTGTTTTCAAAAAGCCTCAACTGTATATATACTGATCATTTTTTACTCTCTTTTGAGACTAATTCCATTTTGGATTAATAATCTCACAACATATGGTAGCTTCATAATTTCTTAGAGTTAAGTAGCAGGTAGTCTACAAAGCACTTTACAAACATTACTTTTTCATTCCTCACAATAAGCCTATGAGAAAGATATTGTCATTATTAACTCACATGATTTGTGAGTGATGACATTAAGATTTAGGGAAATTAAATAGCTTTCCCAAAGTTACCTATTAAGTAGAAGAGCAAAGATTTTAACTCATCCAACCACATACTCCATGCTTAATCAATTTTACTGCCCATAAACCCAACACTCAGACTTGCAGAAAACCCAGCTTCACTCATGATTTATTTCCCCAAAACAACATATCACCTCAGTATATTTTAAAATGCTACAATGCATTCATTCATTTGTTTGTTCACTCATTCATTCCTGTATTCACTCAATTAACATTGTTCCAGGTATTAGGTATACAGTTATGCACACATACACAAAGTCCCTATTCTCGTGGAACTTATAGTCTAGTCCAAGCATTTCAAACTCGCGACCAATGGGTCACATGTTTGACATGCTCGGTCTAGTCCATGTTCAAGGGCCCTTAGTGTGTGTACATACGGCTTCTCACAGAGAGAGGCAGAGTGCTCTCTCTTTCACAGAGAGAGGTAGCTATCTCTTTCACAGACTGTTAGAGAGCCATTGTAGGACAGAAGTCCATATCGTGCGCTATAGAAAAAGCAACCACTGCTTGTGAAGAATAACCTTTCCTCTGTTTCTATTTGGATCAAGGTTTACATGTTCAACTTACCTAAGTTATGTGAATTTTTCACAAATATTCTCAAATATGTCTTATGATATGCATGCATGTGTGTGGTTCTGTCTAAACTTACCCTTTGAAAAGCACATACTCTGTGACTCCTCAGAGAGCAGTGGCTGTGATTAAAATCTGAAAGACTGTCATGCTAGGATATGGTTGGGATTCTTTCCCTCTTAGTGCTGTACTTCTCATTCCCATTTCATGAGCTTAAAGATGCTCCAAAACCAGCAAATGGGCTTTCACAAAACATGCAATTAGAAATAAAGTCAATATATTGACAAAGGGAGATTTCCTTTCCCATGACAACAGAGTTCTTTGAAGTTACAGTTTCCAAGCGGCAAAACCTGAAGAGGCATTATTTGCAAGTTCATGAGTCTTAAGGCTTCGGAATTGCCAACTAGGCAACTTTCATGGCCCATTTAATGTACAGACTCAAAACTCTGGATTTACCCTTGTTTTATTTAATAGGGGTTGATTAGCTTTGCAATTATGCCATACAGTTCTTAGGCTTTGCTCTGAAAGAGTACCCATCTACTTACTGCCACTTACAAAGCCTTACTTTCCCTCTCATAGCCATTTCTGTTCGTTCAATGGGAAAGAACAGACAATATCTCACAGCACCATTTAACACCAACTCAGTCTTACAAGATCATCAAGGAACAAGCAACCCTCTCAGTTTGCAGTTAATGAATCAAAGTTGAGGATGACAAATTGGCTCGCTGCGGCAAAATAGTTAATTAACGTTTAGTCAAAAATATTCACCCTCCTCTCCTGGCATAAGCAAGCCTCATATACTCTGTTTATTTACTCAAGTGTTTTTCTCTTCTTCTACATCCCTAGGCATCATTCAGAGCTCTTAATATATCATGTCAGAGTACCTTTATAATTTTAATCCAATTTTTTATGTTTTCAGCCCCCAAGACAAAAAAAGATGCACTACTTCATCATTAATTTCGGTATTGTAAACACTGGAGTACAAATTCAATAAAAAAAGAAAAACCTCCAACATTAAATTCTGTAACATCCGTGACTTTGGATGCTAATTGAATCAGACTTTGTGTTTCTTAAAGTAAACACATTAATTCCAAATGTTGGGCTAGCTCAGGCTGTTTAGCCTGTCAGGTAAGGCTGCAGACTAATGTTGTAGCAGTAGCTGGCCTGTCCAATTAGCAAAGAGGTTTAATGGTTACTCTCCAAACCCTCTTGCCTCCGGTACTTTATAGACGCACCATTTCCTTGAAACAACATTTTAAATATTAGCTAAAAAGAGAACTATGTCAACAGCTTTGATGAATATATACCAGGACAGCCATTACATTATATACTCCCTAACCACCCTTTCAATGTCAACTTTTGCTAATTTTTTCCCCAATTAACATCTTTCTTTCAGAGAGAACACTCATATTTTCACTGAGAATGGCCATCTATTTGTTATCTTCTGTCATGGGCCTGTGTTTTCTAAAGGAAGACCGTCTGATACATGAATGCTTGCATTTAACAACTACTGACACTACTGTAAATACTGCTTACATGTTGTTCTATGCAGTATTGCCACAAAGTTTACTTTTTTTTTTAGCTCTGTGCCAGATTTCTTAAACCTGAAGTCATCATCATTTTATGGGATGGTTTTTTCCAAAAACCAAATTACAGGTTCATGAATTAAGTAAGTGTTGGACCAGAAATGGTACGTATTTTGGAAGTGACATCTGTAGGTGTATATGAAAAGTCAGGTTTGTGCCTTTCCACAGACATGGAGGGATAGACATAGTGTACTAGAGAAGACAAGACTCAACTGAAAAACAAAGTATTTTCCAAAAGTTTATCTGTAAATTGACATAGTTTCCCATTAGCAAGTTAAACATTTTTTATATTTGTGTAAATATTTAACTTAACAGCCATGACCGGTTTGGCTCAGTGGATGGAGCATCGGCCTGTGGACTCACGGGTCCCAGGTTCAATTCCAGTCAGGGGCATGTACCTTGGTTGCGGGCACATCCCCAGTGGGGAGTGTGCAGGAGGCAGCTGATCGATGTTTCTGACTCTCTATCCCTCTCCCTTCCTCTCTGTAAAAAATCAATGAAATATATTTTTTTAAATATATATTTAACTTAATAGATGTCAAACATGTTTTTTTCATGAAACTAATGCTGAACAAGATTGATACTGTTTAGTTTCACAAAGCTGTATTGAACAAGGCAACAGGTGAGGTTCTCAGAGCAGGTGTATGAAGATGAGTAAGACAGAGTGCTGTCCTCAAGGATTTGCAAGGTAATGAGACAGAATTTACTTTTATGGGAAATTCATTTAAAGCTTTTCCTTGGAAGTCTAAACATGTGTCACCCTTTAACAGTGGACTCCTCATATCCCTCCACCTACTGCCTTGAGCAAAGGTCCTGCTGTATAGAATTCAATGCAATGTGGTAAGTGCATAGCATGTTAGTGAAGCAAAAGGGTACTCATTCAAGATGGAGAGGGTGATGTGGATATAAGTGGGTAGGAAGGATTCCTGAAGGAGATGATTCTTCAGCTGCATTATGAAGGATTTATTAAACCACTGATTCATGAAAACTGTGGGATTCAGACCAGCAGCATCAACATGACCTGACAATTTGCTAGAAATGTAAGTGATTAGGCTCCATCTCAGAGTGACTAAATCAGAACCTCTGAGGCAGGGAGTCAGCAATCTCAGTTTTAACAAGCCCTCAAGAAGAACCTGATGTACCCTAAGGCTTGAAAGCCACAGAATTAAAGCGAGTTTCCAGGCCCTAGAGCCGGAGGAGAGGGCGAATTATTTTTTATGGAATGAATTATGTAAGCATTCACTTGGAGTAGTTGTAGTACATCTCCCGGCTGTTTTGAGTATTGGTTGCTAAGAGCTTCACTCTTCTCAGAATTGTTCTCAAGCTAAGAGAGTGGTTCATCTGGGAATGCCTGGGAGGCTATGCCCTTTCTAAAAGTGGCCACAGTCAATGATGGACTGATATGGAGAGATACAGGCCTTACTCTATGGTAGACTTCATGTTCCAGAGCTCCCCATAGGACCAGCTGAACCCACATCTTGTCCTGGCATCTTTCCCTGTCCTACTCTGCTTCCCTCACTCCCTTACAGGTTTCTCCTGAGAGCAGTCCCTCGGCAAATCACTGGCACGAGATTCCCATCTCAGGCTGTTTCAAGGGAAGCCAACCCTAGACAGCGGTACACAGCATACGAATGTATGGAGAGCTGCAGGAGGTTTGCATTGATGAACATAAAGTGTGAGAGAATAGTGAGAGGAGAAGCTGAAAGGGTGAGAGAAGCCAATTTATGAATATTTTGGGCAAGAATCCATAAAAGTAGCAAAGTTCAGAGACAGAGAGAGAGAGAGAGAGAGAGAGAGAGAGAGAGAGAGAGAGAGAGAGAGAGAGAGAGAACTTATACCTATAGAGCATTGGCATGGGTGGGGAGAAGAAAAAAATCACTCAGACTACCACCTTGGAAAGGAAACTCCCTTCCATATTGACAACAAATAATAATTTACATCCCACCTCTCACTAGACACCAGCATAAGAAGACTTCTAAATCCAAAACACAAAACTCAGAGGCTGTGTGATCATTTGTAGAGACAGAGATTTTTAGGGATCTGGAAGGGAAATAAAGACTGGCAAAGTGAAGAGCTCCAGTAAACCTCTAAGTGATTTTATTTTTAATGTAAGGAAAAGACACTGGGATGAGGAAAAATGGTGCAGACCAAAGGAATGAGATTCAATAAGGGAAATCATGTGCTTCTTTTTTCCTTCTCCATCTTCTTCAGTTTCTTTCCATGACTCAGGGGAGTGGAGTCCTGCTAGTGGAAAGTACTAGGGCTACATTTCTAATCTATAGGAGTTCAATGTTCATACACATTCTTTTTTTAAATATATTTTATTGATTTTTTACAGAGAGGAAGAGAGAGGGAGAAAGAGAGGGATAGAGAGTTAGAAACATAGATGAGAGAGAAACATTGATCAGCTGCCTCCTGCACACTCCCTACTGGGGATGTGCCCACAACCAAGGTACATGCCCTTGACTGGAATCGAACCTGGGACCCTTCAGTCTGCAGGCCGACGCTCTATCCACTGAACCAAACTGGTTAGGGCTTCATACACATTCTTATCTCCTAAGAGCTTCTGCTTTCCCTTGCTCTCCAGTGATTGTTTCTAACCAGTGTTGACTGGACTCTTCCCAATTTGAGAGTCCAGTCAACACTCCAAGCTTACCTCCTTCTCTTGGCACTCAAGTAAGCAGACATATATAGAGAGCATCTTGAGATGTTTTATTTTCCTGTTAGCACAATTAAAAAAAAAAGAAAACATGGAAATACATGAGATTTAAAAAAATTTTTTTTTACATTCTGAATGTGTGCCTCTCCCAGCATCGATTCCCTCTTCTTGTAACAACAATCCTCAGTTTCCTTTTAAGGGTCCACACTGCCTCCATTCTCACTTCATTTGACCTGAAAAAGTCTCTACTACCAGTTCCACCAAAGAAGGGGCCTCTTTCCCATTGCACTTTATCCTGAAGACACGAATGGCTGGAGAGTCTATGGCTATTGATTGTGCTGCATGGACAGAGAGAATCATGTAGCAGGAGAGGTGGAGTAAAACATTGCTTGATCCCTGAACTTAACTGTGTCTGAAGCCAAGTGTTCTCTGGATTTTTCAGTATTGTTAAATAACAAAGTCCCTTTTTCTGCTTTAAACCACTTTAAAAAAGTTTTTCTTTCCCTTTCACTGGAAAATCCTAATATAAGATGCCTTATATTTTTCAGAAAGTAAATATGAATGAGCCTAATCTTTCTCTAGGCTTTACTTTTTGTTGGAGAACCTTTAAATGTCTTCACTTCATTCTTTCATTTGCATACAGTATCCCCAAAAATGTGTTCCAAGGAAAATTATTATGGGGTGTTGTGCCATAAAAAAACATAAAAGGAAAGAGATGTTATATGGTTACAAAAATGTGGAAATTTTTCCTTTCAACAAAGTAAAATTGGTTTCTTTACTACAGGAGATCTCAGTCTTTAACATGTGATTAATGTGCTAAATCTCCAAGGGAGAGTCATAATATGCCTAACTCTGCCAATGCGTTTGGCTGTGGAAATTTTATTTTCATTGAGCAATTATGGGATAAGATTACATAAAATATATTTCAGGAAATGGGGATTCAGCTAGAATTTCAGACTTTTTTTCTATTCCACACTGCTTAGCATTGAGGAGTTATTTTGACTTTTCCTCCTGAACATTTTCATTATTCCATCTGGTGACTCTCAGAGGGCTCCAATAAGAACAGTTTGGAGAACAGAGTGAAGGAGAATGCTAACCAAAGAAAAAGTATACATATGTGTACTTCCCACTACCCCAACATGGAACAAGGTTTTGTCACTTTTAGACAGATAGTATGTTTTCAATGTAATATAGGCATTTTTTATCATCATTGCTTCAAATGGTGTACATTTCTGGAACTTAAGGTGAGTGAATACATCCACAAAAACCTATGAAACACATTAACTTGGAAAAAACACCTCAGATTATGAAAACTATCATGTCAGTGAATTATCTTGAATACATCTGAACAGAAGAGATTTTGAAATCACTTATATAGTTTTGGCTGAAATTCTTGAAATGGTTTTGACGGGATTTTAATGTATTAAAAGTCTGACAGCTGCTTCTGAAAATGAAATACTCTTTGTCATCAAGCTGTAGTTAACTCATCTAAACAAATAGGTAATCTGTTCCTTTAGAAAACAGTTGAAAGCATCCACTGACATGTGAGTATAAAGAAAAACTGGGTAATTTGGGGTTGAGAGGATCAAATCTTACCATCTTGTCTCAAGCTCTCTGAGTATAAGCTAAGGATTGGACACAGGAGGGCAGCTACTATCGATCTGCAGTGAAAGGGATCAAATAGCAAATGATTCTCTTTTACTACCTGACTTAGTGAAAAGACGCCACAATATGAAAATCTGATTCCTCTATGTGGTCTTTTGCATTTACTTTTAAAAGATATATATATATATATATATATATATATATATATATATATATATATTAAGAATTGTCATCTAGAGCATCTCTCTGAGCCTCATACTTTCATGTTCTTATTGTGGATAACATGAAATTCAGACACTTTCTTTCAAGAGCTTCTCCGTCAAGACAATGGCTCCCCTAACAATTCCCTGATGCAGTCGGTTGGACCAGGTCGGAGGTTGTTTTATTTTCTCCAGCATTTGGTACTCACAATAGATTGTCTATCCACTCCACAGCTCACACACACACAGACAAGCACACACAATCAACAGCTAGTCAGGAAAACAGAAATCACTGTAACACTTCAAAATATAAAGGATTTAATACAGGGCAGTGGTTGCAATAGGTGTTGGATGACTGAAAGAGGATAAAAGGAGCTCTGAGGTAGCCCAGAGAGAAAGCAGTTACCACTCTAAGGCTGGAAGAAGAAGAGGAAGAGGCAGGGCTACAAAAACCTGTAAGCTTGGACAAGGAGCCTGTGGAGTTGGTGCACCATTGGCTGCGGCTGGTATCTCTCAGTGGGTCTGAAAACACTGGTGCTTAGCGTGCTTAAAGTAATTAGAGGTTAGAACCAACGTTTGCTGCTAGGGCACCCCGCTGCCTCACCCTCTAGGAATAGGGTAATAGGAAGAGAAGTCCCTTCACTCTGCCTCCCATTTTCCAGTCTCTCTCTAGGGCCTCTATTGGCAGACCCTAAAATAGAAACCCCTTGGCAAAGGAGTCTTGAAAATGTAGTTTGCAGAGTCCCATGGCAGTATCATAGAGGCACATAGGAGAGTTGACTTGGAGCTGAGAGAAAATAGGTAAGTAGCCAACCCTACATCAAACTTCCTGTCTCTTCCATAGCTAGCTCCAGCCTCTACTCTTCATTCTCCTGGCACAAATATAATCAAAAGAATAGAAATTAGTATCATTACAGCCTCCCCAAAGCCCCAAACATCAAATGACTTGTCCTGGGTCATAATGCTACTGTCATAGCCATGACTGTTTCCCCTAAGATAAGGTGACTGACATTGGACAAGTTGAATAAACTCACTGTCAGTTCCCTCTTCTGAGTTAACTACATCTATCTTGGAAGGGAAGATCAAGTATACAAGTAGAGCAGTGATTTTCAACCTTTTTCACTCATGACACATAAACTAATATTACTAAACACATATTACTAAAATTCTGTGGCACGCCAAAAAATATATTGTTTTCCTGATCTGACAATTAAAGGTATAATTTTGATTCATTCATACTGGATGGCTATTGTTGTGTTGACTGTTATCATTTTTTTTATTTGAAAATCTAAGGGCATAGAGGCCAGTGCCCTTGACTAAACAATTAGGTATTGCATGTTTTAAAAATTCTTGCAACACACTGATTGAAAGTTGCTGAAATAAATCATCTGAATAAAGGGGCTTAGCACAATGCTTGTCCTGTGATAGACACACGATAAATATTATGACTTCCTTCTTTTCCTCTCTTATTCCTCATCTTTCCTTGTGAAATGGAAAGCTTTGTAACTTGTTACAGGAATTTCAGGCATCAGTAAATACCTGTGAGATCACTGGGAGGGAAATGTTTCCTTTTAGCTAAAGAGGTTTTACCAGTCCAGTAGTGAGATTCTCAAGAGTTCCAATGAGGAGACACACGAATTTCTTATAAGGATGAATCTGTTGCAAGGATATCTGGGAAACAGAAAGGGAGGTCTTACAACACTTGCCTGCTCAGGAATGTGGGGCAGACTTCATAAGAAATCGGGAAAATCTGCCCAACTTTGCTAGGAACAAGAACTTTTGTTTAAGTGACCTCCTTTCCTTTGCTTAATTGGCATTTGTATTTCCACAAAATTGTGGATTTAAATGGTTCCTTTTGTCCCACTAGGTATTAAGCATTGCTGTTGAGCAGAGTTCACCCCAAGCCATCTCAAAGATTACTGGCCTTTCAAACTCAGGCTACCTCTGGTTGATTTCAGCTCACGCACCTTTCTTTGTACAATCAATCACTGTGCTAAGGTAGGAAGGTCCAGACTGGTCTGTGAAAGGACTTCTCCGAATTCATTCACCTCAAAACAGACCTCATTGGCATTTCCTTCTATCCTGACATAAAGAAACGTTTTCTACTTCTCCCTTATAAATACCCAGTCTCAGAACTACTTGTCATTGAACAAGGGCTTCATGAAGAACTCTGAGCAAAGGCCACCAATGTGAGATTTCTAGGATAGAAGATACCCTGTCTCTTGCCCATGTTATTACATGGTTCTCAGAAATGAGGAACAAAGGAAAGGAGAAACTATACCTACATCTCTGAACTAACAGTTAAATAAATGTGACATTATTAACAGAAAATGAGAAAACCGTGATAGGGCTTGCTTGTGGTGAATTAACTGTAGGAAAATCGAAGAAGATGCTTGTGGAGTGTCCAAACACATGGTATAGAGGTAATGGCTTAAAATCAGAGAATGAATGAGAGTTTTATTTTTAGTACAATGATTCTTAAATGTTTTGATATCATAGATTACTTTGAGCATCTAATGAGAGGTAAACACACTCAAAAAAAACAACAAAGGAATAGATTTTCAGAACTCCAGCTCAAGTTGCACCTCTCCACCTCATCTAGTGAAAAATATATATATATAAAAAGAAAAAAGTCTGAGCACTGGATCTGTACTGCATTAGAACTTAATCTTCCCTCCTCTTGTAGTTCACCTTCCTCACCCCAAACAAGCTAAGATTTTACGTGTGCCAAATAGCTTCTTGCCCAGAAATGCTTCTGAGGCATAATGAGAAACAAAGCAGGGCAATTCAATAATAAGAGTTCCTAACCACCGCCAGCAAGAAAATGACCCAAGGTGTCCATTTTCTCAATTACTGCAATGCTCATTTTCTCGTTGGATGGACAAGTGCCCCTGAGAAAACCTTGAGGCTAATTGTATATATACTGGCATATACAGTGTGCCCCAAGCCCAGAGGCAGCAGCTAGCAATTATATTCCACTGATTAATGTGCAATCCTAAATTTACAGGCTTGATGGTCCAAAGAGGCTCCCTGCTATGTGAGATAATGAATAGAAAATTGTCGGAATAATTAGCCAAGTCAGACCTCACAGGTCTACCTTTAAAAACAAACAAACTAACAAAAATGCCTGTCCTTCAGCAGAATTGGAGATTGAAAGATGGGATGTGGAGAAAGGATGGTATAGTCAAATATTCCTTTGTGCCATTTTTGCTTCATTCAGTTCACTGACCATACTCTGTCTGTGGTGAATACAGTGTTGCACCTCTCAGGTACTCGCTGCTTCAGGGTACCAGGACTTACTGCTCTTACACCAGCCTCTAGAAGTATTACTATGAATGTAATCAGCCCTCTCCAGAATTTGCCCTCAGCTGAAGACAGCTGCCTTGCCCAAGGTCAGGCTATCCGTCCAGGAAGGGATAGGGTAGCCCACATTCAGTGACAGGCCAATCCCAGATTATAAAGGCCTGGCCCACCTTATCAGAACAAGATCCAAATCAGCAGGGCCAGCCTATTTTCTAAGCTCCCTAAGAGGGTGACTGATGCTTTGGTTGAGACCACACTGCATACCCCCTTCTTCCTCTGCCCATTCCTAGTTCTTTCCCTGAGAACACTCCTGGTAATCTTCCTACACACTAATTGTTAACTGAGTCTCCTTCCCAGAAACTACAACTTGCAATAATGTCAAATCACACATTGGTGTCAGGATTACTATATAAAGAAATAACCTTGCCCTAACCAGTTTGGCTCAGTGGATAGAGCATTGGCCTACGGACTAAAGGGTCCCTGGTTCGATTCCAATCAAGGGCATGTACCTTGGTTGCGGGCACATCCCCAGTAGGGAGTGTGCAGGAGGCAGATGATCGATGTTTCTCTCTCATCGATGTTTCTAACTCTCTATCCCTCTCCCTTCCTCTCTGTAAAAAATCAATAAAATATATTAAAAAAAGAAAGAAAGAAATGACCTTGACACAAGGAACAGTCTATTTAATTCAGCCTAATGAATATTTTTGTATGCTTACTTTCCACAAAGGTGTGGAGAAGAATGAAACTATGCTAAATTAAGTTTTTCCTTGAGATTTTTTTCCCTTGGAAATTGTTTTACTGGTGTTTGGTTTTGTTTAGTTTGGTCTTGTGAATCAAATATACATAACTAATGTCTAAGGTGATTCTTCCAAATAATTTTGCCTCCTTTTAAATTTTCTCATCGTTTAAACTAAAAACACAAAAAACAAACAAACATTACAGACTTTTAAAAAATACCCCAAAAGAGAAACTGTTGATATGTAAGTCCATAATATTTTATGTTACACTTGAACTACATAATTATGTGTACAGCTTGACTGTAAGTTCAAATAGATCAGAGGAAGGCATAAAAGGACTCTATACATCACCTATAAAGGTGATATGTGATGTAAATATTGTTATACATTATCAATACAATGAAGAACACTATGATTTCTATTAACTATAAAGACCAAGAATGGTGAACTGAATGAATTACCCATGATAAAGGATGGTCCACTGTTCCAGTGTTATATGAATATACTTTAATGCAGGTGGACCCCATTAAGTGAACCTAGTATATGAAAATATAAATTGCTATAAAGGAGGAAGAGTAATTTTTTTAAAAAAATTCACTACAGGGATTTTTAAAAATTTCATAAAAAAATATGTCCCAAATTTTAAAATATATTTATACAGTATTCAACTTTTTATCAGCATATCTTACAGATATGTTTTATCATTTGAAATCCTTTTTTGTCCCAATCTTCTATAAATATTATAAGTTGTATCACTGTTTTTACTTTTTATATTGTGACTAGAGGCCCGATGCACGAAGATTTGTGCAAGAATAGGCTTTCCTTCCCCTGGCTGCCAGCACCGGCTTCCCTCCAGCACCCAGCACCCGGCCCTTCGCTCTGGCCAGAGCCACCTTCTGCCTTCACTATGGCTCTACTGCCTGCCTGTAGTTCCCTCCACCCCGTTTCCCCCCTCATAGCAGGCGTCCCACCCCGCCCCAGCCGCTCCGCGCATGCATGCTGCCCAGAGGCCTGGAGCGGCTGAGGCAGGGCAGAACACCTGTGTCGTTGCCACGGTGATGACGCAAGTGTCCCGGCCAGGCCACTGCCATCTTTGTCGCATCAATTTGTATAGTCCCTCCTTATTGGCTGTGGGTGCCACCATCTTTGTCACAGAGTGATGGTCAATTAGCATACTCGGTCTTTATTAGATAGGATATTGTAATTTGTGATAAATATATGTTTGGTTTTGATCCTCTTTTCTGACACAAAACACCTAAAACCCTTGGAATTTCTTAAGTGATGAGAGCAAAAAGGTGTCTTGTTATGTTAATGAAGTGAATTTTGGAAAACACCTAAGGTAGGGGCTGCTTCCCAGGAGAACCAGCCACTTAGCAGAGGGCCAGAACTTTCAGTCTCCCCTGACCTCCTGGGAGAAAAAAGGAGGCTAGAGGTTAAATCAATTACCAATGACCAATAATTTCATCAATCATGCCCTAGTAATGAAGCTGCTATTAAAACCCAAAAGAATGGGGTTTAGAGTTTCCAGGTTGGTGAACATGTAATGATT
The DNA here is from genome assembly GCA_026230045.1 of Corynorhinus townsendii. Classification (NCBI taxonomy): domain Eukaryota; kingdom Metazoa; phylum Chordata; class Mammalia; order Chiroptera; family Vespertilionidae; genus Corynorhinus; species Corynorhinus townsendii. The sequence goes on from JAPDVU010000005.1 coordinate 113,589,225, forward strand.
TTGGGAGAATGGTGTTCTCTGAGAGAGTATGGAAGCTCAGAGCCCCTTTCCACATACCTTGCCCTATGCATCTTTTTGTTCCTAAATTCAATCCTTTTGTAATAAACCAGTAATCTAGTAAGCAAAACATTTCTCCAAGCTCTAGTCAATTGATTGAACCCAAGGAAAAGGTCATGAGAACTACTGATTTATAGCCAATAGGTCAGAAGTACAGTAACAACCTAGGCTTAGGAATAGTGTCTGAAGTGGAGATTATTGGGGGAAGGAGAGAAACAGTCTTATTAGGACTAAACCCTTAACTGTGGAATGTAATGTTATTTCCAGTTAGATAGTGAGAGCTGAAGTGAGCTGTGTTCTCAAGACACCCTGATGGTGTTGGAGAATTGCTTGGCAGTATGTGGGGAAGCAACCATGTCGTCCCCCCACCCCCACACCCCCCTCCCCCCCACACACACACATTGGAATTGGGCCCAAGAAATCAAATGATAAACATACACATAACACTCCCTCTTCTGCCTCTTACCAGCACTGTGACCTTACAAGGGTCATTTATTCATTCAAAACCTCAGTTTCCTCTTCTGTAAAATGGAGTTGGAAATAGCTAGCTGAGAGCTGTTGAGATGACTAATGAGAAATATATGAGAAAATGTCTCACAATCTTCAGTGATTATTGTTTGTTTTCCATAATGTAAAATGTTTGATAAAATTTCCTTATAGAGATTTAAAAAGGAATATGTCCAAATGATGCAATGATTTAGGACACATTCAAATCCCTTGTAGCTTACATGGCTATGTATATATTTTAACCCAAATAGAGTATTTTTTTAAATAAAACTTTTTACCCTTTTATAAGTAATATCCTGATATAGAACAACTTATTATCTCTTTCCAAAATAGCCAAATATAAAAGATAAAGGAAACTGCTTTGAGATTAAGAATATCTACATAAGTCTGTTCTATCCAAATACATAATGCTCTTTTTACATATTGGGGGGGGGGGGGCGGGGAGAAGACTCATGAGAAGAGGCAACAGCCTCACTAAGCAACCCAAGCATTTTGTAAAATAAGGATCTAACAAGTGTAATAGGCCTTGAATAATCCTTCTAGAAGAATCTCTGTACTGTGCTTAGTAAATAATTTTAACTACTGGGATCATTTGCTTTAACGCTGAATTTGCTGAAAAGCCTCAGGCACAATTTTAACAGTGTCCCAAACCACTGTAATTGGGCAATTAGTGCTTAATGATATAGAGGAAGGGTGCAGCTCTATCCTACATAAAATTGAAAGAAAAGTATTGCTTTGAGCTGTTAAGACCATGGAGGCATGCATTTTCCACTGTCAGCATTGCAGGTTTTGTTGTTGTTGTATTTTAGCAACAAAATCATATTTAATCTAAAGACAGTCAGTCAATATTTAGAAGCAAAATGTACAATTGGGAGACACTTTGATATTAATGTCTATTGAGAAGTCTAGTTGAGTTCATAGCATATTTATGGGTTTAGTAAACTTTCTTTTACTTTTTCCCAGTCCTGTTTCATGCATGACACTAGGATTAAGTATGTTTTGGAATGCTATTGTTTTAACACTTTTCCAGTTTAGGTCTTTTCTCCTTTACAGATGCCAATATTTCTGTAAAAAAAAAAACTTTGGGAAATGGTTTCTTGATTCAAATTTAATTACCACAATGCCTATATTGTGACATTTGAAATATTCAGTTATACAGCCTTTCATTGCCAATACACTCTGAGGCACCAGGAACATAGAAATTACATATATGTATAGAGGAGAGGAGGGAGAAAGACTACAACAATTTATATAACTAGCTTATATGACATTAAGATTTTTGTACATTTTAAAAAATATGTTTTTATTTATTTCAGAGAGATGAAGGGAGAGGGAGAGAGAATATCAATGATGAGATAGAATCAATGATGAGCTTCCACCTGCATGACTCTCACTGGGAATTGAGCCCGCAACCCGGCATGTGCCCTGACCAGGAATCGAACCATGACCTCCTGGTTCATGGGTTGACACTCAACTACTGAGTAACTCTGGCTGAGCAAGGTTATTCTTTTGTAAGATTGATGTGAAATGACCTTTCATGGATGAACTGTTCTTCTGAGAAGTGCTATTAAACAGAAGCAGTAATTCATACAAAGATCATAAAATAAAAAACAAATAACCCCTTTTCTTGTGAGAAATCTGTTTTAGAAGCAAAATTCAAACTAGTTCTGACTTAAAATCCACTCAGAACTAGTTAAAATAAAATTACTATTACCCACGGTGATAATAAATCACAATAAATATTGTTAAATAGTTACATACCTAAAAAAATCATTCAATTTACCAACATAAATATACAGGAACAAAATAGTTTTTTAATACATTTGAGTACTCATGCATCCAAATAAAGGCCAGGAGGCCCAGAGTGGAATCTCAGCTCCCATTTGCTAACTGTACATTTCAACAATTTGTAAGTCTCTGTTTCCTCACCCATGAGTTTGACATAGTAAATCCTGCCCTATACTCAAAATACAGAGTATTAATATGAAACCCTTTTATGAATGATAAATGCTATACAAATGTAGGGAAGTAAATTGGCTGTCATTCAGGGTATCTTCTTGTCGCAACCTTCGCTTCGGGGTTCAGGATCTGAAGGAGGCTGACGCACAAATGAAAATGCTATACAAGAAATATGAATTTAGAAGGCATGGGGGCCCAGGTGGAGACTCTCTTGAAGAGGCACCCCTGAGACTGGGTCCCCTCTGCTTTTTATTCAGTTTTATATACACATCTTGCCCTCTAGCAATGCATACAGGAATATCAAAGGTAAAGTTTGGTAAACATTATAAGGGTTATCAAGTTAGGGAATTGCCTTGAGCCACCACTATCTCAACAGATGAGTGCTTAGCTTTAGCCCTGCTAATGCCCAAGGTCCACTGGCCTTCCATGTTCCTTGGTGCACTCTCATGATAGTATCGCAGTGGGTGGCTTCCTGCATCTTCTTATGGAAGATATATTTACCTTTCTTTTTTTTACATTTCTACACTGTTTTAATTATCATCATTTGTATCATGTTAGTCAGCTGAGTATGTAAAGCAATTAAACCAAACGACATTGCTTGAAAGTTAAAAATTGTGTAAGGAGGAAAAAAAGATTTTCTTTCTTTTTTAAATTCTTTTTGCATTCTGCACAAAGAAAATGAATGAAACTTAAATATGAAGGAACTCCTTACAATTTAATCCACATTTTACACATTTATCTTACATGTTAGTGAAAATTCACCAACTATTATGAAATAGGACAAAGGATATAACAAAGAAACAAAAAAAAATCTCATAAAAATATATCTAAGCATGAAAAGTATTGTACTCTTGGTGTCTCTTCAGATAAATGTATCTGCATACTTATTCCTCAGTTGCCCATTTTACATATTCTTTGGTTGCTCCAAAACTGTATTCATGTAGTCATCCAGACAAGCCAGAATCCCTCAATAAATCCCTCCAGAATTTAAATTTACCATTGGTCACCCAATGATTTTCTTTAAGAATTTCCTTCCACGGACTCATTTTAATAATTCTGATCAGAAATATGGAAGGTAGAAAACCTGAGTTCTAATCCCAGCTCTGCTAGTTAATTAGCTGTGTGCCTTATATAATTCACCATATAGCGCAGGTACCTCATCTTGGGGCTGAGAGCTGGAATCCACACACTAGGCGACCCACAAGCCCAGCTTCTTCCACCAATGGGATGAAACCAAAACCCACCTATACTTACTTTAAAATAGTACAGAAGTTTTCAGACACATAAGTCATCTTAGGAGGGTACTCACCTGAAATTCTACTGAACCAAACTTCAGATGGTGCTGACTGTACCTGATAAAGAGAAGGAATGTGTTGAAATTTGAAAAATAAAACCAAAAAATTCGATGTCTGGATCTATTTTAAGGTAAAAAGTAAAAACTAAATGCCTGAATTAGAGAACATGCCCTTAGCAATAGAAAAGTGTGCCAAATGCAAAATACAGGACTCCCACTCTAAGCCAAATCCTTCATGTTGTTGTTCAGGTAGAGATTTCAGATATTTACTAACCAAATGGGAGCTAGAAGAACATTCATAGAAATATATCCCATGGCTGTATGCCTTTTTTTTTTTTTTTTTTTTTAGCTATGTGCTTCTTGAACAAAATTCTAATGCCAATACCCAAGTCCCTACATAACCTTTTTTTCTTTAATTAGGTTTTGTCAAAGTAATTTTGAATTAGAAGACTTTTTTTTTCTCAAAATGTCTAGGAAAAGTAAGTATAAGTGGGTAAATTCCAGTGTGAAAACCAATGTATTGATCACACTATCCCTTGTGATTCAGACCCCTTTCAAACAGAAATATAATCTAGCTTTACATGATATCAGAGCTCAAACTCAAGATTAAAAATTGAATTGTCCTTCACCTGACTGTCTCTGGTAACTGAACACCTAAAGCAGCAGTCCATTACCTAAAATCTATGGTCTTCAGGGGAGGAAGTATATCAAGAACGCTCCAAAATCGTATGTAAAATATTTGTAAATATGAGCACTTTCCTGGAGAGAATCTGTATCCAAGGCAAATATATGGTGACAGAAGATGATGTATCATAGAAATGTACATTTGAAAACTATATGACCCTATTAATCAATATCAACCCCAATAAATTAAATTTTAAAAGAATAAATAATGTTTTCTTAAAAATAAAAAATAATAAAATATTTTTAAAAGATGATTCAAGAAACAAAAGGTACCTTAGGCTGAACAAGAGAGAGGATTTCAGGTTTATCAAAGCTCCTGTCAAAACTGCATTTTTATGTCTTTTCTTCTACAAAGGACAAGTTGGCAAACAATCAGCAAAAGTTGCTCCTCCCTTATGTAAACATTTTTTAATTTGGCTTGGCTCTTTAATTTCAAGTGATGATGAAAAGTCATGCATTAAACTGGATCAACCAGTAGTTTTTCAGCCAGTGTATACATTCTGGGCTCTAATTCATAAGGTTGCTCAACTAAGCTCTCACTTGTTGGCACACAAAAAGAAGTGTGAAGGTTTTTTTACAGTACTTTTAGGATTAAAAGATTTTTTAAATGATTTCTCTGATTGATGCATACTGACATTTTAATGATATTTTTAAAATATAAGCTCCTGGCTTCTGAAGCAAAGAAATCATGACTGTAATGAAAAATTACAATTAATAAAGCTGTCCCCATTGCTTCAGCTTAACACAGTAAAAACATTTGTGAACTAAAGTTAAAATAAAATTCTCTGGAACTGAAGCAAATGAAGTCATTTTAGATTAGGAAAAATATTTCTCTCTCTTTTGAAGGCATTTTCTTTTTTGCCTGTACATGAAACTTTATAGGACCTCAAAATTAGTATCATAACTCAAACCAGTGAGTTTTAAAATATGTATTTTTTCAAATTAAAATAAGGAAAACTAGCTCTATGATTTAATAATGTTTGTCTTCAGAATGACAGAATGCTATATCAATGGTAGTAATAACCAACATTGATACAGAACTTTACTTTGGGAAAATCCTTTTCCAAAATTTTATCTCTGCTCAATTTTTATTCATACAATAATATAATTTATCTTTCTCCTCCCCATTATCTTTTATCATGTCAACATCTTTCTAACTACTCTCACCAATCACCAATCTATGTAATCTATGTTTCAAAATATTAATGGAGAGATCACCCCCCCAAAAAAAAAATGTTCATGATTGCCTAAAACATTCTTCTCCAAATACAAAAATTAATAAAATAATACATTTACAATTCCTAGTAAAATAACTTATTCAGGCAATAGTCAACAATGGATATTAAAACTATTAAGCATAAGGTTGACCAGGAATAATACACTTTCACCATCTTAACTTGCTCATATACTAACAGTAAGCCAACCAGGCATTATTTGCTTCCTGATGGGATGGAACATGAGATACTCAGCATTGTCTATGAATAATTGTCTATAAAAACTTTTCTAACTTTCAGTCTATAGAAATAGACTAATAAATGACATCATGAGAACTATTTCATCAGAGTTAGATTAATAGATATCTTAGGCTGAGTTTCCCTCAGCACCTAATCCTCACAGAAATATATGACTTTTGGGAGAAAAAGATGGCGACCAGCAAGAAGGTAGGGAGGGAGAGTGTGTGAGAGAGTGAGGGAGCGATAGAGGAGTGTGTGGAAGTGTGGTGTGTGTGTGTGTGTGTGTGTGTGTGTGTGTGTGTGTGTGTGTGTGAGCTAGGGACAGTTAGATCCTGCAGGTCTTCCAGGGGGCTGCCAAACCAGGCAGTCTTAGACGATGAAACCCCCGCTGCCACTACAAACGCTCCGGGGCAGTCAGCGCCGGCACAGAAACAATGACAACTTGAAGAACAGAACTGCTTGAGACTAGAATACTAGCCTCATCACCACCCAATCTGGTCTCAGATGCAAACCGGGACCCTACAAGCCATTTGGGACAAAGGCTGTGACCACAGCTGCAGACCCACAGACACCAAGACTCGAGTCATCCTGGTCGCAGACTTCTATGAATCACAGAGCCCATCCTCCTCCCCAAAGGCCCGCTGCAGTGGCATAGGAACTGCTAGACCCACTTTGCGCAAGCAGGCCTCCTGCCCACACAAGGTGGCAGTGCTACCTGACTTTGAGCCTGGGTGCGTGGACATGGGGAGTCTGTTTCCCGCAGTGTGGACTTGGGTGACGAGACCCCCCACGTCCACACAGGGGAGCTGTGCCACCTGACTTTGATTCTGGGCAAGCACACATGGAAGTCTGTTTCCCGCAGTGCAGGAGTGACTCCCACTGACACAGGATGGCTGTGAAACCTGGTCCCCCAAGCAGACTGGGGATCCTGATTCTCCATGCATGTGAAAGGCAGCACTGAGCACCAGTGACTTGACTCTGTTTCTCATCACATGCGCATGGGATCCCTGATTCCCAGTGCATGCACACTAAGAGCCAGTGACTCCAATTCTCAGTGCATGCACACACAGGGACCCTGATTCTCAGCACGAGGCTGCAACAAGCAACAGAGACTCTGATACTTGATTCTTGACATGGACACAGGGGGACTCTGACTCCTGGCGTGCACTAGGGGACTCTGATTTTTGGCACACGCCAGCGGGGTCTCTTTTTCAGCGCTGTGCAGGAAGGGTCCCTGATTCTAGGTGTGCACACAGGCCCCACTGAGCGCCAGTGACTCTGATCCTGGGCGAGCATGGCTCCCACAAACCCACAGCAACCACACGTCTTGGTGTTGGAGCTCTTCAGTGACACTCAGGTGGTGCGAAGCTCACACTACACAGGTTCCAGGCCCCCGCAACTCGGTGTTTGGACCTTCTGGTGATAGAATGAGGAGACAACGAAATAATCCCCAGAGGAAAGAAAAAGAGGAATCGCCAGGAAAGGAAATAATTGAAACACAGGCATGCACCATGACAGAAAAAGAATTCAGAGGAATAGTCGTACAGTTCATACATCAGATGGATAAGAAAATCAACAATCTAAGCAAAAATCAGGAAGAAATCAAAAGTGTTATGTCTACAATCAAAAACACCATGGAAGGTTTCAATAGTAGACTAGAAGAAGCAGAGGACCGAATTAGTGAGTTAGAAGATAAGGTAGAGAAACAAGCCCAATCTGAACAGCAATGAGAGAAAAAAATTAAAAAGCAGGAGGAGAGTTTAAGGGAGCTTTGGGACAACATGAAATAAGTAACATACATATATAGGGAGCCAGAAGGACAAGAAAAGCAATAAGGATTAGAGAATCTATTTGAAGAAATAATGACAGAAAACTTCCTTAATATGGGGAAGAAAAAAGTTACACAAGTACAGAGAGTCACAAGCAAGATGAATCCCAAAAGATCCACATCAAGGCATGTCATAATTACAATGGCAAGTGTTAACGACAAAGACAGACTCTTAAAGGCTGCAAGAAAGAGACAGAGAGTTACCTACAAAGGATCCTCCATCAGGTTCTTAAATGCTTTCTCAACAGAGACACATCAAGCTGGAAGGGAATGGAATGAAGTACACAAAGTGATGCAAAGCAAAGGACTGAATCCAAGAATACTCTATCCAGCAAGACTACCAATCAAAATTGAAGGGGAAATCAGGAGCTTTGCAGACAAAAGAGGCTAAGGGAGTTTATCACTACCAAGCCACCAATGCAAGAAATGATAAAGGGAATGCTGTAAAAAGAAGAAATAGAAAGGGAGGAAGGAACACAGGCATAAAGTACAGAAATGGCTATTAACAAGTATCTATCAATAACAACACTAAACATAAATGGATTAAATGCTCCAATCAAAAGACATCGAGTGACTGAATGGATAAGAAAACATGACCCATATATATGCTGTCTACAGGAAACCCACCTCAGGCAATATCTATCAGACAAATGGAAATGAAAAAAAAAAAAAGCTGGGGTAGCAATACTTATATCTGACAAAACAGACCTCAAAGTGAAGACCATAACAAGAGACAGGAAAGGCCACTTCATAGTTCTAAAGAGATCTATACAACAAGAGGATATAACTCTGGTAAACGTTTATGCACCCAATGCAGGAGCACCCAAATACATTTTTTTTAAAAACAATTTCTGGAAGATATCAAGGGAGAAATTGACAGCAACACAATCATAGTAGGAGACTTTAATATCCCATTAACATCACTGGATAAATCCTCTAGACAAAAAATTATTGAAGAAACATCAATCTTAAATGACTCACTAGATCAGAAGGACTTAATTGACATCTTTAGAACATTCCACCCAAAAACTACAGAATATACATTCTTCTCAAGTGCACATGGGACATTTTCAAAGACAGACCACATATTAGGACACAGGCAAAGTCTCTCCAAATTCAAGAGGATTTAAATCATATCAAGCATCTTCTCAGATCACAATGGCATAAAAGTAGAAATCAACTACAGTAAAAACAATCACAAAAATTCAAACACTTGAAGGCTGAATGGCATGCCATTAAATAATGAGTTGGTTACTAAAGAGATCAAAGAAGAAATAAAAAACATCCTGGAAACAAACAACAATGAAAACACAACAATCCAAAATCTTTGGGACACAGTGAAAAGGAAGTTCATAGCATTACAGGCTTATCTAAAAATAAAGAAAAAAGAAAAGAAAAGAAAAACTGGTAATAAATGATCTAACTCTACATACAACTTAAAGATTTAAAAAAAAGAGCAACAAGAAAAGCCCAGCATAAGCAGAAGGAAGGAGATAATAAAGATCAGAGCAGAAATACATGACCTAGAGACCAAAAAACAAACAAACAAACAAACAAAAAAGATCAATGAAACCAACAGCTGGTTCTCTGAAAGGATAAATAACATTGATGAACCTCTAGCCAGGCTCACCAAGAAGCAAAGAGAGAGGAACCAAATAAGCAAAATCAGAAACAAAAGAGGTTAAATAACAACAGACCCTACAGAAATACGAAGAATCATTTTAAATAAAAAAATACTATGAGCAACTCTACTCCAACAAACTGGTCAACCTAGAAGAAATGGACATATTCCTAGAAAAATACAATCTTCTAAAACTCAACCAGGAGAAATAAAACAATCTGAATAAGCCAATAACTATGGAGGAAATTGAAGCAGTAATAAATAAAAAAACTTCCAACAAACAAAACCCCTGGACTAGATGACTTCACAGGGGAGTTTTATCAAACATTCAAAGAAAAAATAAAGCAAATCTTCCTCAGACTATTCCAAAAAATTCAAGAGGAAGGAGCACTTCCAAGCTATTTCTTTGAAGCCAGCATTACCCTAATCCCAAAACCAGATAAAGACAATACAAAGAAAGAGGTTAGAGCACAATATCCCTCATGAACATAGATGCTAAAATCCTCAACAAAATTCTAGCAAAACAAATCCAGCATTACATTAGAAAGATCATACACCATGACCAAGTGGAATTTATTCCAGGGATGCAAGGATGGTACAATATCAGCAAATCAATAAATGTGATACACCACATAAACAAACTGAGAGATAAAAACCATATACTCATATCCATTGATGCAGAGAAAGCACTTGACAAAATCCAACACCCTTTCTTGATAAAAACTCTCAGCAAGGAGGGAATAGAAGGATCATACCTCAACATAATAAAAGCCATATATTACAAACCCACAGCCAATATCATACTCAATGTGCAAAAACTAAAACAATTTCCCATAAGAACAGGAACAAGACAGGGATGCCCACTTTCACCACTCCTGTTCGACATAGTACTGGAAGTACTAGCCATTGCAATCAGACAAGAAGAAGAAATAAAAGGCATCCAAATTGGAAAAGAAGAATTAAAACTTTCCTTTTTCCCAGATGACATGATATTGTACATAGAGAACCCCAAAGACTCCATCAAAAAAACTATTAGACTTAATAAATGAATCCAGCAATGTAGCAGGATACAAAATTAAGACCCAGAAGTCTGTGGCTTTTCTATACACCAATAATGAACTCACTGAAAGAGAAAGTAAAAAAGCAATCCCATTTGCCATTGCAACAAAAAATTAAGATACCTAGGAATAAACTTAAGCAAGGAGATAAAGGACCTGTACTCAGAAAATTTCAGGATGTTAAAAAAAGAGATAGAGGAAGACATGAACAAATGGTAGGATATACCATGTTCATGGATTGCTAGAATCAACATCATTAAAATGTCCATACTACCCAAAGAAATCTATAGATTCAATGCAATCCCCATTAAAATAACAATGGCATACTTCAAAGACCTAGAATAAATTCTCTAAAAATTCATCTGGAATTTCAAAAAGACCCTGAATAGCTGCAGCAATCTTTAGAAAAAAGAACAATGTTGGAGGGATCACAATACCAGATATCAAGTTATACTACAAAGCCACTGTTCTCAAAACTGCCTGGTACTGTCACAAGAACGAATATATAGACCAGTGGAACAGAACAGACAACCCAGAAATCGACACAAGCCATTATGCTCAATTGATATTTGACAAAGGAGGTAAGAGCATAGAATGGAGTCAAGACAGTCTCTTCAATAAATGGTATTGGGAAAACTGGACAGATACTTGCAAAAAAAATGAAACTAAACCACCAACTTACATCATACACAAAAATAAACTCAAAATGGATAAAGGTCTTAAATGTAAGATGGGAAACCATAAAAATCTTAGAAGAAGCCATAGACAGCAAAATAGCAGACATTTGTCGTAGCAATATCTTTACTGATACAGCTCCTAGGTCAATGGAAACTAAGGAGAAAATAAATAAATGGGACTACATCAAAATAAAAAGCTTCTGCACAGCAAAAGAAACCATCAGCAAAACAACAAGAAAGCCCACTGCATGGGAGAACATATTTGCCAATGTTATCTCCGATAAGGGTTTAATTGCCAAAATTTACAGTGAACTCATACAACTTAACAAAAGGAAGATAAACAATCCAATCAAAAAATGGACAAAGGGCCTATATAGACACTTTTTGAAAACGAACATACAGAAAGCCAAGAGACATATGAAAACATGCTCAAAGTTACTAATCATCCAAGAGATGCAAATCAAAACAACAATGAGGTACCATCTCACACCTGTCAGAATGGCTATCATCAACAAATCAACAAATGACAAGTGCTGGTGAGGATGCAGAGAAAAGGGAACCCTGGTGCACTGCTGGTGGGAATGCAGACTGGTGCAGCCACTATGGAGAACAGTATGGAGTTTCCTCAAAAAACTAAAAATGAAACTCCCATTTGACCCAGTAATCCCACTTCTAGGAATATATCCAAAGAAAACAGAAACACCAATCAGAAAGGATATATGCACCCCTATGTTCATAGCAGCACAATTTACAATAGCTAAGATTTGGAAACAGCCTAAATTCCCATCAGCAGATAAGGGGATTAAAAAACTGTGGTACATCTACACAATGGAATACTATGCTGCTCTTTTCTAAAAAAGAAGGAATTCTTACCATTTGCAACAGCATGGATGGAACTGGAGAGCATTATGCAAAGTGAAATAACCCAGTTAGTGAATGATAAATACCACATGATTTCACTCACTTGTGGAATATAAAGAACATTATAAACTATTGAAAAAAATAGATACAGAGGCAGAGAAGCATCAAACAGACTGTCAAACTACAGCAGGAAGGCTGGGTAGTGTTGAGGTGGCGGGGAGGGTGGGGTAAGAAAGAGATCAACTAAAGGACTTGTACGCACGCATATAAGCATAACCAATGGACATAAGAAACTGGGGGGGGGGGTAAGGGCAAGTGCCAAGGGGGTAGGAGAGGATGGGGGGAGGTCCATGGGGGGGAGGGGGAAGACATATGTACTACTATTTGTAATACCTTAAAAAATAAAATAGAATAAAATATGAGCGGACTAAAAGAAAGAAATATATGACTTTTGGAAAAAAAAAAGTGTTAATTTGAATTGTTCCTGAACAAAACATAAAGAAATATAATTTTTTCGAGAACCCTCACCTTATTTACTTATTATTTATCTGATGTAACTATTTGTCAGTAGTATAACTGCTTATTTTCACTATCCTCAAAGCACTGATACAGTTAAGATCAGAACTATCCTCCACTATCAAATATACATATCAGCCATTTACAACTTCATGTGCAGTGAAGGTCATGTGCTACTTCTGGGGATTGCTTTATATGCTTCAACTTTACTGTAGGATATAAAGTTGCCCCCTCCCCATTAAAAGAATCCAAGACATGTCTAAAACACATGCAACTGTTCTTCCTATTAGGACAAAAAGTCAGACTTACGTGGGTCAAATTAAAGACTCAAATTTGGAAGGAAAGAGAATGAAAATAGGTCCAAATTAAAGAGAATGTAATATTTACAGTAAGAATTTTGTGTTTTACCCTAAAAGTCTTTGTATATTATTTTTCCTACAAAAAGAAATATGTGTTTATAAGAACATTTCTGGCCACTCCAGAGCTGAGCTAAAATAACAGTAAAAGAAAAATGGAAATAAGCATTAAAAAGGATAATGTGGCCCTAATGGGCATGGCTCAGTGGTTAAAGTGTCAGCCTGCACATGGGAGGGTCTCGGGTTCAATTACTATACCTGGATTGCAGGTTCAACCCACCCCCAACTGGAACATGTTCGGGAGGCCACCAATTGATGTCTCTCTCTCTCTCTCTCTCTCTCTCTCTCTCTCTCTCTCTCTCTCTCTCTCTCTCTCTCTCTCTCTCTCTCTCTCTCTCCTCTCTCCTCTCTCCTTTCCCCCCTTCCTTCCACTCTCTCTAAAAAATGTCCTCACTCTTTGGACCTCCATTCTGCAATATGTGAAATCCCTCTCTCGTAGGTCAATCAAGCATACATCAAGATACTTTTGTTTTGTGGGTACTGCTACCCACTGTAAAGGAATCCCAGGCAGGTAATGACTAGGCATGCTTTAAAAATTGGTTTCTCATTCTAAATTTAATTTGACTTATCTAGTGTATTATCTATGTATTTTCGCTGCTGTTGAAACAGCCTGAGTCACTATTTTGACTTAAAATTTACAAAAGAAATGCTGTCTCCAAACACCTACCACTTGAGTCATTGATGTTTTTATAGCTAGATTCTTAAATAGACATGCAATCTGTAGCTGCCCAAAACTTGAGTCAGAGATGTATTTATACCCCATTTTCTTATACAAACAAAAGGAAATTTTAGGGGTTTCCCCTTAACATTACACAAATAATTTTAAAGCATGCACTATGAAAAAACATTATGCTAGATTGAAATACAGGGTTAAATAAAACAGTCTCTAACCTCAGGAGTATGATGTCTAGTTGGGGGAATAAAACTCATTAATTTTTTTGAACATGTATTGTGTTAAGGTAATGAATGCTAATGAGAAACAGGCTAAGTTCCCTTGAGAAGCATGGTGGTGGTGGTGGTGGGTGTATGTAAATAACCTAAATTTACAGTACGGTGTAGTAATATTCAAACAGAGTCAGCCACAAGATGATCTGGGAGTGCAATGGAGGTGGGGGTGGGGAGGGAGAGTCATCCAGAGAGTTGCCTAGGTTAAATCTTAAAGGGTGAGTGGGAGTTAGAAGTTTACCAGGTAAAATAATTCAGAATTAAGCAGGTTTTTAAAAAATGGGTAAAAGCATTACAGAAAGTAGAAACAGCACAGAAATGAGAGTTGAATGAAATAGCCAGATATCTGAAAGATAGAGTCTGATCATTGCCAGACAAAAGGTATCACCAAGGACCCCTTTAAACCAGGTAGAAGTTACTTCTAACTAGAAGGATCTGGGAAAGATTTCCTTGAAATGTGATATTTGAGGATGGGTAAGACCATGTAAGCACAAATTAAGGAGGTCAGGGCAGCAATAGGAAGAGAATTTCAGAAAGAAATAATACAGTTAATTTCAGCAAATTACAACTACATCTTAGGCAGGGCAAAATACTCTCTGGCTCATATACCTATCTATTCCCACTTTATAGTAATAACAATAATAACTATAAAATAGTATTAATTGGTGGGATTGGTTATGGATACAGTTAATCTATCAACAGGGGTGTGGATAGTTAGCAGCTACCTGTGGTGTCCTGCGGCACAATCTCTCCGACCACCTCTGATTTCAGCCAAGCAGCAGTGAACAGCCCCATGGGAACCCAGACCCAACTCCCCATAAGCATCTTCTCACTTCCTGCCTCAGAACCTTCACTGACTCTGTGCTGGGCAGCCCAGAAGTGTCCTAAAGTCCTGCGATCAATTCTCAAATAAGTCAGGGTCATACACAGAGTTATCTAGGAATTCAAGGAAGATGGGAAGGAATTGCCTAAGCTGAACCTTTAAGGATCTCAAGAGTTTTTAGGGGAATCTGAGCCCCTATTCATCACAGCAGCATGTTCAACAACATACCCTCATATTGGATTTCCCTCATTCCTGTCTCACTCTCCTCATTCCCTCACTCTTGAAATCACTTCTCAAATAAACTATTTGTACAGGAGTTTTTGTTTTAGGCTCTGCTTTCTGGGAAGCCAAACCAAAACAAACTGATTCGTGTTTTTTAATTACAATGTATGCAAGTCTTAAGGTCTACTTTGTTTTGAAAAAGTATACTAGTAAACTAAAAATGCTGGTGAGCTAAATATGCCTCTCTTCAAATTGTAGGGTTAAGCAAACAATTTACGAGTCAAACTGAAATGATTAAGCTAACTGAACAGCAATTTTGAATTTAAGAAAAGCAATATTAATGGGAAATGAAATGTAAAACCGATTTTAAAACTATACTATGATAACTAACAATATGTACTTCTGAAATTTTCCAGTTACCTGGGAGCTTTGCAGTTGCCAAGACAATGTGTCAGCCAGGTATGTTAACAGGAGAAATTCAAACCCTTACTGAACTTTCTTAATGCACTGGTGCTTACAAATACCAAATTTTAGAAATGCCTTAAGACCTCTCATAATAGTTCACTGGTAGGTAAGGCTTAGTCACATGAAAAGAATAAGGACTAGGGAATTGTGCATTATTTACTGACTAAAGGACAAAAGGATAAATCTGGATTTTTGGATTAGCTCTCAACCCACAAACTGAGAGGGTAAAAAAAAAAAATTTTTTTTTTTTCATTACACAAAGCTATCTATTGAGATAGGAATTTGTCCCAATGGAATCTGAGTTATTATAAGTTTGAACACACACAAAACAAAATGTGTAAGGAGCATTAATCACTTGCCTGTTTTGAGGAGGGAAAAGTATTTTGAAATATAAAGATTCTTCTGAGGAGACCTTAGGAACCAACTCTTGTTTATTTGAAACTGTCAGTAGCCAAAAATAACCTCTGAGGCACGGGGGATTCCCCAGAAGGCTGCTGAACAAAGCAAAAGCTTTGTCAAGGGAAATGTAAGGCATGTTTGTGGGCGGAAACGACCCATGGACTTTTCTCATTAATTAGAGGCCCGATGCACGAAATCCATGCAAGAGTAGGCCTTCCTTCCCCCTGCTGCTGGCACCAGCTTCCCTCTGGCACCCAGGACCCGGGCTTCCCTCGCAGCCCTGGCTTCGTCAGGAAGGTTGTCCGGAAGCACGTCTGGTCTAACTAGCATATTACACTTTTATTATTATAGATAGGATTGGTTTCCTTCATTCAGTAATGTGCACCCTGCATAAATCACCAAAGGAGTCATGTCCCTATTCTTTCTAGTGAATATACTTTTCTAGTGGAGACAATATATAAACAAGTACACCCACCCAGAACTAGGAAGGACAAGTATAAGGAGAAGAAGGGAAGAGACCAAATTTAGATTAAGGTCAAAGGAAGCAAGATGTATGCTGAATGGGTCCAGAGGATTTCGCCAGATGAAGAGAATACTCAAGCACTAATTTCACAAAGCAAAAAAAAAAGAGTTTAGTTAGTTCATGGAGGATTTTTTAAATTAGCGGGTAGGAACATAGTAATTAAGGCCAATGTGGCTCAAGAGAAAGCTGGAGAGGTGGGTTGAGACTAAAGATGTGGCTCCTTGAAGGCCATACTGAAATGCTTGGACTTTATAGTAAACTAGAGTCCTGGTGCATGAATCTCGTGCACTGGAGCGGGGGGTGGGGAGTTCCTCCCCTCAGCCCAGCCTGCACCCTCTTGCAGTCCGGGACTCCTTGCTTCTTACCACCCACCTGCTTGCTGCTCCTTAATGCTTGGCTTGCTGCTCCTTAATGCAGCTACAGAAGCAGGAGAGGCTCCCGCCACCACCGCTGTGCTCACCAGCCATGAGCCTGGCTTCTGGCTAAGCAGTGTTCCCCCTGTGGGAGCGCAATGACCAACTGGGGTTAGTTCCTGAATTCAGTGTCTACCCGTGGTGGTCAGTGCACATCATAGAGACTGGTCATTCTGCTGTAACAGTCGCTTAGGCTTTTATTATATAGACTAGAGGCCTGGTGCATGAAATTCGTGCACGGGGGCTGGGGTGTCCTACAGCCCAGCCTGCACCCTCTCCAATCTGGGACATCCCTCTCACAATCCAGGACTGCTGGCTCCCAACTTCTTGCCTGCCTGCCTTCCTGATTGCCCCTAACCACTTCTGCCTGCCAACCTGATCACCCCCTAACCACTCCCCTGCCAGCCTGATTGATGCCTAACTGCTCCTCTGCCAGCCCATTTGCCCCTAACTGCCCTCCCCTGCAGGCCTGGTCACCTCTAACTGCCCTCCCCTGCAGGCCTGGGTCCCCCCCAACTGCCCTTCCCTGCAGGCCCGGACACCCCCAACTTCCCTCCTCTGCTGGCCTGGTCACCCCTAACTGCCCTCCCCTGCAGGCTTGATTGCCCCCAACTGCCCTCCTCTGCTGGCCTGGTCCCTCCCAACTGCCCTCCCCTGCTGGCCATCTTGTGGCTGCCATCTTGTGTCCACATGGGGGCAGGATCTTTGACCACATGGGGCAGCCATCTTGTGTGTTGGAGTGATGGTCAATCTGCATATTACTCTTTTATTAGATAGGATAGAGGCCTGGTGCACGGGTGGAGGCCAGCTGGTTTGCCCTGAAGGGTGTCCTGAATCAGGGTGGGGGTTCCCTTGGGGCATGGGATGGCCTGGGTGAGGGGCCTGTGGTGGTTTGCAGGCTGGCCATACCCCCCAGCGACCCAAGTGGAGGCCCTGGTATCTGGGATTTATTTATCTTCTATAATTGAAACTTTGTGGCCTTAAGCGGAGGCGATGGCCAGGGTGTGCGGAAAGCTTGGCTTCCTCCATCACCAGGGGCAACCCTAGCCTCCTGCCCTCTGCAGCTCTGTGGTGGATTTATTTACCTTCTATCATTGAAACTTTGTAGCATTGAGTGGAGGCCTGGGCCAGCAAGGGCAGGCGGAAAGCTTGGCTTCCTCCATTGCCGAGGAAACCCAA
This sequence comes from Corynorhinus townsendii, assembly GCA_026230045.1. Taxonomy (NCBI): domain Eukaryota; kingdom Metazoa; phylum Chordata; class Mammalia; order Chiroptera; family Vespertilionidae; genus Corynorhinus; species Corynorhinus townsendii. Next base: position 113,607,126 of record JAPDVU010000005.1, read on the forward strand.
GCCTCCCTCCTGCTCTCTCTGTGGCCGCAGCCATCTTGTTTGTATTTGCATATTTGCTCCTGATTGGCTTGTGGGCATGGCTTATTGGTGTAGCAGAGGTATGGTCAATTTGCATATTACTCTTTTATTAGATAGGATTGGTAAATGCAGTGAGGATTGTAGAAACCATCTTGCCTAAACTTCAGCCAAATGCAAAAAAAAAAAAAAAAAAAAAAAGGACATCAGTAGCTTCCCTGGCAGAGTTGATTGTGTCCTTTCTTCTCGTGCCACAACTGTCATGGAATTTCATATTAAAACAGCCAGTTTTCATGCTGGATATCTTAACTGTACCGAATTAACGTTGTGATTTACCTTGACTTAATAGAACAGAGTTGTAAGATGGATTCAGGGCAAGCCCAGAGATCTCTGTGCTGTGCTGAGCTCCTGGGACTCATTGTGGATGGATCAGAGTAGCACTGGCATAGTTCTGTGGAGCAGTTGACACTTCTCATCAGAAGATAATGCAGCAGGGACCACACCAAAGGTATGGAGTTAAGTGAGGGGGGTGGAGAGGGAAGGGTGTTAACCATATTATTTGGTATCTACCAGATTCTAGGCACTGTGTGAGTTTTCTTGTAACCTTCACAACCATCTTATGAATTAAGTACACTCACTTCCACGTCTCAGATTAGGAAAAGGAGAACTTTGTCTTCTCTTTGCATCCCCCTCAAAACACCTACCCAGAGCAGATCATAGATCTTATTCACTAGTTGATGAATTGACCAGACTTTGACCATTATGTATTCTAAAAAAATTTTTTTTTAATTTAAAAAGCAGTGAGCTTATTAAATACCACTTGTGAATCTATTAGACCAAGGAAATGCTTCTGATAACTGTGAAAGGTGGGGATTTGGCTGCAGAATCTGGCAAAGGCCTGTTTGTTCCCCCCAGGGCATAGCAGTCCTGTCTTCAGGCGGAAGGATGTTCCGGTTGAAAGTGTGAAGACCTTGAGAAAAGTAGGCTCCCTGCCCTTACCACATCCTGAGATTTCTTTGAGTTTCCCTCTGAAGCACACCGCCAGTAAACTGCCACTAGGTGTCCTCAAAGTAAAACAATCACAGGAGAACAAGTCCTTTGGACGCCTAAGAACTAACTTGACTATTTTTAAAAATTTCTTTATTGATTAAGGTGTTACATATGTGTCCTTATTCCCCCATTACTCCCCCTCCCATCCCCCCACTCATGCCCTCACACCCCTGTTGTCTGTGTCCATTGGGTATGCTTTTTTGTTCACGTTCTTTGAGTTCTGGGCTTTAAGGGACAGAGTAACATTTACGAATTAAACATGAACACTTGACTTCTGGTGTTATGTTAAAAAAAAAAATCATTTAACTGTTCATTGAGAGGTTAAATGAGGACCTGTACTCTGCTTCAGGAAGGTAGGCCAAGACTTCCAATGGGCATGGGAAACACTGTTCCCATTACCAGGGGCCGGAGGGCACTACACAGGAGGGAACACCTAGTCGCCAGCTCACCATGGCTCCCAGCTACTGGGAGATTTCAAATGTACAGAAACTGTGCTCTGGAAGATTTTTAACGACTAAACATCTTAACAAACACAGACTTCTCACCATTGGTCTCTGCAGGCTCAGGGCCCCTTTCCTCCTCACCTTCCTTCCTATTCCCTTCTCTCCAGTTCTTTCCCCTACCTGTGCCTCTTCTTTCTTCTTCCATTTTCTCCCTCTAGTAACCATTTTGACACAGAATATCAATTTCCTGGTTGTAATCTTTTATACATTCAACTTAAATAAGTACTTGCTCTGGTTTTAGAGAATCAAGAAGGGGGGCAATAGGTAAAAACAGACAAAAAAAGAATATTAGAATACAGGTACCTATCTGCACCTGTCCAAAACGTAAGAAGGAAAATTGGCCCCACCTCCCCCCCAGAGAAGGGGGTGATAAAAGCCACAGAGGTCTGCTTCCCTGCCAAACATTGCATGTTTTAGGAATTTCTAACCTTCCCACAGCCAGGTGACTCACACGCACCGGCTGACTCTTTAGGTTGCTACAGAACACCTGAGAAGATAAACCTAACCCAGAAAACAATCTCTCATTCCAGGATAGTCTTTCAAAGTAGGTAGGGGAATTTTGAGCAATTATTTTCATTTTGTTCACCCAAGAATCACAGGCTGTAATCTCGATTTCAGACACTGTTGTGTCTGACAGTCCAAAACAATTTCCTGTCATGGACAGGGGCTTGCTTCTGCCTGGGGAGGGAAACTGGAGTGAGTCAAAGATGACCTTATTTGGGGAATCTCAGGAAAGAACTGAGATTCCCCTGAGAGGACACCCTGTCTGCTTGCAGAAGCAGGCTCACCGGATCCCTCCTCAAATCCTTCCTCCTTCCATCTATTCTTTACCCCTTAGGTTTTAGCTACTTCCTAGAGTTAGTATGTCTGTAATCCTTTTTGCCCTTTAGTTCTCTAGCACACAACTAACCATCCTATCTAATAAAAGAGTAATATGCAAATTGATCGTCACTCCGAGACACAAGATGGCTGCCCCCATGTGGACACAAGATGGCCACCACAAGATGGCCTGCAGGGGAGGGCAGTTGTGGGCAGTTGGGGGTGACCAGGCCAGCAGAGGAGGGTAGTTGGGGGAGACCAGGCCAGCAAGGGAGAGAAGTTAAGGGGTACCCAGGCATGCAGGGGAGGGCAGTTGGGACCAGGCCTGCAGAGGAGGGCAGTTGGGGGGGACCAGGCCAGCAGGGAGGGCAGTTGGGAGGGACCAGGCCTGCAGTGGAGGGTAGTTGAGGGAGACCAGGACAGCAGGGGAAGGCAGTTGGGAGGGACCAGGCCTGCAAAGGAGGGCAGTGGGGTGGACCCAGGCCTGCAGTTGTGGGCAATCAGGCAAGCAGGGAAGGCAGTTAGGGGTGACTGGGCCAGCAGAGGAGGACAGCTGAGGGGGACCCAGGCCTGTAAGGGAGGGCAGTTGGGGGGACCAGGCCTGCAGGGGAGAGCAGTTGTGGGGGAACCAGGCCTGCAGTGGAGGGCAGTTGGGGGGGGGGCAGGTAGACCAGGCCTGCAGTGGAGGACATTTGAGGGGACCCAGGCATGCAGGGGAGGGCAGTTGGGGGAAGCAGGCCTGCAGGGGAGGGTGGTTGTTGGCGGTCAGGCCATCACGGAGGGTAGTTAGGGGAGACCAGGCCTGCAGTGGAGGGCAATTGAGGGGACCAGGACAGCAGGGGGGGGGGCAGTTGAGGGGACCAGGCATGCAGTGGAGGGCAGTTGGGGGGGACCAGGCCTGCAGGGGAGGGCAGTTGGGACCAGGCCTGCAGAGGAGGGCAGTTGGGGGGGACCAGGCCAGCAGGGAGGGCAGTTGGGAGGGACCAGGCCTGCAGTGGAGGGTAGTTGAGGGAGACCAGGACAGCAGGGGAAGGCAGTTGGGAGGGACCAGGCCTGCAAAGGAGGGCAGTGGGGTGGACCCAGGCCTGCAGTTGTGGGCAATCAGGCAAGCAGGGAAGGCAGTTAGGGGTGACTGGGCCAGCAGAGGAGGACAGCTGAGGGGGACCCAGGCCTGTAAGGGAGGGCAGTTGGGGGGACCAGGCCTGCAGGGGAGAGCAGTTGTGGGGGAACCAGGCCTGCAGTGGAGGGCAGTTGGGGGGGGGCAGGTAGACCAGGCCTGCAGTGGAGGACATTTGAGGGGACCCAGGCATGCAGGGGAGGGCAGTTGGGGGAAGCAGGCCTGCAGGGGAGGGTGGTTGTTGGCGGTCAGGCCATCACGGAGGGTAGTTAGGGGAGACCAGGCCTGCAGTGGAGGGCAATTGAGGGGACCAGGACAGCAGGGGGGGGGCAGTTGAGGGGACCAGGCATGCAGTGGAGGGCAGTTGGGGGGGACCAGGCCTGCAGGGGAGGGCAGTTGGGGGGACCAGGCCTGCAGGGGAGGGCAGTTGGGAGGACCAGGCCTGCAGGGGAGGGCAGTTGGGGGGACCAGGCCTGCAGTGGAGGGCTGTTGGGGGGTACCCAGGCCTGCAGGGGAGGGCAGTTGGGGGTGATCATGCCAGCAGGGAGGGCAGTTAGGGGGGACCAGGCCTTCAGTGGAGGGCAGTTGTGGGTGATCAGGCCAGCAGGGAAGACAGTTAGGCGTCGATTAGGCTGGCAGTGGAGTAGTTAGGGGGTGATCAGTCTGGCAGGCAGAAGCGGTTAGGGGCAATCAGGCAGAGGCAGGCAAGCAGTTTGGAGCCAGCAGTCCTGGATGGTGAGAGGGATATCCAACCGCCCCACCGGGATCGGGCTAAATGGGTGGTCAGACATCCCTCAAGGGGTCCCAGATTGGAGAGGGTGCAGGCTGAGCTGAGGGACACCCCCCACCACCACCCTGTGCATGAATTTCGTGCACTGGGCCTCTAGTTCTTTATATTAAACTTCCTTTGTAAAATAAAAGTACATTATATAGAGAAAAGTAGATGTTAATGATAATATTTTTATATTATGGAGAATCTGGGCACCTGTCAAAATCATTGGAAAATTCTATAAAGTTATTAATAAATATGAAATAAAACATGTTCTTTACTATGAATCCTCAAAAAGAAAATCTTTCCTCCCTTCATGCATCTCACTGGTCCCAGGTTGCCTTTTGGGGATAAATTTTCTTTCCCTCACAACGGACTAAGATGGTCTTTGTAAATAAAGTGTCTGTGTATGCAAGCCATAAGGGAAAGAGAAAGTGGGGTCTAATTGGAAACTTGAATGTTAACTAAATCCATAGAGACAATCATATACCAGCATGCCTCTTCTTTTTGCATGAAAACCAGAAGTAAAAAGAAATCAGGAAACTACTTTTCTGAAAGTGTATACAGGAGTCCTGACTTTAGAACCCTGGATATAGAAGTATGCTAAACTAATTTGTTTCATACATACAATAGGCAACTCCCTGTTCAACTCTTGTTTCTGAGGTAACAACTAGTATTAATCAAGCACTTAAAATAGTCCTGGCTCTCCCTAGCCGTTGGGCTCAGCGGATAGAACGTTGGTCAGTGGACCAAAGGGTCCCAGGTTCGAATCTGGTCAAGGGCACATGCCTGGGTTGTGGGCTCGGTCCAACATGTAGGAGGCAGCCAATCAATGATTCCTTCTCCTCATTGATGTTTCTATCTCTCTCTTCCTTCCTCTCAGAAATAAATAAAAATATTTTAAAAACAAATAAAAATAAAAGGGAAATGACAATAAAAAATAAAATATTCCTGGCTCTGTGCAAGGGGCGCTATAAACATTAATGAGGTACTCTAAAGAACCCTAAAGAATATGTATCATTTTAAATTGAGATATAATTGACATATAACATTGTTTAAATTTAAGATGTATGATGTGTTGCTTTGCTAAATTTACATATTGTAATATGACTACCACTCTATATCATTTGCTCAGAGAAGTTAGAAACTTTCCTTGAAGTGAACAGCAATTTCCTCTGACATAATTGGACTGAGGCTTTGAGGATGCCTGAGAGCCTAAGGGACCTGGGAATTAGGAAAAACTAAATTAGAATTTAAGATGGGGAATTAGACCATTTATTAAGTTTTGGATTTTCAAAAATAAAAACAACCAATATTAATATTTCTCAGATACAAAGGAGGGAAACAGACTCTCTTACAATCCCCTAATATTGTCTTTCTCTCTCTTTGAGATTATCCATATTCTTTCCCAATAGATTAATTCCTACTTAAGTTTCCATGGGCCCAGAATTAGTGGGAAAAGGTTCAGAATTTGAACCCAGGACAACCCAGTTCAGAGCCTGGACTCCTATTCACTCTGCTAGACTTACTGTTGGCACCCCTCATACCACTGCTATGGAGACCCAGTGTAAAGGATAGAAGGACTGAAACTTTTAGAAATCTGAATGTTTTTGTGTGAATGAAAGGGAACAACTGTGAAATGCCAATAGAATGGAAGAAAGTTTACTCCCATAACTGACTTTTATTAGAAACTGCCTGGTATGTAGTACTACACCCCATTCACAAGAGGTTCTCTAAGGTTGTTTACTACGGTGCTACTGAGTGTGGTCCAAGGACCTCTGAACAAGGTAACAATTCAGAGTGCATAGATGATGTAATATCACATCATCAAAGCAAAATATCTTATACTAGGGGTCCGGCTCATGAAGATTCGTGCACAGGGGGTGGGTCCCTCAGCCTGACCTGCACCCTCTCCAATCTGGGAGCCCTCAGGGGAGCCCTCTCCAATCTGGAAGTTTCTGTCTGTCTTTGCAATCACATGAGCGAATTGTCTGAGCCCCCAACCCAGTTTGGTTTGTTGCTCACAGAATAATAGAGGCTTTTTTTTTGCTTTGCTTCATTGGTGGAGATTTCCTGGAAGTTTTAGGATATCTTCCCTTTAATTTTTCCTAGACACTCGATTTTACTTATGTCTCTCACCCTTGCTTTCCCCCCATCCCCCACCACACCAGTAACTTGCTCCAGGCTCACTTTGCTCTAGTGTCTAGGAGATCCACCAGAACTATGATTCCCAGCATTCCTGGTGCTCCCCACACTCTGGGCTTCCACTTCTGGTCCTGGGGCTGCCACCAGAACTACTACTCCCAGAATTCCTAGTGCTCCCCACGCTCTGGGTTTTCCCTTCCTGCTCTGTTTCCATCCCATGGCCTCCCACTCTGCCAAGTCCTACAAACCACTGGCTCTCCCACTCTGCTCTCTGTCCGGCGCCTGTGTATGCATATTAACCCACCATTTTTATCAGGTTAATTTGCATACTCACTCCTGATTGGCTGGTGAGCATAGCAAAGGTACAGTCAATTTACACGTTTCTCTTTTATTATATAAGACGTCCAAAAATATGTCTGCCATGGTTTGTAATTTTCTTTTAAATGTTAAGACAAACAGTTTAACAAGTACTAATTTGTTTCATTAGGACCTTGGTAGGTGTCTCCAAGTCTCCCTTATAAGGCTTACAAATCATTCATCAAAATCTAAAGTTATTGTCTGCCTCTCCAATTAGAACCTAAGTTCCTCAAGGGTAGAACTGGGTGTTGTTCATTGCTCCATCCCTACTTCCTAGGATCATGCCTGATGTTCAATGAATATTAGTTGAATGACTGAAATACACTGACATGCTCAACTCTTATCTAAGAGTTGCCCAGGACCACTTTGAAAGTGGTCACGAGACCCAGGTGATAACCAGTCTTCTGCTCCCAGCCTGCCTCCTCATCTTGCTGCCATCTGTGCCCTGCACCAGTCCATACCTCCATCTCCCCAGGAGGAAAGGCAGGAGAAATTATTTCCATTTATTTTCCCAGATGAGCATCAGAGTCAATTGGGCACAATTTTTAAAAGTACCATTGAGATTTTGATTGACTTTACTCTAAATATACACTGAGTGGCCAGATTATTATGATCTCTGAATGCATAATAATCTGGCTACTCAGTATCTTATCTAATAAAGAGGGAATATGCTAATTGACCATCACTCCATCACAAAGATGGCTGCACCCACAGCTGAAGCCAAGTTCCCATAAGGAGCCTTAACAAACAATCAGCAGGGACCTGAGGCTACACCCTCCCCCACCCCTGTGGGGCTTGACAGGGGACCTCAGGCCGTGCCCCCCGGCCCTGGCGTCAGGCTGGGGGACCTCAGGCCACACACCCCACCCCAGTGACAGGCCAGGGGACCTGAAGCCATGCCCCCTGCCTGGCGGGGCTTGACAGGGGACCTCAAGGTGCGCTTCCTGTTCTGGTGCTAGGATAGGGGACCTCAGGCTGCTCCCCCAGCACCAGGCCTGGGACCTCAGGCTGCACGCCACACCAGGTGGGGCTTGACAGGGGACTTCAGGCTGCATCCCCCACCCAGTGGGACTTGACAGGGGACCTCAGGCCATGGCCCCCACCTTGATGGAGGACCTCAAGGCACACCCCCAACCCCGATCTGGGCTGGGGAACCTCAGGCCACACCCCTCATCCTGGCGCAGGGCCAGGGGACGTGAGGCTATGCCCCCTGCCCGGCAGGGCTTGACAAGGGTGAGACTGGCCAGGTTGGGACCTAGCCCAATGGGGGCTGGCCAGGTCTGGGTCTCATTCGATTTTGAGGTGCATGTGGGTGGGCGGGGACTTGACTCTGGGTCCCGTGGTGTGCCTCAGACTCTGACAGGAGGAAGGTTTTCATATACATTTTACTAATTTTCTTTCATCTCTGACACTTCTATTACAGAGAAAGGGCAAATAGCAATATTAAATTATTTCCTCTAATTAATCCCCTTTTAATGTGCATGAATTTCATGCACCAGGTCACTAGTGTGTGTGTGTGTGTGTGTGTGTGTGTGTGTGTGGCTTTGAATAATAAAAGATAAAAATATTTTCACATTATATTTTTTTTCATTTTCTATTGCTACATTTTCTGAGGTAATGGAAAAATAGTCCTTTAGCTTTTGTTACATTGCAAGATGTCACTAGCTGACCTCTTTAAAGAGTCTGGCTAGCAGATTAGTTAGGCAATTTTGTGGGGTTTTGTTTTCAGCTAAGCTAATGATTTTCAGCTTGACAAATAAAAATCATATATACTTAAAGTGTATAACTTGATGTATTGATACACTGAATGGCCAGATTATTATGATCACCTGATGTTTGCAGGCAAATGAGCCGTACAATGCATCGTATGGGATATGAAAGCCGAACACTTTTGCTGTCTGCAGTTACCAAGATTAAATGTCGAACACTTTTGCTGTCTGCAGTTATCAAGATTAAACGTCTCAAATTCACATAGGAACACAAGGATTGGACAGTTGAGCATTGGAAAAAAGTTATGTGGTCCAATAAATCACGTTTCCAGTTGCATCATGCAGATGGCAGAGTGACAATTTGGCGGAAACAGCATGAAAGCATGCACCCACATGCATGAGTACCACCCTTCAAGCTGGTGGGGGCAGTGTTATGGTTTGAGGCATGTCTTCCTGGCATGATTTGGGCCCTTTAATTCATGTGGAACAATGTCTGAATAGCACAACATACCTAAGTATCGTTGCTGATCAAGTTCATCCTATCATGTTGATGGTGTATCCCAATGAAGATGGCTTCTTCCAACAAAACAATGTGCCATGCCACAGTGCTTGTATTGTGCAGGAGTGGTTTTAAGAACATGAGGGAGACTTTACCTTGCTTAGGTGGTCCCCACAATCACCAGATCTCAATCCAATTGAGCATTTGTGGGACGAAGTTAAAAGAGCCATCAGGCAGCTGGTTCCACAACCATCAAATCTCACAGAACTGGACAGTGCCATCCATCAGTCATGGTGTCAGATTCCTCGCATCACCTTTCAACATCTCGTGGAGTCAATGCCAAGAAGAATTGCCGCAGTATTGAAGGCAAAAGGTGGCCCAATGAAGTACTGATGGGTGGTCATAATAATCTGGCCACTCAGTGTATATTGTGAAGTGATCACCACAATAATATAATTAACATATTCACCTCAAAGAGTTACTTTTTTTATTTTTTATGAGACCAGCTATGATCTACCCTCTTAGCAAATTATAGGTAGAAAAGTAATCAATTGTTAACTATTCTCACTACGCTATACATTATATCTCCAGAACTTACTCACCTTACATAACTGAATTCCCCTATCCCCTTTCCCCTATCCCCAACTCCTGGCAACCACCATTCAATCTAGTGTTTCCATGAGTTCAACTATTTTAGATTCTACATATAAGTGAGATCATGCAATATTTACCTTTCTGTGTCTGGCCTATTTCACTTACCATAATGTCCTCCAAATTCACCCATATTGCTGCAACAGGATTTCCTTCTTTTGAAAGGTTGACTAACACTACCTTTTATAATGCATGTAAATTTCTTAATTACCATGAAAGATTGAAACAACTATTTTCATGAGATTCACTTATCATTAGAAAATATGTTAGTTATAAAATAAAGAAAAAAGGAAGCAATTGCTTTTCACCTGGGTAAAACTACACACATAAAAATGCTATTGTCTCAGAAAGTGGATCATATATCATAGTAAGTTAATGACATGGAAATGTTACATTCAGTCAGATCCCCACTCTACACCTTAGACAAATGAGGACAAGGGAGAATAACTGTCTTTCTTGGGTTCTTACAGCTCTTAAGGGAAAGTGTCCATCATCTAATCCTACTAATTTGTAACTGTACCATGTTTACATAATGTGTCTTCTACATGATTCCTGCTTTCATATATCATGACCTCCCCCTCTGCATACCTTCCCCCTGAGTGACCCCAGAAGACCTGGACCTGAGAGTGTAAATAACACTCATTTACAGGAATTTTTATATACTAGTATTTCTAAAAAAGTGATAACAAAATTTCAGAAATGATAGACTTTCCTAGGAAATTCTCAGCTAACCACTGCTATAAGTTATATTTTATCACAAAATGATATTGCCCCAGAGTACTTAGTTTTCATAATTTCTACCATTTTTATCTGCTCCCAAGAAAACATTGTTATAAATATTTTTTAACTGCCTACCTATGTGGTCAGGAGAGGAAAGAGGACACCAAACTGAGTAATGAACACTTATTGTAACTGAAGATTTCTGAGTCCTGGTTTGAATTGCGTTTGTTTCTTATTTCTTTCCATAGATTTGTAGCCATACTGGGATATGACATGCAACATACACTGAGCACTTCTCCCCAGCTCAGGTTCAGCACTGTGTGCCCTGCCCTCCTGACCAATCTAGAAGTGCTTCTGGGAACATGCAGTTGAGTTTAGGAAGACTGTTTGGGAGTTTGTTTACAGAGAAGAAATTTTCTCAGAGGCAGAAGACCTGCTGCCTTTTGAGAGAGTCTTGCCTCTCAGCATGTTAGAAATATTCCGTTAGGGTTAGGAAACTAATTTCATTTTCAACGTTTCACATTATTTTTGTAATATACCTTTTTGTCATGAGTTTCCAAGGTCTATTTATATGCAAACATCTAAACTTTAGAACTTTACTTTGAGCACTTTTAGCTATGTCTCACTACAAACTGGCAAAAGATAACATTTAGTACCAGAATTTACTCCACTATTCTAAGATCCTTATATTCTCCACATCAAATCCATTCCTTCACCCATTTTAGTCCAAATATGGATACAACATAGTGAGAACAAAAGAACTTTTAAATAATTATCCTCATAACAGGAGAAGCCTATATCACATGACCATTATAGCAATATAGATCACAAATTATTTCAACCTCTGATTTTACTGCAATCAAGTAAGTTTAAAGAAAAAAAATCAGGTTCATGGGAATCAGAGCAATTTTCCTGTCTTATGGATTAACTGACTCATCCACCCATTTATCCATTCCTTCCCTTTTTTTTTTCCTTTTCCTTTTTTTTTTTTTTTTTTTTTTGTTGTTGTTAATCCTGAGGATATTTTCCCATTGATTTTTTTAGAGAGTGGAAGGGAGGGGGAGAGACAGAGAGAAACACCAACGTATACATCGATTGGTTGCCTCCCCTGCAACCAAATTACATGCCCTTGACCAGAATCAAACCCGGGACCCTTCAGTCCACAGGCTTACACTCTATTCACTGTGCCAAATCAGCTAGGGCTATTCCTTCCTATTTATATTTAACTAGAGGCCTAATGCATGAAGATTTGTGCAAGAATGGGCCTTCCTTCCCGTGGCTGCCGGCACCACCTTTGTTCTGGCCTGGAGCTGCCTTTCTGCCTTCCCACACTGCCCAGAGGCCCGAAGCTGCTGGGGCTGTGCGGAACACCTGCATCATCGCCATGGTGATGATGCAAGCGCCTGCATATGCAAATTAACCAGCCATCTTTGTTGGGTCAATTTGCATACCCACTCCTGATTGTCTGGTGGGTGTCATGAAGGTATGGTCAATTTGCATATTTCTCTTTTATTAGTGTAGATAAGTACTCATTGGGTAGAATGCAGAGATGCATCTAGGTGCTAGAGAAACAGCTTTAAAGTCCTTCCCACACCACCACCCCATCACATGGAATTTACATTCTAACAGAGAAGAAAGATAATAAATAGGTACAAAAATGAATGTGAGTACTGTCCAGTTTTATGAAGAAAATACAGCAGGACTAGGGGAGATGATACTATGCATAAGCTGTCGGGCTATGGGGCCTCTAAGGAGGTGACATTTGAACAGAGATCTGAAAGAAGTGAAGGAACAAGCCACAGCAATTTCACATAGAAAGGTGTTCCAAATGGAAGGAATAACAAGTGCAAAGAGCCTGAAACAGGAATATGAAGGATGTGATAAAGAGGGGAAAAGGACATTATTTTCTATTTTCATCCTATTTTTCTGTATAATCTTACATTTTTAACACAGGAATAATGTACGCAACCAAAAAACACAGAGCACTTACTATGCCAATACCAGACTGATGACCCTACAGATGCAGTGCCTGTTTGAAGGAATTTAACAGTAGTTTCTACAAGATGAAAGAAATCTTAGAATTTGAGGTCAGCCACTCAAGCAGAATCTCTGAAATTGGGTGAAAATGTACCCTTTTTTACATTATGTAACCCAAGTTTAATTTTTTAAGGGACAACAGAGATCACTCGCAAAACAGAAATGGACGTTTATCTTTCACAGTCTCAAGTATTCCAGTAGGTCATAAATCAACTGGTCATTTCTCTTTTTAATGATTTACCTCCTTATCAAAGGCATCTCCTTGTTAGCTTTTTATGAGGCTTATCATCTAGAGCCAGCCTCCAAAATTAGAGGCTAATAAATGATTAGCTACATGTCTAGATGTGCAACAGCTGACTGAGGAGTAATAAAAGGTCCCTCCCCACCTGACCATTCCGCTGGGTGACTTAGTCTGTGTCCACTGGCACAATCTGCTGAAGATCTGAAAATCATTCTGTTAATGTGTTCACTACAGCTGGGGGAAAGCCTCATCCAAGTAGCCTTGGGGAAGCTCAGTGACCTACTGCTTACTGATCAAATTCAGAAGTCTCAGTCCTCCACCTCCCTCTGTCATCTGTCTGTAGACAGAGGTAGATATTGATATTTTAATTTTTATTCATAATTTTGAAAACAGTTGGCTTTTCAAGTATGCTGTCAGATTTCACACATCTCTATTCAAATTCCACTAATTTTGGAAGTCCAAATTATGTTAACAATGGAGGCCAAATAGTTTTAGTTTGGAATCTTGTTGCAGCATCTGTCACACCATAAATACCCAACTAACTTGTATTTTCTTCCTTCTTCCACTAATAATAAGTTTCTTTACCTGAAGAGATGAGAAAATATGTATATATTTAATAACTGGAATGTTCCCTTAGGCTTCCTATTGTAATGTTTTAATCATAATCCACAACTATAATATTGGTAATATTATCCACCATACCTCAGAGGTTTGGCTTGTTCTGTTTCCATAATCTACAACTTTATCCAACATAGAGCATTACTTTGACATGAGGAAGTAGAGACTCCAAAGACAGAAGAAGAGTGTTCCACCCGTTGTTTATTCTCTGTAAATTATCCCAATTAAACCCCAGAACAGGGCTTCTGTGTGCACTAGGTCAAGCTGTAAATATGCACAGGCGGAAGAATTAAATTTATGTGATATTCCCAGAGATGTGAACAAGAGCCAAATATTTATAACAATGGAAAGATCCTTCCGCAGGCATTTCTTACCCAATGCTGAACTTTTATCAAAGAATGTTTTTTCCAACAGGCTGTTTCAAATAAATGTTAACCATGCAGTGTCTTTTCTCTCCCTTCAGGATACACAAACCACAGAATTCCGATGAGTCACCCCAAAGTAGCTTATGAATATGCCAAGGGCGGAAGGGCATGCTGTTTGGTTCTTTAAAACTTCCTGCCAAACTGAAGAAACTGAGAAACTGAACATACACAGATATTTGGGGACTAACTGTGAGTAATAATGAGAATTTAATCTCTTTTAGTATTCTGGGATAGCAACAGCTTCCTAACATGTCCGGTTACATCCTGTTTGCTACACATGTGACTCCTTGAAAAAAATAAAAACATAATATTAATAGCACAGTGTTTCATTGTTAAGACTGCTATTATCTATGTCAATGGTTCCCATACATTTACTGCCATTTCTTGGGAGAACTATAAATTAATGGCTTTATGAAACAAACAAATCATCATTATGACCTTGAAATAAAAAAGCCAGGATTCAATGTTTAGAATTTTAAGGCTGCATAAGCTCTTAAAAAGGAAAGGTAGTAAAGTATATTGATTAAAATCTTGGGTTTGAATCCAAGTCCTTCCACCAGCTATGACACCTTTAGCAGTTACTTTCCCTCTCTAAGTCCTAATTTCCCCATATGTGAAATGAAGACAGTAATAATACTATGTGTTAGTTCTATAGGGTGAGGATTAAATAAAAGTATGTATACAAATAAGGAATACTGCTAAGTAAATTAATTACCTACTGCACTCTCTTTTCACAAATAATGAATCTGAAGACCAAAGCCATTAAGTGAGCTAAGAAAGGTCACACACTTATCTGTACAGTACCAAGACAGAGCATTATAAGGCTGAGGTTAAAAACAGGCTCTAAAGCCAATCAATCCAAGTTCAAGCCCCAGTTTTCAACATGCTAGATGTATAACCTTGGAGGAGTCACTAAATTTTTCTGTACCTCAATCTTCTTATCTACAATATGAAGATAATAATAGTACTTTCTCACAGTGTTGTTGTGACAGCTTAAAAAGAATACATATAACGGTGTCTGTTACCTTAGTACATAACTAATTGATAAATACTACTACACCAAAATTGGGAAGTTCTGGTTCTGCCAAAAACAAATTTTAAAGTAAATAAGTGTCAACAATGCCAGACTTTTAGAAGCTATAGCCACAGACAACCCAAGCTTTAAAAAAGATAAACAACTTAAAAGTTTATATGATATAGTCTACAAGATGATCAGAATATTTGCAGTTGTCTTTTCAGATCAAGGTGTCTTCTTTAACCATGTTTATGTGTCATATTTCATTTTCTTATAGAAAATATTTCAAACAACAACTTCAACTGCTGAAGAGTCACTCTGATTGGAGTTTGAAAAGAATGCTAACATACAGCCACCCTTGGTGTTTGCAGAAGAAGCACAATGCAGTGGGAAGAGCAGCAACCCCCTTTCAGCCCAGGCTCCGCCACTCAACCAGAACAGTCACTCAACCTCGGAGTCACTATCTATAAAATGGGGACAATAAACCATGCCTGTCTTATTATAAATATTATGGGGAAATAGGCATGTGACATGCTTCCCAACATGTAGTATTATCCAGGTTCATATTTTAAACACTGTTATAGCACTTTGATTAGCAAGTTTATTCAAAACTATTCTGAAATAGTTAAGAGTCAGAAATAAACTTTCCTTTTTTTTTTTTTTTTTTTTTTTTGCTTATTGCATACTTGTATAATATAGAGATTCTGATTTCAAGAAGTAGTGGAAAAGAGAAATAGGAGAAAATCTTCAAATCTCAGAAAAATAATTTAAAATTCGCCTTTCTTAATATATGATTAAATGGCATGCAAGACTGTATATTTTTACATCTCTTGACAAGAATTTGCACAGAGCCCCACACATAGTAGGTGCTGAAGGCATATTTGTTAAAAGAATACATAAGACACAAATTAAAGATTTTAGGATTTATTGTGTCCAGCCAGCCCCTAATCGACACCACTGTATCCCTACTCCCACCCAGTTGGTATCTAATTTGAAAATTGTTGATACAGGCCCAGCCACTGATGCACTCTGAGGGTTATATGCTTACAACTGCTAGCATCTTAATAAAAAGGTTAAAAAGGTGACAGTGGTCTAAAGAACTTCGCACAACCTATCATTTGTTTTTCAAATAACAGACTACATTTACACTTTGCATTGTCTTACAGTTCTGCAAGGGATTTCAATCCCAAACTGAAACTAGGTGGTCAAAGAACTTTAGAAGCCATGCTTCCTAGCTTCAGTAGATATCATTTCTGAAAATAAGAGAAAAATATCCACATGGCCTTTATACATCATGTGTCTCTTAAAATATCATAAGAAACAAACAAATTGAAATGTTTTATGATTTGGTAGTGGAATGAGGCCTGGACAAGGATGGCCCCTCACAGTTCCTCATACTTTCCAAGAGAAAACTTGCTGAACAGAACTGTGCTTGAAAATTTCAGGGAGCACCATTACCCAGAGGACTCCCTCCTGGTCACATCACAACCAAAGATCTGACGGAGCTGATTCAGAATTGCACACGTCTGCTGGCACAGCACTCAGTGCATCAGAGCCTCACCTGACACTGACTCATTACTGGACGTGACGCCAAAGCCTAATTGTGTTGGTCATATGTAACTTGCCACTTCCAGCCAAGCATTCCAAGCCCTTTTGGAAATAATGCACCAACTTGCTTCCTCATTATGCCCTGAAACATTGGATTTTGAGGCTGCATAAGCCCTTAAAAAGGAAAGCTAGTAAAGTAATTGATTAAAATCTTGGGTTTGAATCCCAGTCCTTACAACAGCTATGACACCTTTAGCAGTTACAGCACAAACTCCTGAATTGTCTTGCCACCATGAGTAGGCCTGTCTCTTCTGATGACCTTCTGCCTCCATTACAGCTGACCTCTGCATCAAACCTAATGCAGAAGCTGGGAGGCTCCTCTTTGTGGCCTCTCAGTAAATATTTATTCAACTCAATTCAGTCACACTCAGCAATAACAGGCAGCCAGGATGACCAGATTTCCCAAATGCATCTGAAACTCATTGCCTCGGGTCAGGATGATAGGGGGTTATTTCCTTACAGAAAAACCAATTTTCTCAAATGTTTTTCATTAAGCCTCAACAGAGATACCATGTCTTACTCAGGTTTATAAAAAATTCAACATGTCTGTCACAGCAGCTTAAGGCCCTAAGGCAGGAAATCTGAATCTGTAACAAAATTCTTCCAAAGTAATAGATGGTTCACAGACATCAAAGCAAGAGTCAAACCCATCATGAAATATGTATTGGACAAAAACCACATAGAACCAGCTCTTGTTTCATGACATTTTAAACAGTATGTACTCCCATCTTTCATGGTGGCTTCCAAGCCTCATTAGCTCGTGCATGTTCACCCTGTGCCTGCAAAGTGCTAAGCACATACTAGATATTTTTCCTTTTTTTGTTTCAGAAATGAAGAATGAATGAATATGGGATTACAATAGAGCAAGAAAGAAAGAAGACCAAACCTGTGGCCAGTCAACATTTATCCTATGAAGGTAAGTTCTTTAGTATTATTTTTTTGTGTATTAACGTCTTAAATCTAAAAACAAGCCTATGAAGCACAATGCTGTGCACAACGGCAAAAAGACACAAATGTCATCTATCCCTTGACATAAAAAGAATAAATGGAGGTAAAAAAGTTTCACACCAATTATTTTTTAAAAATACCAAAGTTGTTCAAGATAAAAATACTGGATATTTAGCAGGATCAAACATAGCTAATTTACCAAAGACAGACATATGCAACACTTCCATAATTTGAGAGGCAAGGGGAGCGGGCCTAAGCCATCAGTCAGACATCCCTTGACGGCTCCTGGTCTGTGAAAGGGCGCAGGCCGGGCTGAGGGAGCCCTCCCCCCCCCACAAGTGCATGAATTTTCATGCACCAGGCCTCTAGTACCTACATAAATATACAAGCAAATAAAGTAGTTGGATCTCAAAGAATTTGGGAGGCTTCAATAAAATAGAAAAGAAATAATTTTAGGGACAAAACTGGGAAAAAGTGTTTTTCAGGCTCATACATGTTGAATGACTTAAATTAATAAAAGCACTCACCAGGGAGTGAGAAGATAGAAGCAGAGCTGTCCTCTCTCTTCTGGGAGGAATAAATGGCTCTTAATTATAAATTATAACTATAAATATTAATAATATATATTAAAAATTAATGGGTACAAATCCAAACTGGGTGGAAAAGGATACAGAAAGAGGAAAATGCTGAGAAAGATTGAGTCTGGAAAGGCCTTTGGGGATAACCAGGGAAGGGAAGGGCAGTCTCAACTAAAATACAAGTCTGCGGAGCCATCCTTGTTCATACCAGAGGGAGCAGAACTCTGCTGGGTGCTCACGTAGCTCTTTGCCCATATATCAGCCATAACAAGTATTCTTATGTATCACTAATTTTATGCTTTAATCCTGCAATTTAGTCACCTCCTAACAGGTGTTTAACTTATAGCAGGTACTTAATAAACAGTTGCTGACGGAAAAACGTCCAACGATATGGACTGACAATGACAGCCTTCTCCAGCAACTGAGGTGGTGGGTGTAACTTCAGCTCTGGTACATGCTTTATACAAAACTCCAGACCTGGCTCTAAATGTGAGACTACACTGGAGTAGCCCAAACAAGGAAATTCAGTAAGAATGATCTCTTAACCTGTACAAAGCTAAACTCTTATCTATTCTCTGCACCTGTAACCGCTTGACTTATAAATAGTTTGCCCTTTTACTTTGCTTCATGGTCAGCTGCCCAACAGAAAAAAAAAAAATGCCTCAGATCACGTTGCTGTTATGACTAAACTCCACAAAGAATAGTGCTGGAGCTTAAAGGGAAACCACCAGCAAAGCCCTCAAAACCAGGAGCAGGGAGCCCAGCAGCCCCATGTAGAATCAAAATGCAGGGATGAGAGAGGGAGAGAGAGAAAATAACACTGAAAAAGGATTTGGGCAATATGAAAGAAATGCTACAAGAAAAGAAAGTAACTGACTAGTTCCTGAGAATTTTTATACTTATAACACAGAGGTTACAATATCTCAGTATAAGTTAAAAATACACTGCCCCAATTAATCAACTCAATGATATGTTACACAGCCTCAAAAATTAGCATTTTGAAGATAATCCACTTATTTATTGATCTAATGAATATTTATTAACCTTCTCCTATATGCTGACTCCACTTTAAGTGCAGGGTGTATGTGAGGGGACAAAGCAGACAAAAATCTCTGCCAGAATGGACTTAATCTATAATAATAAAAGCATAATATGTTAATTACACCAGACATCCTTCCGGACGACCTTCTGGATGAACCTGCGGTGGCAGGGGCTGAGGCAGAGGCAGCTGCCACCACCACAGGCAGGGGCCGAGTCTTGCACAAATTTCGTGCATCAGGCCTCTAGTATTCTAATATAATGCATATTGATGGCCCAGGACAAAATCTAGGGCAATCATAAGGAAAGAACATGAGCTTTGGGGGTCTGGCAGACATAGTTTAAAATCCCAGTTCTACCATGACTTGCTATATAATGTTGAGCAGGTTAATTGCTCTTGCTAATTCTCTTTTCTACATTTATAATAAAGGCGACATAGAACTTCTCATAGTATTATTGTCAAGATCAAATAAGATAAAAAGTTAACCAGAACAGAATCTGACAATATGGTTCCTCAGGTGTCCAAAGAAATCCTCCTAGTAGAGAATAACACACACACACACAACCCTTCTAAAGTAGTTTTTAAAAAACAAATGCATGGCTGAATATGCAAGAATGTCAGGGAAATTCTTAGAGGCCAGAAACACTGAGAAAATACTTATGCAGAGAGGTAAGCAAGCACTTGAGATAGAATTTGTCTTGTGGGCATCACGGGTGGGGAAACCCAGGATCAGGGAACAAATAAGGTGTGGGGGGACCCTAAGCCAGGATTCCCAAAAGATCCCACCTTCAAAGGGGCATTGAGACACTTTCCTGTCTCATCTTTAGATATGGGGAGGGAGGGGCCGCAGGGATAACTATTCAAAAAATTACTAGCCATAATCCTGCTCTCACATGGAATTAGAACTTTCTGATCCCAATACTTGTGTGGACCTTAAAAATAAAACTAAAGCTGAAAATTCTATTTAAAAGATTCCTGAGTACATGAGCCTTCCCCCACCCCAGCACCTGACAAATTAAAAGTTCTTTCTAGAGGAAAGCACTTTAAACTTGGGCCTCAGAGAGTTCCTACAGCTCAGTGGTTGGGTGTCTACATATGAACCAGGAGGGCATGGTTCAATTCCAGGTCAGGGCACATATCTGGGTTGAGGGCTCAATCCCCAGTGTAGGTCATGCAGGAGGCAGCTGATCAATGATTCTCTCTCATCATTGATGTTTCTATCTCTCTCTCTCCCTCTCCCTTCCTCTCTGAAATCAGTAAAAATATATTTTTTAAAAAAAGAAAAGAGTTCCCACAGATAGGGTAGCAAGGCACATGGTGTTGATACGTGATAAAACCAATCACTGTGAATGAAAGTCGGCAGAAACAATAACTTTAACAAGTAGTTGAAATATTAAATAAATGTAATAAGTATTTTTAAAAAATGAATAAGTACAAAATATAATGAGATAAAAATTAGCAGGCAGATTTTTGAAAAATAAAATTCCTAGAAATGAGAAATATAATCACTAAAATTAGACATCTGTTGATAGACACGTTAGTTGTTTTCATATCTTGGCTATTTTGAAAAATGCTGCAATGAACATGAAAGTGTGATCCATACTTTTCCTATTAAGATATAAAATATAATTATTCCTTAGAGCAAGGATTCTTAAGTGGGGTCTATACCCAATAAAATTCAGGGAATCTGTGAACATGAATATGAAAAAATTACATATTTATTTTCACTAACTGCAATATACCATCCCTTTCGATTTTGAGTGTAAACAACAAAACATAGTAGTGATAACAATAACTGATTTTTTTCACCAATATATATCTCAGATATTGTCATATCACATCATTGTTACAGACATCACAAAAGGTTGTTTATATTCATCTCATCAGTATATACACTGCCAAAGTGAGTACAATACTCATCTCATCAAGATCACATTACTTATTATAATAGACCTATAATTACTTCCGTTATTTGATGAGAATATATATCACAATTGTTATGTTTTGACAACTACATTCCAGTATAATTGGTTTCTTTTGTAGTCTTGTGTATTTTATTTTCTCTATTTAAAATAATTATTTAGAGCAGTTTCTAGGATTTATCTGACAGCCAAAGGTGTTCATGGAACAAGAAAGGTTAAGAATGATACATAGCCCTAACAGGTTTGGTTCAGTGGACAGAGCGTTGGCCTGTGGACTCAAGGGTCCCAGGTTCAATTTTGGTCAAGGGCATATACCTAGGTTGCAGGCACATCCCCAGTAGGCGGTGTGCAGGAGGCAGCTGATTGATATTTCTAATTCTCTATCCCTCTCCCTTTCTCTCTGTAAAAAAAACAATAAAATATATTTTTTAAAGAATGATACACAGTGGGGCAAAAGTAGGTTTACAGTTGTTTGTATGGAAGATAATGCAATAATTAGTAAATAATAATACAGGAATAAACTGTATCTGTAACAAGTGCTCATAATTGTAAACATACTTTTGCCCAACCCTGCACTACAAAAACAAACAAAAATGTTATGACTATTTAAAATTAATTCCTGTTTTATTTTTTAACCCTAAAAAAATGGTCCTTAAATATAGCCCTTTGACAAATTTTGCTAAGTATATTTTTGTTTTGGCTTGTTTTATTATAGACATTTGTCACAAATTTAATAGTGGAAGAGGAAAGGCGCAAAGAGAGAAAGAATTGTTTTGCAATTTATCAACTATAAGCTTTTATGTTCTATCTTACCCAAAAAGAAAAAAAATATTATTTGAGTGTCTTTATTTTCTCTTAATTATTTCCAAATCACTCATCTAAGAATTTATACTGGAAACTAGACTAATTTTCACCTCTTGAGGAAGTAAATTACTTACATTTACAAACCGATATTTAAAATATAATTTAATTTTCAGATGTTTCTACACAGGAGGCTGAACCCTGGTATTCTATAATTAATTTAACAGGGCTGCCTCATCACATTCTGTTTTAGGTCTCTTTCCAAAATACAAAAATGGAAATCAAATATTTTCCCTTCACGTTGATATTCTACTCACTT
This sequence comes from Corynorhinus townsendii, assembly GCA_026230045.1. Classification (NCBI taxonomy): domain Eukaryota; kingdom Metazoa; phylum Chordata; class Mammalia; order Chiroptera; family Vespertilionidae; genus Corynorhinus; species Corynorhinus townsendii. The sequence goes on from JAPDVU010000005.1 coordinate 113,629,031, forward strand.
TAGCTCCCTTTCTGGGCCTTTTCTGTGACATTCAATCCTAGTCCTTGAATTTCTACGTATTTGTGTCTCAGGTTCAGTAACTCAGCTGACCCCCCACACCCCCACCAGGACTTCAAAAGAAGCCATGCTCCATAGCCCTTGTTCCAGCTGGAGGATCGTTCTGAGTCCCTCCCTGTTTACTCTTGAAATGGCCGGGCCTCCTTTCATGTCCAGGTCTCAGATTCTGGCACAGTGACCCGGCTCTGATGTCAGCATCTCACCCTCTGGATCCTGGGCTGTCCCTGAAATTGGTATGCCAATCCTGACCGTGGCTCTGCTCTCGCAGCTAATTTTGCTCTGCCTTGGGTGAGAAGTCTCCCAGTCTAGCACATCTGCCACCTCTTTTCATCTAATGCTCAGCCAGACCTGGAAGGATCTATAACATCAGCCACAGTTGAAACAGGACTTTTAAAAAAAAACCCACGATGATATCACTGACCCCTTCTGTAACTTAAATAACATCTGCCTGCTTGTTACACTTTCAAACCTACTTCAGTGAAGTGACATATCTGATGGAACACAAAAGTGGCCTCTTCTGAAAGTTTTCTTAAAGGATGGGACATATAGTGAACTACACCTCACAACCCAGAGAAAAACTCCCCCTGAAATGTTTTTACTTAACTTTCTCCTCCAAATCTCCACATCTTATAGCAGTAGCCCTCTCCCTATTCCTCTCCCTTAATCTCTAGCTGCTCTATAAATTCCAAGTCAGCTATAAAATGGGGGGAAAATGAGGAAGATCTCTTTGAACTCTATGTGAAGCAATTTCCCCAAGATACTGTGAAGTGACTAACAGTACAACGTGTAAAAGCAGATGTAGTATGCTGCCTTTTGTGTAACAAAGGACAGGGCAGTAAGAAATCTAAAAAATGTAGCTGCATAGCTTTACACAAAGGAACAAGAAAGGAGAAACCTAAAAACAGTGAATTTGGTTACCTACAAAGGGTCAGGAGAACAGGGTGAAAGGGACATTTTTCTGAGAATTCCTATTTTTATAATTTTGACCTGAAACATATTAACATTCTACATACTCAAAGAATAAACATAAATCAAAAAGGGATAAGGGGGATATAAACTAAAACTGAAAGCAAACTGAAATAAATGAACCCAATGTTATTTCAAAAGAAAAACATAACATTACAGGGAGGGGATGGCAAGAACTACTCCAAGTAACTGATGAGCGCAGTATTTAACTCTCAGCCTTGGGAAGGCCTAAAGCAGGGGTGGAGAACAGCAAACACATCCTGAACTCTTTTTTGATAGGCTTATTTTTTAGTGGCATGGCAAAGAAATTCTGAAATTATTTTATATCTATCATAGGATTTAGCAAATAAATTGAGAGCCACAGTTTTCTCACTGTGAAAGAAGGGACAAACTAATAAGGTACAGAGAAGGCCAAAACCCTGTGAGGGTAGATCTGAATTGGTAGTATGAGGAGGAACTCAAGATTTCTAATATTTTTATTTATATTAATAATATAGTATATAATACATTATACATAATGTAGTATTATAGTATTATATTCTATCATATTATACATATACTAGAGGCCCGGTGCATGTAATTTATGCCCTGGAGGGGAGGTGTTCCTCAGTCCAGCCTGCCCCCTCTCCAATCTGGGATCCCTCCCACAATCCAGGATTGCTGGCTCCCAACTGCTTGCCTGCCTGCCTTCCTGATTGCCCCTAACCGCTTCTGCCTGCCAGCCTGATCACCCCCTAACCACTCCCCTGCCAGCCTGATTGATGCCTAACTGCTCCCCTGCCAGCCTGTTTGCCCTTAACTGCCCTCCCCTGAAGGCCTGGTTCCCCCCAACTGCACTCCCCTGCAGGCCTGGGTCCCCCCAGCTGCTCTCCCCTGCAGGCCCGGTCACCCCTAACTGCTCTTCCCTGCAGGCCTGGTCACCCCTAACTGCCCTCCCCTGCTGGCCATCTTGTGGTGGCCATTTTGTGTCCACATGGGGAATGGATCTTTGACCACATGGGGGCAGCCATCTTGTGTGTTGGAGTGATAGTCAATCTGCATATTACTCTTTTATTAGATAGGATAGAGGCCTGCTGCATAGGTGGGGGCCAGATGGTTTGCCCTGAAGGGTGTCCCGGATCAGGGTGGAAGTTCCCTTGGGGCGTGGGGCAGCCTGGGCAAGGGGCCTGTGGTGGTTTGCAGGCTGGCCACACCCCCTGGTGACCCAAGTGGAGGCCCTGGTATCTGGGATTTATTTATCTTCTACAATTGAAACTTTGTAGCTTAAGTGGAGGCCAAGACAGGCCAGGGCTATAGAAGCTTGGCTTCCTCCATCGCCGGAGGCAACCCTAGCCTCCTGCTCGCTCCAGCTCCGGGGTTGCTGCCATTTTTGTTGGGATTTATTTAACTTCTATAATTGAAACTTTGTAGCCTTGAGTGGAGGCCTGGGCCTGCCAGGGTGTGTGGAAAGCTTGGCTTCCTTCATCACCAGGGAAACCGAAGCCTCCCTCCTGCTTGCTCCTTGGCTGCAGCCATCTTGGTTGGGGTTAATATGCATACTCACTCCCGATTGGCTGGTGGGTGTGGCTTGTGCGTGTAGTGGAGTGATGGTTAATTTGCATATTACTCTCTTATTAGATAGGATTATACTATTATATTATGCATATACTATACATTATATACTATTACACATCCTATATAATAAAACCCTAATATGCAAATCAACCGAATTGGGGGAATGACTGGTTGCTATGACACGCACTGACTACCAGGGGACAAACGGTCAATGCAGGAGCTGCCCCCTGGTGGTCAGTTCACTCCCAGAAGGGGAGCGCCACTTAGCCAGAAGCCGGGCTCACAGCTAGCAAGTGCAGTGGCAGTGGTGGGAGACTCTACCACCTTTGCTGCAGGCAGGTGGTAAGGAGTCCTGGACTGCAAGAGAGATGTCTGACTGTCAGCTTAGGCCCAATCCCCAGGGGACCCAGTGCAAATTTTGTGCACCGGGCCTCTAGTATGTATATAATATACTAGAGGCCCGGTGCATGAAATTTGTGCACGGAAAGGGGGGTCCCCTCAACTCCGACTGCCGACTGCACTCTCTCCAATCTGGGACTCCTCAGGACCCCTGGTTCCTAACTGCTCACCTGTCTGCCAGCCTGATCCCCCTAACTGTTCTCCCCTGCCTGCCTGATTGCCTCTAACCTCCTCTGCCTTGGCCCTGCCAACATGGCTTTGTTGGGAAGGACATCCGGAAGGACATCTAGAAGGTCACCTGGAAGATGTTCAGTCTAATTAGCATATTACCCTTTTATTAGTATAGATGCCACCTTGTCCTAAAAATGCAGGTTGTTCCCAGGTTTTCCTATTGTGGAAGGGGACCCTGCAGTATCATCCTGGGTTCTGACCAGGGCTTATGCGCTTGTGCTTTATCTCAGCAGATGCGATTCCTAGTAGAAGACTCTTGGTTGTACCTTGAACATTTCTATAGAATTTGCCAAATCATCCTCCAAAAATGTTGAACCACTTTAAACTCCCACCAGCAACCATGTGTGTGCCCTCCATCCCACTTTGATGCCAATTTCATTGATTTCTCCCTAGAAGCTTCTCTACCATCAGCCAGGATTGTTTGGTACTGGAGCCAACCTCATTGTTCAGCTTGGGCCTTGATTTCTCGAGATAGAATTATAGAGGAGGAAACATAGTTTTCCTCTACCTTTCTGAGTTCTTAGTGGAGGCCCTTGTAATGAAAGACAAATTACCAAGAGAAAAACAAAAGGTCATTAACATGTGTACCTCGTGTGTATGTGGGAGATCCCAGGGAAAAATGAGTAACTCCTCAAGGTGGCTTAGAATGCAGATTTAAATACCTTCTTCCTAGGGAAAGGGGACAGGAGATGTAGGCCTCTTAGAGGAGAGTAAATGATTTTTAGGAAAGATGAATAGGGGTGGGGGGAAATAGTTTGTAACAAAGTTTGGGTGTGATGTCAACTTCTACTCTCCTGTCCTGTGACAGGAGTCAGTCTTCTCTGCCTGATGACACTTCTCCCATGAAGGGGACCTATGACATTTGAGCTCCTTTTGGGAGGTCCGATTTTAGGCAGATCAGGAGACTTCAGTGAAAGCCTCTGCATGCATTTGCTGTTTTTCAAGTATCTGCAGGTCAAAACCATCAATATAACAACACAGCATATGTTGGGGTGGCATGTTCTCTGACCTTCAGAATAAACCCAGAAAAAACAGAAAAGCTTGTTTCCTCTCTTAGATGATTTGCTACAGTAGCGTTATTCCCTGGAGACTGTATTCTGACCAGACCTTCCTGGCAGTGGTCAAAACATACCCTGTGCTTGTAGAAAGGTGTGGGCCACATCACTAAATAAACCAAGGGCAGTTTTCTCATCTTGTGGAAATGGAGATAAAGTTATGATAGTTTATCTCCCTTTCCACAGGTTTGTTTCTCCGCTGTCCTCCCCCACCTCTCCCCAGCAGCCCCAGCACCACAGTGGCGGGCCTTGGGGCTGCTGGGTGCCGGCCTCCCTGAGGGTTTGTATCTGGATCTGGCCCCCCGCAGCCCCAGCGCCACCATCACAGGGCTTGGGGCTGTGGGTGCTGGCCTCCCTGCGGGTTTGTGTTCCTGATCAGGCCCCCTACAGCTCCAGTGCCACCATGGCAGGGCTTGGGGATGTGAGTGCCAGCCTCCCTGCAGGTTTGTGTCCCAATCCAGCCCCCCGCAGCTCTAGCGCTGCCATGGAGGGGCTTGGAGCTGCTGGGTGCCGCTGCCTGGGCTATGGGCGTGGCCATCTTTGTTGGGTAATTTGCATACTCACTCCTATTGGCTGATAGCATAATGGAGTGACAGTTAATTTACATCTTACTCTTTTATTAGATAGGACTAGTAGCCCTCTGCAGGAATTTGTGTGCCAGTAGCTCGCTGCTGCCCTCCAGTAGCTCTCTGCCCGCTGCCCTGCCCTCCTGTAGCTCCCTCCGCTCCCCCATCTCCCCCTCATAGCTTGCTTCCCTGCCCCCTCCTATAGCTCTCTGCCACCTGCTTGTGGCTCACTGCCCCACCCGCCTGCTGATCCATAATCCAGTCGTTACACTTCACAGCGTAACGACCATTTGCATATCACATCTTTATTATATAGGATATCGTACTATATAGTACATGCATGTATGTGAACATATATGTATTTATGAAATTTATGTATGTTTATATACATATACATATAGCATGGATATACACTGAGTGGCCATATTATTATGATCTCTGAACACATAATAATCTGGCCGCGCAGTGTGTGTGTGTGTGTGTGTGTGTGTGTGTATTTTAAAGGCCTGGTGCATGAATTTGTGCATGGGTGGGGTCCGGCCAGCCTGGCTAGGGGGAGGGGACATGGGTGGTTGGCTGGTCTGCCTGCTGGTCGAACTCCTGGTCGAGGGGACAATTTGCATATTAGCCTTTTATTATATAGGATATACACTGAGTGGCCAGATTATTATGCGTTCAGAGATCATAATAATCTGGCCACTCTGTGTATATGTGTATGTATATATATGTCTATATACCTGCTCATATGTTCTAGTTTAATTCACAGAAAGGCTTAAAGGCAAAGCTATTATAGTAGCAATAAATACCCCTAGTGCCCAGATCTTAATCTCTCTAATACCATTCCCCAATAAAAGGAACCAGGTCTCTCTCCTGTTTTGGGATTACAGGACACCCAAGCTTGCTGATTCCTTGGCAAGCTGGCTGTCAGACCTTAGCCTGTAGATTTAATTGACTGGGCTGCTGCTGTGGCTACCAGTTAGAGGTTTTCTCCCTTGGGACTCCTTTCTTCATTGATTTTTATCAGTAAGGAGCAGGGTGAGTTATTTGCTGATGGGTTAGTGGTGTTAAATACCAAATACTTAGGTCCCAGGAAGGAACCCCACAGCCATGACTCATTATAAAAACTCGCTAAGACCATATACTGTTCTCCCTTTATGATAAGCCACTCTTCAAAATCTACCAGCATACTAAGGCTGCCATGGTTGGCAAAGAAACTGTAAGTTTGGTGCCAAAATGTTAAATCAAATGAGATAGGATGCAAAGCAGGAGGTTGCATGGGTAGACTAGTTCATTCTTCAGAGATCAAAAGTGAGGTGGAAAAAAATTGCTCAAGACAAAACAGTGGCACACATAGAACTAAAACTTTAATCTGTGGTCCGGATTCTAGAAATTTCTCTGGGATAGAATTTGTGTGATGCTGATTTTTTTTATAGAAGCTGTGAAATTCCCAATTTGTTAAAACCATTACAGGTGAAACCAGACGTGTGTTGTAAAGAAAAGGAAGCGGGGGGGGGGGGGGGGAGGGGGGAGGGGGCGGGGGTACATTTTAAAGCAGAGCGTGTCATCCCTAAAGGAATACGGGAGGCTGTGGTCTGCTTCGCTGATTTTTACAAAGGGCTTTTGTTGTTTGTTTTCATTGTAGTTTGGGAGTTTGGAGGGTTGGGGGTGATGCTTTGTTTTGGTTGTTTATTTAGACTGTTTTAAACAGTTCCCCCTGAGACTCCTTTTCATTCCTAGGGATGCAAGCAAGATTTGAAGCCCTCCCACAATCTATTTCAGCCCCTTGTTTTATTTAACAGGAACTGAAAGCCAGACACCGTGGGCTTTCATTAAGAAGCAAAGACGTTACTTAATGAAGTAACGAAATAAAAATACTTTCTCAATCCATCCCTACTATGCTTCGAAGGAAGGAAGAAGGAAGGGAGAGAAGTGGAGGAAGTCAGGGAGGAGTCCATCCCCGCGTCCCTTGCCCGGAGCCCTGTCGGGGAGTTCAGCCCTGAATGAGGCGGCGAGCTCCGGCCGAGCTTGGCGGAGACGAGACATGCAGCCACAAAGCTCATATTCCCCGGGATTCCAGGGCCTCCAGGAGACCCGGAGGAACCACTCTGTGGACCGGGCGGGAGGGGAAGCGGAGCAAGGCGTGGGCTCATTCCTGGAGCAAGCATCTGTACAGTGCATGCAGAACTGCGAAGGTGCAAAAGCAATGGAAGATCTGGTCCCTGAGGGAATGGAGTTCACAGGGTGTTGTGGGGTGGGGGGACGTGGGGGTGGTGGTGAGGTGGGTGGTGAAGTGAGTGAGTGAGTGAGTGAGTGAGTGAGTGAGTGAGTGAGTGAGTGAGTTTGTTAGAAAAGAGTCCCCAGAAGCAAATCTTAGTAGAATGTTGTTGACAAGTTCCAGGTTCCAGAACTGGCTGCTATATATGGAAACCCTGCTGGACTGACAAGACACAGTGCGATCTTCAAAGGTGTTTTTATTTTGTTTTGTTTTTCTGCAAAAGGTGTCTGTATACTACTAGGGTTGGGGAAATAGTAGCCCTGCTGCATCACAATTGTTTTTGGAAGAATGATGAATTAAAATGCTTGCCTCTTAATATTAATCCTTAGTCTGGAGACCAGGGGAAGCTAACTTGATGCTCTGATTTGGGAAGTGACTGTATCTGAATAGCTAAGTTACAGGAAACAATCATAAACGGAAAGGGTCATTAAAGAACCCATCAGACCCAATGCCCCTTTTCCCCAAGTTAAATATTTAAACTAGTCAAAACAGACACTTATTTATCTTAAAGTTAATACTTTCCCAGATCTATTAATGGCTCATTAATCATTTATTTAATACAACAAATTTTTATTGACTACCATGTTCAAAGCTGTGTAGGAGATACAAAAGCAGACTACAAAAAGGGTCCTCTAACAGTCTGCTAAGGAAAGATAATAGAAGACAGCCCATTTACTTGTAAATCAATGTACCATATGTGCTAAAGTGGACATAAAAGTGCATTATGTGATAGTTACTATTAAAAATCAGAAAAGGTTATATCTTATATGGTATGGAAATGAAAAGACTGGAAAATGTCCTGTCAGTGCCTCCTAGCACAACATACTGTTAAAATTAAATCAATAGGAAGAGAGAATTAAGTGTGTTTTTTTAATAAGTCAACATGAAACAAAAATTAAATATATATGTATTATTTCAGATTGTGATGGACTTTCTAAATGAAATCTTTGAAAGAAATAATAAAATACTGATAAGCTTGACAGTAAAAATTTAAAACTTCTTTAGGAAAAAAATAAATGAAATTAGAAGAAAAACTAGGAAAATATTTAACAACATAGATGCACAAAAGGTTTATATCTTTACTATAAACAACATTTTTACAAACCTGTAAGATGAGCCCTGAAATAGAAAGTTGTTCAAAATAAATGGTAGGTAAAGAATTGTATTTAAAGGTATAAACATTTGAAAAAGAATATTCAAAAAAAAAGATTGAAAAATAATTTCTCACAAAAAGTTAAAGGAAAAGAAAAATGAAACACAATATTTCATACATAAATTTATCAGAGCCCTAACTGATTTGGCTCAGTGGATAGAGCGTTGGTCTGCGGACTGAAAAGTCCCAGGTTCAATTCCGGTCAAGGGCATATACCTTGGTTGCGGGCACATCCCCACTAGGAGGTGTGCAGGAGGCAGCTGATCGATGTTTCTCCCCCATCAATGTTTCTGACTCTCTATCCCTGTCCCTTCCTCTCTGTAAAAAATCAATAAAATATATTTTTAAAATTTATCAGAAAAGTTACATGCTAATATTTTATACTAATGAAGTTGAATTAAAATAAGTACTCATTTTCTGGAAACTGAATTGGAAAACAACTTATAAATTGACTTTCTAAAATATGCAATTTAAAACTAATGATTTTTGCAACTTAATCCCAGAGACAATAATTATTTTTACTATAATAGATCACAGGTCTATCATCACCATCATTATCATCATATCTCCTAATAATTGTATTTTATAATTTCCAATGACTTCGCACACTATTTTTGCTTAACTATAGTAAATGGGATATATTGTTTAAAAACATGTGAGACAACCAAGTATATTTAAATATGGATTGAATAGTAGATCATATTAAAGTTATTAATTTTGTTAGTTGTGACATAATTTGTACATAAAACATTATTTCAATTATGCATTAGCATTAGCAATGCATAATGAAGTATTTATAGATGCAATGACACAATGTCTGAAATTTGCTTAAATACTCAAACCAATATATATATAGAGAGAGGGGACTAAACAAGATTGTCAAAATACTGATAATTGTCAAAATATTGAAGATAGATGATCAGTTTATAAGAATTTGTTATACTTTTTCTCTGCTTTTGTATATGCTTTAGATTTTTCACAATAAAAACTGGAAGGAGACTTGACTTGGGATGGTAAACACAACATACAGACGATGTATTGTAGAATTATATACCTAAGACCTGTATAGTTTTATTAACCAATGTCACCCCAATAATTTTTTAAAAGAGTAATTGCAAGCTTAAAATGTAGCATTTTAATACAGGGTATCCCAAAAACATGTCTACACACTTTAACAGCTGATAGTTTAATTGATGTTTCTTTCTTTTTAGCCAAACTAAGCTTTGAACAAAGGAAATTTATCCTAAAATGCTACTGGAAGTTTGAAAACACAGTTGAAATACAAACACTGCCTTTGTAATTATTCAAAGTGTGTATTTTGGGGGACAGGGTGCCCCCCCCCAAAAAAATATACACACACTTTAATAGCTGATCGCTCACTTAATTTTCACTCCTTTTCAGGTTTAACTGATTTGAAATAATGGTGAAGCCAGACTAAGCTTTGAACAAGGAAAATTTACCCACTAGACTTTTTTATGGGTATACATAAAAGATAAAGTTTACAGTATAGAACTGTAAACAGTTGAATTGAGGTCAAATATCCAATGAAATCATTATTGATGTTTGCAATTCCATTGCTTCGAATATCAGCAGTGCCTGGACCAGAATGGTCATTAGCTTGAAAACAGGCATTGACAAAAAACTTTATTTCTGTAAATTCTTTTAAACTTTGAAAATGAACTTTATGTTAATAAACACTGACTTTATAATCATTCAAAGTATGTATATATATTTTGGGACACCTGTAGTTTTTTTCCCCAAAAAGGACACATTAGAGTAATTTAAAAGGTAACTTTATAGTTAATAAAAATATGTGCAATTATTTACATAAATAAATAGAAGGAAATAACTAAAAAAGTGTTTAACATGTTAATGGAATAGTTTTGGCAGCTACTGATTAATGTGTTTTACAGGTAGAAAAACATTACCCTAGAGAAATCAGAATGACACTTTCTAAGGCAGTGGAATTTTTCTTGGTACAAAGAATACTCTTTGTCTTATTAAAGTGTAAAATATCACTAACTTCTGAGTTATCTCCCTTCCTCTGACTTCTCACACAATCTCCTCCTTTTCTATTAACAGTGGATGTCACCACAGGAATACTAGAAGTGGGTCAAAAGCCATGGTGAAAATCATTTTTTAAATCTCAATAACGCTATTTTTGTTTATACTTAAAAGCATGTTTTAAAGAAAACTTTTATTGAATAAGGCCATGTTCCCATCAGTTATAGATAAAAATAAAAAATTTATTTGTATAACTGGTGTCAATGTCCATTTGCAAAAAAAGTAGTACCCAAAAACTGCTCCTACCATGCCATAACCTGTAACATGTTCCTTGCTGCCACAGTTGGGGACAAAGATTGAGAGGACAATTAACATGCAATACTTGTCTTGTGTTATTTCAATTTTGGTCCTCTCTTCTGCTATGGATTTGAGATAGCTGCAGTACAGAAATATATTATTACAGAAAATGAAAACCTCTTGCATATGAAAATCTCTCATCACTTCCTAACAGATATGAGTCTTGTGCTTATATATGGCAAGTCTTGTCTAGGTTAGTAGTCTGCCCTGTCCCAGAATCTTAAGCTTATACTGGTCTGTTTTAGTGGTGGACTTGCCATGTGTGATTTGCAAACACAATGGGACTTGAGGCCAACAGACTCGTTTGATTATTTCATATCCTCATAATCCTTACTCGGCTCTGAACTCTTGGCTCTATGACCTAGCCTCCATCCTTGCCTGTATCTTTATAGATCTTGACATTTATAAGTTCTTTCCCTACTGTTTGTACCTTCAATTTCCCCAACAAACCCTGATTTATGATGCTCCAGTTACTCCCCACTGCTTTAACCTTGGCTTCAATTAATTCTACATGTTCCCTTCGCCCACAGCCTTTGTAGCTTCCCTGTTTCCCTGCCTTCCCCCAGCCACTGCAACTACAACCCAGCAGAGCTCCACATGGGCATCTGCTACTCCATACAGAGTTTTGCTATCTCATCTACCAGCTATAAATGTGTGATTCTTATAACATCACTTTGACAAAGATTTATAAAATAAATGCTGATAAATGTATTTTCCGGGGGGTTACTATCATCTTGGCCAAAAGGAAAGGATGTGGGCTTCATTTACAGTTCTGCAGGCAAGAAGCACCTTTAGAATTTGGTGTATTCTGCAAATGTGGACTTCCCTTGCACCTGCTCAGTTCAGATACTGCTTCTTAGTAACAAGGAAAATGAGTAAAACTTAAACCTGAAGCTAAAACCAAAAGCTTCATTTAAGTCAATAATCTCTAACTTTGCTATAACCAAATATCAAACCCTGTTTAACTACTTACTTATTCCACAAAATGTGTTCTCTTTGTGATCTAGCTACCAGGGTAACAGAAAAGCCTCAAGGAAAGGTTGTGTTTTGAGTGAGGTAGATGTGGGTTCAAATTAGATATAACTCCTGCTATGTAACTTTGGACCAGTTTCTTAACCTGCCGGAACTTCTGTTTTCTTAACTATAAAATCCTATCTAATAAAAGAGAAACGTACAAATTGACCTTACCTCTGCTACGCCCACAAGCCATGCCCACCAGCCAATCAGGAGTGAGTATGCAAATTAACCCAACAAATATGGTGGCGGCCACGGAGCTAGAGAGAGCAGGAGGCTTGGGTTGCCCCCAGTGATGGAGGAAGCCAAGCATCCCGCCCGCCCTGGCCGGCCCTGGCCTCTGGTCAAGGCTACAAAGTTTCAATTATAGAAGATAAATAAATATCAGATCCTAAGGCCTCAGCTTGGGTCGTGGGGGGGAGGGGGGTATGGCCGGCCTGCAAACCACCACAGGCCCCTTACCCAGGCCGCCCCACACCCCAAGGGAACCCCAACCCTGATCCGGGACAGCCCCCATCCGTGCACCCCAGGCCTCTATCCTATCTAATAAAAGACTAATATACAAATTGACCATCACTCCAACACACAAGATGCTGCCCCCATATGGACACAAGATGGCCGCCACAAGATGGCCAGCAGGGGAGGGCAGTTGGGAGGTACCAGGCTTGCAAGGGAAGGCAGTTGGGGGGGACCCAGGCCTGCAGGGGAGAACAGTTGGGGGGGACCAGGCCTGCAGGGGAGGGCAGTTAGGGAAACCAGGCCTTCAGGGGAGTGCAGTTATGGGTGACCAGACCTGCAGGGGAGGGCAGTTAGGGGCAATCAGGCCAGCAGGGGAGCAGTTAGGCATCAATCAGGCTGGCAGGGGAGTGGATAGGGGGTGATCAGGCTGGTAGGCAGAAGCAGTTAGGGGCAATCAGGAAGGCAGGCAGGCGAGCAGTTGAGAGCCAGCAGTCCTGGATTGTGAGAGGGATGTCCCAGATTGGAAAGGGTGCAGGCTGGGCTGAGGGACACACACCCCCATGCATGAATTGTGTGCACCGGGCCTCTAGTGAAGATAATAATACCTATTACATAGGCTGGCTATAATAATTAAATGAGGTAATGGATGTACAGTAGATTCTCATTAAATAATAGTTATTTTTTTAATTTCTATCATGCCATAGGGAAAATAAAAATCTAGGTTTACCTCATTTGGGCCAAGAATCTCCTTCAAATGGCAATCACTCTATACCCTAGAGGCAAAATACAGAAAATGACAGAAAAGAGAATGAAGTTTACGTAAGAAAAGAATAAAAGTATGGGCAGAATAAGGAGGACCAGAGAAAGCTGTTTATATTGAATGACAGAGAGATTCTTTGGTTCTAAACAACATAATCCACATTTTTAAAGAAATTTATTAGAAAGATGTGGGATGTAGCTAACAAAATCAAAGGAACCTTAAATAACTAAATTCATGCAGGGCACGAAAGGAAGCAGTAGTCATCAATGCAGGCTGGATAATCTCTTCAAGTCATGGCCATGGAAATGAAGCCTACAACCATTTTCTTTCCTTAAGATACTGGCTAAGATTCAAGATCCTGAGAGAGTCCGTTAGCCTATCTTGGGTCATGTACTTGCCCCTTGGTTAAAGGAGCCCAGTCACCTTGAATGACAGTCTGGTACACCTCAAATGATAGGTCATAATTGGGAAGGTCTGAATCATCAGAGAGAATTGGGGTTCTTCTATTAGAGAAGGAGTAAGGAAGGCTGAGCAGGCAAAAACAGCAGGATCCATGGCAAATTATATGTGGGTGGTGTGAGAAAAAGTACAGGGAGAAAACATAATTCTGTGCAAACCTATTTTATACCGTTGATCAAAATGTGTTACAAGCATTCCTTTACCTGGGTCCCCCATGACGTTATAAACTCCTGAGAGCAAAGGACTGTCCTTTGCTGAATATCTGTCCTCAGTAGCTATCCTACAGGGAACTCTCAGCAAAATTTAGACTCACAGAAAGTTTCCATTTCACTGCACTGGAGTGTCACAATGGAACCATTATTGATTGGGTCCCATAAACAAAGGAAGGATGTTCATTTACACCATTCATGCATATGGTTGTGTAAAATTCAGAATTAGAAATAAAACAAAATAGCTAAAAATTCATTTTTCAATCTTTAGAATTTGTGAGTACTGTAGGTGAGGGAGAAAAAAGATCTTAAAAGTCTAGTAAACAATAGTAACAATATTTATTGTGTATTTTGATGTGTGCAATAAATTTATTTCTGGCTAGTTTTAAAAGAAAGTCAAAATCTCATTTTTTTTAAAAGCAATTGAGCCCAGCCATTGTTGCTCAGTGGTAGAGAACCAGCCCATGCACCAAGAGGTCGCCAGTGCCATTCCCGGTCAGGGTACATGCCAGGGTTGTGGGCCCAATCCCCAGAAGAAGGCATGCAGGAGGCAGCCAGTTAATGATGTTTCTCTCTCATTGCTATTTCTATCTATCTCTCTCCATCTTCCTTCCTTTCTCTCTAAATTTAATAAAAACATATTTTTTTTAAAAACACAATTGAGATGCACAAAGAAAGATGCCAGCCCTTTATAGCCATCCATGACAGGGCAATGACATAATTTATCCACACCACACCCCAACAGCCTGCAATTCAGTATTTTCTCACAAGAGCATGTCTGTATATTAATTTACTCATACTTCTTACCAAGTCCCCTTAGTGAGTAAAGATATAGTATAGACATAGAGATATAGTATAAAACCTTGGTCTTAAAACCTAATGGCTCATGTGGGTATCAAATTCATGGACACTAGGAGCTGATAATAAATGACTTGTGTGGTATTCGGGTGTGTGTATGTGTGTTTTTAAACCTGAACTGAATGAATTTTAGAGTCAGAGTTTAAATGAAAATTTATGGAAGATTATTGGAAATGGTTATGATTATTGTGACCTCAAATAATTACCAAGTGACCTTTAAATTTCATTTAATTGAGTCCATTTTCCTAAGAAACTAAATTTTTTCCTTATCAACCTTAGATGGTTATGTAATGACCTTCACATATTGCATATATGTTTCTCTTTTGGTTAATGTATTTATCATCATTGCTCCAAAATGTATAGGGAAAGACTTTTAAAACTAGAAAGTAGGAAGGAGACTCTCCCTTTTCTGTCACTGAACAAAATTGTTAAAAATCCTCCTGAACCCATCCCAATATTCTTTTTCATCTTCTTTAAACATCATCATTGGAGTTTTGTAAATATTGCATTCTAAAAAGAAAATATTTTTCATTAGACATGGAGGCTTTCTTTTTTAAGTGGAAATTTATAGTTAATTAACAAAAAATCAATTAGTAGGTTTCTACAGTGTCAATAATGAAGCTAAAGGGCATTAACTCTTATCACAAAGTTGTCAATCAAGGGATTGTGTGATAATAGGACAAAAAGGGAAGTGTTCAACTAATGGTACTTACCACCTGGATTTTCAGGGGGCTATAAAATGCCTCCTCTTCTAAGTGTGAAGCAGATAAAAGTGGCTCTCTCTCCTATTGATTACAGGCCTGAAGCAAAAGTGGTGAATTGACTTTCCTGGGCTAATGAAGTCACCTCTCTTTAGGGGTCAGGTCATAAATTCTTTACTATCTGCAATGGTTAATTTTGTGTGTCAACTTGGCTAGATTATGGTCCCCAGTTGTTTGGCCAAACACCAGTCTAGATGTTCCTGTGAAGCTATTTTTTAGATGTGATTAACATTTAATCAGTAGACTTTGAGTAAAGCAGAGTACCTTCCCTAATATGGGTAAGCTTTATTCAATCAGTTGAAGGCCTTAACAGCAAGGATTTAGGTTTCCAGATATATATCCCTGTATTGGTTTTTTCCTCTGGAAAACCCTGACTAATACACTATCTTAGCGTGTTTCCAAAGTTTTAATGAATGGGAAGCTAGTGCCTACCTTTTTAAAAGTTTAAATAGTTCGAAGAGATTATTTTTTTCTGATTTCATTTTATAAGTTTATAAATAGCGCCACATTCTCTCACTTCCTGTTTAATACCCACAAATGGCTTCCCAACCCCCAAAATCCTTAGCATGGCCTAAAAGGCCCTGTGTGATCTGCCCCAGATAGAAGGTTCATCTAACAAGATTACTAGCATCAGACATTTGTACAAATCACTTCCTACTGTCAGATATGAACAATCAGTTAACAAAAGGTGCCTCACTCTGTGCCCTTGTGAACACAGAATTAAAACAGCTGGGCATAGATATTCTTAACAGTTTCAATAGAGTATCTGAGTGGGATGTTCTGTTCCTTGCTAGATATTTCTGTCCAGGTATCTGGGGCCTGTCCTCAGAATCAAATAACAGGTAGTCCTCGGGTTACGTCGTTTCGTGGTTACATCACCATTTCCCATTTATTTATAATAAAAAAAAAAAGTTCCGTCATTTCAATGTATGTACATATGTGCTTTATGTTTTTTATTATTTACTGTATTTACCACAAGTAAAGGTCAGGAATTGTTATCTTCCTTTTAAATTTTTTTTTTAACTGTTTCACTTTATTACTACTGTGTATGTGCTCCATGTGAGTGACGTAGGTGCTTATGTAGATGGGTTCCAACTTATGGTGAAAACTTATGTCGCACCGTAGGAACAGATCTCCGACATAACCCAAGGACCTACTGTACCTTCTTCCCTGAGAACTACTGGCAACCAAATGAGAAGGCTTTACTCATTGGTGCTCATTTCTCCAAACTCTATTTCCGTAACTCCATCTGTTTTGACAATACAACATCCCCATGGGTGTGTTGCAATACTACTGCACTGCTTTACTAGGGTACACACCCTAATCATGGTGATGGAACTCGAGAAACACTCTGGTGCCATGAAAAAAATCAGAAGGGACATCTTGATCTCCTTAGTAGCACATTTAAAAACTATTACTTAAGTTACTGTCTCTCAGGACACATTACATCTACTTTGGATCTATTTTTACTTTCCTTAGTTTGATCTGGCACAGTCCCTACAATCTGAGAACAACTTGGGATCTAATGCTTCTTGTGCACTGATTAATTCGTCATATTCTTGAGTAGTATGACGATGTGATTTTCCCCTATCTCTGACTCATTCATCACCCTCTTCTAAACCTGTCTAAACATCTCTATTTTCAACATACTGTATTTGTCAGAACTTAGGTTACACCATTTCCAACCCTCAACAAACATAGTACAATGTTTACCTTTTGAGAGATTTCCCATAATAGAAGTAAAAATCTGTAGAAATTTCCCAACAAGAGACTCATCAAAAAATGAACACGTATATCAGGCTGGCTGTACCACCATAGATCATGCCCACAACACACACACGTGCTCACCACTACCACTGCCAGCACAACAACAAAGGAAGGGGCAAACCTCACATAATCCTGATCAATTATAATTACAGGAGGAAACCCTGACCTAATTAAGCAAAATCTAGAGTATGTGGCTTTGAGTATTAAGTGTCTCAGCAGAAAGAAGAAAGTCTGTATAGGACAGTGGTCGGCAAACTCATTAGTCAACAGAGCCAAATATCAACAGTACAAGGATTGAAATTTCTTTTGAGAACCAAATTTTTTTAACTTAAACTTATTCTAATGCCACTTCTTCAAAATGGACTGGCCCAGGCCATGGTATTTTGTGGAAGAGCCACACTCAAGGGGCCAAAGAGCCACATGTGGTTCGCAAGCCGCAGTTTGCCCACTACTGGCATAGGACCTAGAAAAAGTGAAGCAAAAAAGCAAGAAGCAGTCAGTACATCTCACGCATCATCCAAGGGGGAAATGCCTTGAACCTTGAGCCTGGAAATTTCACTCCTCTAGGCAGATAATAAAGATAATAACCTATATTCATATAGTTCCTACTCTGTGCCAGAAAAAGTCTAAGCACTCTCCATTTATTGACTGATTTAGTATGCATTACAGCCTATGAGTAGGTACTACTATTATCCCCATTTTTCAGGTAAGAAAACTGAGGCAAATGCCAGAAATAGAGCTGGACTTGAATCTAGATAGCCTGATTTAAGGATCTATTCTCCAATAGGAAACTACAGTAAAGAAGTGGAAAGAACTGGTTCCTTTCTCTTTGGAAGAGACAAAACTAGCATTTTTTGAGCACCTGATAATTGTTGAGGATTATCAGGTGGAAATAACACTATGAGTTTCAACCATCTGATCCCCACTTATAGAGGTAGAAACCAGGCCTTATGGAGATCCCTGAGAATCAAGTACTTTTGAGATGATCACTAAGAGCTTGTCAAGATCAAAGCCAATTTATTGGCTCCCTTTCATTCATTTTGAAACTAAGCAAGAAACAAATGTAGTGTGTTAAACAAGTCCAAGCAAGAAAACACAATCTTGAGATTGTGGTCCATCTGTTCATCTGATATGGACCAGTTGATAAAATGTGTACACACTACACACACACACACAGGAAAAAAACAAAAACAGGAAATTGAGTTTAGCTGTCTTCTTAACCAGTCAAATTGAGTTGAGGATGACTCACTTTAATACACCCTATTCTGATTATATAAGTCAACATAGTGCTATATTTAATGAAAAAGATGTCTCAGAATTTTAATTTTCTCAAACTGGCTCATTAGCACCATAAAGACTCATTTAGATATAAGCGAAAAAGTCCAACATTACAGAAGAAATCAAAGCTGGAGGCCAGATCAGTATTCATGAGTCTCTCTGAGTATAATGACTTAGCCAGAGACCTTTTTTTTTACCAAGTAAATTTGTATTTGAGATTTATTATAAAGTAATGTATTTTATAGAAAGGTTTATGGAAAATAAAAACAAAAATTGCAAGATCCTAAAATTATCCTATGGTAATCATGTTAATGTCTGAGGCTAAGATGGTATTTTACAGTGCATGTATTTTAGATATTTGGATCACGGGATATATATATTTCTGGATTTTTTTTCACTTAATATTTTATCTGGAATATTTATGTTATTAAATATTTTTTGAAAGTTAAAGACTGCAAAATATTTATAGCATAGATATACCACAGGATACCTTCTCTTGTTAAACATCTATGTTATTACCAATGAGATAGATAACAAAAACATTAGCACATTACTCTGAAAATAGGTAAATAAGGGGGAAAATCAAGCATATCTTATTACTTTCCAACATGAACTGTTTTAGGGTAAGCAAATTGTTAGAGAGGGAAAGCTTTTCTTTATAGAAATTTTTCAGTTAACTAATGTAAAAAGATTGGTAGAATTTAAAATTACCATTTGTAAATCCTCATAAAATCATGTATCTAGGAACAATCATTATTGAATGTTATAACAATTATATAAAAAGTCAACAGGGAACTTAACTTGTAAAGTAAATTAAAAAAAAAAAAAGAGGTCTCACCAGAACCTACAAATTAACCATAGCATCACTAAAAGTGGGGCAACCAGAAATTATATGCATTCTGGTGTAATACAACAGGAAGTAAAAAACACCACACATCTAGTATTCTTGCCAAAAATAAAGATAAAAATGGGCCTAACTCTGCTCAAGCCTCATTCTAAGTATTAGTTCATAGGAAATATGAGGGGTAGACAGAAAAAAAAATGATTTGATACCATGAAGTAGACATCAGCTAAATCTAGAATGTGGGACATTCTATAGGACAAAAGACCTAGTTTATTTATCAAATAAATAACAGAAGAAAGAGGTAGGAGGGACTCTTATTAGAAGAAACTTAAAAGGCATACTGTCAACATATGCAATTTTCAGATTTCTTTTAGTTTCTAATGTGAACATAACAATTACAAAAAGACATTCTTGAGACAATGAAGAAATTTAAACATGAACACATTCAATTCTCTTAGATCTAATAATGGCCTTCGGCTACTATTTTAGGCTTTTATCACACAGAAATATTTAGAAATCAAGCATATCTTATTACTTTCCAACATGAACTATTTTAGGGTAAGCAAATTGTTAGAGAGGGAAAGCTTTTCTTTACAGAAATTTTTCAGTTAACTAATGTAAAAAGATTGGTAGAATTGGATTTGCTTTTAAAAAAATCTTGGAGAGACAGAGACAGAGAGAGATCAGGACAGAGAGACAGAGAGAGAGAGACAGAGACAGAGAGCACAGAAACAGCTAAAACCAGA
The DNA here is from genome assembly GCA_026230045.1 of Corynorhinus townsendii. Lineage (NCBI taxonomy): Eukaryota > Metazoa > Chordata > Mammalia > Chiroptera > Vespertilionidae > Corynorhinus > Corynorhinus townsendii. The sequence goes on from JAPDVU010000005.1 coordinate 113,648,803, forward strand.
CTGGAAAAATATTAATAATTGTTGAAGCTGCATAATGGGTACTTTTGAAATTTATTGTAACATTCTCTACACTTTTCTATTTGTATAAACTGTATATATATTTATTTCTTTGAAATTTTTACTAATACCACAGACATAAGGTCAAAAGGCATAAACTCCTTTAAGGTTCTTAAAAAACAATTTAGAGGAACCAGGATGGCAACATAGGTACACACTTGTACTTGCTGCCTCGCACAACCACATCAAAACTACAACTAAAAGACAAAACGGATATCATCCAGAACCACGGGAAGGCTGGCTGAGTGGAAATTCTACAACTAGAAGGAAACAGAAAAGCGCATTGAAACTGATAGGAGGTGCAGAAGTGCAGAGGTGTGGAGGTACGGAGGTGCACGCGGAAACGGGTTGGCAACTGGGTACGCTGTTGTTTTTTCAACCGGGAGGGAGATACAAGCTCACAATTGCTCTGAACTCCAGTTCCATGTGAGACTCTGGGGACCTAGACTCACATAGGGAGAAACTGGAATGTCTGGCATCGGGCCAGAACGTGCGGGTAGCTTTCTCGCAGAGTTGCTTGCAGCAATCATTGTTCCTGCACAGGGCCACAGGACACAGAGACCCCAGGACCTCTCTGAGGCACAGCAGACTGGCAACCATTGCAGTTTGCTCCACACTGATGATTCCCTGAGACCCCCCTCCACTCAACTTACAACCCCATCAAAGCTCTGAGCAAAGGCTTTTACATATGAATGGCCTGTCCCTTTGCAATCTAAAACCTAACAAACTGCAGCTGGATCAAAGAATGCCAAAATTCCAAAAGAAGGCCTAGACAGCAGCCTGCATTGCTTCACAGCTGGGCCTCATCTGGGCACTTCCAAACCCCAAACAAAGAGGAGGACTCTACAGATCTTTCTGTAACTCCTGCTAGGTGACCTCAGGCAGAAGCTAAATTAGCACCTCCTTGGAGATCCAAGAGCCAGTGTACCCAGTGGCCAGAGTGAGACCATACCAGAGTACAACTCTTCACCTCCATAAGCGACATACTCGAAGGGCAGACTCAGTGAGCACCAAAGCCCCATTGAAGCAAGTCCTGCTCCATATGGGTGTCTCCAGCACAGCAGTTCTCCCATCGTAGACACAGCTGGACCCTCACAGCCAATTGGCCTGGTGGTCAATTCCTCCCAGTGATACCAACAGCAATCAAGACTTAACTACAACAAGACTGTGCACACAGCCCACAAAGGGGTGCACCAAGAGTATCCACCTCAGGTAATTAGGGAGGCTGAGCCACTGGGCCATATAGGACACCTAGCAAACAAAGCCATTCTATCAACACAGGGAAGCAGCCAAAATGCGGAGACAAAGAAACATATCACAAATGAAAGAAATGGAGGAGAAACCAAGATGGCAGCATAGGTAAGCACCTAAACTGCTGCTTCACACAACAATTTCAAAACTACAACTAAAAGACAGAACAGACACCATCCAGAACCACAGGAAAGGTGGCTGAGTGGAAATTCTACAACTAGAAGGAAAGAGCAAAGCTCACGGAGAATTGGAGGAATGGCAAAGGGTTGAGGTACTGCAAAGGGTCTTTGTGCACACAGAGAGGAAGGGCGGCTGAGAGCCTGGCTGACTTTCTCTGGCAGGAGGGGGAAGGAAGCCCCCAACTGCACTGAACCCCAGTTCTGACTGCACTGAACCTCAGTTCTGGGCGAAACCCCGTGGACCCATGCTCATACAGGGGGAGTCTGGACTGTCACGTAGAGAGAAAGGCACTCAGAGACTTGGAGACCAGGGGAGAGCCGGGGGAGCCCCAGTGGGCAGGGGTCTGGAGACACATGCGCAAGAGTGCACAAAGACTGCAGAGGTTGCCACAGGCTTTCCCTAGCAGAAGGGAGTTGGAAGCTCCTGACTGCACTGAGACCCAGTTCCAGGCGAGTTCCTGGAGACCCATGCTCTTGCAGGGGGAACCTGGACTCTTGGGTGGAGACTTGGGAGCTGGGGAAGGCAGAGGTCTGGAGGTGCGTGCCCGCAAGGGCAGGGCTGACTGGAAGGCAAGACTGTCTGCTCCGCCCTGAGACTCCACCCCATCCAAGCTGAGCACAGAGGCTTTTGCAATTTGGCAAGTCTAATCCTATAAGGCTGTCTCCAGCACCGAACTTCTCCCAGTGTGGACATAGCTGATCCTCACAGCCAACTGGCCTGGAGGTCAATTCCTCCCAGTGATACCAACAACAATCAAGGCTTAGCTACAACAAGGCTGTACACACAGTCCACAAAATGCTGCACCAAGAGTGTCCACCTCAGGTTAACTGGGGAGGCCGACCCACTGGGCCATATAGGAAACCTAGCACACAAAGCTACTCAGGGAAGCAGTGAAAATGTGGCGACAAAGAAACAGATCACATACGAAATAAATGGAGGAAAACAAATGACTGGATATAGAATTCAAAACCATGGTTATAAGGCTTTTCAAGAATATCCTAGAAAAGGCCAATAAATATAACAAGACCCTCAAAGATGTGAAAAAGGACCTACTAGAAATTAAACATACACTGACTGAAATAAAAAATATTATACAGAGACCCAACAACAGACTAGAGGACAGCAAGAATCAAGTCAAAGAATTGAAATACAAAGAAGCAAAAAACACTCAACCAAGAAAGCAAAAAGAAAAAAAATCCAAAAAGTTGAAGATAGTGTAAGAAGCCTCTGGGACAACTTCAAGCATACCAATATCAGAATTATGGGGGTGCCAGAAGAAGAGAGAGAGCAAGATACTGAAACCTATTTAAAGAAATAATGACTGAAAACTTCCCCCACCTGGTGAAAGAAATAGACTTACAAGTCCAGGAGGTGCACAGAACCCCAAACAAAAGGAATCCAAAGAGGACCACACCAAGACACATCATAATTAAAATGCCAAGAGCAAAAGACAAAGATAGAATCTTAAAAGCAGCAAGAGAAAAACCGTTAATTACCTACAAGGGAGCACCCATACAACTGTCAGCTGATTTCTCAACAGAAACTATGCAGGCCAGATGGGAGTGGTAAGAAATTTTCAAAGTGATGAATAGCGAGAACCTACAACCAAGATTACTCTACTCAGCAAAGCTATCATTCAGAATTGAAGATCAGATAAAGAGCTTCACCGATAAGAAAAAACTAAAGGAGTTCATCACCACCAAACCAGTATTATATGAAATGCTGAAAGGTATTCTTTAAGAAGAGGAAGAAGAAAAAAGTAAAGATAAAAATTATGAACAACAAATACAGTTGTTGTATCAACAAGTGAATCTAAAAATCAAGTGAATTAAAAACCTGAGGAACAGAATAAACTGGTGAATATAATAGAATCAGGGGCATAGAAAGGGAGTGGACTGATAATTCTCAGGGGGAAAAGGGTATGGGGGGTGCAGGAAGAGACTGGACAAAAATCGTACACCTATGGATGAAGACAATGCAGGGGAGGTAAGGGCAGAAGGTGGGGTGGGAACAGGGTGGAGGGGAGCTATGGGGGGAAAAAGGAGAAACAATTGTAATAATCTAAATAAAGATTTATTAAATTAAAAAAACTGGGAAAATATACAATTCCCTCCATAGGATTAGGAAACAGATTGGAAGGCTGATTAATGTATATGTATATGTGTCTATTCTTGATAAATCAATATGAAATGTTTTTTTGGGAAAATATGTATTTGGGGAGAGGGGTCAGACCATTGCCTCATTGCACAGACCAAAATAAAATTCAGTTGAAGAATTAAAAAAAAAAATGGAAGAAAGCAAATGACTGGATATAGAGTTCAAAACCACAGTTATAAGGTTACTCAAGATTCTTCCAGAAACCTCCAAGAAATTTAGTGATACCCTCCAGGATATGAAAAAAGACCAATTAGAAATTAAGCATACACTTAATGAAATAAAGAATAATATACAGAGATCCAACTGCAGACTAGAGGACCCCAAGAATCAAGTCAAAGATTTTAAATATGAAGAAACAAAAAATGCCCAACCGGAAAAGCAAAAAGAAAAAAGAATCCAAAAATATGAAGATAGTGTAAGGAGCCTCTGGGACAACTTCAAGCATACCAACATCAGAATTATGGGGGTGCCAGAAGAAGAGAGAGAATAAGATATTGAAAACCTATTTGAAGGGGAGAAAAGATGGTGGCTGACAGGACGGAGGTGAGGGAGAGGAAGTGAGTGAGTGAGGGTATGACAGGAGAGTGTGTGGATGTGCCTGGTGTGTGTGTGAGTGAGTGAGGGAAAGTTAAATCTCGCAGGAGCAGCAGGGGCTGGCAGACAGGCTCTCCTTGACAAGGAGAGACCACCACCACTGCGGGCACTCTTTGGACTGCGGGACTCCAGCACAGAGCCCATGCCATCTTGAAGGGGAGAACGGCCTTTTTTAGGAACTCAACACCACCAACCAGACAGGCTTTGGAACTGTGCCGCGACCCAGCAGCCACTCCAGCCAAAGTAAGTGCAATCTCCCCCTCCCCAGCGGCAGAACTCCAGACTCGCCCATTTCCATTTCTAGTCGGATTTGCGCATTTCCAGCCCCATAGGGCACACCACTCCTTAGGCAGCACTTGGGAGCCACTGAGAGCCCCCGAGCGTGTGAGTCTGCACAGACAAGGGTGCACAGCCCCTTAGTAGAAATTCTAAATTCCCTCTTCCTGGATAACTGTTCACATTCACCACAGCAGCTCAAACGCAGTGCCAGGCCCCCTCAGAGTGCATCAGAACTCTGCGCCAGGCAAGTGCACCTCCACAGAGGCGAAGTTCCAACAGGCAGGCATCCTGAGCCCATCTACCCACAGGGCACTAGTGGGAGCCACTGTGAGCTCTCCCTGGGTGCGATCTTGAATAAGCGAGGGCGCACTTCCCCCCAGCAGTAGAAGTTTTGAATTCACTCATCCTGGATACTAGCCCACAGGCACCTCAATTGCATGGCCACACTGCCAGGACCCTTCAGAGTCCTTCAGTGTGACTCGCTGGCAAACATACCGTGGGTGCTCCTGTGAGCCGCCACTGGGAGTAAACGCCTATCCACCACAGATGTGACAGCAAAAGCTGGGTCTTCCCACCCCAATACTGCAGAACTCTGGGCACCACAGTCACACCTTTTCCAGAGAGCAGGTCCCCTGAGCCCCATCACCCCAACAGACGGTTCCTGGGTGCCACTGTGAGTCCTTGCTGGGCATGCGTAATTTCAATTAAGGGTGCAAGACAGCAAAAATTGGGACACTCCCCTCCACACGGCTGACTTCTAGACACCGCAGTTGTGCCTCTCAAGCTCGCAGGCCTACATCAAGAGAACCCAAATAGCTCAAGTAGGGAGCTACACTAGATTAACAAGCCCAAGAGAACTGAGAGATTACGCCAGTAGCACCATCCCCAAAAGGACCTGGGTAGCAAAGCAATTGGATCTACAAATAAAAAATTACAGGAAAACATGGGAAGACAAAAAAGCAATCCCCAAAGGAAAGAAAAAGAGGAACCACCAGAAAGGGAGTTAAATTAATTCAAGGCTAGCAGCTTATCAGAGAGAGAATTCAGAGTAATGGTTATAAGGATGTTTAAATGGATAGATGACAAATACACACAACTCAATGAGAACTATAAGGAGCTGAATGAGAATGTCACCAACATGAAAAGAAACCAAGAGGAGATGAAGAACGGCATAGCTGCAATAAAGAACACAATGGAAGGCGTAAACAGTACACTAGAAGAGGCCGCGGACCGCTTCAGCAAATTAGAAGACAAGATAGTAAAAAAGACACAAACATAGCAGCACCTAGAAAGAAGACTTAAAAAGCAAGAGGAGAGCCTAAGGGAGCTTTGGGACAACACAAAACAAAACAACATTTGCTTAACAGGGATACCAGAAGGCGAGGAAGAGAAGCAAGGAATAGAAAACCTGTTTGAAGAAATAATGACAGAAAACTTCCCTGATATTGGAAAGAAAAACATTATGCAAGTCCAAGAAGTACTTAGAGTCCCAAACAAGTTGAATCCCAAAAGACCGACACCAAGATACATCATAATTAGACTGGCGAACACTAACGACAAAATAAGAATCCTAAAGGCTGCCAGAGAGAAACAGAAAGTTACTTACAAGGGGTCTCATATCAGAATATCAACTGATTTCTCAACAGAAACACAACAGGCCAGAAGGGAATGGAATGAAATATACAAAGTGATGCAAAGCAAGGGACTGAATCCAAGAAGACTATACCCGGCAAGGCTATCATTCAAAATTGAAGGTGGAATCAGGAGCTTCACAGACAAAAAGGGCTAAGAGAGTTTATCACAACCAAGCCAGCAATGCAAGAAATGCTAAAGGGACTGCTGTAAAAGAAAAAAGAGAAAGGCAAGAAGAAACACAAACACTAAGATATGACAACAAACATGTACTTGTCAATAATAACATTAAATGTAAATGGATTAAATGCACCAATCAAAAGACATAGGGTAGCTGAACGGATAAGAAAACATGACCCATATATTTGCTGTCTAAAAGAAACCCACCTCAGAGCAAAGGATTCACACAGACTGAGAGCAAAGGGGTAGAAAAACATATTTCAGGCAAACAGAAATGAGAAAAAAGCTGGGGTTGCGACACTTATATCTGATAAAATAGACCTCAAAGTAAAGGCCATAACAAGAGATAAGGAAGGCCACTACATAATACTAAAGGGAGCAATTCAACAAGAAGACATACCTCTGGTAAACATATATGCACCCAATGCGGGAGCAACCAAATACATAAAAAAAAACTCCTGGAAGTTATCAAGGGAGAGATCAACAACAATATCATCATAGTAGAAGACTTTAATACACCACTGACATCACTGGATAAATCCTCCAGACAAAAAATCATCAAAGAAACAGCAATTCTAAATGACACACTAGATCAGATGGACCTAACTGACATCTTCAGAGCATTTCACCCCAAAGCCACGGAATATACATTCTTCTCAAGTGCACATGAGACATTTTCGAAAATAGACCACATATTGGGTCACAAGCAAAGACTCCCCAAATTCAGAAAAGATTGAAATCATATCAGAAATTTCTCAGACCACAATGGTATAATATTAGAAATAAACTACAATAAAAACATTCCAAAAAATTCAAATACTTGGAAGCCGAATAGCATGCTACTAAACAATGATTGGGTAATCAATGAGATCAAAGAAGAAATTAAAAACATTCTAGAGACTAATGACAATAAAAACACAACACTGCAAATCCTATGGGACACAATGAAAGCAGTCTTGAGAGGGAAGTTTATAGCCCTACAGGCCTATCTCAAAAAACAAGAAAAAATGGTAATAAATCATCTAACTCAACAACTCAAAGAATTAGAAAGAGAGCAACAAGAAAAGCCCACAGTGAGTAGAATGAAGGAAATAATAAAGATCAGAGCAGAAATGAATGACATAGAGACCAAAAAACAATACAAAAGATCAACAAAACCAAGAGCTTGTTCTTCAAAAGGATAAACAAGATTGATGAACCTCTAGCCAGGCTCACCAAGAAGCAAAGAGAGAGGACCCAAATAAACAAAATCAGAAATGAAAGAGATGAAATAACAACAGAATCCATAGAAATACAAAGGATTGTTTAAAAAAATACTATAAACCACTCTATTCTAACAAACTAGACAACCTGGAGGAAATGGACATATTCCTAGAAAAATACAACCTTCCAAAACTTACTCAGGAAGATTCTAAAAATCTCAATAGGGTGATAACTATGGAAGAAATTGAAGCAGTCATCAAAAAGCTTCCACCAAACAAAAGCCCAGACCCAGACGGCTTTACAGGGGAGTTTTACCAAACATTCAAGAAAGAACTAAAACCTATCCTCCTCAGACTATTCCAGAAAATTCAAGAGGAAGGAACATTTCCAAACTCCTTCTATGAAGCCAGCAGCACCCTAATACCAAAACCAGATAAAGATAACACAATTAAAGAGAATTACAGGCCAATATCCCTCATGAATATAGATCCCATAATCCTCAACAAAATTCTAGCAAATTGGATCCAGCAGTACATCAGAAAGATCATACACCATGACCAAGTAGGATTTATCCCGGGAATGCAAGGATGGTACAATATCCACAAATCAATAAACGTGATACATCACATAAACAAATTGAGAGATAAAAATCATATAGTCATATCAATTGATGCAAAAAAAAAGCATTTGACAAAATCCAACACCCTTTCTTGATAAAAACTCTCAGCAAGGTGGGAATAGAAGGATCATACCTCAACATAATAAAAGCCATATAATGACAAACCTACAGCCAACATCATACTCAATGGGCAAAAACTAAAACCATTTCCCCTAAGAACAGGAACAAGACAGGGATGCCCACTCTCACCACTCCTGTTCGACATAGTGCTGAAAGTACTAGCCATTGCGATCAGACAAGAAGAAATAAAAGGGATCCAAACTGGAAAAGAAGAAGTAAAACTGTCCTAATTCGCAGATGACATGATACTGTACATAGAAAACTCTAAAGACTACATCAAAAAATTATTAGACTTAATAAATGAATTTGGCAATGTAGCAGGATACAAAATTAATGCCAAGAAATCCATGGCATTTCTATACACCAATAATGAACTTACAGAAAGAAAGACTAAAAAAGCAATCCCATTTACCATCGCACCAAACAAATTAAGATACCTAGGAATAAACTTAACTAAGTAGGTAAAAGACCTATACGTGGAAAACTACACAACACTGAAAAAAGAGATAGAGGAAGACATAAACAGATGGAAGAACATACCATGTAAATTGATTGGTAGAATAAACATCATCAAAATGTTCATACTATCCAAAGCATTCTATAAATTCAATGCACATCCCATTAAAATACCAACGGCATATTTCATAGACCTAGAATGAAGTCTCCAAAAATTTATGTGGGATAAAAAAAGACCCTGAATAGCTGCAGCAATCCTGAGAAAAAAGGACAAAGTAGGGGGAATCTCAATACCAGATATCAAGCTGTATTACAAAGCCACTGTTCTCAAAACAGCCTGGTACTGGCACAAGAACAGACATATAGATCAATGGAATAGAATAGAGAACCCAGAAATCGACCCAAACCACTATGCCCAATTAATATTCGACAAAGGATGCATGAACATACAATGGTGTCAAGATAGTCTCTTTAATAAATGGTGTTGGGAAAATTGGGTAGGTACATGCAAAAAAATGAAGCTAGATCACCAACTTTCACCATACATAAAAATAAACTCTAAATGGATAAAGGACTTAAACATAAGATGGGAAACCATAAAAATACTAGAGGAATCCACAGGCAGCAAAATCTCAGACATATGCCGAAGGAACTTCTTCATTGATACTGCTCCTAGGGCAATGGAAACTAAAGAGAAAATAAACAAATGGGACTATATCAAAATTAAAAGCTTTTGCACAGCAAAGAAAACCATCAATAAAACAAGAAAGCCCACTGCATGGGAGAACATATTTGCCAGTGTTATCACTGATAAAGGTTTAATCTCCAACATTTACAGAGAACTCATTCAACTTAACAAAAAGAAGATAAACAACCCAATAAAAAATGGACAAGGGACCTAAACAGAAACTTTTCGAAAGAAGACAGAAGGAAGACCAAGAGACATATGAAAACCTGCTCAAAGTCACTAATCATCAGAGAGATGCAAATCAAAACAATAATGCGGTACCATCTTACACCTGTCAGAATGGCTATCATCAACAAATCAACAAACGACAAGTGCTGGTGAGGATGTAGAGAAAAAGGAACCCTCGTGCACTGCTGGTGGGAATGCAGACTGGTGCAGCTACTGTGGAGAACAGTATGGAGTTTCCTCAAAAAACTAAAAATGAAACTCCCATTTGACCCAGTGATCCCACTTCTAGGAATATATCCCAAGAAACTAGAAACACCAATCAGAAAGGATATATGCACCCCTATGTTCATAGCAGCACAATTCACCATAGCTAAGATTTGGAAACAGCCTAAATGCCCATCAGCAGATGAGTGGATTAAAAAAACTGTGGTACATCTATGCAATGGAATACTACCCTGCGGTAAAAAAGGGGTTCCTACCATTTGCAACAACGTGGATGGAGATGGAGAGCATTATGCTAAGTGAAATAAGCCAGGCAGAGAAAGATAAATATCACATGATCTCACTCATTTGTGGAATATAATGAACAACATAAACTGATGAACAAGAACAGAACCAGAGACTGAGAAATGTCGAACAGAACCTCAAACCTCAGGGAAGAAGGGGGTCGGTGGGAGTAAGGGGGAGAGATCAACCAAGGGACTTGTGTGCACGCATGTGAGCCTAATCAATGGACAGAGACAACAGGTGGGTGCGACATGAGTGGGGGTTGGGGGATAATGTGGGAATAAGGACACATATGTAAAAAAATAATAAAAAATAATAAAAAATAAAAATAAAAAATAGAAAAGAAATTGTGAGGTAACCAGAACCCCAGGAACACCTGAGAATGTCTTTCTTGCTATGCTAGCAGTCATCAGCTGTACGGTAATATTACCTGGGGCAAATGGGGAAGTATTTTGTACTTATGTTCCTGACCCTTCATGGGTAAGAGCCTTTACGTGGGCTGATCCTCTGCCTAATGTAGTCACCAATAATACCAAACACCTTGGTCATCCAGGAGGACCATGGGTGGGGCAAGGAAGTATAATTACACAGGGGTCAACACCCAGCTTACCTTTTGTATGACACAAAATCAAACCACTGCTCCTTTGTGTTTAAAATTAAAGAGAGGTTTCTGACTTGTGTGGACACCAAAGGAAGGGACTATCGCTACTTGCTCCTGGGAGAGGTGCGGAAAATGTAACTAAGACCTTGTCTATACAAAAAGAAAATGACAACCAGTTTGAAATGGAATTGCCATGGCCTAGAGCAAAGAATATCCTTACATTTTATTATTTTACAATGTCATTATAATTTTTCCCAGATTTGTATTACCCCCATTACCTATAATAGTACCTCGCACCCTTGGGAATCAATAAAAAAAAATCATCTTTATGGTGATTGGAGACAAAGGTAACACATCTCTTGATATTTTAGAATTACAACAGCATAATGTACAATTACCCAAAAAAAAAACTTACAAACTAATTCTTTGAATGTCTGGCAGCAATTTTAAAAGGACATGAAAGGATTTACTCCCTTCCACTGTGTAGAGGGCCCCCTGGGAAGGCACCTGAGCATTCTAAATTGGCCCCTCTTGCCCTTTTGGCCAAGAGGGACCCTCTTCTCACAATACAATTGCCCAAAGCTTTTGCCTGTGCTTTCTGTTCATGCTGAGGTTGAAGCCTCATGGTGGCTGGTACCATGGATCTGCCTCTCGCCCAGTGGGGTGAGCTGAGCCCTCCCCGGAGAAGAAACCTGGGGTCCCCAAGATATGTGATTAGTGCCAGGGCCCCGCCATCAGGCAAGGGGATCCCAAGGCAGGTGCTGGTCATGGAGGCCACGGGGGCATAGGCTACCAAGGAGACAGAACTGAACCTCAAATCACCCTGCTTGGCCCCAGAGGATGGCTGGTTAGCCAGAGATGGGTAAGATTCCTCAGGGAAGGAACAACCTAAGACAGGCACAGTCGTAGAGGGGCCATCAGGAGAGAACTTGGGGGTCAACAGAGGTGGGGCACAGACCCTCACCCCCCCAACCTTGCAGGGGCCTGAACCCTCACCCCTTCTGAGGGAGGTCTCCTACCCCCATGGCTGCTTTGCTTCCTATGCCCAGCTCAAATCGGGACCCAGGTAACAGACAGAGACTTGGCCGACAGCAGCTGCCCTCTCACTGCAAAAAGACTTATTTGAGTTGTCTTGTACCCATGGTGGGGTTAAGTGGGTTTTGATATCTAAATCCAACCTAGCACCAGGAATGCTCAGGGCCTACTCAAGAAGGCAAATAATCCTTTCCACTAATATTTACAGGGTAAAATAAGATTGTTGTTAGAGTATTAAATTTGACAGTAAAATAGTAGTCAAGTTCTCAGAATAATTTAAATTGGCTAAGTGAAATAAGTGAATATTCTAGAAAAAAAGGTACTGGACAAAAAGCTGCTCCTAAAGTGTTAACTAAAATTTTTATTGGTAGTTCATCTCATGGTAAAATTGCATAACATGTAATGAACCTAAAGCAGTCATATTTTAGTGCAAAAAAATAAAATTTAAAAGCTATCAAGACTGCATTATAAAATTTCCAAAAGCCTCCTAATATTAAAATCAAAAAAGGGGGGATAGTAGAAGAATATCATGTAAGGAAAAATATCCTGTAAGTAAATTACATCTAGAAAATTTTTACTTTAGAAAATTAACTTTCATTTATAATGCTAACAGCAAGACACCCATTAAAAACACACATGGTCAAAACAAGCCAAAGGAAAATTGTTTGGGCAAAAATGAAAAAGGATCCCAAGTCAAATTTATAGAAAAGATTCCTTTATTAACTTTTGGTCGAGAATATATTTGTATATTTTCAGGAAACACCTCCAAGACCATGTGGATTCCTGCAACAGAGAGGAATTGACAGGACTGCTCCAGCCATGAAGACAGAAGAGAAACAGTCCAGAGATGGAAGACGTTGACGACACCTTGCCATACTAGCAGTCAGCAGCTATGCATCGCTGCAGGTTGCCCAGGACCAAACCAGAGAGGGTCGACCTGCATTACCACCATTTGTCCACCATCCAGAACCGAAATATCATTGCTGACATGTACACATAAAGAACTGTTTGACATTGAAATTGGGACTCAAAAGAACTGTTGGCCCAGAAAGAAACTCACTACAGACTGATTAATTTGCCTCTCAGCATAACCATTATTGCTTGTCTCATTTTCGGTTCTTATATTTCTAATATCACATGATCTCACTCATCTAGGGAAAATAATGAACAACATAAACTGATAAAAAAAAAAAAAAAAAAAAAAGACCCGGAGACAGGGAAGCATCAATCTGACTGTCAAACCTCAGAGGGAAGGTAGGGGAGGGTGGAGGTAAGGGGGAGAGATCAACCAAAGGACTTGTATGCATGCATATAAGCCTAACCAGTGGTCACGGACAACAGGGGGGGTGGGGGCATGCATGGGGAGGAGTTTGGGATGGGAATGGGGGGATGAAGACAAATATGTGATACCTTAATCAATAAAGAAATTAATTTTAAAAATAAATAATAAAGTAGAGAAGAAAATAAAAGAAAAGAAAACCTATTTGAAGAAATACTGCCAAAAACTTCCCCCACCTGGTGAAAGAAATAGACTTACAAGTGTAGGAAGAGCAGAGAACCCCAAACAAGAGGAATCCATAGAGGACCACACCAAGACACATCATAATTAAAATGCCAAGGGCAAAAGACAAAGAGAGAATATTAAAAGCAGCAAGAGAAAAACAGTTAATTACCTACAAGGGAGCATACGATTGTCAGCTGATTTCTCAACAGAAACTATGTAGGCCAGATGGGAGTAGCAAGAAATATTCCAAGTGATGAATAGCAAGAACCTACAACCAAGATTACTCTACCCAGCAAAGCTATCATTCAGAATTGAAGGTCAGATAAAGAGCTTCACAGATAAGAAAAAACTAAAGGAGTTCATCACCACCACCAGTATTATATGAAATGCTGAAGTGTATTCTTTAAGAAAGGGAAGAAGAAGAAAAAGGTAAAGATAAAATTTATGAACAACAAAGTTACAATAAATACATATCTATCAACAAGTGAATCTAAAAATCAAGTGAATCAAAAATCTGATGAACAGAATAAACTGGTGAATATAATAGAATCAGGGTCATAGAAGGGGAGTGAATGGACAATTCTCAGGGAGAAGGGAGTGTTGGGGGTGCAGGAAGAGACTGGACAAAAGTCGTACACCTATGGACGAGGACAGTGCGGGGGAGGGAGGGTAAGGGCATGGGGTGGGGTGGGAACCGGGTGGAAGGGAGCTATGAGGGAGAAAAAAAGGATTATCTGTAATAATCTGAACAATAAAGATTAATTTAAGAAAAACTTAAGTGCTCTACAGAAAGTTTGCACCAGCTTATAAACCCACCAATATGTATGCATCAATGTCACCAGGCCATCACCAAAATTGAATAGATATTTTGAAATATTTATTCTATTTTATTAGAGAAAGGATATCTTGTATTAATTAATGCTTTTCTTAATGAGTTGAAATTTTCTTATTAAAATTAGTCACTTTTATTTCTTCACTGAATTGTCTGATTATATTCTTTATCCATTTTTATTTCAATCTTTGATTCATAAGGGCTTATATAGTAAAAGTAATAGGCCTTCTTCATCTGATGACAAATATTTTCCCACTTATTGTTTGATTTTGATTTTGTTTGTTATGAATGTTCAGAAGTAAATTTTTAGGTAATTAAATCTATAATCTGCCCATTGTTTCTTTATTGCCTTTATGTTTAAAAATTCCTCGCCTCTCCTAAAATGTGGTAAATATTCATTTTTAATGAATTTTTACTCATACATTTTTAATCCATCTGGATTTCATCTTGGTGTATGGGCTCATGGTGGCAATTGGGATATTACTTTTATTATTTTCCAAATAGTAAGCCATCTTTTTATTTCTTTTTCTTTTTTTCAAGTTTAAGATTCCTCCTGACATTTAATAAATCTCTCCATATACTCAGCTAGGAAGGTGATTAGGGCCCAAGTCCCCTCTGTATCCAACAGTTAACTTACACCCACATTACACAGAACTAACATGATTATATTTATAGATTATTTGGTATTTTTTGTGACTTTCCAGCACCTTGACTCACTACAAGCCTTCCCACACACAAATACATCATCCATCACTGTTTTTCTCAGTTAACTTATATTTGACACTTTTATTATTCTACTAGAGGCCTGGTGCATAAAATTCGTGCACTCAGGGGAAGGGGGTCCCTCAGCCCAACCTTCACTCTCTCGCAGTTCGGGAGCCCTCAGGGGATGTCCGACTGCTGGCTTAGTCCCACAGGGAACGGGCCTAAGCCAGCAGTTGGACATCCTTAGCACTGCCGTGGAGGTGGGAAAGGCTTCCCCCACCACTGCTGTGCTTGACAGCTGTGAATCCAGCTTCTGGCTGAGCAGTGCTCCTCCTGTGGGAGCACACTGACCACCAGGGGGCAGCTTCTGCATTGAGAGTCTGCCCCCTGGTGGTCAGTGCACATCATAGACTGATTGTTCCACTGTTGGGCCGAAACCAGCTCTCTGACATCCCTCGAGGGGTCCCAGGTTGCAAGAGGGTGCAGGCCAGGATGAGAGACCCCACAGGTGCACAATCACAGCTGGGAGGGATGTAGGAGGTTGGCCAGCCAGGGAGGGATTGTGGAAGGGCTCCAGGGCATGTCTAGCCCGTTTCACTCAGTCCCAATAGGCCGGACCCCAGCAGCAAGCTAACCTACCGGTTGGAGCGTCTATCCCTGGTGGTCAGTACACATCATAGTGACTGGTCAATCAGTCGTCTGTCTGTCCCTTGATGGTCAGTGCATGTCATAGCAACTGGTCAACCAGTCGACTGTCTGCCCCCTGGTGATCAGTGCACATCATAGCAAGCAGTTGAGCAGCCTTAGCATATCATTAGCATATTATGCTTTGATCAGTTGAACAGATGACCAGACGACTGGACACTTAGCATATTAGGCTTTTATTATATAGGATACCTTGCCTTCCAAGTGGCTCTTCAGCGTATATTTCTATGCCATTAATGACAGGACAATAATTTCCTCTTGAAGATACATCTTGTTTGGTATTTTGATAACTGAAAATTTTCTTTCTCTGATTAAGCCAAATTCTGCTTTTGGATAACAATAATCTGAGTTTTTCCTTCCCCATAATGATTCTCAAAAAAAAAAATCTAATTCATTTTCTATGAAGTAAACTTTTCCAATAAGATCCTATATAAATCAGGCTATACCACAAAGATATGATGCTAAGTGAAAGGTGACAGTCTCAAAAGATTACATATAATTTGATTCCATTTATATGACATTTGGGAAAATGGTAAAACTATAGGGATAGAAAACACATTAGTGAAGCCAGGGACTAAGAGCTTGAGGTGGAGACAGGAGGCATCAGTATTTGACTACAAAGAGGCAGAATAAGGAAATTATTTGGGGTATTGAACTTACTCTGTATACTACTGTGTTGGTGTGTTTGTAGTTACAATAATCTATGCATGCATTAAAAGTCTAGACTATATACCAAAAAAGATGAATATTACTACACTAGAGGCCTGATGCACAAAATTCGTGCATGGGCGGGTGTGTCCCTCACCCAAGCCTACACCCTCTCCAATCTGGGACCCCTCGGGGATTGTCTGACTGCCCATTTAGGCCCTCACAATCCAAGACTGCTGGCTCCCAACTGCTTGCCTGCCTGCCTGCCTGATTGCCCTTAATCGCTTCTGCCTGCCAGCCTGATCACCCCCTAACCACTCCCCTGCCAGCCTGATCAATGCCTAACTGCTCCCCTGCTGGACTGCTTGCCCCTAACTGCCCTCCCTGACCAGCCTGGTCACCCCTAACTGTCCTCCCCTGCAGGTCCCATAATCCCTAACTGCTCTTGCTTGACAGCTTGGTCGCCCCTAACTGCCCTCTCCTGTCAACCTGGTCACCCCCAACTGCCCTCCCCTGCAGGCCTGATTGCCCCCAACTGCCCTCCCCTGCAGACCTTGCCTCCCCCCAACTGCCCTCCCTTGCAGGTCTGCTCGCCCCCAACTGCCCTCCTCTGCCGGCCTGGTCACCCCTAACTGCCCTCCCTTGCAGGCCTGGTCCTCCCCAACTGCTCTGGTTGCCCCAACTGCCCTCCCCTGCAGGCCTGATCGCTCCCAACTGCCCTCTGCTGCAGGCCTGATCCCCCCAAAACTGCCCTTCCCTGGAGGCCTGGTATCCTCCAACTGCCCTCCCCTGCAGGCCTGGGTCCCCCCCCCCCGCCCCACACCTGTCCTCCCCTGCAGGTCTGATTGCCCCCAACTGCCCTCCTCTGCTGGCCATCTTGTGGCAGCATCTTGTGTCTACATGGGGGCAACCATCTTTGACCACATGGGGGTGGCTATCTTGTGCCTTGGAGTGATGGTCAATTTGCATATTACTCTTTTATTAGATAGTATGTAAATTTTAAAAAGAGTTCATATTAATCTCTTACTATGTGCCAGATACAATTTTTTAATTTTAATCTTCGTGATAACCCCACAAGTTAGGTAATATTATTATATTCCCCACTTTGAAATAAAGAAATTGAGACACAGAGAGGTTAATACTTGCCCAAGGTCATAAAACTTCATAGAGACAGAGCTTGGGTTTTAACCCAAGCAATCTGACTCAAGAACTGAATATCATCACCACTGTCCTATGCTGTCCTACGCTGAAAAGAATGAGGTGCTTCATTCATCCTCTCTCAATGAAACTACATGACCAATTTAAGGAGTAGAACATCAGCTAGAACTACATCAGCACAATTAGTTTGCAAATGGAGCAGAGCCTAATGCCACCAAAACAAGCATGTGGGCCAAAAAAGTCTTAATTGCTTTTTTAATAGCTAATATTCAGTCTTTTCTAGTTCCAATTTTCTTAGAGTAAAAAGTTTTCTTGTTAATATACTGAATAAATTTCAAAATCAACTTTCTAAGGCCTATGAACTCTGATAAAAAAGTATTTTCTTAACTGTCCCTTAAGAAGTTCTGATTCTGATGTAAATAAAATAGAATATGTCAATTGGAAGCTCAAATAAATTGTTTAAAATTTCAAAAATCTTATTTCACTCCTTCTCCCTCCCCAGTCCCCCACAACTAAATCCTTCCGGACATTTTTTTGAACTAAAACCTCTTAGTAATGAGACAAACGGATAAATACACCCACGTCCAGGGCCTTGTGGTCATTCTTACACATTCATTTAGAGCTTCCAGCCGACAGTCTACATCCCCACAAACTCCATTCCATGCACTTTGCAAAAATAAAGCTATCCACTATAAAAGTGGTGCATGGCATACCTGATAATTCAGCAGCTGCTGAAAGAGAGAATAAAGGAAAGAATTATGATAGTTTTTAAAACTAAAAATTACCAAAAGTATGTCTAAATTTGGTAAGCACTTTCTTGAGATGGTAAAGGTTGTGTAATTTTGGTGTGAAGAGTTGGTAGAAGAGAATTTGCTTTTGGATTTTTAATGTTCAATACATGTTCGTGATAGATTTAATCACTTCAGCACTGTGTCCAGACAAATTACATAGTCATGTACACATGGAAGAATGATCCAAGTTTTATGTGACGTGTCTGCCTTGTACCCACCTTCCCTAAAATAGTCAAGAGTTTAATGGAGCTATTCTCAGTCCATTATCATCATTCTCCAAACATCTTTAATCTGAATGCCCTAATAATTCAGAAAAATTTTTGAAAGAGAAATTTGTAGAAAAATATAGTTGGTCTTTGAAGTCCAACAGCCCCAGCCCCGTTCATCATTTTATCATTTACTATCAATGCCACACAGGATGCATTCCTGTGTATTCTCTGATCTTCTTTCTTCTATAAAAGTGCTTTAGCCATATTTCTCTTTCGGGCTACCATTAGAATCAAGTGAAATGATGCTGACCTTACAGAGTTCTTAACCACTTAGGTTAACTACCACTTAGGATGTCGGTAAGTGGTAGTTATAATTACAATCAAGGAAAGAAATCCTACAGATGGAACAGTGTTCATCTATGGCTATTTGCAGCTTTATTTCACAATATTTCCTTAGGCAAATTTCTCTACTCCCTGCCTCAATATTAGGTTTGATCTTGTTATAAGCTCATGGGCTTTTCAGTATTAATTATCACTTACCAGCATACCTCCCAAGGAATACAGTGATTTTGGGTTTATAAAATTAAGCTTGCTAGAAAAATATTTAAGAGACGTGAAATTACTATAACCTGATGCAGCTAACCGACTAATTTCACAATCCTAATTCACAGGCACAAGCACATACGCCCACACACCCAGGAAGTGCGGGCGGGGCAGGGTGGAGGTGGGGCCTGGTGGAAGTCAGTAGCTTATCTATTATATGCACTCTCTCCGGAGCTGTAAACAAGACCATGTGAGGACTCAGCTAGAATGCTTCCTCTGAGTCAGTATTAAACAAACTTCCGAACGGTTAGGGAAGGAAATAAAACCACTGTACCCCCAAAGCCTTCAGGACAGAGATCACGGATCATGGGAGTTGTGTTTAATATTGTCAGAGACTGTTGCAATCATTAAAGTAAATTTTGTAATAAAAAATGCTGCTTAATAATAATAGCTGGCATGAATTAGAATAGGTAGTGATGTCCATATGGAGTGCCCTATCACAAATTTACATGACTTGATTATGTGGCATGGCAGGAATTTTTAACAACTCTTTGGTGCTTTACTTTATGAGATTGCTAGCAAAACTTTCCATTTGGTGATATGAGCATTAGTGTCATGTCTCTGATATGATTTAGGTTAAAAAATCAGAAGCACATATCTCATCAATGGTGGGGAAAAAAACAAACAAACCAGGAAATCACAGATTTTTCATAGACAGCATAATATAATGCCCTGGAAAGCAGAGACTGTAAAATCAGAAGTGCTCCAATTCCACACTTCATAGTTTTGTGATCTTGGGCAAGTTATGTCACCTTATTGAGACTCCATTTTCTCACCTAGAAGATCATGATATTCACGAGGTTCTTATTAAATCAATTTAGATATTAGATGAGTAAGCACCTTGACAAATATGAAGAGCTATAGAAATAATGAGACATTACAACTGACTGCTCTAATCTGCAAATGTCTTCAGGTCAACTAAAACAGACTTAGAAAATCTGTAGTTATAGCTCAATACAGAGACTGCAGCTCTTACACATAATTTTTATTTCTGAAGTTATAAAACTTAATATAGAAATCACAAGTCATAAATTAGGAGGAAATAGTTAAAACAATTTAATCCTTCCCAATGTCCACAAAATAGGATGTTTCATTAAGTGTTGTCTGGGTGCTCAGACAGTAAAGCACATGACCATTTCCGGCAACCCAAAACTTGACCTCACACTTGGACTTCTGAAGGTAAACTTCCTGGGAGGAAATTAAATACAGAAGACCTCTTCCAGCTTTGGATACCAGTTTTGCAAAAAACACGGTAGGAAAGAGTTAGACTAAATTAATTTTTAAACTCTTCCCCTAAAATTATTAAAGCCAACAGAAAAGGCAAGGTGTTTTTATTTGGAATAGGAAGCGAAATCAAAGATGTCCAAAATATCCTTTACTACTTGCCTGTGTCTTTATAAAATATGCTCTACAGTAAGATAACAGTTCCTCCTTCCCTCCCTGCAATATTTTTACTTAAACCTTAATCTCCAGACCTTAAAAATGAAAACATTCAACCAAAAGGGGGGGAAAAAGAACTATAACAGTCATAATTTACATATGTGACATACATAAAAAATGTAAAATAAGAAATGTGTTCACCCTGCTTTCATTACTCATGCTACCCAAGACCATTCAAGCTTTCTTTCCTCTCTGAGGTGTGGTGTGCCTGCTGGATTCAGTGGACACTTTGAAAGTTCAAATAGAGTCCATCTTTCAGGCAGATGAAATGCTATTCTATTTTTAAAAGATCTCTAGAAAAGGAAATTCCACTAGCTTCCCCGGTTACACATTCCAATGTCTACCAAATCTCACTGTCTGAAAATTTTTCCCTTTTCTCTTATCTAAATCCCTCATGTTGTAACTTAAACCTGTTGCCTCCTGACTGGTCCCTAATGGAGATGGTCATCATCCTTCATAGATCCACCTCCTCACACAGGCCAGAAACCACTTGATTTCTAACTCCCTTTATCACAGCTCTTTAATTGTGGTTGTTACTCACCTATCATTTTCTTCCAAGTTGTCTTCCTTCATTTCACATATCCTTTTAATATATAATATTTTTAAAAGTAAAGAAAATTACAATTATTCAGTAACTTTACTACACTAGAACAATCTATTTTCAGTTTTCTTTGTTCTCACCTCTCTTATGTACATATACATCCATCATTGTAACCATCATGAGTAATTTTATTGAATTTTTCCAAGTGTTTTTTAATTCCTTCACAGTTTCACAACCCAGAACGTGCCTAGATTGAGCTAGTTAACTCAAAACTTTAACAAAGTTGGCATAAAGTTCAAAATTTGAAGAATTTCCTTTTTTATTTAATAGACTTAAATGATTGATTACTAAGTATTGAAGCAATGCTAGGTTCTAATTAATTGAATTCTAATTAATTAGAATGAAAAAGATCCTGTATAGATGATCCCTGCATCTACCTAAACAGTGCAAACTTATAAGGTTGATTGAGAGAGCCAGACCCTAGGGCAGACCCTGCAGAAGCCAGGAGTGAGGAGTCGCCTGGCAGGTGATCAGGAGCAACAGGAGCTCTGGATAAATTGCCACAGCTTCCTCCATCTACTAGGAGGCCAGAGACCCTAAGGACAGAACACTCAGTACTATCCGGAGTTTAACTGGGCCCCTGAGGGAGACTGTCTGCGGAAAGGCTGAGTTCAGTGGGAGCTGCTACCCAAATCTTTTCTGAATTATAAGGAAAGCGATTAATTACCAGAATGAAATGGCAAATGTGTGCAAGTGGGGGGAAAAAAGAAAGCATGGTTAATAGAGTAAGGTGACTAGGATAAGACTTGTTTGAGGATTCACTTATCAATTGGTGAAACAACCCACTATCAACAAGAGAGCAAAAACCTGAAAGGAAAGACTGGTTCAGGAACAGCGCATCCTTAAACAAATCAGTCTTTAGTTTTGAACTTCACCTGCTTAATAGATGTTGTTTATATGTATTACATGATTTAGGTTCCAGAAAATAAGAAATATTTTTAAAATACATTTTATTTTCAAAAACTGAACATATGACCCTTTCTTTAATGAAAAATATATATGCTCATTCTCACTTAGATTCAAAAATGGAATACATAGACTGTGCCTCAAATGTTTCGTTTTCAAAATAGAACCCCATGAAAATAATAAATAAAATAAAAATAAAATAGAACCCTGTTTTTAAAATAGTAAAGGAGCTTGCAGCTCAATAGATTCTGACTGAAGAGCCCAAATGCCCAATTAGTCCTCCATTCATTCAAAAAAGATGTTGAGCGTTGCCTGTAGCAGGGTGTGTGCTAGGTACTGGCAATTATGTACTTTGGAGAACAAAATTCAAGGTCCCAGAAAGAACGAGATGGAATACTGGAAACAGACTATTTAAAAGAGTTTAGTAAAGAGTCAGTAAAGGATGTGGATAGCAGTAGGAGAAACTGAAGCATCCTAGGGCTAGCCAATAAATGGCTAGGAAGAGCAAGAAGAGAAGCCAAATATTTGAAGTTTATTACCCATGAGCCTAAACCATCAGGGAGAGGAAGTAGTTATGGAAACCAAAAGTGTAGGAGATGACTCCTTTGGCCTTCGGTAGAAAAACACAGCTACCTCTAACCCTTTCCTTCCGCCCTATGATCTCTGGTCTTGCTTAAATTCAGATAGAAGCTGGAGGGCAGGGGAGTCTTGCTGACACAGCTCTAAGAAGTCAGCCTCTCAGGACACAGAGTGGGATGCAGACACACAGACATCACATCCCTGCTCTGTGAAAAGCATATGATTGTGGTGCAGAGAGATGGTAAACAAGAAGAGAAGATCATTGCAGATGATCACCAGTGGTCTTAACAATTTAAGACAAGGATATGATTGAGGAGGTGAAGGTAACTCTGAAATGATATTTTTGCTAAGAACTTAAAAATAAGAAGGGGACAACTATAAAGACTCAGAAGGGAGCATTCTAGGCTAGGGGAAGAGCCAATGTAAAGGTCCTGATGTAGAGGGCCGGATCTTGGAGTATTTGAGAATTGGGGAAAAGGCAAAATATTTCCAAAGCATGTTAAGGAAGAGGAAAGTGTAAAAAAATATGAGGTCAGAGTAGTAGGCAGGGCCCATATTTTGTGGTAAAAGACAAGGAAATCATAGCAAGGAGTCTGGGCTCTTCTTTAGTGCAATGGGAAACCATTGAATGATTAGTGCAGGGAACTAACGTCATTTTGTTTACATGTTCCAAAGTTCACGTAGGCTGCTGTGTAAAGACTAAATTTCAAGGGCACAAAATAGAAGCAGTGAGGCCAGTGACATGGGTACAATAGCCCCCACTTATTTGCAGGGAATATGTCCCAAGACCCCATGGATCTGAAACCACAGATAGTACTGAACTCCATATATATTGTTTTTTTCCTGTACACACATAACTATTATAAACCTTAATTTATAAATTAAGCACAGTAAGAGATTAATAATAATAACTAATAATAAAACAGAACAATTTTAGTAATATCCTATATAATAAAAGGGTAATATGCAAAGCGACCTAATGGCAGAACGACTGGTCGCTATGACACGCACTGACCACCAGGGGTCAGACACTTAACACAGGAGCATTGCTCAGCCACAAGCCCGGCTCAGGAGCACAGCGGTGGTGGAGGGGGGCCTCTCCTGCCTCCGCAGCAGCAGTGGGACATCCCCGGAGGGCACACAGGCCAGGCTGAGGGAACCCCTCCCCTCCCAGCCGCCCTCCCCTTCACCCCCCCAGTTCTTGAATGGTGTGCACCGGGCCTCTAGTATAATAAAAGTTGTGTGAAGGTGGTCTCTGTCTCTCAAAATATTTTATTGTACTGCACTCACCTTTTCACTTGAAGAAGTGCTCTGCGGCTTTGCTGTGGCATACCTGAATTGACATAACTATTCTTGCACTTTGGGCCATTAGTAAGTAAAAGAAGGGTTACTTAAACACAAGCACTGTGATACCACAACAGCCCACAGGATAAACCCGCAGGCTACCAAAGGGGTGGGAATATTTACTGCGTAAGCACGTTCCGGAACGTAGGATGATGTGCGTCTGGGCGAGATTTCTTCACGCTACTTAGGGTGGCAGGCAATTTAAAACTTATTGTTTCTTCCTGGAATTTTCCATTTACTATTTTTGGACTGTGGTTGACCGCAGGTAAGTAGGTCTGCCGAAAGCAAAACTGCGGATAAAGGAGGAACTACTGTATTTCAGAAGTCCATAGAGAGTTGATGGCATTTTGGACTAAGATAGTAACGAGGGAATTAGAGATGGTAATGTACTTTCAGAAGGATTAGAGGTAGAGGACAAAAGAGAGAGAGAAAAAGACCTCCCGTATTTTACCCACTCACACATATTGTGCTTCCTGCAATATATATATATTAAAAAATTTGCACCCAGCTGGCAAGGCTCAGTGGTTGAGTATCAACCTATGAACCAGGAGGTCTTGGTTCGATTCCAGGTCAGGGCATACGCCAGGGTTGTGAGCTTGGTCCCCAGCGTGCAGGAGGCAGACAATGAATGATTCTCTCTCATCATTGGTATTTCTCTCTCTCCCTCTCCCTTCCTCTCTGAAATCAAGAAAAATATACTTTTTAAATTGCATTTTCCTAAACATACAATATTTACCCATACTTCTCCGCCTTTCAATTTGTAGTTTTGTCTTTCAGGAATGTTCCCCTTTCTGGTCCATGTATCTAATCCAGACAACATTGTTCACGACTCAGTTCTAGGAATACCTGACTCGAGAAGCTGCTCCTAATACCCTGGTCTGAGTTGGCCTTCTCACCTCAGAGCTTCCCACAGCAACTTCTGCCTGCAGCACTTTTCCCTTCCTCCTCACCTGGCTTATATCAGAGGAGCAGCAAGGGAAAAACACCATAAAATAGGCTAGCAGTGAGGAAATAGAGACTTATTTGAATAGGACTTTTTGTTTTGTTTTTTACCTTGAGTGTTTCCAAAAACAGTGCCCAAGGCAAGAATTTATAAATGGAGGGACTGGGAAGAATGAGGGAAAGTGGAAAAGCAAATACCAGTACACAGATGCATTAGTAAAATCACTGTTGTAGGCAACTGGCACTCATTCCTGCCTAGAAACTTCTAAAGGAGATGCAGAATGCCTTTTGGAATTGTTTACCTGAGGATTGGTGATTTTTATCTATAGCTCATATCCCACGCTAATTATGATTTACTTTGAGGAATAAAAATTCCTATATACTTCCAGACGGAGCAAGCCTGCTTGAACAACGGGCTTCCCCAAGGCTACTGAGGCATAGGAAAAACCCAAGGACAAAGGGCAGAACATCCAGTGCTGAGAAAAGATGTCAGCACGAGGTAAGCCAGACTATTCACTGCGTGTGCCCTAAAATCAGAAACGAGGCTAAGAGGATGTGAGTCAGGAATCCAAAAGCAATTCATACAGTCTGTTTCTTTGCATCATCAGATATACATGTGTTCTAAAGTCCCATCCGCCTCTCTAAGTCTTCAAGGTGATGGTCAGCCACAGGCTCTACACAGGCCCTAGTAAATCTAGTAAACAATAAGCTCCCGCCTTCATTGCTGCACCGGGTCCTGAAGTTATACATGATATTTATCATCTCCTTCCTCCACCATCCATATTAAATTGCCCTCTCCCTCAGCCAGCACTCATACTTGCCCAGGTTTCTAGCCTGGTGGGGTGATGCAGGCCTTAATCCCTGAGCAGGCCCTTGACTACCATGCTTTTGTCAGGTCATGGTTGCTAAAATTGCCATTCACCACTATCAGTGGGCAGTGAATGCTAAGAAATACCGATGATTGACCCATACCTTGCCAATGCCTTAGCAATCTCAAATTGCCCAAAGCTTCAGTTTGCAATGTCTCCTTGTCTAAATCATCCCCAGTGTGAAACTAGTACTATATGGGTTTGGTTGGGTTCTACCAAAAAGCAAAGCCTCAGTCAAGGAGGTAATCCCAGAGTACAGGTTGGGAACCAGAGAGAATTGGGGAAGGGGAAAAAGTTGATTTAAAGGTATGTTTTTTTTATATCATAGCTTTGGGAAACCAGGGCTTAATCCTGGTGTTTAAAGAACATACAGAATGTATCTCAGAGCTGTCGGCTAGGACAACAACTAAGGAAAACATTCATAGGTTTCCATCCCTCATTGATTGAGAATTGCTCTCAGAGACAACTTTCATTAATTTAGGGGCTCTGTGTATGAGCTTAACAAGTGGGATTCCATTCCTAGTTGCAGTACTGGAGAAGTCCTGAACCTAAAAGTAAAAAAGCATGGTGTACATTTAAGATGAAATTCTGTTGTTGTAATATGAGTCAAAGGCAGAATGCCGGGAGAATCCAAGATGGTGGCGTAGGTAAACACCTAAACTGCTGCCTCGCACAACAATTTCAAAACTACAACTAAAAGACAAAACGTCTATCACCCAGAACCACGGGAAAGCTGGCTGAGTGGAAGTTCTACAACTAGAAGGAAAGAGAAAAGAGCATTGAGACGTGCACAAGTGCTGAAAAGCTGAGGTACGGAGGCACGTGATCTGGGCTGGCGGCAGGCGTTGCTTTTTTCAACCCAAAGGGAGACAAGCCCCCAATTACTCTGAAATACAGTTTCTGGGGAGACGCGGGAGACCCAAACTCCTACGGGGAGAAGCTGGATTGTCTAACACCAGGTCAGAAAGTGAGGGGGGCCTACTTGCAGAGCTGCGCGCAAGAATAATTGTTTACTGCGCTGGGGCACGGGACGCAGTTGGAGACACAGAGGGCTAACTAGCAGCCATTGCTGTTTGCCACGCCCTAGCCTAGTGACGCCCTGAGACCCTGCCCCACACAACCTACAAACCCACCCAAGCTCCAAGCAGCAGCGTTAGCATAAGAAAGGCCTGCCCTATCGCAGCTTAACCTAACAAACTTGCAGCCCGGATCAGACAGCTCCAAAACCTCCAAACCCCAAGCAAAGAGGAGAAAACTGTAGCTCTCGCTGTAGCTCCTGCTGGGTGGACTCAGACAATAGCTGACCTGCACCCCATTGGAGATCCAGAAGCCAGTATACCTAGTGGTCAGTGTGAGAAACCAGATTTCAACTCCTCACATCCATAAGTGACACATTCAAGAGGCAGACTCAGCGAGCACCAAAGCCCCACTGAAACAAGTCCTGCACCATAAGTGTGTCTCCAGCACAGCAGTTCTTATAGACATAGCAAGTCCTCACAGCCGATTGGCCTGGAGGTCAATTCCTCCCAGCGTACCAACAGCAATTAAGGCTTAACTACACCAAGACTTTGCACTCAGCCCACAAAGGGGTGTACCAAGAACGCCCACATCAGGTGATTGGGGAGGCTGAGCTACTGCCCCCTATAGGTCACTTACCACACAAAGCCACTCCATCAACACAGGGAAGCAGCCAAAATGGGGAAACAAAGAAACATGTCACGAATGAAAGAAACGGAGGAAAGCAAACTACTGGACGACATAGAGTTCAGAACCACATTTATAAGGTTACTCAAGAATCTTCTAAAAACCGCCGAGAAACTTGATGACACTTCTGAGGAGCTTAGTGAGACCTTCAAGGACCTTAATGAGAATGCCAAAAAAATGGAAAAGGACCAGTCAGAAATGAAGCATACACTGTCTAAAATAAAGAATATACAGAAACTCAACTGTAGATCAACGTACCCCAAGAATCAAACCAAAGATCTGAAATATGAGGAAACAAAAAACACCGAACCAGAAAAACAAAAAGAAAAAAAAATCCAAAAATATGAAGATAGTGTAAGGAGCCTCTGGGACAACTT
Organism: Corynorhinus townsendii; assembly: GCA_026230045.1. NCBI lineage: Eukaryota > Metazoa > Chordata > Mammalia > Chiroptera > Vespertilionidae > Corynorhinus > Corynorhinus townsendii. Next base: position 113,676,507 of record JAPDVU010000005.1, read on the forward strand.
CAAGCATACCAACATCCGAATTTTTGGGGTGCCAGAAGAAGAGAGAGAGCAAAATACTGAAAACCTATTAGAAGAAATAATGACAGAAAACTTTCCCTACCTGGTGAAAGAAATAGACTTACAAGTCCAGGAAGCGCACAGAACCCCAAACAAAAGGAATCCAAAGAGGACCACACCAAGACACATCATAATTAAAATGCCAAGGGCAAAAGACAAAGAGAGAATCTTGAAAGCAGCAAGAGAAAAACGGTTAGTTACCTACAAGGGAGTACCCATACGACTGTCAGCTGATTTCTCAGCAGAAACTATGCAGGCCAGAAGGGAGTGGCAAGAAATATTCAAAGTGATGAACAGCAAGAACCTACAACCAAGATTACTCTACCCAGCAAAGCTATCATTCAGAGTTGAAGGTCAGATAAAGAGCTTCACAGACAAGAAAAAGCTAAAGGAGTTCATTGCCACCAAACCAGGATTACATGAAATGCTGAAGGGTATTCTTTAAGAAGAGGAGGAAGAAGAAAAAGGTAAAGATAAAAATTATGAACAACAAAATGACATCAAATACATACCTACCAACAAGTGAATCTAAAAATCAAGTGAATAAAAAATCTGAAGAACAGAATGGACTGGTGAATATAATAGAATCAGGGACATAGAAAGGGAGTGGACTGACGATTCTCAGGAGAAGCAGGTGTGAGAGGTGCGGGAAGAGATTGGACAAAAATCTTACTCCTATGGATGAAGACAGTGGCGGGGGGTAAGGGCATGGGGTAGGGTGGGGTGGGGAATCAGGTGGAGGGGAGCTATAGGGGGAAAACAAAAAGGGGAACACCTGCAATCTGAACAATAAAGATTGATTTAAAAAACAAAAACAAAAAACAAAGGCAGAATGCCCTTTGCATCTATGCTGGAATCAGAGGTGAGACAGAAAATGTCAATATCACGTATAACTTCAGGACCCAGAGGCTCTGTAACAACCTTCTCAAAGAATTTGGATTTAATTTAATAAAACATAAGCAAGTATCAGGCCTGTTTTTTCCTTTTTATTGAGTTTATTGGGGTGACACTGATTAACACAATTATACAAATTTCAGATGCACAATACTACAACACATCATCTGTACACTGTATTGTGTTCACCACCCCATTACCATTTATCGCCCTATACCCTCCTCCACCTCTCCCAACCCCTGTCCTCCTTCCCCCAGCAATCACCACACTCTTTTGGGGGCCAAGAGTGTTTTTCTCTTTTTTGCTCAAGCAAGTATCAGACTTTTAAGCAGAAGAGTGCCATAATTAGGTTTGTATTATAAGAAGATTATACTTGAGATACTGAGGATGACCGAGGCAGAGAATGGAATGGTGAAGTACAGGAGACCATTTTGGATACTTCACCTGTAGATGATTGTGCACTAGGGCTCTCTCACTGGAGATGAAGGAAGTAAGGAAGGAATTAATGAGCAATTTATTGATTGTTGTTTTTTTTTAGAGAGAGAGACATGAATTTTGTTGTTCCATTTATTTATGCATTAATCGATTGATTCTTGTATGTGCCCTGACCTAGGATCAAACCTATAACCTTGGCATATTAGAATGGCACTCTAACCTACTGAGCTACCCAGCCAGGATAAATTAATGATCTATTTAATCAGTGGGGGAAAGTTGTGAAAAGTTTCATGTTGGGAATTTGCTAAAAGATATTATTATAACCAAGTATCGTCAGTTAGCCATTATCTGTAGTTAATAGAGGGTTTGTTGATGGAATCAATGTGGTTTTAAGCTTAGGTCAATGAATCCTATATAATAAATAGGTAATATGCAAATTGACCATCACTCCAACACACAAGATGGCCACCCCCATGTGGACACAAGATGGCCGCCACAAGATGGCCAGCAGGGGAGGGCAGTTGTGGGTGACCAGGCCAGCAGGGGAGGGCAGTTGTGGGCAACCAGGCCAGCAGGGGAGGGCAGTTAGGGGCAATCGGGCTGGCAGGGGAGCAATTAGGCATCGATCAGGGTGGCAGGGAAGTGGTTAGGGGGTGATCAGGCTGGCAGGCAGAAGCAGTTAGGGGCAATCAGGCAGGCAGGCAAGAGAGTGGTTGGGAGCCAGCGGTCCTGGATTGTGAGAGGGATCCCAGATTGGAGAGGGTGCAGGCTGGGATGAGGGACCACCACCACCCCCCATGCACGAATTTCGTGCATCAAGCCTCTAGTGGATCATGAAGCCACATAGTATATGCATAGACAGAAACAAATCATCTCATGTGTTAACTGTGGTTATATCTAAGGAGGTGGATAGGGGAGAAATTAATGTAATTTTTACTTTCACTTTTCAAATTATTGTCTTTGTGGCATTTTAATCTTTCAAAATGAGATCATAGTCAATATTAGGTTCTAAAATCAGGGGCTGGAGGAAGGAAGACATCAAAAATTTAAAAATAGAACTTTCCTTCTTTATACAAATGTATGCAGAAGAAAATTTTGTCTCTTATGCCTCCCAAGTTTTTATGTTATATACTTGAAAAAGAAGTTTTGGGAAGAAATAACATAAAAGTAAGTAAAACATAATGTATGCAAATAATTTCTGCAGAAACAGACCAAATGTCACCAAAATGTTGAAAGCACTGAAGTCTACCACTTCATATAATAGTGATATATGATGTAAAATGTGTCTATAAAACCCTTTAGTCTTGGGGCTTATCAGTCCTGATGTGGCTTTGTGCTATTAGCATTTACTGCTCCCCCACTCCCCACTAGCTCGAGGCATCTTAAAAGTTACTTTCTATCTCTATGGATTTGACTATTCTGGACATTTCATATAAGAAAAAGTCTCACAATATGTGGTCTTTTGTGATTGGCTTCTTTCGCTTAGTTTAACATTTTCAAGCTTTATCCATGTTGTAGCATTTATAAAAACACTAGAAGCCTGGTGCACGAAATTCATGCATGGGGGTGGGGGGGTGTCCCTCAGCCAAGCCTGCACCCTCTCCAATCTGGGACCTCTTGAGGGATGTCCGATTGCCCGTTTAGGCCCGATCACAGTGGGATCGGGCCTAAACGGGCAATCGGACATCCCTCTCACAATCCAGGACTGCTGGTTCCCAACTGCTCGCCTGCCTGCCTTCCTGATTGCCCCTAACCGCTTCTGCCTGCCAGCCTGATTGATGCCTAACTGCTCCCCTGCCAGCCTGTTTTGCCCCTAACTGCCTTCCCTGGCAGGCCTGGTCACCCCTAACTGCCCTCCCCTGCAGGCCTGGGTCCCCCCCTAACTGCCCTTCCCTGCAGACCCAGTCACCCCCAACTTCCCTCCTCTGCCAGCTAGGTCATCCCTAACTGCCCTCCCCAGCAGGCCTGGTCCCTCCCAACTGCCCTCCCCTGCTGGCCATCTTGTGGTGGCCATCTTGCGTCCACATGGGGGCAGGATCTTTGACCACATGGGGGCAGCCATCTTGTGTGTTGGAGTGATGATCAATCTGCATATTACTTTTTTATTAGATAGGATAGAGGCCTGGTGCATGGGTGGGGGCCAGCTGGTTTGCCCTAAAGGGTGTCCCGGATCAGGGTGGGGGTTCCCTTGGGGTGTGGGGCGGCCTGGGTGAGGGGTCTGTGGTGGTTTGCAGGCCCAAGCAGAGGCCCTGGTATCTGGGATTTATTTATCTTCTACAATTGAAACTTTGTAGCCTGGAGTGGAGCCAAGCCTTCTGCTCGCTCTGTGGCAGCAGCCATTTCTGTTGGGATTTATGTATCTTCTGTAATTGAAACTTTGTAGTCTTAAGCGGAGGCCAAAGCAGGCCAGGGCTGCAGAAGCTTGGCTTCCTCCATCGCCACGGGCAACCCTAGCCTCCTGCTCTCTCCAGTTCCGTGGCTGCCACCATTTCTATTAGGAATTATTTATCTTCTATAATTGAAACTTTGTAGCATTGAGTGGAGGCCTGAGCCAGCAAGGGCAGGCGAAAAGCTTGGTTTCCTCCATTACCAGGGAAACCCAAGCCTCCCTCCTGCTCTCTGTGGCTGCAGCCATCTTGGTTGGGTTTATTTGCATATTCCCTCCTGATTGGCTGGTGGGCATGGCTGGTGGGCATGGCTGGTGTGTGTAGCAGAGTGATGGTTAATTTGCATATTACTCTTTTATTAGATAGGATTTCTTTTTTTTTCTTGATTTTATTTTAATTTTTATTTTTCAATTACCACTTAATTATTTTGTATTAGTTTCAGGTGTACAGCATAGTGGTTAAACAACCATATACTTTACAAAGTGTTCCCCCCCCCCCGAATATTTCCAGTAGTTATCACAATATTATTGTGATATTTCCTAAGCTGTACTTCCTATCTCCATGACTATTTTGTAACTGCCAATTTGTATTTTTTATTCCCTTTACCTTCTTTACCCAGCCTCCCAATCTGGCATTTATCAGTTTGTTCTCTGTATGAGTCTGTTTCTGTTTTGTTTGTTCATTTTAGCTCTGTTTCCCCTCTTTTCTCAAGTGCCTTTTGCCCATTTTGAAAATTTTCTTTAAAAAGTAAATTTGTAAGAACTCTATATTAATTCAGAATATCAACCATTATTTATGGTATTTTACTTTGAATACAAGGTGGACAAAAGTAGGTTATAGATGTTCATATATAAAATATAATAATTAATAAATAATAAAAGAATAAACTGCATTTCATGTACTCATATCTGTAAACTTACTTTTGTCCTCCCTGTATATTTTCTCTCTTTTTTTGTCCTTTAATTTTAGAGATCTTTTTCAAAACTTATAAGTTATTTAATCTATATAAAATTTCCTCTATGATTTCTTCCAAAGCTTCTACATTTAGAAATTTCACCAATATATCATGTTTAGAAAATATCTTATTACTTTTAAAAAATTAATAAGAATTGATATTTTATTTTTTCAAATGCATCATCAGTGTCTACTTTTTAAATAGATTTTTTTAAAGAACAGTTTTGGACTTGCAGAAAAATTGAGAAGACAGTACAAAGAGTTCCCATTAACCCCACACCCAGTTTTCCCTATTATTAACATCTTACATTAATATTGTATATTTGCTACAATTAATGAACCAAAAATGATACACTATCATTAACTAAAGTTCATATTTTATTTGATTTCTTTAGATCTTACCTAATATCCCTTTTTCTGTTCCAGGATTTCATCCAGAATGACACATTGCATTTAGTTGTCATATTTCTTTGGCTCTTCTTGGCTGTGACAGTTTCTCATACAATCCTTTGATACCTGACAGTTTTAAGGAGTACTGATATTTTGTAGTGTGCATCTCTATTCAAATTGGCCTGGTGTGTCTTTTCTCATGATAGAAGTTTTGTGAGCCACATAGGCTTTGCTGCCACTACTCAGTTCTGTGTAGGAAGGCAGCAGCCATAGACAATTCTGTAAATGAATGAGTATGACTTTGTTCCACTAAAACAGTGCACCATACTTGGCCCACAGTTTGCCAACACCTGATCTCTCCTAACAAATAACAAAAGTGAAATAAAACACATGAAACAAAATTTTTATATGTTCAACTGTGTAAAAAGTATTTGTAGAGAAAATGTTAGCAGAAACAGCATTAAAATGTTACCCAGAACACTTGGAATAGTGGAATATGGATTATTTCCCCTGCTTGTCCCTATAATTCTATTTTTGTATGTATTAAAAATAAGAAAATGAAATCCTAAAGCTAGTTTCTTTGAATCTGTGTTGTATCAGTAAGCTGGAGATACCCTGGCCAATTTAAGATTTTTAATGCATTCTTATTTGTGATATACAGGGTGTCCCCCAAAAAATGTATACACATTTTTTTCTGATACCTCAATTAATGTTTCTTTCTTTTCAGATTTAACCCATTGTAATTAATCATTATTCAAAGTGTGTATACACATTTTTGGGATACCCTATATTTATGTACATTCAAGAAAATATTTTGTTTAATCTTCATTCATTTCTCCATAATAATGGGCTTTTTGCCATTCATAAATTATATTTCAAAATATTACTCTCTCCTAATCAATCTATATTATGATTCTGAATCTGTTGTTAGTTATTCATGAAGCTTCTCACTTCCTCTGGAGCTTCTGATATTTTATGGGGATCGCCTACAGCCACAAGTGGAAAATGCTGCCTGCTTTTCTAAAGCTCTTTTTAATGACTCATATTCTTAAAGGCCTCTGTTTAGGTGACAAAAGAACCACTGTTGTTAGGAGGGATGTACAGTGCATTACACAAGTTTACCCTGGCAAGCCACAGGCCCTGATCTGCAATTCTGTGTCAGCACTTTTAGGCCCCAGAAATATGGACGCAGATGGGTGTGCGAGTTGCTCCAGACTCCTCACAGGGCCAATCAAAACAAGGAAAACAAAGGCCTTTATAAGCTCAGTGCTGATCACAGTCCCTACAGTATTGCTAATGCTACATTTTTCTCTTGACTTTCCATATAGAAAATGCCTCTCACCTGAGAGAAATCATTTCATTCAGGGCCTAGGACTTCAGTTTATTGTTCTAATGAGAGTATATAATTGCTCTCTTTGGAAAAGAGAAAATGAAGACTTTTTAAGCCTTTCTCTAAGAACTTCCAAAACACCCCAATAGCTTTCTGAACACACAAGATGCAAAACAAGGATAAGTGGTTAGCCTAGAGCAGTGGTCAGCAAACTCATTAGTCAACAGAGCCAAATATCAACAGTACAACGATTGAAATTTCTTTTGAGAGCCAAAAACCGACTTCTGCGCACGGGCCACGAAGTTTCAATCTCACTGTAGTGCGCTCCCGCACGTGGTATTTTGTGGAAGAGCCACACTCAAGGGGCCAAAGAGATGCATGTGGCTCGCGAGCTGCGGTTTGCTGCCCACTGGCCTTCAGCAAAGGCACACAGTTGGGCTGACACTACAGATATAAAGGAAAACGAAAAAAAAAAAAAATGAAACCATAATCTGAGACCATTTGAGAAAGAGAAAGATGTGTTAGTTTAGTTCTACTAGAACCTTAAGAGCCCTACCCTGGCCATCATGAAAGTTGCCATCTCCTGTTCTTCACCCCATGCATTATTCTCTCTCAGAAGGACATGTGCTATTATAAGAGTTTGTCACCATATTGTGGTTTATACTTACTGGTTTTTGTTTGTTTCCCTCACTAGAAATATGCTCTTTGTGAGGGCAGAGACCACAATCTGTTGTTGCTGCTACGTTCTATTTTCCATAGTAAATGCATGGAAAATATGTGCTTAATGTGTAAATATATAGCAGAATAATTTAGTAGAAAGACTGGTTTACTAGTCAGACAATGTATTCTAATCTGGCTCTAGCATTAATTAGTTAGGCGTATTACTGAGGTTCCCACTACATTAATACACCTGAAATCTCAGTAACCTACATCAAAAAGCATTTTTTAAAGCATTTATTTTTGCTCACAAGTCTGTAAATTTGCTGGGGCTCTGCTAGGCTTGACTACACTCAACCTTCAGGTTGGAATCAGGCTGTCTCCACATGTCTCTTCATTCTAAGACCAGCAACTACTTGGAGAATGTTATCTCCTGGTGACCGGCAGAAGCACAAAGGGGACAGCAGAAACACAAAAACCTCTTAAAGCTTCCACTTGGGACTAACACACGGTCACTTCTGCCTACATTTTATTGATCAAAACAAATCATATGGCCAAACCCTACATCAGAGGAACAGGGAAATGTATTCCACCAACAGTATACCACAAAGAAATAATATAATTTACCACATCAGATAAGTGAAATTTATCAAGTTTCAGTTTCTAGAAAAAAAAGACAATTCTCGTCCTGACTATGCACTAGGCTCCTGTGAGGATTAAATGCTTTTGTGTAGACATTATGTAATTAAAATCGCTTGACAAAGAACTAGACATTATGTAGGCACCAGATAATGACTGAAAATGGCCATATTCTTATAGAAAGACTACAATCAAAATAATATAATCATTGCTTAGCATAAATTGTACATGAAATATTGTGGGAATAGGAGGTAGAGTTTTTAAGTTGGCCTGCATGATGTTCTTGAGGCTACTTTTATTTTATTTTATTTTATTTTATTTTATTTTATTTTATTCCTCACCCAAGGATATGTTTATTGATTTGAGAGAAACAACAATGTGAGAAACATTGATCGGTTGCCTCCCATTTGTGCCCTGACTGGGAATTGAACCCGTAACCTTTTGGTGTATGAGACAACACTTCAACTGTCGGAGCCACCTGGCCAGGGCTCCTGAGGCTACTTTAAAAATAAATAAGAATGACCATTGCAGAGGATAACTGGGAAGAAGAAAGAGTGTAGGGAGAAAGGAGGCATTAGTTATATCAATATTTCCTTTTCAGGGTGAAAGAATAGTTAAAGCAACTGTGGCCCAAAAAATGTCATCTGATAATCTAGATGTTGAGAGAATGAATGTATGTTATATTATTTTCTGTGAAGGCTTCATAAATTTCATAGTCAAAAATAAAAGTTTTTAATTCACTCATCTGCTGATGGGCACTTAGGCTGTTTCCAAATTTTAGCTATGGTGATTTGTGCTGCTTTGAACATAAGGGTGCATATATCCTTTCTGATTGGTGTTTCTAGTTTCTTGGGATATATTCCTAGAAGTGGAATCATTGGGTCAAATGGGAGTTCCATTTTTAGTTTTTGAGGAAACTCCGTACTGTTCTCCATAGTGGCTGCACCAGTCTGCATTCCCATCAGCAGTGTACAAGGGTTCCTTTTTCTCCGCATCCTCGCCAGCACTTGTCATTTGTTGATTTGTTGATACACAATGGAATACTACACTACTTTTTAAAAGAAGGAATTCTTACCATTTGCAGCAACATGGATGGAACTGGAGAACATTATGCTAAGTGAAATAAGCCAGTCAGTGAAAGAAAAATAGCACATGATCTTACTCATTTATGGATAATAAAGGACATTATAACCTGATGAACAAAGATAGATACAAAGGCAGAGAAGCATCGAACAGACTGTCAAATTATAGCAGGAAGGCTGGGGAAGGGGGAGGGAGGTAAGAGATCAACCGAAGGACTTGTATGCATGCATATGAGCATAACCAATGGACGCAAGACACTGGGGGGTGGGGGCATGTATGGGAATGGGGTAGGGAGGCAAGGGGGGGAAATGGACACCTTAATCAGTAAAAAAATTGGGGGTAAAATAAATAAAAGTTTTAAAATTATTTTTAAGTAGGTACCTGGCAGACAGAGAAAGGAAGGGAGATTTTTCTGGGCAGAAAGATCACAAGTGGTAGGAAAAGCCATTTGGTCTTAATGAAGGAAAACAGTGGAAGAAAAAAAGACAGAGGAATGGGGAGGGGCTATATTAGTTTCCTAAGGCTACTGTGACAATACTACAAACTAGGTGGCTTAACATAACAGAGATGTATTGTCTCACAATCCTGGAGACTAAAAATTTGAAATCAAGATATAGGCAGGGTAGATTCCTTCTGAGGGCTCTGAGGAAGAATCTAGTCCATGCTTCTCTCCTAGCTTCATGATGGCCAGCAATCCTTGCTATTCCTTGGCTTATGTATGCATCACTCCAATCTCTGCCTCCACCTTTACATGGCATTCTACTTGTGTGTTTCTGTCTTCACGTGGCCATCTTCGCACTGCATGTCTCTGTGTCCAAAGCTCCTCTTCTTCTAAGGATATCAGGCATATTGGATTAAGGGCCCACCCTACTTCAGTATGACATCATCTTAACTCAACTAATGGTGTTTGCAAGGATCCTATTTTCACATAAAATCACATTCTTATCTTCAGTTTTTGTCTTGGCACCAAAGTTCTGGGGATTAGAACTTCAACAGGTCTTTTTGGAAAACACAATTTAACCCATAAGAGAGGATCAAGATATTGTTACTATTTTCTGGCTATTATTATCAACAAATGTTCATATTTACTAAAGAATTCAAACCAACAGCATAATATGTTGTTAAGAGACATTCTCAAGGGACCTTGACTTAGCTGACTATGGAAGAAAGGAAATCATAAGAAAGATGATGCTTTCTGTGTTTCTTCCATCTATTCATGTGCCTCCCAGGCTAACCCACATTATGCTCTGCCTCACACCAGCCCACGCTGAGTGACTCACCATCCTGCCCCACTGTCTGCTGAACAGTTTCATAATCCAAAGAAAAAACTCTCTGGCTACTGCCAACACCACCACTGCAATGCTAAAGTTAATTTTTAATCCTGGGCCCTTCATCAAGTAACTTGAACACCAAGATCTGGCACCAAGGGTCTGTCTCATATTTTCATTTCTTCTTTAGAAAACTTTATTAGTAAATTTCACAAAGTAGATGCTGATTAGGCAGAATTTTTAGTCCTTCATAATCTATTTCTCAATTTACAACTACAAAAATAGTGAACTATCTCAAATCAGTTCTGACTGCTGGGCTCATCCCTTCTTAAGTGTGGACTCTAAGCAGGAAATGTGGAAGTACTTGCATTAGTTGCCTGTTAGTACTGACATCCTAGGTCCCTGGTTCTGTTACACAGATTTTTTTTTGTCTGGGTTACTGATATGGTATTTTAGAGACTCTGATCTTGAATTTTTGTCTTAGCTCCAAAGTTCTGGATTCCAGACTCTGCTTACAAAATCCAGGAACCTGGAGTATCAACTGCTCTTCTCCCTGGCTCTTCCTAAACGTGACCCCTTGTGTGCTGACTCTTATCATAACTACTCTTCCTACCTACCTTATTACAACCACAGAATTGACCCCAACCTGCCAAAGTCCTTCTAGCCTGATTCAACTCCTGGTCTCCCTATCATTTCTTTTTATCTTTCTACTCTAACTCTTTCTTCTTTCATGTCTACCCAACTCATGGCATGATTGTATGGTTAATGGCATAAAGGAATGGTTAATGTGACATATTTTTAAAAGCTAATTATTACAACTCACAGTGCCCCCTCTGTTGGAGCCTTAGACAAAACACTGAGTATATCTGTCTCACTAGATACAATAAATCTCCAAGACAATAATTAGGATTTATGCATTTGCCAACTCTAATACAGGAAGGAGCTAAATCTGCAAGATGTTCAGCTCTGGATAATTTTAAACAACTTTTAGACACAATTGAGACTATTTATAGCATTGACAATGTGTATGCCTTAATGACTGTCCTCTATAAACCTTATTTTATCATTTCCCTTAAAATTTAGTGTCCACGAAGTATTTAAGAAAAGCTGCTGTGAGTCCAGCTGGTGTGAGTCAGTAGTTGAGTGTCGACCCATGAACCAAGACAAGAGGACACTAGTTCGATTCCCATTCCGGGCACATGCCCAGGTTATGGGGTCAATCCCTAGTAGGGGACGTGCAGGAAACAGCCAGTCGATATTTCTCTGTCATTGATGTTTTATCGCTCTAGTCTTCTCCCTTCCTCTCTCTCTAAAAAATCAATTTTTTAAAAAATCTTGTAAAAAAAAAAAGCCACTGTGAGTGGCCTGGATATTTTCCAAGCTCTAGGTACCATACTTACATGGAATGTGGAATGGGCTAGACATCTTGGAATTGTTCTTGTTAAACTGGTGTAAGCAATTGACCCAATAGTTTTGATATTCATTATTTGTTTTACAAGTTCCTGTGAGGAAAGCTATGCAATTGTCTTGTGAAGTAGCTTCTTAAAAGGCTTTTATTTTGTCTGGATATGATAAGGATCATTCCGTGGTATGTCTAACTGATGACTTAGTGCTCTTTCAGTGGATAGAAACTTCTACGGGAAAAAGAATTAGACAATAAGTACCAATGACTTAATACATGCCATGTTTCCAATTCAATTTGCTTTGATAAAAATCAAATAATCCCCAGGAACACAAATATTTATCTACAGCGATTAGACAGTCTGTTAAAATTGGCATTCTCAGTCTCTCCAAAAGCCTCTCATTTGTCCTTTCTATGACCTACACATTGTCAAGAGGTTAACAATGTTGGAAAATTCTTGTGGTGTTCTTAGTTTTTGAGCTATCTGGCAGAGAAATATCAGGACCCTTACTTTTCTTTTCAACATAGCATGTGCTTTATTCACAACCAGTGCTCCTCTGTCTTCATTAACAAAATAGGAAACAGATATTTTAATTCTAAATGTATTGTAAATTCATAACATTTTTCCTTTGAAGTAAAATGTTTTATATGACTATAATGAAACATGAAAAGAATTCATATAATCAGAAGACTTAACAATTGAAAAATAATACTTTGTCCTCAGTAAAATAGTCCAAGATTTTAAAGGTAAACTGGTATTATTAAAGAGTTTGGTAGTGACTTTTAAATGTGCTAGTTTTTATATTATGAAGTATATTTTAAAACATGATTGAACCCTAAATGCAATTACATACCACATTCCTTATGTACAAAGATTATTCTTTCCTATTTAGACATTGTTTTAAAGTATTACATTTTGCCTTGATATCAAGTATCCTGGCACCAAGGTTAAATGTACCTTTAAAAAAGATAAGCTATCTACTCCAATAAAACCAGAGCTGATAAGCCCTTTTATCAAATATGCCAAATACATGTTAAATCATAAAATGTATAGGACTAACTATAGAGGACACCTTCATACTTTCAAGGTTACTGTTTTCATATACATACCTAATGTGCTTTCAAACAAGACTGAAAAAAAATATTTATTATTAAGATATGACAATCAAAAGTATAGGTGATTTTCATGTCCTTCAATGAGTCTTGGATGTTTAGAAGGAAAATGCAGCAGGAATAAAAATTCTCAGGTTATAACATCAGGAAAGGAGGTTAGATGCCAATTCTAAGGGAGATGAAAAACAATATATCATGTAGATTCCCATTACTCTGTGTGATAGCATATTGCTAATGAAAGCAAAGCAGTGGGCCACCATTTCTCTTAAAGTGACTTGTAGCCTAGCTTCCATTATCATCTCCTCTCCCCAAATTCTTTTTTGGACCTTCATTCCCATCCACTTCCCTCTACCACTGTTTATGTACCTTACCCATTAAGCACCCTTTTTCTCCTCTCTACCCTATTTTCCCATTTCCTTTGCCTCCTTCAAATGGATCTCTCCCAAGGAGCCTATTCTGACTATGTTTATCCCTACCTTAGCACTACAGCTTCACTCTCACACACAAGGATTGACATTCAGCACTTGTTCTGTGTGTGTGTGTGTGTGTGTGTGTGTGTGTGTGTGTGTGTGTGTGTGTAAGAGCTTGGGTTCCAGGGTCATTCTACCTGTGCTCAAGACCCAGCTCTGCCCTTCCTATACTGTGAGGTAGGTTAAGCCTCAGTGCCCCCATCTGTAAAGTGAGGATTATAACAGAATTTGCCTAATAGGAATATTGTGAGGACAAAATGAGGCAATGCAAAGAGAGCACTCAATACAATGCTGGTAGAGAGTAAACACACAATAAATACTGGTTATTATTGTTGCCATTATATTTATTATTTCACCAACACAGAGGCAATTCTCTTCAGTGCAAAGGCAAACTTTTTGGTATCATTTTGTAACGCCCTGTAAGCTGGGTGACTGCACTGTTTGAACTAAAAGCGGAACAAATGACCCAGCAAATCACATGCTCTTATGTGGCAAAGAAACACAAGCTTTGAAATACAAATAACAGGTGATTCAGGGTGGGAAAATCACTATATCTATAAGTCCTATGCTTGGCTCTTTAATAGATTTAGTCCTCAGATAAAAGCATGCTAGGTCTACACAATGAAGTAAAGGACTGATGTGGGGAGGGGGGTAAGTTTATCAGCAAGTAAAGGTAAGTTTTTTCCTTCCTGCATTGGATCCATAAATATAGACAACTATAATACCAGTGTGGGAGGGGTCAGCAGAAGGGAGAGGTAGGGACTAGACTTACTGCCACGTGAAAACCTGCCGGGAGCTGCTGATAGAGCTGGAACCCCTGTTGACAAAGAAAATGGGCCAGAAGGAGTGTGTTGTCTAACCGCTTTAGTAATTATAACTGAGGACAGACTTGGAATTGTTTTCAAGTCTGTTAACTGAATTGTTTTTGGAAAATTCCAGCTTAACTCTTAGAACCTCATCTGTTTAGTTGTAATTTTGTCAATATTTTAAATGTGTGTTTATAGTATGTAAGGGATAGGACCTTTTGAAACCCAATCATTAAGGTAACACCAGAGAGAGGGGCGGGGGGGGGGGGGGGGTGTGGCTGAGGACTGGCAAAACAAAAAATAGCTCCAGCAAGGGCCTGGTTGTGACAGAAATGCCTCCTTGCCTACTAAAAGGAAATTGCCAGAATAGACACACCCTAAGTATAAGCACAGCAAGGCATTCCAAAGTCAAATACAAATGATTGTTTATTATCTTTCATCTTTTGTAATCCAGACCTCTGTTTCCAAGCATTTGTGTGGATAATTGGAAAATGACAGTATAGCAAATTTATTTCCTGAAGTTTCCATTTCTCTCAGGGCAGATGAGCTATGACACCTAAGGCAGATACTCCATATAGCAAAGGACTTTGTGCTTCTTGGTCATCCAGTGGTCTTTTCCTGATGGCTGCACCCTCTTACAGTCCTTCCCAGCCTTGAATGTATACACGCACTCATGCCAACAGAGAGGCTCCAAATGGCCTTTTGTTTTCATGCTCCTAATCTTCCCAGTCTTCACACTCTTCTCAAGATACTGCTTTATTTCTCAGGCAAAATATTTATATCTCCACTGTACCTTATTTTGATAGCTGACTTGTTGTTCCCTCTAAAATTGTGCTTTTTTTAAAATGCCACTGCTGGTAACCCATTAAGACTTTGTACTGGAAGAAAAGAAAAATACTCATTCTGGGCATGGTAAGAACTAGGGCCTAAAAGGTAAAAGCATATAATCCATTATCTACCATCTCAGGAAAGCAGATGAAGTGATCTGCATGCTATCCTCTGATTTCAGGTTACAGTAGGCAGCATGCCTACACCTGGCAGAGTACCAGTGTTCTTCTCCCAACCTTGGGAAGCTCATGGGAGGAGAAGGGGTGTTTCTTTTTGGTTCGAGTTACTTCAGTGAGAGAGTGCCCAATTTTCTTGTTGAGGTGGGCCAGACATGAAAGGCCAGATAGTCTATTTTCAAATTAGATGGCAGCAAGGTAATGGAGAGTATGAAGGCTTTAGTGTTGGACAGACTAGATTTAAACTAATTTCTCTGACCTTTTATCCCTTGGAGGTGATATTAGTTTCACAGAGTTATTATATGTGAAGTGCCTATTGATATATATGGCAAATAACAGATTCTCTATGCATGTTTATTTCCTTCCTTCCTGTCACAGTTTCTGTTGCTAATCATATAACATGTCTAAGAAACTCCAAAGACATCTAGATATAACTTTGAAAACATTTTCATTTCTCCAAAACAACAATAAGAGCTTGGCATATTCAGTCATTGGACATTATTAATAGGAGTGCTATTAATAGAGGAGGAACCCATGTCTTTAGATAGATGAGACACCCCATTGTGTGGTGTGTTAGATAGGACAGTGGAATCTCTGTTAGGGACATGAATTCTCATCTCCAGTCTCTCATGAAGTAGCTGTTGCCTTTGAAAAAGACACCTAAACATTTTTAAGTTGTCTTTCTAAAAAATGACGGGCATCGAGACAGCTTAACATATATAAAACTAATCCTATCTAATAAAGAGGGAATATGCTAATTAACCATCATTCCATCACAAAGATGGCTGCACCCACAGCTGAGGACAAGTTCCCATAAGGAGCCTTAACAAGCAATCAGCAGGGACCTGAGGCTACACCCTCCCCTGCACCTGTGGGGCTTGACAGGGGACCTCAGGCCACCTTCCACACCTGGCAGGGCTTGACAGGGGACCTCAAGGTGAGCTTCCCATCCTGGTGCTGGGCTAGGGGGACCTCAGGCTGCTCCCCCCGCCCCAGTGCCAGGCCAGGGGACCTCAGGCCATGCCTCCCACCAGGTGGGGCTTGACAGGGGACTTCAGGCCACACCCTCCACCCGGCAGGGCTTGATAGGGGACCTCAAGGTGTGCTTCCCGTCCTGGTGCTGAGCTAGGGGACCTCAGGCTGCTCCCTCCGCCCCAGCACCAGGCTGGGGGACCTCAGGCTGTGCCCCCCACCTGGCAGGGCTTGACAAGGGACCTCAGGCCACACCCCCTACCCAGCGGGGCTTGATGGGGGACCTCAAGGTGCACTTCCCATCCTGGTGCTGAGCTAGGGGACCTCAGGCTGAACCCCCCGCCCCAGCACCAAGCCAGGGGACCTGAGGCTGTGCCCCCCTGCCTGGTGGGGCTTGACAGGGGACCTCAAGGTGCAGCCCCAGTGCTGGGTCGGGGGAACTCAGGCCACGCCCCCCACCCAGGGGGGACCTGAGGCTGCACCCCCCTGTCGATGGGGCTTGACAAGGGACCTGAGGCTGTTTCCCCCTCCCAGTGCCGGGCCGGGGGACCTGAGGCTGTGCCACCCCCCACCCAGCGGGGCTTGACAGGGGATCTCAGGCCATGTCCCATGTCCCACACCTGGTGGGCTTGACGGGGGACCTCAAGGCACACCCCCCCACCCCAGTCTGGGCTGGGGTACCTCAGGCCACACACCCCCGCCCTAGCACTGGGCCAGGGGACCTGAAACTACGTTCCCTGCCCAGCGGGGCTTGACAAGGGTGGGACTAGCCAGGTCTGGATCTATCCCAATGCTGGGGGGAGGGAGAAGGGGGGAGCGGCGGCCAGGTCTGGGTCTCACAGGATTTTGAGGTGCATGTGGGTGGGCGGGGACTTGACTCTGGGTCCCGTGGTGTGCCCCAGACTCTGACAGGAGGAAGGTTTTCATATACATTTTACTAATTTTCTGTAATCTCTGACACTTCTATTGTAGAGAGAGGGCAAATAGCAATATTAAATTATTTCCTCTAATTAATCCCCTTTTAATGTGCACGAATTTCGTGCACCAGGCCACTAGTAATTTGATATTATTAAATCAGTATGGTTTTTCTCAGATATGAAAACTTTCCCTATTAAATTCTGACAAAGTAAAAACAAATATGAGGTTTTGACTCTGAATCAAATGGCTTTGGCCAGAGGCCACAGCAAATAGTCATGATGTGTGATGATGATTATTTCTACTATGATGGATGCAGGATTGTGAATTAAATTGCAATAAGCAGTTGCAAATTAGCTCAAGTCCATCCCAGAGAATAAGCAGTGTGGGGGATCAGGTGTCTGGTGGCAGGCCCCAACATGGCCCTGCACCTAACAGTGGCATTGGCAAGGTACTTCACATTTCAGAACCTCATTGCCTCATCTCTAAGATATGGCATATATACCTTTAAAAGTTGTTAAAAAGTTAAATGAGAAAAGGCTGGTAAAATGTCCCTAGCAGTTAGTAAGTGCTTATTTTATTCACGAATTTCTACTTTTTGATATATTATACCAGCTTTTTTTCAATAATGTTGATTTTTCTCAGAGCTAAAATTCAAAATTTTACTTTTCATATTTATGATTCATTTATCATTCTATGTGTGAGAGATTACACATTTGTATGGTTTTAAAAAAACAGCAAAATCTTGTTTTTCCTTTTCTTATTGAATTTATTGGGGTGACATTAGTTAATAAAACCATACAGATTTCAATTATACAACTCAATAAAATATCATCTGCTTACTGCATCATGCACTTACCACCCAAAGTCTCTTTCTGTCCCCATTTATCCACACTTTACCCACTTCCATCTCCCTCCACCCGTTTTCCCTCTGGTTATCACCACACTGTTGTCTGTGTCTATGTGTCATATTTTTTTTTCTTAATTCCTTCAGTTTTTTACCCAATCCCCCAGCCCTCCTCCCCTTTGACAGCTGTTAGTCCGTTCTATATTTCTATGCTTCAACCAGCAAAATCTTAACAAAACAGCAAGAAGACAGCATTCAGTATGGCTGGGCAGTCATGGAGACAAGGAGGGACTCACAAAAACCTGAAGGGATTTACAAATTGGTTGGCTCTCAGTAGGAAACTGTTTTTCCATCAACAGCCACAGATGTCTCTAAAGCCCTTTCCATCACAGCCTTCGTCACAGGCAATTTGTGAAGGCACCTGGTCAAGACAATTTGCAATTCATCCTTGAACAACAGAGGAATCACACCTCCAGCATACCTGCAGAATTCAAAGCTAAGACATGAAATGGGCTGCATAGTACATGTAATTACAGCTACAAAGTCTGCATTTGAGATGCTGCATTTTGAACAATTGCCAAAAAAGACAGAATTCTGTTAATTGGAAACATCAGCATTGATTCAAAAAAGTGACCCATAAAACCTGCAAAGTATAAGATATACTAGTAACCCAGCAGGCTGCCACTGACACAGATCAGCAGGTGAGTCAAAGCCCAGATGACAGGAAGCTACAATGCATGAACACAACACCCCAGACCCAGCATTCCCCGGATCACATTTAGCATAACCCTAATGGACTGGAATAGACCACAAGCTGCTGTTCCTTTCTAAATCTCTCTGTGTTGTGTGAAGGCTTTGCTATATATGTTAAATATATACACTGAGTGGCTAGATTATTATGATCTCTGAACGCATAATAATCTGGCCACTCAGTGTGTGTGTGTGTGTGTGTGTGTGTGTGTGTGTGTGTGTGTGTGTGTGTGTGTATTAGAGGCTTGGTGCATGAATTTGTGCATGGGTGGGGTCCAGCCAGCCTGGCCAGCGGGAGAGGATATGGGTGGTTGGCCGGCCTGCCTGCTGGTCAAACTCCTGGTCGAGGAGACAATTTGCATATTAGCCTTTTATTATATAGGATATACACTGAGTGGCCAGATTATTATGCATTCAGAGATCATAATAATCTGGCCACTCAGTGTATGTGTGTGTGTGTGTGTGTGTATGTGTGTATGTGTGTGTGTGTGTGTGTGTGTGTGTGTGTGTGTGTGTGTGTGTATATATATATAGTATATTTTCCATTGTTTAAGTTGAGTTTTTCTCAAAGATGACCTATAGTTTTATAAAAAAAAATGAGGTGAACTGGTTTGTTACCATACAACATTTGCAAAGAAACATGCCCATAATAGTCATAATCCTATCTGAGTAATACTGTTGTATATATATTACAAATATTGGTTTTCACTATTATAATTTTGAGGCCTCTCACCACAAGATGGAGTTCAGAACACTTACGTAAGTTGGCTATCCTTTTTTTTTTTAATATACCTTTATTGATTTCAGAGAGGAAGGGAGAAGGAGAGAGATAGAAACATCAGTGATGAGAATCATTAATTGGCTGCCTCCTGCACGCCCCCTACTGGGGATTGGCCCTGCAACCTGGGCATGTGCTCTTGACTAGAATTGAACGCAGAGCCTTTCTGTCCACAGGCCAATGCTCTATCCACTGAGCCAAACCAGCTAGGACTAAGTTGGCTATCTTTACTTAGAGGCTCAACATAATCACTGGTGCTCCCAGAGCAGAACAGACACGAGGGCTTTATTGATTTAATAAGAAAAGATTATCTTACTGTTTCCTGGGCAAACTGAAAAAGCAAATTATCTGTCTTTACTCATAAGTCTTTTACAATATTTAACTCCTTGTTTTTCTCCTTCCCTTAAATCCTCACAGTTTCTTTCTCCAAAAGTTATTCATCTTTTCGTCACCTCCATTAATGAGGAAATCATTTATTTAACTGATGAGACAGTTGCCCCAATTTACTTTCTTTTCAAAGACAGACTTTCCCCACAAAGGAATCACTGCCAGAAAGCTCCACAGCCTCCTCCACCCCCACCTCGTCATCCTTGGAGTAAGAAAACCCAGACGCATATCTGGACCTGAATTGGCTCTTGCCTAAGAAAGCATGAACCTTTGAGACAAGAGAGGGAATGCTTTAGACAATAGCAGAAGCTGCACAATCCACAAACGCTCAACTTTCCACCACACCCATTGGTGGAATTTGTTACCAGTGAACACACATTGCTCTAAGCACCATTTTTTATTAAGATGAAAGAGAAAAATCATCTGTTCTTAAAGTCAACTCCAAATATGATACATATGAAAAGTGGATACTTTTGCTTCTCTGAACTAGAAACTAGTCAGGGAAACCATTGGTTACCTAAAGAGTGTTCTTTTCCATGTACCTTGAGCTCAATCTCTCTCTCTCTCTCTCTCTCTCTCTCTCTCTCTCTCTCTCTCTCTCTCTCTCTCTCTCTCTCTCCCCCCCCCCCCTCCAAGATGGGCAGTAATTTCAAATCAGATTGTAAAATAATGAGGGCAGGAAACATGATGGAAAAATAATGGAACACTGTTAGAAATCTTATCAAAATTCTCTAGAAATTATATCTACAAATGAAATCTTAGGGTTTATAGGCAGCCTTACTAAGCAACAAGAAATGTTCATCATCTAACATAGGTAAAATAATAACAAAAAGAATAATGAAGAATAAGGAAAAATAACAGTGAAAGTACCAGCCATACTTCACACTCTGAAGCAGCACACTCAGAAGCAGTCCCAGCCTGTCTCCTTATAGGTGAAGCTGCTATGACTCCAAGAACTTCCAGAAATTTCTCAGGTTGGATGCAGTCAAGCAGCCATATCTGCCTCTCTGCAGCTCTTGTTTCATGATGAGCAGACATTTCAGTCTTCCCAGTCCTCAAACACAGTTCACATCTGGAGTCCAGGGGGCTACTGGTTTCATGTTCCGCAGCCTCTAGGTCAAGCTAAATGCCGCTGGGACCTGGGCCACTGCTTATGATTCCAGTTACTTGGAAAAGAAAGGAGTATGTTTCCTGTTTTCTCATCTATAAAATGGGTTAGAGCTAGCCATCCCAAATAGTTGTTATGTTTAGAAATAATACTTCATATAAAACACCCAGAGTAAGGATTTAAAACATTTAAGTATTCCATAAAGGGCAATAATAACAAAAATAATAATAATGGCAATAATAAATTAAATGTATACCATTTCATATTATGAAGCAAGTATTAACTCTATAAACAAAAAGTTGTTCATCTACTGCAAAATATGAGCCAATAAAATTCATAAGAACCTTCCTCTCCAGAAACCACTGTTGTTAAAATCATTATGGAGTCAAAGTTGGTTTTTAGGGGCCTCCCACCCACTTCTTCACTCTCTTCCTTTCTCTCCCTTTCCCCTACCCAAGATCCTCAGGGGACCTATAGAGAACACTAAATTCCTTCAAAGTTCCCCTCTAAAAATGTTCTCTTCTTCCCTCCTTAGAGCTCTTGGAGACTCAGTATCTCAGTATTCCACCAGCTGTGAGAAAGGAAAGCAATTTAATGAAACTCAGTCATCCTTAAGAATTACTATGTGACAATATACCAAGCATACTTACTTTACTTTTAAAGAGAACACTAAGTGCTCTGGCTGGCATAGCTCACTTAGTTGCAGCGCCATCCAGTACACCAGAAGGTGGCAGGTTCAATTGCTGGTCAGGGCACATACCCAGATTGCGAGTAGGACGCATACAGGAGGCAACAGATCGGTATTTCTAGCTCACGTCAATGTTTCTCTCTCTCTCTCTCTCTCTCTCTCTCTCTCTCTCTCTCTCTCTCTCTCTCTCTCTCTCTCTCTCCAATAAAAAAAAAAAAAACTTTTTTAGAAAGAAAACCCTCAGCTCCCAAAGGATAGTAATTGATCAAGTGTCCAAAAATAAAGAAATAAAGGTTTCTTAATTTCTTTTGTTTTTAAGTAGAAGAGGTCAGATAATGTAAAAAGTTGGTGCAGAATGTCTTTCTACTGGGCTCAATATTCCACCTTCAAATAAAAAGCTATGACATTCTGACTTCTGTTTACGCTAATCCCCAGCACTCATTCCTTCCATCCCCACCCAAGTATACCCAAAAGGCAAGAATCAAAAGTTTAATTCACCACTTTTGAAAGAAGAACAAATACTGTTCTCAACCACACCTTAGTCAATATATTTCTCTATTGTATATTTTATCTTTTAAAACTATTTTTATCATTTTGAAAAGAATACTTGCTCATGACAAAAAACACATAAGAGAATATTCAATATTTTCTCACCTATTATAGACCTCTTATTTTATTCCCCTAATGTAACTGCCATCACATTTTCTTATGTACCCTTCCAGATATTTATCATATTTCCTAAATTAAGAAATATAAATAGGTTTTGGCTTTTTATTTAACAATATGTTTTGCAAAACTGCCTATATAAAACATTCTCTATATGTATATTTGTCAATTGTATGTTATTCTTTTCTTTAGATATACTATAATTTATTGATCAGTTTGCTAATTGATGGACATTTGGTGATTTTTTTAGTATTTGCTTATTACAAACAAAACTGTAATGAACTAATTTTCATATATGTTTCTGTATATTTAAAGCATACCGATAGATCAAAGAGCTCAAATTGTAATAAAATAGTAAGTGCATTTTTATTTCTTCCAATAGTATATAAATATTACTTCTTTTGCATACCTTCATACAGCACTTGCTGTAGATCTCCCTTACCTCTGGGTATGACTGAGTTTGAGCTAATTTTCATGAGTGTTCAGTGTGAGGAGTAACAGTAGGGTGTGACCATAATTAGAAATGAAGCGGTAACACGAAAAGTATCCTAAACAAGTTGGGATATGAAGTGGATTTGGTTATTATTATTTTACAAATGTTTTAAGAATTAGACATTTGCATATATCCTTCAAAATAACATCTTGGAAGGCTATTCTCCCATAGCCAATATTCCAGCTATCTTTGTAGTTCTGCTTTGGGTATGGTCTTCAGAATCAGCACCCCCTTATTTTTTTAAATTTTTGTTTGTTTGTTTAAAGTCTCTTAATAATGGGTTTTATTTTTCTGATAGAGCATTCACAACCAGTCCTCTGGGAAATAAAATGATTATCAAGCAAGACAAAACATTTTTTATTAAAAATAAAGGGTACCTTGGTGATGGGTGGTAAGTAGACTTTTGGCGGTGATCACTTTATAGTATATGTCGAATTATAATATTGTACACCTGGACCACATGTCATATACCAGTTTTACCTCAATAAAATAGTGTACCTTAAAATAATGTGTATGTATATGTGTGAGAGATAAACTGGACCAGAGGATGTTTCCAGTGAGGAGTTCAAATATGGTTCTCACCAGTACATGTGAAAATTTTCCCAAGGTCACAGCTCTGAAGGACAATTTGCATTTGAATGCAGACATTGTGGTATGTTTGTTTTAAAAGACTGATTATTTTATAGCTACCACCACTCATAAAGCCTGTGGTCATAAAACACCTCCCTTGTCTTGGAGGCAGACCACACTTGTGTAAATAATGGTGTCAGGTTCTAACTCGGCTAAGACCACTCCGGCCCGAACAGTGGCTGGACTCCACTCTCTACCCAAGTAGCAAGGACCACTTCTATTCCCACATCACAAATTACAAATAGAGAGGGAAATTTTGTTTCAAAGGAATAAATATTGTTAAAGGATAAGAAGTTCCTAAAAATAAAAAATAGCTTAAAAGATAGAAATAAGCATACTATTGGTTTGGGGACATTTTTACTCGCTATAAAGGCTTTAAATTTTAAAAGAAAGAAAGGCAACAACTCTGTCTTAATTCCACATCTGCCACTTGCCAGGATGACCACGCCCCAGCCGCTCTGCCTCCACAGCCTTGCTTTGTCACAATTCAGTTCCAGCTGACTTCACTGTCCTCGTTGCTACTTTCCAGTTACAGCCCCAAGCCAGCTCCTATTTCAGAAGCTCCTAATCTCTTACCATTTATATTCTCTACCTACTGCCTCCATGTTTTGTCTTCCCATTCCCTTCTCAATTCCCTTAATTTCAGGATTGTGGGTTTCCGGGGGGGGGGGAGGGGGGGAAGAGGGGGGAAAGACTATACTTTAAGTCAGACAGGGATGGATTCAAATCTTGGCTTTTAGTTGTGACCTCAGAAAATGTCCTGAGCCTTTCCAAGTTAAAAAATATACAAATTAGAGGTTGTTCTAAAGTATAATGTTCATTAAAAAAAGAAATCATTACATTAAAAAAGTGTTTATAAATTTGGTATAATTTTGTATGCACATGATACATATACAAGTTTTAGGAAATGAGAATATAATATAAAACGTATTGGTCTGAAAGCTGCTTTACAACATTACCAGTAATCCAGCCTTTGCCTCCACATCTATCTACAGCAGTGGTTCTCAATCTTTCTAATGCTGCGACCCTTTAATACAGTTCCTCATGTTGTGGTGACCCCCAACCATAAAATTATTTTTGTTGCTACTTCATAACTGTAATTTTGCTACTGTTAATCAATTGTAATGTAAATATCTGTGTTTTCCTATGGTCTTAGACGACCCTGCTAGCGGTTCTCAACCTGTGGGTCGTGAAAACAGAAAAGGTCAAACATAAAAGAGAACTATATTCATCTTCTGAGCCCGGTTTTATTTCTCAAAGTGTATATGTATAGCATCATTGTCACAATGATTATGCTGCAGTCAGACTGCTAAGGTTCAAATCCCAGCCACTTACCACCGTGTGACCTCTCTGTGCTTCTGCTTCATCTATAAGATGGGGATGACAAAAACCACCTCAGGGTTGTTCTAAAGATTACATGAGTTTCCCCTAACACTGTGGTCGGCAAACTGCAGCTCGCGAGCCACATGCAGCTCTTTGGCCCCTTGAGTGTGGCTCTTCCACAAAATACCATGGCCTGGGCGAGTCGATTTTGAAGAAGTGGTGTTAGAAGAAGTTAAGTTTAAAAAATTTGGCTCTCAAAAGAAATTTCAATCGTTGTATTGTTGATATTTGGCTCTGTTGACTAATGAGTTTGCCGACCACTGCCCTAACACATAGAAAATCCCTAGATTAGTAGTTGGCACTAGGCAAGCACTATACAGTATTTGCTGCTATGATGATAATGTGTTTGGGAAAATTACGTTTTGTCTTTCTGTGTATCAGTTTCCAAACCTGTAAAGTGAGAACAAAGGGATAGTGTTGATACTAGTGAGAGTAATACCATACAATCCTAGATCCCTTGACAATTTACAAAACGCTTCCATATGCAGTACTTCATTGGGAAAACTCATCAATATTCCCATGCTCTCAGCTAACCTAATTTGCTGGAACAGATGGTCAATGTGCAAGGTATAAATACTGACTCTGGCCCTTGGCCTCCGTTATAGCAGAAAGCATCAAAGGCCTCACATAGCTGATGCCTCCTCCAGTGACTGACTTGCTATGTGCGACATACTTTAGAACTGTAAAAGTTGGACTCCCCCAAATGCACTGGAAGACTGGGAAGAAAGAGACAAGGAAATAGTAAAACAAAAGCATTCATATTTATTGAGCATTTACAGTATAGATTATTATAACATCAATCACACTGAGTCTTCATAACAATTTCCATGGAAGGTTTTATTGCCATATTTCTTAGATAATTTCCACATAGAGGTTCAATACTAGGTCACAGATAGTAACTTTAAACCAGAATGGAAGTCTGACTGAGCCCAAAGCTTGAGCTGATGCTAAAGATCCATGCTATGTCACTGGGATTTTCAATCTACTAAGATTAGATGTAGGTTAGCTCTTTAACTCCTCTGCTAAATTTCAAGCCCCGAAGAGCTCTGTTTGATGAATGGTACCAAGAACATAATGAAGGGAATTTATTTTGTTATGAACAACTAGCCTATAGATGGCGATATCTTTCAATAAAGACTGACTCAGTCTGGCAGTCCTAACAAAAGCTTTAATGCAAAATGTCACTATATTTTGAAGGCACTTTGAAACAGCTATCTTTGCAAGTCCACCTGATAAGCAATTGAGTTGGCTACTGAGTAATTACTGTATATTCCTTCCATGTTCACAGTACAAAAGAGAACAAATATCTCGGGAAAAAATGATCATCATTTCATATAACAAGTATTGTCAATAAATAAGTTCATGACACGTATTTTTATCCTTGTTCTTCCTCATTTATTTCCCACCAACACACTTGTCAGCTCCCTGATTTGATGGGTGATAGCCCTCAGGGCACATGAGGGTGAAGTCAGCATAATATAAATTGCTGCACAGTCTTGAGTCAGTCAACTGGAATTACAAGGAAGTTCAAAGGAAGCAGCATGAACATGAGAGAGCAATGAAACCATGGTCTTGAAATCTTGGAGACTTAAATTAGAATACATGGGTTAAATAAACAAATCATAATTACATGTTAATATACATCTACAACATCTTCATTGATATTTTCATACACAGTTACTAGACACCAGGCAAGGTTCACTATATATTATTGCACTCAGGCCTCACAATAATACTACACAATAGGCACAGTTATTATACCCAAATTTAACAAGGAAACTGAGGCACAGCAAGGGAATATAGTTTCCCCATTGTTATAGAGTAACATAATGGTAACATGAGGGTGCATATCCCAGTAGCCTGACATTCTCACAAATGCCCACCCTTTCTCAAAGCAAATTTCTGATTGCCTCTGGAAAATGACCATATATGCAGGTGTGTTCCCTAAAAGATGAACTTGGTTAGTTTCATAGTTTTCATGAGATTTCCAAATCCATTTGTACAATCCTGTGTTAAGCAGTTGGTATGATAAAAATGAACACAAAGATCTGTATACACTAAGAAGTCAAAGCCAATGTGTTTGCATGAACTTTCTCAGTAGAGTCACTTCACTCACCTATTCGATCACAGACCACATGTGAGTTAGAACGACACTGCGAATTTTGGGTATGACTACACTAACTTGTGGTGAATATACGTGAAGGGTTGAATTTTTTTTCTTACTATTATTTTTCCTCTATGTATCTGACAGTGACCTGCATAGCTGGTAGAAAGGAAGGCCAAGGGGGAAATTGTCAGCCTATGGAACTACTTATCACTGGTTTGTTTCAGAGTCTACAGTATACAAACCTTCCCCTCCTTGTTACTCCACAAAGGTCCTTATCCTTCCAGAAAGTTTCTCTTCCCAAAGCCAAGGACTGATAAGGAATGAGGACCAAACGGCAAGAGACTTGTCTCAAGGGGCTTGTTGACATCAGTAAGATTTTTCAGATTGGCAACACCCATTTAGCTCATTATGCCCCTCATAGATAGCAATAATGTTCTTTAATAACTTTCTGTGCATCTGGAGTTGGATGGGGAACACACCATAATATATGTCTCTCTAACCCTCTTTCAATCTCTCTCTCTCTCTCTCTCTCTCTCTCTCAATTTTCAAGTTTAATGAAACTCAACCTTTGTCACAAAAGGAATGACCCCATTACAGAAGCTAATTAGAGGTGGCCCAGAAATACAACTGAAAGGTAAAGGAGGGTAAACAACTAGTGACGGGGAGCTAGGAGATCCCACCCAGGGCAACACTCCTTTGTGTTCTAAACCTCTGCTGCAGGGCGTGATGAATGGAGGATGGCATAGCCCTTGGAGTCAGAAGGTCCAGATCCAAGTACTACTCACCCGCAGTCTTGGGCAAGCCCCTTTTCCTGCTGAGGCCCCAGTGGTCTCACTGTTATAGGGATTAGAGCCTCACAGGGGGTTGGGAGGAACTGATGTGATCTTTTTAAGGCAGCCATGCTCTAGGTCACTACAGAGGCCTGTGTCAAATGCTGGTTGTGAGTTCATTTTCCAGAGGTCTTGCCTCTCATCTGCTTCTCAATCTGACCAGGAGCTGCTCCTTGATCCTTGAACCATTTTCCATGCCCAGAAGAGATCGAAATCTGATGTTGTTTTAAGTGTGACCCCAGTCATTAATAAAATCCCTTCCTGTTTCTCTACAGTGAGAAAGGAGGACGGAAGCAAGGTGCAAGGGGAGTGGAGGGGCCACACCAAGCAAGGACCTCAGCAGGGACTGAAAGAGCTCTCTCAAGCTGAGTCAGCCCTGTGTTTTTTCCTGTTAAGTGATTCACATGCTAAGACAAATGGGCCCAAAATGCAAAACTCTTTCCTGAGCTTCCAGGTGAGTTGATGATTTTTGTTTTTGTTTTCCAATTCCACTTCTCTTTTCTTGGGAACATGAGCGCAGTGTTTTCCATTCCAGGTGGAGGTTTCCGCCACCTCATTTAAATGCCCTGGGGAGAAGGGGTTATCATATCAAGGAAACACTGGCTATTTTAAGTGTTATTCATATTCCTTAAACTTCCTTGTGTTTTTTACTCAAGTAGGTTGAGTATATTATAAATAAACAAAATTTCATAGTATGTTATCCACAATAAAGTCTGAGCTCTTTAGAAATCAAGCTCTAGATATATGAATTTCCAGTGTCTTAAAAGGCTTATTGTTGTAAACATAAAAGACTTCTTTTTTCAACAACTTTAAGTGGGAATCTCTTCTAGAATATATACCATATATTACATGTTTCTTCATAATAAAATATAACATTTCATTGATTATTAAAAGTCATTATCCTTACATCCATTTAACACTCCTTTATTTTGTCCTTCTCTCTTGTTTAAGTGAGGTCAATTTTAGTTGAGGTCCTTCTTCCATGTTCTGCTTAATCTTCACTCATATCTGTAGCCACAATATCCTCTTTAGTCAAGTTATTCAGAAGAAGGTGGTTTACTATTTGGCTTAATCTGACTAGTGATAAAAATCCCCATCTTAAGGCCCTCTAGTAATTTCTCACTGTAGTTAGCAGATTAGTCAAACTCCTCTCTATTACTGACAGAGCCCTATATGGTCTAGCCCCTGCCTTTTCTCCAACTACTTAATCTTCATCCACTGTGGTCCACACACTAGCTTTCTCTGTGTTCCTCTAAAGAGCCAAGTTGTCTCAGGTCCTTTGCATTTACCATTGCTACTTCCTGAAAGATTCTTCCCTCGTTTTCGTCTGACTGCCTCTGTCTCCTTATTTTGGTCTAAGGCCAAATGTCAAGTCCACAGAGAAGCCATCACTGTCTTCTACACCAAGTAGCTGTAACCCCTTTCTTGCTTTATTCCTATCCCAGAAATTAAAGCACTGTTGGAATGCTTTAATTTGTATTCTTATTTATTCGTTTGTATTGATATTCTGTCTTGCTCACAGTAATATCACATTTTGAGGAATAGCTCCCACCACATAGAAGGCACTCAATAAATACTCTTGAAGAAATGAATCCTGGCTCATCTTCACATCTACTTAAAGCTAAGCTCTACCTATAATGGAGAGTTCTGCTTTCAGTCTAATTACACATTGGGAAATCTAATCTAAATAATCAATTACAGCCCAGCCTGTGTGGCTCAGAGGTTGAGCATCAGACCATGAACCAGAATGTCATGGTTCGATTCCTGGTCAAGGCACATGTCCCAGTTGTGAACTCGATCCCCAGTGGTGGGCATGCAGGAGACAGCCCATTAATGTGATTGATGTTTCTCTCTCATCAGTGTTTCCATCTCTCTATCCCTCTTCCTTCCTCTCTCTAAAATCAATAAAATATATTTTAAAATAATAATCAATTACATAATACCCTAAGATCACTGTCAAAACATTAAGAAGCTGGCAATGTCCAATGTCATTCGATCCAACTTTGGAAAGAGACAAAAGAGCTAAGAGAATGTTAGGACGCACTCTAATTCATTGGCTAGTTCAACAAGATATAACAAACAGCTTAAAATAGTGAATAATAATATGGGAGATCTAAACATAAGTATAAAGTGGCCCCCAAGAACAATATATGTTTGAAGTCTCATAATTTATTTTTAAAATCCAGATGAATTTTATATTCTAACTCTTTCCCTCTCTCTCTCTCTCTCTCTCTCTCTCTCTCTCTCTCTCTCTCTCTCCCCCCCCATATATAAATACCTTATTTAATAAAAGAGTAATATGTAAATGAACCATCACTCCGCTACACCCACAAGTCATGCCCACCACCCAATCAGGAGCAAGTATGCAAATTAACCCAACCAAGATGGCTGTGGTCACGGAGCGAGCAGGAGGCTTGGGTTTCCCCAGCAATGGAGGAAGCCAAGCTTTCTGCATACCCTGGCCAGCCTGGGCCTCCACTCAAGGCTACAAAGTTTCAATTATAGAAGATAAATAAATCCCAACAAAAATGGCTGCAGCCTTGGAGCAAGCAGGAGGCTTGGCTCTGCTCACAAACTTTCAATTATAGAAGATAAATAAATCCCAGGTACCAGGCCTCCTCTTGGGTCACCGGGGGGCATAGCAGGCCAGTAACCCACCATAGGCCCCTCGGCCAGGCCGCCCCATGCCCCAAGGGAACCCCCACCCTGATCTGGGACACCCTTCAGGGCAAACCAGTCGGCCCCACCCATGCACCAGGCCTCTATTCTATCTAACAAAAGAATAATATGCAAATTGACCATCACTCCAACACACAAGATGGCTGCCACCATGTGGACACAAGATGGCCACCACAAGATGGCCAGCAGGGGACAGCATTTGGGAGGGACCAAGCCTGCAAGGGAGGGAAGTTGTGGGTGATCAGGCCAGCAGGGGAGGGCAGTTGGGAGGGACCAGGCCGGCAGAGGAGGGAAGTTGGGGGTGACTGGGCCTGCAGGGAAGGGCAGTTGTGGGGGACCCAGGCCTGCAGGGGAGAGCAGTTGGGGGGGACCAAGCCTGCAGGGGAGGGCAGTTAGGGTTGATCAGTCCTGCAGGGGAAGGCAGTTAGGGGTGACCAGGCCTTCAGGGGAGGGCAGTTAGGGGCAAACAGGCTGGCAGGGGAGCAGTTAGGCATCAATCAGGCTGGCAGGGGAGTGGTTAGGGGTGATCAGGGAGGCAGGCAGGTGAGCAGTTGAAAGCCAGCAGTCCTGGATTGTGGGAGGAATGTCCGACCGTCTGTGTAGGCCCAATCCTACCGGGATTGGGCCTACACAGACGGTCGGACATCCCTCGAGGGGTCCCAGATTAGAGAGGGTGCAGGCTGGGCTGAGGGACACACCCCCATGCATGAATTTCGTGCACCGGCCTCTAGGACCATGGTCGGCAAACTGCGGCTCACGAGCCACATGTGGCTCTTTGGCCCCTTTGAGTGTGGCTCTTCCACAAAATACAATGGCCTGGGCGAGTCTATTTTGAAGAAGTGGCGTTAGAAGAAGTTTAAGTTTAAAAAATTTGGCTCTCAAAAGAAATTTCAATCATTGTACTGTTGATATTTGACTCTGTTGACTAATGAGTTTGCCGACCACTGCCCTAGTATATATATATTTGTTTGTGTAATATAAAAGAAATTTTACCTCAAATTGTTGGGGGGGAGAATGTACCCTCCAAGAATTTGTGTCCTGCTTACTCTAGAAAACCACCAAGCATCCCCCAAGTACATGTGCTCCAAGCTGATAAACATCTAGAAATGATTCTGGAGGAGTCTTGAAGGGAGCACAATCCCCACCCACCCCTTGCTGCCTTGTTCACTTACCCACATCTTCATCTCAGGGAGGAAGAGCTCTGGAACAAAGATACCTAAGTGAACCAGGAGTCCCAAGGAATGTAGAGTTTTGAGAAGGAAAACAAGGTTAAAAGTTCTATTGTTCTGTATCATTCTCTTTCCAGACATCTATCTCTTCTAAATCATTTTATTGCTCTTTCTTTCCATGTGCTTGGTGAGGTAAGAGGTGCATTTGGAGTCCAAACCTTGGTTCATAGTAATGAAGTTTCCTTTGATATATGTCTTCAATTAAAAATCTCTAATCACTATTGGTGAGCTCATTGAGGATTGGAGGTTCAAGATCCAGGCCATCATGCATAAATTATAATAATAATAATACTTATAGAGAGAAGACAGAAGAAGCAAACAAGATGGTAATAGTGAATTGAGTTAATTAGTAAAAGTCTTTTAAAATAAAATGTGATGAATGGAAAATATTCAGTCAGAGATGCCACATGAATTTGAATAATCAGCCATTTTGTGACCTAACATTTGAAGGCATGAAAGCGAAGGCCATTATCCCATGAATGTACCAAAAAAGCAGATTACTGAGATAGTAATTATGGTGGCTCCTGTGGGAAGCATACTAGACTGATGGTCCTGGCTGCGGCCCTCTGAAATTCATCATCACATTTGTTCTGAAGCCATGCTTTCTGTAGCTGCCCCAGCCCTCACTAAGCACAGCAGGGCTGCTAAGACAGGCCCACTCCTGGATTCCCCTGATGGGCAACTTTAGCTTAAGGATTCCCAATTAGCCTTGCTAAAACTTTCTTCCTTGCTTTCCTTCTTTTCCTCCTTCATAGGAAACAGTTGTGTTTTTTTAATTTAATAAACCTTTATTGTTCAGATTATTACAATTGTTCCTCTTTTTTCCCCCCATAGCTCCCCTCCACCCGGTTCCCACCCCCCTCGCTGCCCTTCCCTCCCCCCCCAACTGTCCTCATCCATAGGTGTATGCTTTTTGTGCAGTGTCTTCCCGCACCCCCACACCCCTTTCCCCCTGAGAATTGTCAGTCCACTCCGATTCTATTATATTCACCAGTTTATTCTGTTCATCAGATTTTTTATTCACTTGATTTTTAGATTCACTTGTTGATAGACATGTATTTGTTGTTCATAATTTTTATCTTTACCTTTTTCTTCTTCTTCCTATTCTTAAATACCTTTCAGCATTTCATATAATACTGGTTTGGTGGTGATAAACTCCTTTAGCTTTTTCTTATGTGTGAAGCTCTTTATCTGACCTTCAATTCTGAATGATAGCTTTGCTGGGTAGAGTAATCTTGGTTGTAGGTTCTTGCTGTTCATCACTTTGAATATTTCTTGCCATTCCCATCTGGCCTGCATAGTTTCTGTTGAGAAATCAGCTGACAATCGTATGGGTGCTCCCTTGTAGGTAACTAACTGTTTTTCTCTTGCTGCTTTTAATATTCTCTCTTTGTCTTTTGCCCTTGGCATTTTAATTATGATGTGTCTTGGTGTGGTCCTCTTTGGATTCCTTTTGTTTGGGGTTCTCTGCGCTTTCTGGACTTGTAAGTCTATTT
Organism: Corynorhinus townsendii; assembly: GCA_026230045.1. Taxonomy (NCBI): domain Eukaryota; kingdom Metazoa; phylum Chordata; class Mammalia; order Chiroptera; family Vespertilionidae; genus Corynorhinus; species Corynorhinus townsendii. The sequence continues at coordinate 113,709,354 of JAPDVU010000005.1, forward strand.
CTTTCACCAGGTGGGGGAAGTTTTTGGTCATTATTTCTTCAAATAGGTTTTCAGTTTCTTGCTCTCTCTCTTCTTCTGGCACCCCCATAATTCAGATGTTGGTATGCTTGAAGTTGTCCCAGAGGCTCCTTACACTATCTTCAAATTTTTTGATTCTTTTTTCTTTTTGCTTTCCTGGTTGAGTGTTTTTTTGCTTCTTTGTATTTCAAATCTTTGACTTGATTCTTAAGGTCCTCTAGTCTGCTGTTGGGTCTCTGTATAATATTTTTTATTTTGGTCAGTGTATGTTTAATTTCTAGTTGGTCCTTTTTCATATCCTTGAGGGTCTTGCTAAATTTATCGGCCTTTTCTAAGGAAATTCTTGAAAAACCTTATAACCGTGGTTTTGAACTCTATATCCAGTAGTTTGCTTTCCTCCATTTCTTTCATTTGTAATCTGTTTCTTTGTCTCCGCATTTTCACTGCTTCCCTGAGTTGGTGGAGTAGCTTTGTGTGGTAGGTGTCCTATAGGGCACAGTGGCTCAGCCTCCCCAGTTACCTGAGGTGAACACTTTTGGTGCACTCCTTTGTGGACTGTGTGCTCAGTTAAGTTGTAGTTAAGTCTTGATTGTTGTTTGTTTCCCTGGGAGGAATTGACCTCCAGGCCAATTGGCTGTGAGGATCAGCTGTGTCTATGCTGGGAGAACTTCTGTGCTGGAGACACCCTTATGGGACAAGACTTGCAAAATTGCAAAAGCCTCTGTGCTTAGCTTGGATGGGACAGAGTTTCAGGGCAGAGCCAACAGCCTTGGCTTCCCGTCAGCCCTGCCCTATGATGCCCCTGGGTCTCAATGTCCCTCGGTAATTGCTGCAAGCTCCTCTGAGAGAAAGCCACCCTCGAGTTTCACCTGCTGCCAGACAGTCCAGTTTCTCCCCGAATGAATCTGGTTTCCCAGAGTCTCACCCAGGACTGGAGTTCAGCGCAGTTGGGAGCTTCCATCTCCCTCCTGCTTTAGAAAGCCAGCCACCCATGCATTCAGCTGCCCATCCTCTCCACATGTGCGTCTCTGTACCTCAGCCTTTTGTAGCTCCTCTGAGTCTCAATGTGCTTTCCTCTTTCCTTCTAGTTGTAAGATTTCCACTCAGCCAGCTTTCCTGTGGGTATGGATGGTGTCTGTTTTGTCTTTTAGTTGTAGTTTTGAAATTATTGTGCGAGGCAGCAGTTTAGGTGTTTACCTCTGCTGCCATCTTGGTTTCCTTTTACAGGTAACAGTTTTTCAGAGTGATCTGATGGCCCTCCCAGCCTCCTCTAGCTCTCTCTCCATTTTCTCCCACAAAGTTTTCCTCAACAAATCTCATGCACATCTAACTTCATCTTGGCATCTGCTTCTCAGAGGGCCTGAACTAACACAAGTAAGGACAGCTACTTGAGGGACGGACAGGAGGAATTAGGCCATTTACTGCAGTTAGGATAATTTAGAGTAAGACTTAGAAGAAGATTAATGGGTGATTATAAAACGACCAAATTTAAGAGGGAGCTTTCTGAGAATAAGTAGCAGGTAATAGCAGGTAACAGAAGAGGTTGTGATGGTGGGGATGGAGGTGACAGTAATCAGAGTTTGAAGTTAATTATTTGCATACTTGATGCTACATTAAGCCTAAAGCTCAATTGGAGAATCTGAAGAGATTTCGTTGTTTTTGGCAACATGCATAGTTTAGTTGATATATGTGGGTGTAGCCCTGTTAAGAGGACTATATATATTTTACTAGGACTCTACACAGTCCTTTTAAGAGAACTCTATAAAAATTTTTATTGGCTTTGAGGTGTTTTGCTTGCAGTTTTTAGGTTTTTGATTTTAAGGCTTTGCATAATTAGAAGTAAATAATAAAGTTAATTATTTGTATCAGCTATCAGCATTTTTCAGCCTATAGTAAGGTAAAAAAAAACTTACATTTTTATATCTTTCAAAGTCTCCAAGTGTGTGAAGCTCTGTATCCCCAATGAACTACAGTAATGTTTGTAAAACTGAATTGAAAATTGTTTGGCATGTGCTATTTCACTGAAACCTAACATGGATCCTGAGAGGTAAGGAGGGCAAGCAGCTTTAAAGCTCACTTTTACCAAAGATGAAACTGAGGCTCAGGGGAGCTAAATAGCTAACAAATGGTCAAATCCAACCCAGAAGCAATATTGCAGTAGGCAGAATTTCTAGGAATGACTCCTAAGAATTCATAACCTAATCCCAACGATGTGTGAATGTGATGAAATGTCATTTATTCCCATGATTCTGCTATGTTATATGGTGTAGTTGACCTTGTAAAAAAATTATCCAGGTGAATCTAATCCAATTGCATGGAGCCCTTAAAAGCCCCTTCTGCCAGTGATCAAAGAGAAAAAGAGAAGTCAGAGAGAGAGAGAGATGGCAGAAGGGGAAGTCAGAAAGTTGAAGCATGAGAAGGATTCGAGGTACTAATGCTGGCTTGAAGATGGAGGGGGCCATGTGGAAGGCATGAAAAGGAAATGAATGCTGCCAACAACCAGTAAGCTTAGAAAGGGACCCAAGCTCTGGGTGAGAACTGCAGCCCCAGCTGTTACCTAGATTTTGACCTTATGAGATTCTAAGCAGAGAACCGAGCTGACCTACACTGTGCCCAGGAACTGTGGGATAATAAATGGGCATTATTTTAAGCCACTATGTTTGTATTGATTTTAAACAGTGACAAAAAAAAAAACAAAATAATATATGGGTTTTCTAGTTCCAACACTATTTTCACCATACCACCCTTACTCTTAACTAATGCCAATAAAAATAATTAACAGTGAACTGAAAGAGCACAGTACTAACCTTATAATTTTGCTCATTTAATTTTGATTAGAATTCTAGCTTTCTAAGATTTATTTTAGGCCTGACCTCATTTACTTTAGTCCTGAGCCTGTGGACTTGAACTCATTTTCAAGACAGACTCTTATTTCCTCATCCTAATTTGAAAATAATTCAGGTAACATATAAATAAGAAGAAAATATTATAATATCCTAAGAAAATATTATACGATGAAAACTTTTGTCATAGTTTGGCAAAGTTTTAAAATTCTTACAAACTACTGAAAATATCATGGGCATTGTTTGAACACATATAGTGAAAAACTGTTATTTTATCTATCCATTGTAACTCCTTTAGTAAACTTGACTCACAGTCTTTTGGGAATGCTCTTCTCCCAGTCAAACCAAGTGGCTCTGAGGAAATGTCCATGTTCGCATTTAACCCCATTCCTCTCCCCCAACCCAGGACACAGGAAATTGGCCTAAAGATGGGCAGCATCTCCACGCTGAGGCAATCAAGCCCTCCTCTGAATTTTAACTTTTCAGCACAGAAAGCACAAATTTGCCCATTACCAGTGATAGAAATTGTAGAATATAGAACTCAGGAAGTGTGGACAGCAATGTTTCTTGCCATGTAGACGAAGCCAATCTTAGGTAGTCAACCCAGAAAGAGAAACGGAAGCAAGAACTGGGGAGAGATAGTTTTTGACCCCTTGTTTTAGTTGTTCTGGTAGTCCGTCTGCATCCCTGTACTTTCCATGGTTTGATTGTTCTATTCTCCCTGGTATTCCACAAAACAGCATATTTCTTCTTTTACCTAAACTAGTTCAAGGTGAATTCAGTCACTTGCAACCAACAGAAACGTGACACTTATGAAAGAGAAATTAGATTTCCTTTTCTTTGAAAATATTTATCATCATTTAGTGTGAAAAACTTCTGGCAAAGAAACTCAAGTGTCTCCAGGATGATGGTGATCCATCAAGGCTTCCATTATGATTCCTTTAATGTCAGAACTGCAGCTTTAATATCAACTGCCATGCTCACTTGGTTTTTGCTCACTACAGCAATTACTCCTTCCTTTTGTTATTAATGCTATCTTGATATAGCAGCCTATGATTTGTCAGTGTTATATCATAAACACTTATTGGGCACATGTTTAGTATATTTACTTTTGAATATTTTTAATTAATACTGAAATTAAATGAGCTTACAAGTGTTACATATTGCTGAAGAGATTTGAGAGAGAGAATAATATTGCACTGTTTTTCTTTTCATTTCTATGCATATTCTTAAAGGGAAAAAAATGATATAACAACCCAGGCAGAGTGACTCAGTGGTTGAGCATCGACCTGTGAACAAGGAGGTCATGGTTCAATTCCCAGTCAGGACATATGCCCATGTTGCAGGCTCAATCCCCAGTTTGGGGCCTGCGGGAGGCAGCTGATTAGTGATTCTTTCTCATCATTGATGTTTCTTCTCTCCCTCTCCCTTTCTGACTGAAATATACACACACACACTCTTATAGCCCAGGGCATGAAATCCCATAGGGATCGGGCCTAAACCGGCAGTCTGACATCCCTCTCACAATCTTGGACCACTGGCTCTTAACCGCTCACCTGCCTGCCTGCCTGATTGCTCCTAACTGCCTCTGCCTGCCTGCCTGATCGCCCCTAACCTCTTTGCCTGACTGCTTGATTACCCCTAACTGCCTCTGTCTGCCTGCCTGTTCATGCCTAACTGCCCTCCCCTGCTGGCCTGATCTCACCCCCAACTGCCCTCCCCTGCCAGCCTGATCTCTCCCAGTCTCTGTCTCTCTCTGTTTTTCTCAGCAGTCCTCCAGGTCTCCCTGCCTCCTTGTCTCCCTCTTCCTCTTTCCCGGCTGGGAGTGGGCAGGGCCAGTGGGGGCCGCTCCATCCTCTGCCTACCCTCCCTTCCATCCAGGCCTCTTCAGGCCCAGTCTGTTTTGTTTCCTCATTCTGAGAGAGGCTCCGAGAGCGAGCTGGGAGGGAGGGAAAGGGAGAAAAGGCTGTGAGCTGGTGGGCGCTGTGTGTGTGTGCGGTTGTGAGTGATTGTGAGTGCCAGCCCCGCCTCCCCCGTTCCCATCTCTACTGCCACAAGTCCCCACCCACCAGAGCCTGCTTCACGCACAGGCTGAGCATTAGGTTGAGCCTCTGGTCGCTGTGGATGTGACAGACCCAGGGTTTTTATATATTAGGATTTTCTAAATGATATAACAATTTTAAGTCAAATATATATGGATAATATGAAGGCTATATTTATTACACTGAGAGATAATACTACCAAGCATAAACTCATTCTTTTGTGATTGTTTAATATTTCACAGGTAAAATCCTAATATATGCTTTGATTTATAAATAGTGAAAAACATTAGTCAGAATGTTGAATCCTTGCTCTTTGGGAAAGTTACTATAAATTCTCCAAGCCCTCTTTTCTATCATGGGGATCCATAGCATATTGTGATTGAAGATGTAAACTCTGACCAATAAACTTCTGGCTTCAGACTTTGGCCTCAACGCTCTGACCTTAGACCTTAAATAAGCTGTTTCATAATTCCCGGCCTTGGTTTTCTAGTGCATCTTAAGATAGATAAACAGACAGACAGAAAGATACCTACACATACATACATGTGCATACATACATATGTATGTACTTACACACACCAGGCATGTATATGAATATTTAAGGTCACATTGTTCACTACAGCAAAAATATAAATTAAAACAACTAATATATCCACCAACAGTACAATAAATTGTAGCAAAATGATACAGTAGAATATTACTCAGCAATAATGATGATAGAATAAACTATAGCTATACACATCAAAAATGGTAAATATAAAAATAAAATATTGAGGAACTAGTAAGAATTCATACTTTTAGAACTAGTTAGTTTGAAAAGATTCCATTTACATCAAGTTCAAAGAGAAGTACAACTAAATCATGTTATTATTTAGAGATAGATGGCAAAACTAAAGAAAAACAAGATAATTATTTACACAAAATTTAGAAGAGTGGTTACTTCTAGAGGCAAAGGGATGTGACTAGAGAGGGCACACAGGAACATCTATTAATAAAATTGTATTTCTTAAATTTTAGACTTGTGTATATAGTGTTTACTTTCTAATTCTATGAACTGTACATATTTATTTTATGCACTTATACATGATAATTTCAAAAACAAATATAATTACATTAATGAACTACCACACTGTGAGAGAATTAAATAAGGTTGTAGATGTTTAGCAACAGTATCTAGCATATAGTAAGCTATTAGTAAAAAGTATATCTTCATATCTTGTATTCCAAGATGTTGAAAATCTATCTTAGAATCATAGTCTTATTAGGGAACAAAACTTTATGGTTTTCAACCTTCATGCATCCAAGTGTTAGTACCAGAAGAGAGTCTTAGATCCTCAGTCACAGGCATGAATTTTACTTGGTTACCTATCAGGCACCCAGTGGATATTCATACGGATGAATAAGAGGTATTTAGTTCCCTGTTATCAGAGAATTAAGCCCAATCTTTAAAGAAAGAATTATTCATATCTGCATCTTAGTAGCGAAAATAATAAACAGTAGGTCATGTGTTGGCTTCAAACTATTCTAGTGTCTATTCTGGAGAATAATAAAATCATAAGATTAGTAAAGTAAGTAATTATTTGTTTATGTATTTATTAATAAATAAAGTTCAGGAAAGAAGGTAAAGCTCAGGGAAGTTAGTTGACTTCTACAAGATCAACAGTAAGTTTGTGACAGAGTCAGGTCTGGAACACAAGCTCAATGGAAGCTACAGGAAATGTCCTACTATTGGTGGTCACCAGACCAAGTAGAAGGGAAGATGGGAAGTGGCTCAAAGTAGTAGGGAAAGTGAGTGAGATCGAGTATGGGAGATCTAGTACTTAGTCCTTTTCAGAGGAGCTTAGGAGCTGGAATCCTCTGAAATCCAATACCACTATTGGGGTAACACCTCTGAATGAACTCTTTTGGGGCCAAATTTCTGGAAAGAAGACAGATGAGGCAATTCTAATAAGATAATATCTCAAATGCAATTTCAGAGAATTCAGACACCCTCAATTTCACCCTCATATCCATCACCTGTGTCTAATCCATTTGATGGGCACACAATACAATACTTGCTCTTACTTAATTACTCTGCTCTGCTCTTGAATCATGTTTACCATTGGCCAATCACTAATCTAAGGCTACGTTTATAAGTATATTATTCCTTCAAAAAACATTCACAGGAAACCTGTTAGGGATAAAGGCTCTATACTAGGCATTAGGAATTTGATGAAAAGTGTTTAATCAAACTCCATTTTCCTTGTCCAATCAGAGAAGAGAGTGAGTTATTCAAAAGAAAACTAAACCAACCAGAAGTAACTCTGTATAACCTAATCCCTCCAACCCTTATGACATAAAGACAAATAAAAGCTCATAAAGAACCTTTGCTTGCTTCAGAACCTTATCAACTTGAGCCAGCTGATAGGGAAAGTAAGTCTTATGGCTGAACTCTTGAACCAGGAAAGGATCAGTCCAAAGTTTCTGTCAGGTGACGTGACCTACAAAAGTACTCCCAATCCTTGGCTTATCTTTATGACTGATAAATGATTGCCAGGTATTTGCTCTATATGCTTGGAATCTGCGGTTAAATTGCTGAAACTGTCCCAAGAAAGAGGTTTCCTTCTGGAAAAAAATAATAATAATCCCCTATATGCAAGGTTTAATTAATGGAAAAGTTGCTTAGATGATGCCTTTTTTTTTTTCTGATCCAATGTTTTGTGGTTTGGGAGCTCTTTTAACAAGCAAAAATACCTTTAGACAGAAATCAGACTCTTCTCTTTTATATTCTAATTTTTTCCCACTCCATTATGTTGTAGTAGTCCATAACAAGAGTATGATCTCATCAGTTATTTACTCACTCCCATTTTGGGTTTCATTTGATGGGTTTCATTGGAAAGTCCCATTATGGGGGAAATTTCTAAACCATAAAGCAGCTCACTTGTTGGGGGAGAGGGGGATTCTTTATAAATGAAAAAAGTTGAATTGTAATGGAGGAGCAGTGAATGATTTCTCTAAAGGAATAATTCGCTGTACAAAGCCAAGTTTAAGCCTCCCCTTGCTTATCAAGGAAAGCTAGGTTTGAGATCCTAAAGCAGGACTGTGACCAAGCATCGAGGGGCCTTATGGACTGGTAGAGCTTAACTAGCATATAACTTTAGACACTGACAGCCAAAGGTAGAGTTAATAACTATATTGAATGACCAAGCAACGTGCATAGACAAGTGTTCAAACAATTAGGGTAATACTCTCATCTCAAGTGATTTATTGTCTGAAACACTGAGTTAAATGGAGTACTTGCTATATCTAACAAAAACCGTTCAATTAAATGCCAACCTCCCTGACCCATTAGGAGAGGCAATAATTTATTCAAAATGTAGTTTAAGAATAAAGTTACTTTTTAGAAATTAATTCTATTAAAAGAAAAAAGAGATAGAAGGCACAAGTAAATACTCCATCAGACAAAGTCAAAGCAACTTTTTTTAATTTCAGAAATTATTCTAGTTTAAAGAAAATAATTTGAAAAAGCAATTATTTTCATAATCAGGAAACCAACTACAACAAAAAAAGGTTGGGGCTTGTCTGTTGGTTTCTTTGCTTGTTTTAGTTCACTTTCCTAAGAGGCAGTTTAGTTTCTCAGACCTTGACCCAGTGATAGATTAAAGTCCTTAATCAGAGATATGGAATGCCTTATCTAGTGACACATGTTCTTTCTCTGTCCTTCGAAGCACATATTGTCCCTCCAAAGGAAATACACCATGAAACTAAATGACACAGTCAATAAGTACCTCATAGAAAGAGCCCCCTGGCCACCTGAAGACCACATCACAGCACCAGTAAGTCATCCTTTTTTAGAACCAGCAAATTGTGTGCATAGTTACAGGAGAAAGCAGCCTTAGATCATTCTCCCAAGGCCCTGATGTGGAAGGAACCACTTAGAACATACAAACAACCATTGTAATCCCTGGGACAGGGGTGTGGGCTGTGGGAAAGGAAGCTCGGCATGGAATTTGCAAGGTAAGAGATCTGAGAGCTTCAAGAAGAGTCTGGTTTGTTTGTTTTCAGTCTAGACTGAGCATGCAAGGACTTAGGAAATATGCTTTAGGTTAGAAGACACCCTGGAGTTGTTTTCTTTTTCCACTTAGAGCCCTATGTAATAATGGACATGCCAGTGTCTGCACTCAAAGCTAATTTAACGTCTACAGAAATTCCCTCTCTTTCTCTGCACATCCAATCAGTAATCAAGGATAACTGCCACTACTTTCTTTGGGCCTCCTCCACATCTCCCACACTATTTATGTCTTCAGTATTTCAGATATCTCAATATTTCTCACCTGGATTAGAGCAACTATATTCTAACTGCTCTCCCTGCTGCCAGCTCCCAGTTCAGATTGTATATTGCTTTCTACAGAGCAAGACTGGCCATAGGACTAGCCAGTTTAAAGTTCTTTAGTGGCTTCTAACAGTCTCCTGGTTAAAATTCAAACTATTTTGGTACAGGCTCTGACAGAACAGTTACCTTGGTTCATATCCTATCTTTGATCTTCAATTTGATCTTCAATTCCCCACCTATAAAATGGGATAAGAATAGTTCTTCATAGTTTTGTTGTTAAACTTCAATGAGATACTTCTTTTAAAGAGCTTAGTATTTTGTCTAGTAATCAGTCAAGCCCACAGCTAAAATCAAAGCTCATCATACACTAGGTCTGTCTTTAATGAGTACACTGCGTTACCTTTATTCCACTTTATTTCCCAAAAAAAAGTATTTCTGGTCCCACATACTTTTACAGAGCCTTGACACTTTCCTATTCAGAGAAAGAATCTCTGTCCCATCCCCTTAAACTTGGACATGAACTTTTGACCACCTCAATTAATTAAGTCTGTCACAAGTTAGGCTATGTCATTTCCTAGGCTGGGTCAGAAGAGGCAATATACCTTCTGTCTGGCAATCTCGTTTGGAGCATGCACCTTGGAGACCTAAGCTTCCATATGAGAAGTTCAGCTACCTGAAGCTACCACACTTGAGAGGCCATGTGAAAAGATCACTGAAAGATAGAAATGCATGAGGAGCCCCAGATGCCCAGCCATCCTTCACACAGGCCCCCACTCACTGCATGGAGTAGAAAGGAGCTGACCCCACCCAACCTTGCCCACATTGCAGATTTGTGAGCTAAATAAGTGATTATGGTTATTTCAGCCACTAAGTTTTGGAGTGTTTTGTTATTCACTAATGGGAAACCAGAACACCCACATAAACCTCCAAATCTACACTGAGTGGCCAGATTATTATGATCTCTGAAGGCATAATAATCTGGCCACTCAGTATATATCCTATATAATAAAAGGCTAACATGCAAATTGTCCCCTCAACCAGGAGTCTGACCAGCAGGCAGGCCGGCCAACCGCCCATGTCCCCTCCCCTGGCCAGGATGGCCGGACCCCGCCCATGCACGAATTCATGCACCAGCCCTCTAATACACACACACACACACACACACACACACACACACGCGTGCGCACACACACACACACACACACACACACACACACACACACACTGAGTGGCCAGATTATTATGCGTTCAGCAATCATAATAATCTGGCTACTCAGTGTATTTATTCACTTTCCTCTTGACAACACACCTTTCATGGCCTTCACATATGCAGCTGTTCTGCTTAAAAACCGCCACCAGCACAAACATGCCCTCATTTAAAGAATTACTTTGCTTTCAAGAGTCATTGCAGGTCACTTTTGTTGTGCTTTTAGTCATTGTTACTCCTTGTTGTAGTTTTAGTCATCTTTCCCCAAATTTGGAAATGGGTGGCTAAGGACCCAAACTTCAAGTCAAAATGTTTGGTTTTTGTTGTTGTTCACTGCTTCCAGGCTGTTTAGGACTTTATCTCTCCAGACTTCTGTTCCTTCACAGACAGAGTAGTAGCCAGACCCCTATCTTAGTAGATATTCATTTATAACTCCTAGCAAAGTTCCTGGTATCTAATGAGTTCAATGCATGTTGCTGTTATTAGAGTGCTAATTATATTGCATCACAATTATCCGTTTCCTTTTCTGAACAAGAACAGTGTATCCTCAATGCCTGGGACCTAGGACATGTAAAAACATTTTTGTTAAATTAATAAATAAAGAACAAACAAACAAATGGATGGGTGAATGAGTGAATGAATGAATGGGCAGATATAATCTAGCTTCTCATCAACTCCTATATCAAACATGTAGGAGAAGTAGGATAATAGAGACCTCCAGTCTTAATGGAAGCAGTTCTGGTGCTGGCTGCATACTTTTCTTCATGACAGGTCCAATTCTCTCTTTTCTAGTAGTTCTGTAATACCACAGCCATTATTTCTGAGATTCCCTCATTCCCAAAGCCACTCAGAGAGCATCCTTACTTGGCTGAGTAAGCCCTTTTGCTCCTGACAATCCAAACCATGTGGTAGGACTGTAAGGAGAGCTAGTGCCAAAATCAGATGGCCTCCACTACAGATTCCTTTTTCTCTTCTAACCACTTTATAGCATGCCTGACCTTGCCAAGTAAAACCCAGTTAATCTTTTACAATGTCAGCCTTCTTTATGGACTCTAAGATATGGCAATGTCATATGGTGGCAATGCTGTAGAAGGGACTCTGCTCTTACTGACAAGCAACTTTATGCTGCACTAAGCAAATAATTTACTTTACCCTTCTTGCCTCATGCATGATATTTCCCCACTGATTTCTGCTCAATAAAAGAGAAATTATTAAACAGCAATACAACCTTGCTTAATAAGGTGAAAATAGATATTCTACACCTAATTTTTATTTTCATCATAGAGTTTACATAAAATTCTTTGTAATATCATATTTCACATTTATACATAAATTTCTCATTATAACAGCTACCAACTTATGGATATGATTGCTAAGTGCCAATAATTACCATTGCAACACAATGTTATACCAAGATATCAGTGTCCTTCTAGCACATATTAATTTCAGTGTTAAAATAAAACAATGCACTAGGGATTCCTTCAGTGCCCTTTTATGCCCTCTTGCCTCAGCACAAAAGAAAAAGTTTAAATATTTTTTAAATGAGTAAAATCCAGAGTGTTGGCTGTACATAGTCATAAATTGTTTCACAAGAAAACATGAAGTTAATCTAATTATTGCTGTTACTCTTGTAGATTCCATGCTTCTCATAAGTGTAATCATTTCTGCATTCTTTCTCTACTTGAAGATCAGAGAATGCTGAGGGTTAGAAAGATTTCTGAGGTGTGGCACCACCTTCTCTGATTGGGCAGCAGCTCTCGAACGATGTGGGCCTTTTGCAGTTGACTCACCAGAGGGCAGCAGCTTTGCAGCTTGATGTCAGCCTGCAAGAATGTCAGACACTTCTCTCTGTCAGCTGCTGCACTGCCCTCTCCATTTCCACAGCCCCCCCCTGCCACCCGCCCCAGTCCCCAACCCCAGCAGTAGCCCAGAATTAGGCAAAGCTGTTTGGGTTAGCCTCTAACCAGCCTCCTGGCTGGGCTTCTTGCTGTCCTGGTTACCAGCTCCAGTAAAAATTCCCCACCAGATCTCAGCAGGAACACTAAGCTCTTCCAACCATGTGTCTCTGGGGATACCCAATATAACTGACCAATTAAGGTTTGGATATTTAGGGGACGGTGTATGGTTTTCTGAGTGCCCCTCTGCAGCATTCTCTCTCTCTCTCTCTCTCTCTCTCTCTCTCTCTCTCTCTCTCTCTCTCTCTCACACACACACACACACACACACACACACACACACACACACTCTCACATCGTCTCCAGAAGGAAAACACCAGAATGCATTAAGAAATACTTAAATAAGCACTAGCAAAATTTCTAAGTTCTAAATGGACTGTATGCTATTTGTTCACCTGGTATTGGATCTGCCGCAGTTTCCCCCACATTTCTGACTGTTCCCACTGAAGTCTCAGATGGGAGCTAAGACTATCCTTGGGGTCCTTTCTGCTGTAACAGTCTATGATCCCATGAATTTAGACAACTGGGAGCTTTCTGAGAGGAATGGCTTCCTGATGCTCATTAGGCATGGCAGAGACGCCTGCCCCACAGTAGCTAGTCCTAGCTCTATGAGGACCTATTTTTATATATTACTTAGTCTCCCCTCTCTTCTATTCTCTTCAGCATCTGTTCTTTTAGCAGTTCTAGTTTAGTTTTAAATTTTAGTCATAGTTTAGTCTCAGTTTTCACCTTTTAGATGGTTCGTTTGGCTTTAGGCAACTGAAAGCAGTAAGCAGATTGTATACCCAGTTAAGATAATCATGGTCAAGGTCAAGCAAGCAATTAAACCAATATAGTTAAGCCAAGGTGAAATTGATGAATCACAGAAACTAAGTCTGCCCTAATTCAACTTCCTGAAGTGTGAAGATGCCAGGGTTTAAGGCTGTTTGATTCTCTTGGTACACTAAGACTTAAAGCACAATTGCTCTTTCTGATCTTGCCCTCATTCTATTTCTTTATCCTGATGATTGGTACCAGTCTCACCTCCTCATTCTGTTTGAGTCTCCTTCAGGATTCTCATTTGGTTTCTCCAGTTTATAGTAGGCTAAATTGTGGCCTTAAAAAGATATGCCCATGTCTTCATGCCCAGAACCTGGAACGTGGCCTTATTTGGAAAAAATTAAGGATCTGGAAATGAGATCATCATGGATGATCCAGGTGAGCCCTAAGTCCAGTAAATTTCCTTATAAGAAACAACAGAGGAGAGACGCAGGGAGAAGATGGCAAGGCCATGTAGAGATGGAGACAGAAGTGGAGTGATGTCACCACAAGCCAAGAAAGCCTTGGGGCCAGCAGAAGCTGGAAGGGTGAGGAGTGGGCTCTCCTCTGGATCCTCTGCTGGCAGCACATCCTCTGCCAACATTTTCATGTTAGACTTCCTGCTCAGAACTATGAATACATTTCTGTTTTAAAGGAACCAGTGTAGTAATGTAGTACGGTAGCCATTGAAAACGAATACAGTTACAAGCTCAAATGCCTTATAGGTATCATACAGGTAATGAACTGAGCAAACAATCTAGATAGGGAAATTCTGGATTCAGCATCTGATATTGTTTTTCATTACTAAAACCGGTCATTTCAATGGCTGGGAAACAACAGGAAGTGCAAGTGGTCTGAAGCAAATGAGAGAACAAATGTCCTAACCAAAGAAGTATCTATCAACCAGACCAATAATTGTTACCATGTGAAAACAAGCCCAGTGTGGCCACATCTTCCCATTTTTATTGGATCTTTATTTAAAATCTCCTGCATTTTAAGTGTCGGCTCAGAGAACAACCAGGCAAGCTGCACTCTGTGGGCCCAATCAAACGTGTTTGAGAGCTGAATTGTAACCACAAGTGGCCAGTTGCAGTGTCTTAAGCCAACTGACCCTTCTAACAGTATTTAAGGTATGTGCCACAGAGAGTTCATGGAACAATCAAGAACAGAACCTTGTTTCCTTGTTTTCCACCTACTTAACCTGCTCTGCCAGCCCAGGACACTTCCATTCAAAATCTCTCCCTCCCTGGTGTAGGCGGCGAGGAACCATTTGTTATAACCTGAGATAGTGTGTCTGCCTCTTCCTTTTCAGTCTCTCCTCTTAGTTTCTCTATGGCAGCTTAATTTAAACCCTGATCATTTAGTATCTAGGTGTGTGTGTGTGTGTGTGTGTGTGTGTGTGTGTGTGTGTGTTGAAGAGGATTAATGGTGGAGACTTTACAATGCAATGTGTGATTACTTTAGAAGGAAAGATGAAAGAAAACAAAATATTCACTAGGGAGAGTTAAAAACCAAAGGCTATTTTTCTGTGTTTATGTTATCGCAGAACACTAAAATATATTCCACCAAAAGGATTTGTATTTAGGTCAGATAAGATTTAAGATATAAAACTGAGACATAATTTGATATTGACATAGCTTCCATATTTAGTTTGTTAAAGGTTGCTACTTCTGTGATCTTTTACCTCATCTCCAGAGCTACCTGCTTCCCAGACTCAGACAGTGTGTCCTGTGGAGCACCGTGAAGTAAGACTTAGTTCAGCTAGATTGAATTTTTCAGTCCATCTGTGAAGGCAATTAGAAAGATAGTTATGAGATCTATAACTTTTGGTTGAGTCTGCAGTGACAAAAGAAAGTTGTAATCAGCTTTCATAAATGATCTCATGGAAGTACTCTGACAATAACTAGGGTAGGAATGGGAATTGACTAAATAGGGAACAAGAGATCTTATTGAGCAAAATGTTCTAAAACAATAGTGATAATGGTAACACAACTCAGTAAATTTATTAGAAATCAGTGGGTCGTGCACTTAAAATGGGTGAGTTTATGGTATATAAACTATACCTCAAAGTTGTTTTAAAAATTAAAGTTAGATAATCATTAAAAGAATAAAACTAGACCCATAACACATTCTCTCTCTCTTATCCCATGAAGTCAGTCAACAAATTTGTCAAGTGTTCATATAAAATACCATTTTTTAATCTTTTTACATATTTCAAGTGTATAATACCTAATTCAAACATAACATGTACAAAATAAAACACAATGAAAAATTTTCCTCCCACTGCTCTCCCTCAGGCACCCAATGCCCTTCCCTAAAACAATGTTATCAATAAAATAAAATAAAATAAAATAAAATAAAATAAAATAAAATAAAAACAATGTTATCCGTTTCTTGTGTATCATTCTAGAGACTTTTTATGCATCTCCAGAAAGGTACATGTGTGTATGTATTCTATCCCCCCAACCACACACACCTTTTTCTCTTTAACTTGTAACATATTATACACAGTGTTCTGCAATCTTTTTTTACTTAATAATCTATATCATATCGGAATCTAAATAGTGTTCAAATCTTTTTATCTTTACTGTCCCACTGCCAGAGAACTCATTGGACCTTCAGTATCTCTTGCCTGGACCATTTTATGTAATTTGAGATGCCATCAGTTATAAGATTCACTGGTCTTTGGGGCCTTTAAGAGAGAAAACTGTTGCCTATTAAATTATTATAGCATGCCATTGATTGTAAGATGCAGCCCAATTTCAGAAAAAAACACACACACTAATGCTAAAAAGTGCATGTATGTGCACAAACATATAAATAATAAATTATGACATTGTCCTAGCCAGTTCAACCTCAAACCTTGCTTCCTTTTAATTCAGTCTCCTGCCAGTCTTTTCTCTAAGCTCTAGGTTTAATCTTTTCATTCCTCTACTTTAAATCCTTTATGGTCTCCCGTTGCTACAGGATGAAGTCCAAATAACTTAGTATGATCACGAGATCCTGCCCTTTTCTGGCCTCCTTTCTCTCCACTAACTTATGCTCTAGACATGCCCAACTATTGACTATTCCTCAAAAATGTAGTGCTCTTTCAAAACTTTGTGCTTTTGGACATGTTGTTCCCTCTGCCTGGAATACACTTGACCTCTTTCTTCCTAGCTAAATACCATTTGTTCTCCAAGACTCATCTCTGGGAAAACTGCCATGAACTTCCCAAGTTCAATGAAATATCCTCTCTGTACTGCCATGCTCACTGTGCTTAATTCCATCAAAAGCACTTCTTGTCTCATATTAGGCTTCACGTTTCCTTGCCTGTCTTCACTGCTTTTATTTTATTTGCATCACAAGGGTTTGCCAGGGTGCCTAGTTTATGGGAAGCATTCAGTAAGTGTTTATTGAAGAAATGTGTACTTTGGCCCTGGATGTAATCTACACATCTGCAATCATAGAGGTGTGGTCAGCCCAGTGTAGGGGAAAGTACACCAGATCTAAAGTCAGAGGATGCCAGCTATGGGCTCTGACACCTCTGCCTCTCTGGTTTCAGTTTGGCCAGTTAATGTTTCCAAGACCCGGTTCCCTCACCTGAAAGCATGTGCAGTGGTACCTGCCTGCCTGCAGAGCTGCAGGGATTCAATGAGAGGAGCATCTGAAGTAAATGGCATGGAGATGGTGTTCTAAACAAGGCAGCTTCTACCAGAGTGGAACATCCTATGCTGGTGAGCAGGTTTCATGTACCCTGGGAAAACACACACCACTGACACATGCTGTAATACCACCTGGACTTTGGTTTCCTGTTTTCATTTTATTCTTTAAAAGGTGGTATATTCTAAGTTTGAGAAATCAAGGTGATGAAAAAAACAAAACACTCGTGTACACTCAATTCTTGCTCATACCATTATCCCCAAATGCTGTAGGCAATCAATCACCTTTAATGGTTTCTTTTAGAACCTTCCCATGTTATATTTTTAACACAAATACAAGTACATAAGTACATATTTCATTCCCCCTTTTACCCAACATGTACAATATTTTTTCATGGTATATCAATATTCATATTTCTGAATATCACTTTTTTCAGGGACTTTGTGACCTTCTGAGTTTGCCCCTAAGAATTCCAATCAAGTAGATAAGTATGTGGAAAGAGATTTTATTTACTACTTCTCATCACAACTCTGAGCCCTAAGCAAAGGTAAAAACTCAGACTCATAGACTCAGCTCCTTCTTCAGGGAACCACAAACAGCATGACTAAAACAATGAAAGACCTGAAAGTCACAGCAGGCCACAGGGGAAGAAATCTGCAACCAGGCAGAGGGCTGTGCAGATCTCAGCAGCATGAAGTCAGAGGAATGCTGCAATCAGCTCCAGCACACAGACTCGGAAGTCTTCAGCACCACTGTCTCCTGCATGTTTTCACCACATGCATGAGATGCTCCCTAGTGAGCCTTCCCCTTTAAAAGAAAAGATTATTTCCAAAATTGCACACAGGCTCTATTTAGGGGCTGCTCAGGTATAGAAGAAGATCTGCTTTTTTTTTTTAATACTATACTCATTTATTGGGCTAGTATTTTTTAAATTTTAGATTAACCATCCTATGTGCTAGCAGAGTTGCAGAAAAACTGGAATTGTCTTTACTGTGGGTGGATGGGAAGGCAAAGGAAATGACCATTTTAGATCACAGTTCCACATATCTTACATGTAAATCATTCACCTAAACAACAACAGTTTGATTAATAAAACATACATCTAGATAATGAACTGAATGCAATAAGTCCAGCAGATTTATTTATAATACCCCAAACCTGGAAATAACCAAAATCATAGATAGATAAATAAAGTAGTAATTCACAGTACACAATACTACTCAGTAATAAAACAATTATCTATTCACATAAGCATTTGTGTTGAATCTCAAAATAACTATGTAGCATGAAGGAAACCAATATTTGTTAAAGAGTACACACCTTCTAGTGCATATAAAATTATGAAAAACTAGAGGTCCCTCGGCATGGCCTCAGGGGATCAGGCTGAAACCGGCAGTCCAAAACCGCCTGTCGCTCCCACTCATCCTGGCCCCTCTGAGCATGCCACAAGCTCGCACCCAGTCAGTCCTGAAGATATGCTTCTTTTTAAGGCTTGTCTTTAGACATGAACATTTCCTTATGTGTTTAGAAATCAAGAGTTGGGCCCTGACCAGTTTGGCTCAGTGTATAGAGCGTCAGCCTGCGGACTCAAGGGTCCCAGGTTTGATTCCAGTCAAGGGCATATACCTTGGTTGCAGGCACATACCCAGTGGGGAGTGTGCAGGAGGCAGCTGATCGATGTTTCTCTCTCATACATGTTTCTAACTCTCTATCCCTCTCCCTTCCTCTCTGTAAAAAATCAATAAAATATATATTTTTTAAAATAGTTGGTAGGTAGTATAAGGAGGTTGGTTGGGCTTTATAAATAGCTATTATTCTTTCTGTTATGTTGATCACATAAATGATAAAGTAACAAATACAAGGCTATTAAAAGTTTGTTAAAAGTCAGTGGTTTAGCATAGACCTATGAAACAGGAGGTCACAAGTTCAATTCCTGATCAGGGCACATGCCCCAGGTGTGGGCTCAATCCCCAGCAGGGGGCATGCAGGAGGCAGCCCGTCAATGATTCTTTCTCATCATTGTTGTTCCTATCTCTTTCTCCCTCTCCCTTCCTCTCTCTGAAACCAATAAAAATATTTTTTTAAGTTTGGTAAAATGTGGATATTCAAATAATAGACCTTTGTTTTATTGGCTAGTTTAGTCATGACCCAGGTTGCCCATGTTCTCTCCCCACTTCTCTGATTTTCCCTCAGGCATCCATTACTTGAGTTGGTGGTCTGAAGTTCTTAAAACTCTCTCACATGAATGGCCCCAGTTAATTCACTATGCTCCCCACCCCCAAATCCCTGACTGCCCATTGCCTTTACTGACGATCCCCACATGGACAGGAAAACAGACTAATTAGGAGAAGTCTAATGAGTCAGTGGGCACAGATAGCAGATTCACCATCTTATGCCCAGGAAATTACTGTTGCTCTATCTCTATTTGTCATGTGTACTCACTGCAGAAAACTTAGCAGCAAGATTAGAATGGGCTGGGAAAGAGAACAGAAATTCCTAATGTCTTCATGCTGTGTTTCTAACCACAGAAGCCCAGAGACATGAAGGCCTGCATCAGCTTTCTATACTGTACCAGCCACAAACACTGCAAACCCAGAAACAAAGAAAAATAAGTGCAGAGAGCTATGGGAACGAGTAAACAAAGGCACTAAATCCAACACAGTAGGGGGAACAAGGACCATTAAGAAGGCAATCAAGTGAAACCCATTAAGAGCTTATTTCTCAACTCACTATAAAGATATTGACACAATGTATTTACTATTTGGTATCTGAGCCAGAATAATAGTATAGTCTGATGAATGAGCTGGAGATGACAAGGTGAAGAAGAGCAATGGGATTAAGACATGCAAAAGCACTAAATCTCTACATCATGAAGTAACAGGGCAATTTTATAACCCCAGAGAGTCCTATGTGAGTGGATATGGAGACAGGGCCAGCGTCATGGTGAGAAACGAGGTGAGGCTGGAGAAATGGCCAGAGCCAAATGATGAAGGACATTGTGAGGTCATGCTATGAATTTTAGATTTTAAACAAAAGGCCCTAGTTGGAGCCACTGCAGGATTTTTAACAGGGAATAACAGGATCAGACTTAAGTTGTAGGAGGTCACTCATAGTATGTAGATCATGGATTTGAGTGCTGTTTCCATAGTGCATACCATACTATCCTATATAATAAAGAGGTGATATGCAAATTGACCATCATGCCCTCACACAAGATAGCCGCCCCCATGTGGTCACAAGATGGCTGCCACAAGATGGCCAGCAGGGCAGAGCAGTTAGGGACGACCAGGCTAGCAGGGGAGGGCAGTTGGGGGCGACCAGGCCAACAGAGGAGGGCAGTTGGGGGCAATCGGGCCAGCAGGGGAGCAGTTAGGTGTCAATCAGGCTGGCAGGGGAGTGGTTAGAAGGTGATCAGGCTGGCAGGCAGAAACGGTTAGGGGCAATCAGGCAGGCAGGCAGGTGAGTGGTTGGGAGCCAGCAGTCCCGGATTGTGGGAGGGATGTCCGACCGCCTGTGGGATCGGGCCTAAACCGGCAGTCGGACATCCCCCAAGGGGTCCCAGATTGCAGAGGGTGCAGGCTGGCAGGCAGGTGAGGGACAACCCCCCCCCCACCCAATGCACAAATTTCATGCACTGGGCCTCTACTATTTTAATAGGCATCCGTCTGTCTCCACACTAAACTGTAACCTTAATGAGGACAGCATGGCTGTGTTCTCATTATATCTAATGTATGCATAGCACATATTTAGTAATAATGAATGAATAGATGGATGGTGGATATTCAATCTCATTCATCTGTTAGCTTCTAATGCTTATGTAGTACTTAGTACAACATAAGTAATCGATAAGGGTCTGTTGAATAAATTAATGAATGCAGACTTCTGCCTCACTCTCCACACTTATCTCCCAGCATTCTCCAAGAATCATGGTCCTATAACAATAAATCTGTGTAGTTTATCCAAGTTCCCTTCATTGGTTGCCTCTCATATGCTGTCGTTCCCTCTTATTGGAATTCCCTATATTTATCTCCTTTCTATCATGTGAATTCCAATTACCTGAACTCTCAGTTCAGATTTGGGTATTATAACATCTCCCACTTGCAGGGAGCCTATTGTAACGTCAACACCTCCCACCACCATGCTGATTCCTCTTGGCCCACTAACTTCTTGGCTCTCATTTACACAGTTTTAGTTACAAGCGTAATATTTTGTATTATAATTTACTATGTACAGCTCTAGATTTTGAGCTTCTAGGGTGCTTCCTTAACACCCAACCTAGGCCTAGGCCTTGATCACAAAGGACACTCAGATAATGTGTTTTTAAATGTTACTTGTCTATTTTTTGAAACTATTTATGTTTTATAACTTCTGGAGTTGATCAGTGTCATGGTTTACTCCCCAATGTGTTGCACTGTATTTTGTGTCCTAAATACATCTAAGGCTATCTTCAACATGTGCCCTGGAATTGGTGAATAATTCTGTGTCCATAGCATCCATTGCCTCTGTGATTTCTTCTCTGGCCTCTCAGCTTTCCTGCGGACTGAAGAGTCCTAAGTCTGAAGAGGTAGCCACTGAATCATCATTTTTCCCCTCAGATCCTATCTTTATTCAAATTATCCTGCAGCGTGCTTACAGAGGCAAAACCACACAATATTCTAGGCACAAATACAAGCCTCCTATCATTGTACAAATGTAATTGTATTTCATTTTCAGAATGTTTCCAGTAGTGGTTGTGATTTTGTTGGCTTTCGAAGAAAAAGCAATAGGTTGAATCAGAATCTTTGCAATGACCTCTGAATCTCCTTTTCATCTACAATAACTCAGTGCCGTGTCCTTACCCTGCTGCCCCCCACACTGCCTCCCCAATGTCTTTGTCTCTGATTGAGATCATGGCCACCTACCATTCTTTGCAAGTGGTTCTTCCAACCCTGGTTACCAGTGTCCTATTCATCAAGATACAGTGTACAGCTCACTCCTTTCAATTAGAATATGGAAAAAAAATAGAAACAACTGGTTCTCTTTCAGTTTTCCATAAAAGTAATCATTTTCCATTTTGCTAATTTGGAAAGTAGCAAATTAATCTACTTTCAAGTTTTAAAAATAACTATTATTAGTATTGCAGTTAATACTAATAGAGTACTATATTTAAGTCAGGCACTCTTCCAGGTTATTTATATTATATACATATAGTCATTTAATCCTCACAAAATTCCTATGCCATCTATACTGTTATTACTCCTATTTTACAAATGAAGAAACTGAGGCACAGAGAAATTGAGTAATTTCCAAGACTAAAATGTGATAGGGTAGAGATTTTAACCTGTGCTCCCTAGAGCTGGGGTTTGGTGGGCAAGGAGGGAGAGAGAAAAGACAGAGAGTTTTTTCTAAGTCTTTCCATTATCAGCACGCATTTGGTATTTAACTTGCTGAGTCTCAGTTTTGATATCTGTAATGTGAAAACAGAAATACCCCCAGGAAGTTTGTTGACAGTAGTAAATATAACCATGCATGTAAAATACCTAGCTGACTGAAAGTGGTTAACGAATATTTATCTCTCCCTTTCCCCCAATTAGTTCTCTATTTTCAGATTATAATCATCATTTTTGAGCTACCACTAGAAACCAGTCGGTTTACCTCCCAGCCCTGTCCTGCACCAGCTGTGTGAATTGAAGCCCCCATTTCCTTTAAGTGTAAGCTGGCAATCATAAAACCCATCATAAGTTTAAATGAGATCATGTTTGAAAGGCAATTAACCCAGTGCCTGGAATATGGTAAATGCTCAATAAATGACAGCAGCTAAAATGATGGTGGTGATAAGAAAGAGGAGGGGATTATGAAGGATTGCAGTGATGATGTTTTCAGCTTAATTCTCTCTTCTCACCTAAAAACAAAAAACTTCCATCTGCCCTCCTGGGCTATATGAAATAGAAAAGCTCACTGCAGAAAACTTAGCAGGTAGAGTGGGCTGGGAAAGAGAACAGAAACTCCTAATGGTCTTCCATGATGATAGAAGCACAGGTTTGTGTCTGGCCATGTAAGCCCAGAGACATGAAAGCATGCATCAGCTCTCTATACTGTACAAGCCACAGATACTGCAAACCCATCGGGCGAAGAAAAATAAGTGCAGGGAGCTATGGGAATGAGCAAGCAAAGGCACTGAATCTAACACAGTAGCAGGGAAACTATTTGGATCCCCAGAAATTATCTTCAAGCACTACAGTCTCAACCTTCTAGTGCACAAAACTATCTGTAAAATTTCAGATAGCAGGGAACCACTCAGAGACCCAGAGTTGGTAGCCCAGGATCACACTAAAAAGCACCGCCCTGTGATTAAATCAGCATACAGGGTGTGGCCAAAGGTAGGTTTACAGTTGTGAGTACACAAAACAGTTTAGTTTTATATTATTATTTATTAATTATTGTATTATTTTCCATATGAACAACTGTAAACCTACTTTTGCTCCACTCTGCATTTATTACCTTGAACCAAGATTATTCCTAAGAATCTAAATGAGATTTTTAGTGAGATTTAAGATGGAGTATTGCTTTAAGGAGATTATTTATTGAAATAATATTTATCACTGTATGCCATCAAAGCATTTGTTCAAATATCACACAGTTTAATTCTTGAGAATACAATTAAAAAGCAAGATAGACACTCCTTTGACAAATACATTTGTGTACATATATATAAACATAGATACATATATATACACATGTGAGTGTTGATCTCAGCAGTCTAAAGTATCCTTACAAAAATTTTTGGTCTATTTTTATTATCTCATACAGCCTCATCTTATATTTCCATTCCTGCTAGACTATAGATGGTATCATCAATATTTACCTATTGTTACATGAAGGATAATGAATATGTGTTTTCTCTAAGGGCTAACCTCGTTTTACTTATACTATATACCTCATACACTCATCAAGAATGTTTTAATACACATCTTAAAGGACATTCCAATATTAGTAAAGAAAATATATGCATGGAGAGTGCCATTTACAGGTTAAGAAGGTAAAGGGGAATAGTTTATAGTTCCACTGTCAACAAAAAAAGGCAACATTATTATTTAACTAGAGGCCTGGTACACGAAATTCATGCACAGGGGTGGGAGTGTCCCTCAGCCCAGCCTGCACCCTCTCCAATCTGCGACCCCTCGAGGGATGTCCGACTGCCTGTTTAGACCTGATCATGGTGGGATTGGGCATAAGTGGGCAGTCGGACATCCCTCTCACAATCCAGGACTGCTGGCTCCCAACTGCTCGCCTGCCTGACTTCCTGATTGCCCCTAACTGCTTCTGCCTGCCAGCCTGATCACCCCCTAACCACTCCCCTGACAGCCTGGTTGATGTCTAACTGCTCCCCTGCCAGCCTGTTTGCCCCCAACTTTCCCCCTCTGCAGGCTTGATCACTCCCAACTGCCCTCCCTCGCAGGCCTGGTCCCTCCCAACTGCTCTCCCCTGCTGGCCTGATCACCCACAACTGCCCTCCCCTGCTGGCCATCTTGTGGTGGCCATCTTGTGTCCACATGGGGGCAGGATCTTTGACCACATGGGGGCAGCCATCTTGTGTGTTGGAGTGATGGTCAATCTGCATATTACTCTTATTAGATAGGATGGTCATCAAACTGATTCTGTGCCCAAATTACTATACAATGATCTGCTATCAACTGAATTTGGTCCACTCAGTTCGCCTTGGAGAAAAATAATTTTCAAAGATAAAAAGTGGGAGAGGAATCCAAGATGGCGGCGTAGGTAAACACCTAAACTGCTGCCTCGTGCAACAATTTCAAAAATTCAACTAAAAGACAAAACGTCTAACACCCAGAACCACGGGAAAGCTGGCTGAGTGGAAGTTCTACAACTAGAAGGAAAGAGAAAGGAGCATCGAGACGTGCACGAGCGCTGAAAAGCTGAGGTACGGAGGCGCGGGATCCGGGCTGGCTGCGGGCGTTGCTTTTTTCAACCCAAAGGGAGACAAGCCCCCGATTACTCTGAAATCCAGTTTCTGGGGAGACACGGGGGACCCAAACTCCTACGGGGAGAAGCTGGACTGTCTGCCAGTGAGGGGGGCTTACTTGCAGAGCTGCGCGCAGGAATAATTGTTTACGGCACTGGGGCACGGGACTCCGGGACGCCCTTGGGGACACAGAGCCGGCTAACTAGCAGCCATTGCTGTTTGCCACGCCCTAGCCTAGTGACACCCTGAGACCCCGCCCTGAACAACCTACAAACCCACCCAAGCTCCAAGCAGCAGCGTTAGCAGAAGAAAGCCCCGCCCTATTGCAGCTTAACCTAGCAAACTTGCAGCCTGGGTCAGACAGCTCCAAAACCTCCAAACCCCAAGCAAAGAGGAGAAAACTGTAGCTCTCACTGTAGCTCCTGCTGGATGGCCTCAGACAGTAGCTGACCTGCACCCCATTGGAGATCCAGAAGCCAGTATACCTAGTGGTCAGAGTGAGACACCAGATTTCAACTCCTCACATCCATAAGTGACACATTCAAAGGCAGACTCAGTGAGCACCAAAGCCCCACTGAAACAAGTCCTGCCCCTAAGTGTGTCTTCAGCGCAGCAGTTCTTCCATTATAGACACAGTGAGTGCTCACAGCTAATTGGCCTGGAGGTCAATTCCTCCCAGTATACCAATAGCAATTAAGGCTTTAACTGCACCAAGTCTTTGCACTCAGTCCACAAAGGGGTGTACCAAGAGTGTCCACATCAGGTGATTGGGGAGGCTGAGCTACTGCCCCCTATAGGTCACCTACCACACAAAGCCACTCCATCAACACAGGGAAGCAGCCAAAATGAGGAGACAAAGAAACATGTCACGAATGAAAGAAACAGAGGAAAGCAAACTACTGGATGACATAGAGTTCAGAACCACATTTATAAGGTTACTCAAGAATCTTCTTAAAACCGCTGAGAAACTTGATGAGACCTTCAAGGAGCTTAATGAGAATGCCCAAAAAATGGAAAAGGATCAGTCAGAAATGAAGCATACACTGTCTGAAATAAAGAATATACAGAAACTCAACTGTAGATCAACGTACCCCAAGAATCAAACCAAAGATCTGAAATATGTGGAAACAAAAAACATCCAACCAGAAAAACAAAAAGAAAAAAGAATCCAAAAATATGAAGATAGTGTAAGGAGCCTCTGGGACAACTTCAAGCGAACCAACATCCGAATTTTTGGGGTGCCAGAAGAAGGGAGAGAGCAAAATATTGAAAACCTATTAGAAGAAATAATGACAGAAAACTTTCCCTGCCTGGTGAAAGAAATAGATGTACAAGTCCAGGAAGCGCACAGAACCCCATACAAGAGGAATCCAAAGAGGACCACACCAAGACACATCATAATTAAAATGCCAAGGGCAAAAGACAAAGAGAGAATATTAAAAGCAGCAAGAGAAAAACAGTTAATTACCTACAAGGGAGTACCCATACGACTGTCAGCTGATTTCTCAACAGAAACTATGCAGGCCAGAAGGGAGTGGCAAGAAATATTCAAAGTGATGAACAGCAAGAACCTACAACCAAGATTACTCTACCCAGCAAAGCTATCATTCAGAGTTGAAGGTCAGATAAAGAGCTTCACAGACAAGAAAAAGCTAAAGGAGTTCATCACCACCAAACCAGGATTACATGAAATGCTGAAGGGTATTCTTTAAGGAGAGGAAGAAGAAGAAAAAGGTAAAGATAAAAATTATGAACAACAAAATGACATCAAATACATACCTACCAACAAGTGAATCTAAAAATCAAGTGAATAAAAAATCTGAAGAACAGAATGGACTGGTGAATATAATAGAATCAGGGACATAGAAAGGGAGTGAACTGATGATTCTCAGGGGAAGCAGGTGTGAGGGGTGCGGGAAGAGCTTGGACAAAAATCTTACTCCTATGGATGAAGACAGTGGCGGGGGTAAGGGCATGGGGTGGGGTGGGGAATCAGGTGGAGGGGAGCTATGGGGGAAAAAATAGAGGAACACCTGTAATAATCTGAACAATAAAGATTTATTTAAAAAAAAAAAAAAAAGATAAAAAGTGAACTTTTCATAATATTCCACTTGTGGCCATTATTATGGTTTCCACCATATTATTAGAAGTAAATCTAAAATCCTTCCAAAGACAAATTTAAGCTCAACACCCAGTAAGCAGGTAAATGCACCTTTACTGATCTTAAATTTTTTTTTGAGGTATTTGATAATTTTTAGACATCTCTCACCAAACCTTTAGACAACTTGAAACTAAAGGAAAATTGCAGGTGGTTCTTAATATAAGCCAAGTAACTATACGTGGAGATAATAAGCATCTCTCTTTTTATAAGATGCTTCTAGTACTTTCTAACATTTGTTACATAAAGAATTGGATCAGATGAATATCACCAATTCCAGATCTCCTCTTCAGCATTATTTTGAGCAAGTTTTTTTTTAAATCAAACTTTCTTTCCAATGTTTAGCAGTAATATATTTTAATTTAATCATTTATGAACATTTGAAATCAACCATTGGCTCAGACTGATGCCAAATTTAGAGAAAATAAATTTCAGAAGCTTAGTCGTTTATGAGTTTCCTAATTTCATAGCTCATTAAAATTTGTTCCAAAAATTATTCTGGATCTTATTACATATTTCATGTCTTAGTCCTACAGTTGAATGTTTTTAATAATATCTTTTGAAATTATAGATTTCAATTGTCTATTTCATCTTGCTACTACTCATCCTATCCCTTTTAAAGGAAGAGTTTACTTGGCTAAAAGAAAGTGTGGGGATGTTTGTGAGCTGTCATAAATTAAAATCATGTGATATCTTTGCTCAGGTGACAATCTAAGAAACAGGTGCCTCTTGGGTTTCTGTGGGATTTTTTTTGTTTGTTTGTTTGACATGCAGACATGTGGTATGCCCCTGTTGCTGATACATCCAGACACTTGACTTCAAAGGCAATGTAAAGTTCCTAGTCATTTTGTTTATTTTAGCTAAGGTACCCTTGGGAACTCCACCCAGGCCTGGAAGTCTGCTTGCCCAAGGAGAATTTTACTAGGTACATTTAGTGGTATTTCAAAGTCCACAAGGATAACTTTATAGGGTTGGCTGATTTTCTTTTTATAGAGTTTGACCTCATCTCTTGAAACCCCCTGGCAGGCAATGTAAGTATAACTTATGACTATTCAAAGTAGATGTTGAGGGGAAAGTAATTCTCTAATTTAGTGCATTTAAATTGACACACTACTCTTACTCATTGGTAGACATATTCAAAAAACCAAGTTTTGCACTCAACCACAGTTTGCACTGAACTGAATTGCACATTGAACTGTAGGAAGTTGCACGTAAAATATAGAGAATGCTGAGGGTCCATGGACTTTCTAATTGTGTGTGAAAATTGTGCATGTGTGCACAATTGTTCATTTTCCTGCTAGAAGAATCATAGTTTTCCAGAAATTCTCAATGGGGCATATAATTCCAAAAAGTTAAAAACAACTCACATGGAGAGAATAATAAATGAATATTTGGCTTCCCTAATATCACAGATATTAAAACATTGCTTCAAAGATTGGCTTCAATGACCTTTCATAATCACATCAATCAAAGGCTGATTCTTAAGCCTTTCTCCTCAAGGATATCTGTGTCTCACACCAGGAGGTTTTGCTCAGGGGGCCAGGCCCTTGAAAAGGCTCTCTGAGTAGGTCAGTTCTAGGAGCAGTCAAAGTACTGGTAGAACACCAGATGGTTTTAGATGGCACAGCTATGATATCCCACTTGAGATTCTCTTCTAGTTCTTAATATGACAAGCCAATAGTCCCCACTGGTGTTGGGTGTTATTTTATAACACTTCCTAGTCTTCCCTTTCAAGCGAGAGCAAAGCTCAAGCTCAGTCTTCACAGGCAACTCTATATGGCAAGAATTTTATAACATTACTATTTTCATGTTATTTCTTTTTATGATTAGCTTCTATTTAAGGCAAATTATATTCATTTTCAATTTATAGTTAATAAGAAAAATTATTTTTAATAAATGTATTTCATTTTTAAAAAGAGAGACAACTTAAAGAAAAATATTTGTGGGGAATCCAAGATGGCGGCATAGGTAAACACCTAAACTGCTGCCTCCGACAACAATTTAAACTGCAACTAAAAGATAAAACGTCTATCACCCAGCACCACGGGAAAGCTGGCTGAGTGGAAGTTCTACAACTAGAAGGAAAGAGAAAAGAGCATTGAGACGTGCACGAGCGCTGAAAAGCTGAGGTACGGAGGCGCGGGATCCGGGCTGGCGGCGGGCGACTGGGTGCGTTGCTTTTTTCAACCCGAAGGGAGACAAGCCCCCGATTACTCTGAAATCCAGTCTCTGGGGAGACGCGGGGGACCCAAACTCCTACGGGGAGAAGCTGGACTGTCTGCCAGTGAGAGTGGCTTGCTAGCAGAGCTGCGTGCAGGAATAATTGTCTACGGCACTGGGGCACAGGATTCCAGGACACGGTCGGGACACAGAGTGGGCTTACTAGCAGCCATTGCTGTTTGCCACGCCCTAACCTAGTGACGCCCTGAGACCCCGCCCCACACAACCTACAAACCCACCCAAGCTCCAAGCAGCTCAATTAGCATAAGAAAGCCTGCCCTGTTGCAGCTTAACCTAGAAAACTTGCAGCCCGGGTCAGACAGCTCCAAAACCTCCAAACCCCAAGCAAAGAGGAGAAAACTGTAGCTCCCACTGTAGCTCCTGCTGAGTGGCCTCAGACAGTAGCTGACCTGCACCCCATTGGAGATCCAGAAGCCAGTGTACCTAGTGGTCAGTGTGAGACAACAGATTTCAACTCCTCACATCCATAAGTGACACATTCAAGAGGCAGACTCAGTGAGCACCAAAGCCCCACTGAAACAAGTCCTGCCCCATAAGCGCAGCACTTCTTCCATTATAGACACAGGGAGTGCTCACAGCTAATTGGCCTGGAGGTCAATTCCTCCCAGCATACCAACAGCAATTCAGGCTTAACTGCACCAAGACTTTGCACTCAGCCCACAAAGGGGTGTACCAAGAGCATCCACATCAGGTGATTGGGGAGGCTGAGCTACTGCCCCCTATAGGTCACCTACCACACAAAGCCACTCCATCAACACAGGGAAGAAGCCAAAATGCAGAAACAAAGAAACATGTCACGAATGAAAGAAACGGAGGAAAGCAAACTACTGGATGACATAGAGTTCAGAATCACATTTATAAGGTTACTCAAGAATCTTCTAAAAACTGCCGAGAAACTTGATGACACTTCTGAGGAGCTTAGTGAGACCTTCAAGGACCTTAATGAGAATGCCAAAAAAATGGAAAAGGACCAGTCAGAAATGAAGCATACACTGTCTGAAATAAAGAATATACAGAAACTCAACTGTAGATCAACATACCCCAAGAATCAAACCAAAGATCTGAAATATGTGGAAACAAAAAACATCCAACCAGAAAAACAAAAAGAAAAAAGAATCCAAAAATATGAAGATAATGTAAGGAGCCTCTGGGACAACTTTAAGCGAAACAACATCCGAATTTTTGGGGTGCCAGAAGAAGGGAGAGAGCAAAATATTGAAAACCTATTAGAAGAAATAATGACAGAAAACTTTCCCTACCTGGTGAAAGAAATAGACTTACAAGTTCAGGAAGCGCACAGAACCCCATACAAGAGGAACCCAAAGAGGACCACACCAAGACACATCATAATTAAAATGCCAAGGGCAAAAGACAAAGAGAGAATATTAAAAGCAGCAAGACAAAAACAGTTAATTACCTACAAGGGAGTACCCATACGACTGTCAGCTGATTTCTCGGCAGAAACTATGCAGGCCAGAAGGGAGTGGCAAGAAATATTCAAAGTGATGAACAGCAAGAACCTACAACCAAGATTACTCTACCCAGCAAAGCTATCATTCAGAGTTGAAGGTCAGATAAAGAGCTTCACAGACAAGAAAAAGCTAAAGGAGTTCATCGCCACCAAACCAGGATTACATGAAATGCTGAAGGGTGTTCTTTAAGAAGAAGAAGAAGAAGAAAAAGGTAAAGATAAAAATTATGAACAACAAAATGACATCAAATACATACCTACCAACAAGTGAATCTAAAAATCAAGTGAATAAAAAATCTGAAGAACAGAATGGACTGGTGAATATAATAGAATCAGGGACATAGAAAGGGAGTGGACTGACGATTCTCAGGGGAAGCAAGTGTGAGGGTTGTGGGAAGAGATTGGACAAAAATCTTACTCCTATGGATGAAGACAGTGGCGGGGGGTAAGGGCATGGGGTGGGGTGGGGAATCAGGTGGAGGGGAGCTATGGGGGGAAAAAAAGTGGAACACCTGTAATAATCTGAACAATAAAGATTTAATTAAGAAAAAATATATATATATTTGTGTTGGTACAGATGATACAAGGATATGACAAAATCATAAAAGTGGTATGTAAATTATAGAAAATTGGGAAGCACCAGACTAAACAATTGCCAATCAAGTCATGCTTTTATTTTTTAAAAGATGGACAGTCTTTTGGAAAATATAATTTATTTAGGACAAATCTTATAACCAGCAATAAAAATTTCTACCAAGCATTTCTGAAAAAATAAGTACAATTTATGAGAATGGCTTTAACATTGATTTGTTATTTAGGATGCTTTCAGATGCAGTAATAGAAAACACAACTAAAAGTATCTTAAACAATAAAGATTCTCTCCTGATGGTGCCAGTAGATTCAGTCAGTAGCTCAATCACACCATCAAGTGCCCAGGTTCTTGCCACATTTTCCTCTGCTATTCTGAGCATGTCAATTTTGTCTTCCAATTTGTATCCTGCTGATCTCAAGATAACTTCCATGACACCAACTCCTCTGACAACAATGACTAGATTCAGGAAAGTATGAACCACTATATTTTGTCCCTTTTAAGAGCAAAGGAAACTTACCCCAAATTTTTCCATATTTGCCTTCACATATCATAATCAAGGTTGCACTTCATGCCTACATTAAATCAGACATTGGCAAAAAAAAAAAAAAAAGGAATTGCCATAGCTTAATTCCTATTCCCCCATGGAGGCTAGAAGGGACCAATGAAGACCATGGGCCTAAATAACTGGACAATAATTGGGGTTCTTTTGGCAAAGAAGTAAGAAAAGAATGACCATTGAGTGGGGACCACACTGTTTACCATGAGCTTTCATTAACACAAAATTTTAGCAAGTCTGAGAGTTGCAGAAAGGCTAAGGATAATGTTGGAGAAAAAATTTATTTCAGTGTCAACAATAAGTAATAAAAATCTGGGCCATATTGACAAGATATGTACAGACGATGGTAGCTTAAAAACTAACAGTTTTTTTATGAGTCTAAAAAAATTAATTCTCAAAAGAATTATCTCAGGGGTTTAAAAAGCATTGATTATACATAAAAAATCTCCTGGAAGATATCAAGAGAGAGATAGACAACAATACAATCATAGTAGGGAACTTTAATACACCACTGACATCACTGGATAAATCCTCTAGACAAAAAAAATCAGCAAAGAAACAACAATCCTAAATGACTCACTAGATCAGATAGACTTAATTGACATCTTCAGAACATTTCACCCCAAAGCTGCGCAATATACGTTCTTCTCAAGTGCACATGGGACATTTTCAAAAATAGACCACATACTGGGTCACAAGCAAAGTCTCCCCAAATTCAAGAAGACTGAAATCATAACAAGCATCTTTTCAGACCACAATGGCATAATATTATAAATAAACTACAATAAAAACATTCCAAAAAATTCAAACACTTGGAAGCTGAATAGCATGTTATTAAATATTTATTGGGTTACCAATGAGATCAAAGAAGAAATTAAAAACATTCTGGAAACTAATGACAATAAAAACACAACAATCCAAAACCTATGGGACACAATGAAAGCGATCCTGCGAGGCAAGTTTATAGCTCTAAAGGCCTACCTCAAAAAACAAGAAAAAATGGTAGTAAATCATCTAATGCTACAACTCAAAGAATTAGAAAGAGAGCAACAAGAAAAGCCCAGAGTGAGCAGAAGGAAGGAGATAATAAAGATTAGAGCAGAAATAAATAACATAGAGACCAAAAACACAATACAAAAGGTCAATGAAACCAAGAGCTGGTTCTTTGAAAGGATAAACAAGATTGATGAACCTCTAGCCAGGCTCACCAAGAAGCAAAGAGAGAGGACTCAAATAAATGAAATCAGAAATGATACAGGTGAAATAACAACAGACCCCACAGAAATACAAAGGATTGTTAAAAAATATTATGAACAACTCTATTCCAACAAACTAGACAACCTGGAGGTAATGGACATATTCCTAGAAAAATACAACCTTCCAAAATTCAATTAGGAAGATTCTAATAATCTCAAGAGGCCAACTATGGAAGAAATTGAAGCAGTCATCAAAAAGCTTCCAGCAAACAAAAGCCCAGACCCAGAAGGCTTCACAGGGGAGTTTTATCAAACATTCAAGGAAGAACTAAAACCTATCCTCCTCAGACTATTCCAAAAAATTCAAGAGGAAGGAACACTTCCAAACATTCATGGAATGCTATGAAGCCAGCATCACCCTAATACCAAAACCAGATAAAGACAATACAATGAAAGAGAATTACAGGCCAATATCTCTCATGGACATAGATGCCAAAATCCTCAACAAAATCCTAGCAAATCAGATCCAGCTGGACATCAGAAAGATCATACACCATGACCAAGCAGGATTTATCCCAGGGATGCAAGGATGGTACAATATCTGCAAATCAATAAATGTGATACATCACATAAACAAATTGAGGGAGAAAAATCACATAGTCATATCAATTGATGCAGAAAAAGCATTTGGCAAAATCCAACACCCTTTCTTGATAAAAACTCTCAACAAGGTGGGAATAGAAGGATCATATCTCAACATCATAAAAGCCATATATGATAAACCCACAGCCAGCATCACACTCAATGGACAAAAACTAAAACCATTTCTCCTAAGAACAGGAACTAGACAGGGATGCCCACTCTCACCACTCCTGTTCAACATAGTC
Source organism: Corynorhinus townsendii (assembly GCA_026230045.1). Classification (NCBI taxonomy): domain Eukaryota; kingdom Metazoa; phylum Chordata; class Mammalia; order Chiroptera; family Vespertilionidae; genus Corynorhinus; species Corynorhinus townsendii. Next base: position 113,743,235 of record JAPDVU010000005.1, read on the forward strand.
CTGGAAGTACTAGCCATTGCAATTAGACAGAAGAAGAAATAAAAGGCATCCAAATTGGAAAAGAAGTCAAGCTGTCCTTATTCGCAGACAACATGATACTGTACATAGAAAACCCTAAAGACTCCATAAAAAAATTATTAGACTTAATAAATGAATTCGGCAAGGTAGCAGGATACAAAATTAACGCCAAGAAATCTATGGCATTTCTATACACCAGTAGTAAACTTACAGAAAAAGGGACTAGAAAAGCAATCCCATTTACCATCGCACCAAAAAAATTAAGATATCTAGGAATAAACTTAACTAAAGAGGTAAAAGACCTATATGCAACAAACTACAGGACACTGAAAGAAGAGATAGAGGAAGACGTAAACAGATGGAAGAACACACTGTGTTCATGGATTGGTAGAATCAACATCATCAAAATATCCATTCTACCCAAAGCAATCTATAGATTCAATGCACATCCCATTAAAATACCAACGGCATATTTCACAGACCTAGAACGAACTCTCCAAAAATTCATCTGGAATAAAAAAAGACCCCGAATAGCTGCAGCAATCCTGAGAAAGTGAACAAAGTAGGTGGGATCTCAATACCAGATATTAAGCTGAATTACAAAGCTACTGTTCTCAAAACATCCTGGTACTGGCACAAGAACAGATATATAAATCAGTGGAATAGAATAGAGAACCCAGAAATCAACCCAAACCACTATGCCCAATTAATATTCCACAAAGGAGGCATGAACATACAATGGAGTCAAGATAGTCTCTTCAATAAACGGTGTTGGGAAAATTGGACAGATACATGCAAAAAAAATGAAACTAGACCACCAACTTACACCATACACAAAAATAAACTGAAAATGGATAAAGGGCTTAAACATAAGATGGGAAACCATAAAAATACTAGAGGAATCCACAGGCAGCAAAATCTCAGACATATGACGAAGGAACTTCTTCACTGATACTGCTCCCAGGGCAATGGAAACTAAAGAGAAAATAAACAAATGGGACTACATCAAAATAAAAAGCTTTTGCACAGCAAAAGAAACCATCAACAAAATAACAAGGAAGACCACTGTATGGGAGAACATATTTGCCAATGCTATCACTGATAAGGGTTTAATCTCCAACATTTATAGGGAACTCATACAACTCAACAAAAGGAAGATAAACAATACAATCAAGAAATGGGCAATGGCCCTAAATAGAAACTTTTCAAAAGAAGACAGAAGGCAGGCTAAGAGACATATGAAAACATGCTCAAAGTCACTAATTATCCGAGAGATGCAAATCAAAACAATAATGTGGTACCATCTCACACCTGTCAGAATGGCTATCATCAACAAATCAATAAATGACAAATGTTGGCGAGGATGCGGAGAAAATGGAACCCTGGTGCACTGCTGGTGGGAATGCAGACTGGTGCAGCCACTGTGGAGAACAGTATGGAGTTTCCTCAAAAAACTGAAAATGGAACTCCCATTTGATCCAGTAATCCCACTTCTAGGAATATATCCCAAGAAGCTAGAAACATCAATAAGAAACAATATATGCACCCCTATGTTCTTAGTGGCACAATACACCATAGCTAAGATTTGGAAACAGCCTAACTGCCCATCAGCAGATGAGTGGATTAAAAACCTGTGGTACATCTACACAATGGAATACTATGCTGCACTAAAAAAGAAGGAATTCCTACCATTTGCAACAACATGGATGGAACTGGAGAGCATTATGCTAAGTGAAATAAGCCAGTCAGAGAAAGATAAGTATCACATGATCTCACTCATTTGTGGAATATAATGAACAACATAAACTGATGAACAAAAACAGATCCAGAGACAGAGAAACATCAATCAGACCATCAAACCCAGTAATGGGATTACTGGGTCAAATGGGAGTTCCATTTTTAGTTTTTTGAGGGAAGGTAGAGGAGGGTGGAGATAAGGGGGAGAGATCAACCAAAGGACTTGCATGCATGCATATGGGCCTAACCAATGGACACAGACAACAGGGGGGTGAGGGCATGAGTGGGGGGGGAAGGAGGGGAAATAAGAGAAGAAGGACACATATGTAACACCTTAATCAATAAAGATATTTAAAATTTTAAAAAAGAGAGAGGAAAAAAATAAAAATAAAAAGCATTGATTAGCCAGTAATCATTCTCCCCTATCCCACACCCCTCAGATATTGTGGGGGAAAAAATAGATAAGGACAATCCCAGGGCAATAAAAAAAGTAGTGGTGGTAGTGATGGTGGTGGCAGTGGTGGCGGTTTTTAAGAATTTGATACTTTTTAAAGATGTAGAGTAGTCATCATAGGGGGAAGAACATTATTAAACTTTGTTAGACTTTTCTTTTTTGTTAATTTTGACTTACATGTGGACTAGTTCAAGGGCAACTTTATCTTACCTGTACATAGGGCTTGTAATGGGTGGGGGTTCATTTGCATTTTTTTTAAGAGAGAGGAAGGGAAAGAGAGAGAAACATTGCTGTGAGAGAGGAACATTGATCGGTTGCCTCTGCTATGCGCCCCAACCGGGGACAGAACCTACACTCCAGGTATGTGCCCTAACCAGGAATTGAACCCATGACTTTGCAGTGTACCGGACAATGCTCCAACCAACTGAGCCAAGCTAAGGAGGGCTTGTAATGTTTTAATCTGGCCCTGAAAAGTAACTTTAGCGCCAGCAAATGAGATGGGAAATAAACCTTCAATTCACCTTTCTCAAGTTACTTGTGTTGTAACTGCTTTCTAAGCATAATTCTTGGCTTTATTCTCCACTTCAGAATGAATGGAAACAAAAAACTGACTGAGTCATGATCTGGACTGAGACATGAGGAGACAGGAAAGGCCACTCAACAAATACTAAAATATTGATTGAGCACCTAAGGGAAGCCAAGTTCCTTGTATTTATTCTGATTTTCATCGCAACAATAACTCTAACATACAGGCATTTTCATTCTGATTTTAAAGAAACAAAATTGAGGGCTAAAGAAAGGAAGTGGTTCCTTAAGAGTATATGAAGCTAGTAAGCAGTGGAACAAAGATTTGAACTGGTCTTTCTGACCCCAAATCCCATGTTCTTTGCATTGAACTATCCTGTCTTCTTGGGGAGTCTGTGTAGCCAAATACCAAAGGACAATATGAAGAGATTATGAAATGGGATCCAAGGAACAGGATAAGAGATGTGAAGGAATAGAAAAAAGTCAAAACCAAATCTAGGCAACAAATAGTACCACCTAAGTGCCACACGTGGAATAGAGAAGAGACTGGGCTACCTGTCTAGACATGGTAGGGGAGGGAGGGAGGTCAAGAATCAATACTGACTCAAAGATAATTTGAAATCTAAGGGGAGAGGCTTTTTAAATGTTCCTTGGTGTAGAGCCAGAACAGGGAATAGGTGTGGCTTAGACTTAGAGATACATTGGCACACCTGTGGAATAAGGTATTCATTTGACAGGGTGGGGTTGGGGAAAACTTGCTTTATGGCAAGGTTGTCTTTTCACATCTAGGTGGAATTTTGCTTACCTTACACTTATACAGATCTGGGTGCAAACTCTAGCTACCTGACTCTTAATTAACTGACACTTTTTCTTCTTGATCATAGTCAAAATATTTCCATGTTTTACACATGAGTAGGTTATCTTTTATCATGAATCTTAGTAAACAGAGTTTGTTGAGAATTAGTAAAGTTATGATAGCATTACCATACTTGAGATCTCTCTGGAAAAATGATTGCTCAAGTAGCATTTCTTCTATTCTCATACAAAAAGCTGGGCTATTGTAAAACTTTAGACAATAAATAAATTAAAAAAACAATAACAAAAAGCTGGGCTATTGTTGCCTAAGTTGTCATCTGGGTGTCACTGTTATCTTAGTTATCTGTCACTTACGGAGATTAAATATCAGTATTACAGTTGTTCCAAATAACTCCACATCGTTTCAGCTATCTGACTCATCTAGTGGAAAAGAATGCCGTTTACTCAAGTGTATCCATTTTAACCTGCTTATCTTAATAATAGCCTGCATATTTTTCACCAGCCCTTCTCATACTTACCAGTATTGCCAGAAAACATGGCAGATGTCTGTATTTACCCAAGCCTGGAGAAAAATAATGTTAGTGCAGAGATATATATTCAACCTGGGCTTACCAAGAGCCCATTTTAGTTTCAACCCAAAGTTGGCTATACTCCACAAACAACTTGGGAAAAATCTCAGGAGACCAAATCATTGCAACAGAATTTCCAGAAACAGAAACCCAATGCCATGCCTTTCCCCACCCCCTTCCTCTGAGAGGACAGAAAATGTAGACTACTCCACATGCTGTTGGACAAAGGTCAAAAGGTACTTTGATCAGTACAACCCTACTGGTTTCCAGGGACTCATTTTACTAAATATAATCATTAAGGACCCATTTCTCAAAAAGCATTGAACTAATTTTTCTAAATAAGTGTTTCTGTATTTAAACATGCTTTGGAATTAGCCTGCAAAATTTCCTATTGATAGATTATACTGCTTCTTTTACAAAGGTAAAATGAAGATTGCGTGATCTAGGAGTAGCTCTTTTGTGAAATAGCCCAAAAGCTCTGAGGCATGGGTCAAAAACAGTCTTATGTTCAAATTCAGACTCAACTATTAGATTCTGCATTACCTTGGACATGTTTCATAAATTCCCTAAATCTCATCTAAAACATAGGGATAATAAATTTTACTTTAACAAGTTCTTAGTTTGAATCCAATGAGTGGTACAAATAAGTACTTACAGCAATATATAACTTAAGGAATTATAAAGAAATGGTAACAGATTTGAAAAGCTATAGACTTGCCCAGCCAGCATGGTTCAGAGGTTGAGTGTTGATCTATGAACCAGAAGGTCACTGTTTGAATTCCTAGTCAATGCCTAGGTTGTGGGCTCAATCCCCAGTGTTGGGCCTGCAGGAGATAACCAATCAATGATTATCATCATCATCATCTCTCTCTCTCTCTCTCTCTCTCTCTCTCTCTCTCTCTCTCTCTCTCTTTCTCTCTCTCTCTCCCCATTTCTCTCTGAAATCAATAAAAAATATTTTTAAAAGCAATAGACTCAATCAAGTTTCAGAAAGGGAATATACTTAAGTACATTGTATTTATGTAAAGTGATTATTTGATTATTGAAAGAAAATAGAATGATGTTGGGTATTTTGAAAGTTCATGTAAAATATAGAGCAACCACCGTCCAAATTCCAATGACCTCCATATCTAAATCTGTAGCCTTGATTGCTACTCCAAGCTTTAGACTTTGATATCCAGTTCCCCACAGGACTCATCTCAAAAATGTCCAAAAGTGAACTCAGCATTTTACCCTTTAAAACTATTGTTGTTTCCTAATTTAGGGAGGGTACCCATAATTCACTCAGTCACAAAATTCTCAAATCTGGATGTCATCCTAAAAATCCTCTCTCTCTCATGTTCTACCCCAAACACCTAAGTCAAGGATGATAGAGCTATGGTTCTTGAGGGTGGCAGAGCTTCAGAACTAGATGCTTTGTAAAAGTGCCAAACCCTATCCCCAGAGATTCTGATCCAGAAGACTGGGCGTATGCTGAAGGAATCTATATTCAGAAATAAATAAACGAAACTTTTGCAGAGAATCTGATAGTCAAAGAGATTTGAGAGCCACTGTTGTCATGTACCTTCTTACCAGACCTCATATATGTATGTACCTTCTTCTCCATTCCTACTGCACCTTGCTTGCTTCAGACCCTCTTACCTCTCTTGAATACTGAAATCACTCCATACGTGGGCATTCTGTATCCAGTCCCTCTGGCCCCCATCCCATTTATCTATCCTCCTATTGCTGCCAGATTTATTTATCTGAACCTAGGCTTTAGAGAAAAACAGATCTAAATCCAAATCCCTGCTTTGCTAATTACTAGTTCTATACCTTGAGTAAGTGATTTTATCTCTCTAAGATTTGATGTTCTCATCAGGAACATAAGGATGATGCTAGTACCTATTATATGTAAAGCTCTTAGTACAGGGACTGCCTTATAACCAGCTATTGGAATCATCATTATTGTCTTTGTTATCATGACACAAATCGAATCATGTAATTCCTGTTTCAAATCCTCCTGTTCCCTGCCTCCTTGTCAATGAGCAAATCCTACTGTTAGGCCTTCTTAATTCCAATTACTTTTCTCCAGCATGGAACTCTAATTATCACAGTCATGAAGCATCTTCTGATATTGCATGTCCTTCCAGATTTCTTCCCATGGCTCACACCTCAGCCCTGCTCAGATGCTGTGGCCCAGCCAAATGGAAATATCAAGTCTGTGTTCATTTGGTTCATTCTCTATCGAGGTCTGACTTATCCAACTACCAACTAATTAGAGTTAGGTGTCCTGAATTTACTGAAGTTAATAAGCACAGTCATCTGTATGCGCTGTATAGTGCCCAATTTACACAGATATTAGTATATGGTATGCATAGTTGTATGCTCCTCCCTAAATAAAGTTCTGAGTGATTCTTGCCTTAGCTAATACCTAAGTTTAAGCTCAGGTAGAAGGAAAGATAGAAGGAAAGAAGGAAGACGCTCAGGTAATATCAGTCTGGAGAAATGTCTTTTACTGAGGATGGGTGAGTCTGTGGTCAGATCACCAAGAATGTCAATATTCTTTATAAGGAGGTGAAACATCTTGATCCCAGAAAAGTACATTGTGGGTGAAGTACTACTCCAGTCTCTGACTGGGTGTATTTGAAGGGCAGGGGGAGATAGAGTGAAGCCCTTGGGAAAAGAGATTAGTAGGAACACACAACAATGATGATGATGATGATGATGATGATAACGATAGCTAACTTTTATTGAGTATTCATTATGGATTGGGTTCTATGTTAATTGTTTTACAAACATATTCTCTAATTGTCACAACAACCCTATAAGAGGTTGAGTGACAGCTAGAAAAACTGAGTCTCAGGGGAATTAAGAGACTTGCCCAAGAGAACATAACTAGTAAACAAGCCTGCCCCACACACGTTTCAACCACCACCCCATTACCACCCGCATTGAGGCTCAATCATAAGAGCACTTGAAGAAAAAATTTCAGCTCACTGAACATGGGCATGTCCCAGGAGCTCTCTTGAATCAATTTGCACACTGTGCTCAGAAGAGCAATTAGTTCCTGCTTATTTAATCCCTAGGATCCATTTCCTTGGTCCAGGACTGGTTGCCCATGAGGTTAGAACAGAGAGTGACTTAGGTGACTCTAGTGCCAACTGAAGGTTGGCAATAGAGTTTTGCATACTGGCCTAGACAACACTAGCCTCTTAAATCACACAAGAATTCCTCATAAATCAACTAGACTCTGCCTATAGCATAAAAGTAAATAACCTTCTTGAGACTCAATTCAGGAGAATTATTCCAAAATACTCAAGACATATAGCCTCATTAGTTATAATACAAAAAAAAACTGGCAACATGAGAACAAATAAGAAATTTTTGGCATAAACCTACAAAACTTGCATGACAAAATGTACATGCCAACTTTGAGACATGAAATAGGCTTATGATATAAGCTCAAGTCTAAAAAATAGTCAAAATTACATCTACCATGTGGACATAATTACGTTTTTGTTCAAAGCACAGAAAACAAAATGACAAAAACAATGCACCACAGAGAATGTGGGTTCACTCTAGGTGGTAGGAGCAGAATTTATAATGTTTATTTTTCTGCTTATTGACATTTTGTAATATTTTTAATTTTATTTTATTTTTACATCACCATTTATCCTCTCTATGCCCTCCTCTTCCATCTCCACCCATCCCATTCTCCCACACACACACACAATCACCACACTCTTGTCCATGTCAACATTTTATATTTTTAATGAGAATAGGTTAATTCTCAATGAAAACAAAAAGTTTATTTTTTTTAAGTAAAAAGAATTAACCTCCTGGAAAGTCATAATGTAACTTGGAAATGTTTTGGATTCTGGAACTCAGACTGCCCTCCTATTTTCTTCATAATGTAGCCATATCCTGTGACCCAACAACCTGGTGGCCTGTAGTAATCAGAGCTATTAAGTGACTTCCCTGAAGTTTCAAGGGCTTTGCCTTTTCATTACTAACTTATAAAGAGCCTTCAACAGGTTTCTGGCTTCATAAACTATCTGGCATGCAATCTTCTCCCCAGCAGTCCATTTCCATAGAGTGTTGTGGCGAAACACAGGACCACACAAGCAAGGGCTGGGTTAAGCATTTCCCGTTGTGTTTGGTTTCTTTCTTTTCCCTGATGGGCTCCACTAGAACTTATCTGTTCCTTACAGACTCCCGACCCAAATAGGGCTCTCCCTGTCCCACACAGTGTATCCTGAACAGAAGTAGCTGGGTCACAAGATTGCATCAACCAGATATCTCAGAATTCTCACCTAAGAAGAAATGGATGAACACAGAAAAAAAATCAAAGGACCCTTGTTACTGTCTTCCAGTGGTCAGTACATTTTCTAGTTTCTGTTCCAAAATATCTTGGCAGCCATTTTACTCCAGGAGCCAGAAAGGGGAAAGTCTGTTCTTTCGTCATTACCAGCAGCTTGGGGAAAACCCAGTCCTTTTGCACACAAACAGGACTGGCTGCATTTGATTGCACAGAGCCAGTCAGATTGGAACTCCTTAGCATCCCATGCCTTCTGAGGTTATTCACTCAGCACTGCCTCAGAGATTTAGTAGAGAGCACAAAACACTGCATAGAGCCCCTTTCAGACCTGAAAGGGGGAGGCACACCTGGCTTCTTCCACCTCTTGTCAGCCCCGTTTCATGAACGGGCAGATTCTGTCAATTCATTTCCATAAAGTAATGCTGCTCTATATGACTCTGCCCAAAACACATTAAAAGTATCAGGTAAGGATTATCTGGACTACTAGAAAGACACTGTGTCAAAGAAGTGTGACAAATCCTATATAATAAAAGGCTAATATGCAAATTGTCCCCTTGACTGGGAGTTTGACCAGCGGCAGGACCAGCTGGCCAACTGCCCGTGGCCCCTCCCCCTGGCTGGTCGCCCAATAGGACTGATCAGGGCCGGCCGACCAGACCCCACCCATACACAAATTTGTGCACCATACCTCTAGTATAAGTATAAAGCTAGAAGAATCTAAGAAGATAAAGAAGAAAGAATAAAAGCTAAAACAGTGGAGGAGAGAAAGGCAACTAGGGAAAATGAAGATCTAGCGATAATAAAGAAATCAAGAGAAGAAAAAAAAAAAAAAACACCTGTGGCTAATTCCCATTCTGAAAAGCCATATTGCATTCAATTTGAACACTTTTTGCCTCACTTTGGGTGGGTCTGCATCTGAGGGTGTAAATGGTGTTGAGGAACTCCAAACTTTACAACAACATTAAATTCATGGTTTTCCCACCTAGGAAAGGACCACCACATCGTCTCTTAACCTTCCTCTCCCTTCTACTCCCCAGTAAAATTAAATAATAGTTGATATTTATGTTTTGCATTGATTTCTTTTTCATTTTGACAAAATGAATTAGAACTGAAGGAAATAAAAATAAAATCTCATACAAGGCCAACTGGAAAAGTATTTTCCAGAGACTGGCAACTGCTTAGGTGTTAATTCCATGATTCTGGCCTTTTCCAGCTCTTGTGGTGGACCCAAACAAACTCAGTAAAAATCAGCACCATTTAATAACACTCTTCATTTTACCATATTATGTGGAAATCCAAAAAAGAGTATACTTTTCCCTTAAAGAGCCAAGAAGCTCGAAACTGCATATACTACAAGTCCTAGCTAAGATTTTAAAGGATCTCAGAGAGGGCTTACATAGAAAATGCACATTTATATGATAATAAAGAAAATGTGGAAAGAGAATTGGTTGTAAAAATTAAAAATAAAATCACACACATTCAGGTATCTTAAAAAATGTGTTACTCAAAATGTAGTTCATGGGAGCTTATTAAAAATATAAAATCTTGGACCGTAACCCAAACCCACTGAATCAGAAGGTGAACAGATTAGAAAAAAAAAATCTATACATAATACATAGACACAGAAAACAGCGTGTGACAGCCAGAGGGAAAGGGGGGAAAGGGGTCGGGGGCTAGGTGGAGGTGGGCAAAGTGGGGGGAAATGGAGACAAAAAGATACTTTGCTTGGGGTGATGGGTGCACGATGCAGTGTACAGATATTTTATTCAATTGTGCACATGAAACCAGTGTGGTTTTGTAAACAAATGTAACCCCAATAAACTCAATTAAAAAGAGAGATAAAATGAATTTGCATTTTAACAAAGATGTGTGTGTGTTTAAGTTCAAGAGGCACTTCCCTAAGGCTTCTCACAGACCTTTTCCATCCAGTGTTCAAATTGAATGAAATATGGCTTAAAATGTTGGATGGGGAAAGAAAATATAACAGCCTCAAATAGTACATTAACTTTTTTAATTAAAGAAAAGAGGCAGCTCAGAAAGTGCAACCAAAGTAATTAAACAAGTACAGGAAGAAAGAAAATTGGGGTTTCAGTTACTGATAAGCTTGACATGAGTCAAGTGACTGTGGCTACCAAAAAAAGAAAAACATTAAAAAGCAAGCAAAGACAGAGCTAGAGACTGCATTAATAGATGTGTGGTATCTAGATTAGGAAGATCCCACATGCAGAGAGTCTACCTTACACTGGTCAAGTCTTATCTAAGTACATTCAGTTCAATATATCACAATTCAGAAGGATAGAGACAAACAAGAACAGTGTTTAGTAGATAGGGACCAGGATAGTGAAATTTAATTCACGGTTTAGGGGAAAATAACAGGAAGAATTGGAGTTGTTAAACCCATTTAAGAAAAGATGTGGTGGAATAAGCTTAAAAATATGGAGGATTATCATGTGGCGGCGGGGAGGGGGGGGGAGGGCACTTGGTCTAGGGACAAGCATTTGAGAATCATTGGTTAAGATATTTGAAAACCATTCAAACCCAACAAGGTAGAGAAGCAGATATCATTCTCCTCTAAGAAAGCCATGGTCAGTGATGGAGCCTGGTCTAGGCTTTCTGTACCTTCATTCAATGTGCTTTCATCACCCAGCTTCCTATGAAATTCCTACCTTGGTAATCATTACAAAAGAAAAGTGACCAAGAAAAATAATTTTTATTTTTTTCCTCTATTCTATGACCCAATGCGATGGCCACAAGACTCATGTGACATGGTGCACCTAAAATATAGCTAACAGAGCTGAAGAACTGGAATTTTATCTTCATTTAACTTCATTGAAATAATAAATAATTATTTATGATCTTCAATTCAGTTACTGGAAAACTTTAAGTATGTTTGAAGCAATTTGGATATAGGAATCTACTTTTTCTACTTCAAGAATTGTAAGATTTAAATATGCCCTAGCCCATGTGGCTAAGTTGAGCATCATCTCATGTATGAAAGGGTCTCCAGTTCGATTATGGTCAGGGAACATGCCCAGGGGGTGAGCAGGAGGCAGCCAATGGATGTTTATCTCTCACATTGATGTTTCTCTCTCTCCCTCTCCCTTCCTCTCTCTCTAAAATCAATAAAAATGTATTTTAAAATAAATAAATAAAATCTAAATGTTGTTTCTAATAATTTAATGTCCCAATTGACATGTGCTATAAATGGAAAATATGCAACAGATGTCAAATATTTACATGAAAAAGGAATGCAAAATATTTTGGCATTTTATATATTTGTCACAAGTTAAAAAGATATTTTAGGTATATTGAGTTAAAAAAGATATTATTAAAATTAATTCCACCTGGTTATTTTTGCTTATGTAATGTGTCTATTAAATCTTTTAATGATATATGACTCACATTATATTTTTATTAGACATCCCTGCTCTGTGGTATTCTGAAAGAGCATATTATTTTTATTTCTTTATGTTCAAAAAAGGAACTCAAATCTCTCCAAGCTGAGGCTGCCTTTTGACTTTTCTATCAAACATGTCTGACTTAAGGAAAGACTCAAACTCTGCCGAGGTGAGCAAGAACTCCAGCACTACTCCTGCCCTCGCCCCTCCCAGTATTAAGTTTGAGCAGAGCCCCCTTCTTAGACACAGTTTCTCTGCTCTAAGACACTCCGAGACAATGAAGTGGGACAGTTCTGGAATGAATTAAATATGGCCCTGAAGAAACCCCTTCTCATTCCTGTGCCTTTATTCCAGGTGAGTGGTGGTTCCTTAGGTGGTCCACCTCTTTGTTCTTGCCCTGTTTGCCTGTGGTTGGGACTGATCATAGAGAAGACCATCACCCTGTTCCACCTGTTCTTTGAAAGGGAAGCAGTAAATACAGAGCTACATACACTTGAATGCCTGTGTCAGGAATGAAGTTTCAGATAGCCTGGTCCCTCCCACCTGCCCCAAATTCCGACTGCAAAGCTCACAATCTGGGGTTGTGGTGTAAGAAATGAGCTTGGACTATGCCATTCTTTTTCTCTTCTCCACCTGGCTAGTTCCTGCTCATCCCAATTAAGTCTTCTTTCTTTCAGGAAACCTTCACAATTCCCAACTGCTGAGTCTCAAAGTCCTTTTCTCTACTTCAGTCATACCCTGTGACCCCTTCTTTCATATTCATCACCACTTTCTTGTTAGAGATCTTCTAGAACCTTCTGAGGTGTATTTCCTCATCATTCCCTGACACTCTTAAGGCAAAGGCCAACATTCAAAGGATGTCTCAATTCTTATAGAGTCTAACTACTTTGAGTGCCTGGGGATAAGCAAGGAACTAGTCTAGTCTTTAACAATGTTTCCCAAACTTCAGCTATTCACATGCTACATTCATGTTTTTTGCCATACATGAGTTCCTCCAGAACTCTTATTACTATCTGTCCCTAAATCAAATGACAGTTTTTAAGTAAATGTATTTAAATAAGAAACTAATATATTTTATATGCCTTCAAATACATAACAATAACAATAAAACATTTATCCATCTACCACCTAAAACCCTCTCTTTTACCACCAGTGGTATCCCCATGACATGGAGAAACAATGGTCTAGAATATCGATGGTAGACCAGATGGAAGTCTGAAGTGTGACATTGACCCAATGAAAATCTTATGGCAAACTGACCTATCTGGCTTAGAAAACCAGATGGGGTTTCTTTAGAACAAGACATTCTCTAAACCATGGTCCACAGACATGCATACCCCTCTCTACAGAGTGGAGAATGTACAAGTACAGGAACTCAGTAACATCCAAGAAAAGCAAAAATGGTCCCTAGAAACTCATTCCAAACCCATTCCACTCCCAGCTCCCAGCTCCCAGCAGTGACATCTGAGAGCAATACACTGAGAGTGTAGGCCTGGACAAAGATTTTCACTGGGAGGCAAAAGGAAAGTCTTAGGTTTTGAGAGACTTCATCAAAAACTATTTAATGATATATAGTTTCATAATTTCCCTTTAGACAATCTCTGTAAATAAAATAAATTCAGTTTGGCTTTTTCTTCTAAGTCCTCTCTCTTATTTGGAAACTACCATTTTCACCAGTGTAATATAGTTGTTCTTTGTCCATGCATATGTAATAAAACAAAACTCTTCTTTTGGTAATATTGATGTTAAAATTTTAGGACCCCAAATTATATCCTCTAAATGTGTATAAGGACTTTAGCTCTAGAACACACTGTAGTTTTACATACATGATCTGACTTCAACCAACTCTCAAATAGAAATAGTAAGGACAGTCAAAAGAACACTGGTTTTATTAAAACTAAATTTAATAAACATAGATTTCTACATATTATATCCATAAGGATTTAGGCAATTAGGATGATAAAGACTTTCTGGTAGCAAAATGGGACAGGCAATTTCCTTCATATCAAATAAGATAAAGGTTGTTGTAAACAGGTTATTTTGTAGACAGATTTCCACGAACTGTCAATCACTCTCAGTTAACAGAAAATTACACCCATATATTCTTAGAAATCTCTCCGTTCTCTCCTCACTTGGTAGTGCTAGAGTGGTAATGTTCCTCTTTGAGGTGGTGTATATTAAACACACGTGGCTTGGTGTAAAAAATGTTAGGGGATTTTTGCATACTTTCCCAGCCTAAAAGCACAGATGCTTTTTAAAATATGTTGCAGAAATAGTGATAGTTTGATACATGTTCTGGGTAATTTTTTTGAATAATGAAAATATTGCTCTAAAATTAATAGTTCTTAGGAGAGAAGGAATTAGGTTCTTCGCTATTTATTTTCAACAGTATAGCTGTTCTTACTCTTTTTTCTGAAATATCTGACAAATATTGCTTTCCCTTTATCAATAAAAAAGCAATATTAGTTAGTCTCACAGAAATTAATAAGCAGAGAAAATAATGTTTTTAATTAGTGGCAGGGGCCAATATGGATATAAAACAATCTGTACTGTTCAAACAAAGGAATGGTCTGTAACAATATTAACATTTATTGGACTATATTAACATGAACTTTCACATTCATGTTTCTACTCTCATAATGACTTTCATATTTATGATCACTTTCCAGTTTCTATGAAATAAGATAGCATATTTTGACATATAACTAACACTGGTGAGGAAAAAGGAAGTCTACTACACTGTTGGTGAGAATGCTGACTGGTGCAGCCACTGTGGAAAACAGTATGAAGTTTCCTCAAAAAATTAGAAGTGGAACTGCCATTTGACCCAGTGATCCCATTTCTGGAAATATATCCTAAGAACCCCAAACCACCAATCAGAAAAGATATATGTACCCCTATGTTCATTGCAGCGCTATTTATAATAGCTAAGATCAGGAAACAGCCCAAGTCCCCATCAGTAGATGAGTGGATAAAAAAGCTGTGGGACATTTACATAATGGAATACTATGCAGCTGTAAAAAAGAAGGATCTCTTACCCTTTCAGCCAGAATGTCGACCTAGTGATTGTTAAGCTAAGCGAAATAAGTCAGTTGAAGAAACGCTAACATCACATGATTTCACTTATATATGGAATCCAATGAACAAAATAAATAGGTCCAGATATATGGAAGCATGGAGCAGACTGACAGGTCTCAGAAGGAAGGGAGGAGGGAGGGCAAGAAGAGATAAATCAAATAACTTATGTCATATATTCATAGCACATGGACACAGATAATAGTGTGGTGAAGGCCTGGGGTGGGGGGGTGGGCGGTGCGGTGGAGGGAGTTAATGGGGGAAAAAGGAGGGCATCTGTAATACTTTCAATAATAAAGATGAATTTTTTAAAAAAGTATTTCCCCAGGGTATGTAGAAATATGTAAGATCCATAGTGGATAATTGAAGATTGAGTGAACTTATGCTTAGAATCGCAAAAATGGAAGGGGACTTAGAAATAACCACATGCCGTGAAAAACTGAGGCCCAGAGAGGTATGCCCAAGGCCACAAAGATAATTAGTGACAAAGTAAGCCATGAGAGAACCAATAATTCCAAGCTCTTGATTGAATGCTCTTTCTACAACATTGCTACTTAGAAATGCCATTTTAAAATGGAACGTAATCACACTTTCAAATATGTGGCACTGCAAACAGATTTCTAGGTACATATATGTCTAGGCCTCACGTGCAGAAGGTTTTTTAAATGCTGAACTTCCTAAACCTGACCTCTGAGTCAAGAGAGCTGGGTCTGGTATCAATCTTTAGCCCTTGGTAGTGAATCACTTTGTCATACTGGATGTTAGTGTCCTGAACTATAAAATGAAGATGCCAAATGTGTCTTTTAGGTTGCAATTCACACACAAACACACACACTCACACACACACAAAATCAAACTGACTTAAGCAAAAAGTTCAATCTGACTTATCTCTTGAATCTTAAGAGCCCAGAAATGGCTATGTTTTAAGTGTGGCTTAATCCGGGTGCTGACTTATGTCACCAAGATCTAATCATCTTCCATTCTTCTACTACCTCCCTCTACATGGGCTCTGCTTTAGGCAACACATGGCCAAGATGGCTGCCTGTATCCTCCCAAATTCAAGTCCTTTGGGTCAGGCAAAATCAACAACTACGCTGTACAAAATGCCTTGCTAGGTCACTTATATATGCATTGATTTCGGATTCTGTGAGCTCCTGTTAATGACTATCTTAGGTTATAAGCATATACTGTAAACTGTTTGCAAAAAGTTAGTACCTCTCTGTGCCCCAGAGGCAGACATTTGCTACACTTCCACTACCACAGCCCTGACTCGTGAAAAGCACTTCACCATGTGCCCCACATTTCAGTTCTGCCTGATTGTAGTTTCTTCCATGTACTGTACTGTCACGTGTCACTTTTCTTCCTTGTCTCTCTAGAAAATGCTTACTCATTGAAGCAAACACCATTTTCCCTGGGAAATCTTCCCTAATTATACCCCTCCTCAAAAGTGAAATTGACCACTCAATTGACTTAGACCTTCCTACCTACCTCGACTGAAATACTCATTTTGTATGGCATTCATTTATTTACATGTCTTCTCCAAGGACCATAAGACCATGCTTATTCATCTTTGTGACCCTAGGGCCAAATACAGTGCCTAAAAAATTGAAATCATTCAATGAATTTTGATGAATCTATCAATGACTCAAAGAACTCTAACTCCTCCAAACTAGAACATTACTGACTTCAATTCTATTACCTAAAACACAATTAAAAATCTTGCATGTTTGTCCCACACCCCACTTCAACCCCTGACAATAACACATGATTTCACTAGTCTTATGTTTATAAAGCAGGGTTGATCCTGCTTTTAACCTTAGTCAGGACAGACATTTGGTTTTCAAAAATGAACGAGATTCCAATACCACTAAATGTGAGGCCTCTGGGCATTAAGGAATGTGCTCCTCAATACTTATACAATCATATATATCTCAACGTTCCACTCTCTTTGATGAGAATACTGAAAAAAGCCCTGACTGGTTTGGCTCAGTGGACAGAGCGTCGGCCTGAGGACTGAAGGGTCCTACGTTCGATTCCGGTAAAGGGCATGTACCTTGGTTGCGGGCACATCCCCAGTAGGAGGTGTGCAAGAGTCAGCTGATCGATGTTTCTCTCCCATCGATGTTTCTAACTCTCTATCCCTCTCCCTTCCTCTCTGTAAAAAATCAATAAAATATATATTTTTTAAAAAGAGAATACTGAAAAACTTTTAATGAAGTTTGCTGAGCATATAATTTGTGTTGCCTATCCATATTCCTCAGCTATAGTGGTTAATTTGAGAAAAAAAATCTGTGTATTTTGGGAATCTGTCAATAAATAATATTCCTGCTTGTTCTCCATTACCCATGAGCTAGCCAGAAGTTATTATGTCAAGGAGTGCAGGGTGCAAGACCTTGCTTAGAGAGCTGCAAGGCAAGGGCTTGGGTGTGGGTCATCACTCTATGCATCCCACCTTTATCCCACTTCATTCTTTTTTATACAGGGAGAATCAAATTTAAAAGAAGCATCTGAAAGGGCCTAGAAAAGGAAGGTAGCAGGCAATGAGGAGCGGTAGGCCATTGCATTTGTCTTGGTTATAAGAGGTTACAGTAAATTACCTTCTGATGACATCTACAGCTCCCAGAAAGGAAGATCAAAGCATGGTTCCCTGGGATAATTTCCATGATTCACTGTAGCTCAGGAAAAGTTCAGCCTAATAGGCTGTATTAATCACTTGGATATAACTACTACTTGTTAGAACTCAATTAATTGGTTGACCACCAGTTTACTGCCAGTGTAGAACTTAAGGAATCAAATAATTTACACCAAGGAACTTAGTGAGAGATACTATCTAAGCTTGATGGTGTTTCATTTGCTTGACTCATTGTCCATGTCTTGGAAAATAAATAAATTCAGAAAGCATGTGTCTATGTTTACCAAAAGAGCTCACTCAGTATTGTAATACTGATGTTATTTTCATTGCAGAGCCACTCAAAGACCACACACACCACTGGAAAGGAGTCCAATACATGCCTCCTAAGAGTTACACCCTCACACTCTTCCTAGGGAAACTCCACCTTTCAGCTTCTTTGAATGAACCATGCTGTCCATCTGCCTGGAATACTCTTTCCCCAGTGCCTGCCTGATCTCCAATTTCATCTAGTCAAATCTTTTTCTTTATGTTTTTATTGATTTTAGAGAGGGAAAGGGAGAGGGATAGAGATATAGAAACATCAATGAGAGAGAAACATTAATCAGCTGCCTCCTGAACTTCCCCACAATGGGGATTGAGCCCACAACCCAGGCATGTGCACTGACTAGGAATCAAACTATTGTCCTCTCGGTTTATTGCTCAACCATTGAGCTACCCTGGTCAGGCCATCTAGTCAAATATTATTTTCCTTCAGCTCACAGTTCCTAAGAATACCTCCTGTGATCTCCTAGATTTGATTATACATTCTTACATCCTGAACTTTCCCTTCCCTAACATTTATCAAACCAAAGTTATTTGTTCAATGTCTTCCTCCCCTGGTTGATTATATAGTCCATAACAACCAACACCTTTATTTTTTAATTTTATATTATTTTTTTTCTATCACCATCTATCCCTCTATGCCCTCTTCCACCATCTCCACCACCCCTCACACAATCACCACACTGTTGTTCATGTCCATGAGTTCTCTTTTTTTTTTCTCTTTTGCTCAATCCCTCCAAACCTCTCAACACATACATCCCCAACAGAGTTGTCTTGCCTTCTCTCTATCTATAAGTATGTCTCTATTTTGATATTCCAGTTTGTTCACTCAATTCCACATATGACTGAAATCATATGATACTTATGACCAGGACCTTTTGATCTTGTCCACAGCTCTGAATAGGAACATAGCAGTGCTGAGCATCCAGGTTAAATTGAGGGACAATGAAGAGAAAGTTTTGCTTATGCTTATACAAATAGTGAAAAGGGCGGATATCTGGAAAAGAAAGATGAAATAACATTCAAATACATAGTAAATCTCCCTTATGTATCAGGCACTGGACTATGATATGCTTGGGGGCTGCAAAGACCAACAAGTCATGGTTTCTGCTCAACAAATTATAGTTGTTACCTTGTTTGAGTCAGAAAATCAGAGAGTGATAAAACAGAAGAATAGTCAGACTCCTGAAATAGGAAGAGGGAAGTGAGAGAAAGACAATCCGGGGAGGAAAGACAGACTTTGAACACATGCCTCCTTTTATCTTTTTCATTCACACCTCAGTCTGCTTATGGACTTACGTGTTTTAGCTGAATATGGAACGTAAAGGCCTGCTTCTTAAGATTTATAAAGAGTTTTTGAGCTCTTTGCTTTGTACATCATAATATTCTTTCAAAAAACAGTTCCATCAACAAACATTATTGACCCCTACCATGTGGCCAGCACAGTGCTAACCACTGTGGGATGTGTACCTTAAAGGAGATGCCTTATTCTGCCTGCCTTCACATCTCCACTTTCCAAATCCTTTCTAGACAGCTGCTTGTGTATATCTTTTTCATTTTTCTTTTAAATCATCACTCTGGGATCATAATAACACATTTTGGTGCTGTGTTAGGTACAGAAGTTGAAACAGTTCCTTGCATGACTCAACCCAGCTCATGTTCCCAAAAGCTTCATTTATTTGTCACCCCACCCTCATTCTGACCACACTGCCTTGGCAGCACCACTAAGTACTGAAGATGACAATGATTAAGTCCAGTCTCCTAAATAAAAGAGACCTTATAGACCTGTTTTCTTCAGTAAGAAGAATCATGCTAGTCTCTATTTAAAGATGCCTGTGCAATTCTACAAAGTACAGTAATGTATTAAATGTTCACTGGCCTAGGAAAAGGAGGATCAAAAAACTTGTTTATCTTTCTCTGACTGGCTTATGAAAGTTAAATATCACATGATCTCACTCATTTGTTGAATATAATGAACATTATAAACTGACAAACAAAAATAGATACAGAGACAAAGAAGCATCGAACAGACTGTCAAACTTCAGTGGGAAGGCAGGGGAGGGTTGGGGGTGGGGGTAAGAGATCAACCAAAGGACTTGTATGCATGGATATAAGCATAACCAATGGACACAGAAACTAGGGAGGTGAGGGCATGTGCCAGGGGGAGGTCGATGGAGGAAAAAAAAGACATATGTAGTATTATATGTAATACTTTGAACAATAAAATTAAAATTAAAGAAAAAAATGTGTTTATCCTTGACAATTGGGTTTGTATGGTGTGTTTTTTTCCCCCAGAAGCATGTTTTGGAGAGGGGGGTGGGCTGTAACAAATATCTTCTCTGCCCACAGTCCTATGCTTTGATTGGGACACCCCACGGAGTTTGGAGTGACAAAGAATAAGCATACAGTTTTGGAAATTCTCAAGAAGCCAGTAAAGTAGCATTTCCAAGGCAGAAAGTTAAATTGCACAAGACTTTTAAACAAGCTATAATTTATCTAGTAGATGTCAACTCCTCATCACCCAGATAGTGCTTATTCTGGGATGTAAAGAAAGTTGGAGTGATTCAAATGGATAAAATCAGAGAGTTGGAGAGAATTCAATATGAGCTACCAGAGGAAAAAGGCACTGGGGGTATTCAGCCTTCCAGGGAAGCAGTTAAAGCCACAAATGAAAACAATGGTAGCTCCAAGAACTTCTGTGCCCAGGGTGTGTTCCTGAGGCAGTTTCTACATGAAGCCAAAAAAATGACCCTCATGCCCAGAGTGAAGAGATAAGGATACAAAGAGATGCTAAATAAAAGGAGAATACATCACAGAATGTGGTAAACTAAATGAGTAAAGGGGACATGCAGCATAGGTTTTTTTTCTCCCAAGACTGCATCCCATTTTACTAAAAATAATGTGTGCACTTCTTACTAGCTGATCCAGTATGTTGTGCTTCACCCAATAATTACTCTAAGGCATGTAGCTTCTCCAGAACAATCTCCATGTCCCAAGACAGGAAAGGAAAAAAATATCACTGTCAGTAGAAATGTGATGATAGAATGAAAACTAATGAACCTGCTTGAGAATTACCCTTTTAAAAAAATCTATTCCATCAAGGGGCTTCCTTTCTCCTTCCAAAAACATCTAACATCCAAAACCTCAAGCACAATCTCAGTTAAATTTCCAAGGGAGGTAAGGGTATTAATAAAGGAATGCCTTTTTCTTGGTTGGAGTTGTATCTCTGTCTGTGAAAGTCTAAAAGACTTTAGACATGGGAAAGTGCAGTTCTCAGAGACTACTATCGCTTTGTTCTGCATACCTTCCTGTCGAATCGTCAAGGTGTACCTGGAAAACTAAACGAGATTGGCAACCTGTGCTTGGCACATGTCAGTCAGCTCAGTTCTGCAAAGGTGCCAGGAGCTGGAGGCAGTCTTAAGACTGGAGCAAGGAACTTGGTGGGTGGCCTAGACTGGAGTCTAGGCTTTGTAATAGAAAGACACAGAGATGGAGCTTCTGGCCATGAGAAGCTGCAGAGGGAGATACTCATACTCCAGGGAAAGATGCCAGTCCACATCAAGACTACATAATCACTGCAGCGAGTCAGCCCAGGTGCCAGCCTAACACTATAAATAAAGAATCTTGGCTTGTCAGAGGGAAACCCTTATTCTCCCAGGGAGTGTGTTACAGATACACGGATGAGCACAAAGTGAAATACATCAAAGGTGTGGGTAACAATAAAATTCAGCATACATATAGTGATTAGAATTGCTCAAATGATTTCCCATAAATAGTTAATAGCTGCTCACTAGTATTTGTAGTAGTAATACCATCATTTTCATCATTATTGTTGTTTTCACTATATAACAGATAATGAGGGACAGGTTTTTGTGTATCTGATCCATAGCAGCTGGGTCTGTAAGGCAAGAGAATGTGAAGGCTCTTTTGGAAGATGGGAAAAATCAGATCCAACTTACATGCAAACTGAAGACTGCATGGCTCTTCTGGGTGACTTATGAGGTAATTTCTGGAAAGAAATCAAGAGTTGATCCCTATAAAATTAATATTTTTTGAACTTAGTACTTATTGTTATCAAAGCAATTCATGTACATTTGGAGGCAAATCTTACTGCCATAAGACTTATAACAAAAAACAATAGTCACCTGTTTGGGGTAGTGTAGAGGTGAACTCAAAACGTTTGTTGCTTTATACTAAGGGTGAGGGAAAAGGCCATACATATCTAGAATAACTCCTCGTTTGGGGGAGAGGGCTAAGCACCTCTGTGGATGGCAGGCCCATTAGCTAAGATAGACAAGACTAGTGAAAGAGC
This sequence comes from Corynorhinus townsendii, assembly GCA_026230045.1. NCBI lineage: Eukaryota > Metazoa > Chordata > Mammalia > Chiroptera > Vespertilionidae > Corynorhinus > Corynorhinus townsendii. The sequence continues at coordinate 113,765,392 of JAPDVU010000005.1, forward strand.
AGGATTTCCAGCAGAGGGGGAGCAAAAAAGCAAGAGTTCTGATTTGGGCCTAGTGGACAGCAAATGTAAAGATGTTGGGTAGACAATTTGATATGCAGCCTAGAAGTCAGAGCATGGGTCATGGGGAAAGTTACTGATTTGGAAGTCACTGGCATGTAGATGTTAAATATTTCATATTTAAATGATAACAACTTGAGAGGAGGAGCTAAAAGACCGATGATGAAGCCTTTCAACATGTAGAAGTAAGACTGAGGAAGAGTAAGCAGGAAAAGTGACTGAGAAGCAGTGGCCAGTAAGACTGTCAAAGAGCCAGGAGGGTGTGGTGACTCTGGGGTAAACAGTGGTTCAAGGAAGAGGACGTGGTCAACTGTACTTACAGCTCAGTGTTCACAAGATAAACACAGCCATCCTTTATTTCCCTGCCTCTACCCTTCACGGACTACTGTGCTTTCGCTCTTATTATTCTCTTGCACTGCAGTGCCTCCTCACCTGCCAAAATCCTATCTATCCTTCATGACCCCACAAGAATGCCATCACCTTTGTAATGCATTTCCTGACCTCACTAATAAAACATGCTCTCTTCCTCTATAATGCCCTATAACCCATTGTATACTATATCCTATTCTACTTTGTGCTTTAATTACATGTATTCTCTCTTCATCCTTCAGGTTTCCCAGTTGGGCCCCAAACCCCTCCTAATGTAGCAGAGTTTTTGGCAGGCACTAGGTGCTCAATAAAGATTTCACTGAGTCAAATGCAAAGATATAGAACTCAAGTCCAGAAAAGTATCTACAAAAGACAATCTCTTTCATCACTTAAGGTTTCTGTTTGCCAGCATGTGCATCATCTGTACCAAAGCCCAGGAATTATTTCTACATTTTCCTGAATATATCCTGGGCTAATGGCTATTTTATAAAAACCTTTTAGATTCATCTTTCCCCAGATGCCAGGTATAAAAACCTTTTAGATTCATCTTTCCCCAGATGCCAAGTTGCAAAAGTCCCATGGATGAAACAACCTTTGTGATCCCTAAACTTCACGCTGAAAAGCTAAAAGGACTGCACCAACTGAAGCCTCAGTTAGAAGTCAAGCAATAGTTCTTCAGTGTTCTTGCTCCCAATGTTACCATGTGCTTGCATTCTCTTACACTGGGGAGGAGGAGTGTGGTAGAAAGAAGTTATTTGGCAGGTAATTGTGGCTAAAAATTGTAGAAAGAAGAGAGAAAAACAGGTTAGAGTCAGAGTCAAAACATGATTAAACCAAATAGAATTTCTACAGGCCTAGTGATTAACGAGAACTATTTGTCAAGCTGCTCTGTGCAACATGCTATAAAAACAGCTGGGGCTTATGGTAAGAATGTTCATCTTTATGAATTGCTTTATCCCCTCCTCTGTTTTGCACTGTGTTGTATCACAGTTGTCTACTGAAAGAAATCACTCTTTCATAGTCAATGAGAGTTCAGAAAATTAGATCCTTGAATTTTTGCTAGAAAGTTTAGGCCTTTATAGATATTTGTAAATAGACAAATAGCCTAGTGATTAAGGATATACATTCATTTTATTTCATATTCCAGACCTGCCACATATTCACTGTGTGATCATCCAAAGTGTTTCTTTTGTATTGATTCCTACTTCCTGCACTTTCAGACCCAACGTATTCAGAACTAGGGAATTTTTTGAGAGTGCAAGGTGATGACTATTGCAAATGCCCAACAATTCACCACAGAAGTATAAATAAGCAACCTAACCTCCCTTTGCTGCCAACATTTTCTCACAGTACTCAAAAGCCTAGTAACCTCCTTTTCTTAATGGTGACGCCAGTTCAACCACACTCTGGAAGGTATTGGTTTCCTTAAATACAATGTGGAACCATCCGCATGAAAGAGCAGCGTGAGGAAAAATGACAGTGTGAGGCTTTGTGGTCTATAGATTTAGTTACTCATACGAGAACCTGCAAGGAAGAACCCCCCAAAGATTAGTCACTTCATTTTGTGTTGCAGAACTCAATTCAGGTTAACAAAGCATTTGCCAACAAAGGAGATGGGAGAATGGCAGTGTTCACTTGCTCTGGACTGAATAAACAAATGTGGTATTTGTGGGCTGACTAATGTCCTAGGATAAACCAGGCAGTCAGCCAAATTCCAGGAGTTTTGATGAAAAGGCAGTAAGCCCACACTTTTCTGCATAAAAAATGCTCCATGGGAATATCAGTGTCCACAAGGACAGCCTGACACTTCAACTTGCCTTAAAGATTCATCCATATTCAGCCACAGGGAATTCTCAATGCTTCTGTAATTAAAAGCCTAGATTAAGTGATAGAAGCTGAATCCCTTCTTCTTAGGAAGCGTTAAATATGACATTCATCTCCTTTTAAACATGTTATCAGATGTATGATGGGAAATATGTTCTCCCGTGCAGTGGGCTCCCTTTTAATTTTGTTGGTTTCTTTTGCTATACAGACACTTTTTATTTTGATGTAGTCCCATTGTTTATTTTCTCCTTTGTTTCCCTTGCCCTAGGAAATGTATCCTCAAATATATTGCTACAAGAGATGTCTGAGATGTTGCTGCGTATGGTTTCTTCTAGGATTTTTATTGTATCACGACTGACATTTAAGCCTTTTATCAATTTTGAGTGTATTCTTATGTATGGTGTAAGTTGGTGGTCTAGTTTTTTTGCATGTGCCTGTCCAATATCACAACATCATTTATTGAAGAGATTGTCTTCACTCCATTTCATGCTCTTGCATCCTTTGTCAAATATTAATTGAGAGTAATGGCTTGGGTCAATTTCTGGGGTCTCTCCATTGTTCTGTTCCATTGATCTATATGCCTGTTCTTGTGCCAGTACCAGGCTGTTTTAATGACAGTGGCTTTATAGTATAACTTGATATCTGGTATTGCAATTCCTCCATCTTTGATCTTCTCAAGATTGCTGTGGCTGTTGGGTGTCTTTTTGGGTTCCATATAAATTATTTGGAGTTATTTTTTCTAGATCTGTGAAATATGCCATTGTACCTTAAATAGACACTTCTCCAAAGTGGACATACAGATGTCTAAGAGACATATGAAAAGATGTTCAACGTCACTAATGATCAGAGAGATGCAAATTAAAATGAAAATGAGGTATTACCTCACACCTGTCAGAATGGCTACCATTAGCAAATCAACAAATGACAGGTGCTAGAGACGATATAGAGAAAAGAGAACCCTAGTACACTGCTGGTGGGAATGCAGACTGGTACAGGCACTATGGAAAACAGTATGGAGTTTCCTCAAAAATTAAATGTGGAACTGCCATTTGACCCAGTGATCCCACTGCTAGAAATATATTCTAAGAAACCTGAAACACCAGTTAGAAAGAACATATGCACCCCTATGTTCATAGCAGCACAATTTATAATAACTAAGATCTGGACACAGCCCAAGTGCCCATCAGTAGAGAAGTGGATAAAAAAGCTGCAGAACATTTACACCATGGAATACTATGCAGCAGTAAAAAAGAAGGGTCTCTTATCCTTTGAGACAGCATAGAGGGACCTGGAGAGTATTATGCTAAGTGAAATAAGCAGTCCAGAGAAAAACATTATCAAATGATCTAATGGAATCTAATGAACAAAATAAACTGATGAACAAAATAGATCCAAAGACATAGAAGCATGGAACAGACTGACAAATCTCAGAGGGAAGGCTAAGGTAGGTGAGTGAGTGGGGAGAGTTTAACCAAAGAACTTGTATGCATATATGCATAACCCATGAACACAGATAACAGTGTGGTGAGGGGCTAGGTGGGGGCGGGGCCTGGGTAGAGGGGAACAATTGGAAAAAAAGGGGGGACATATGTAATACTTTCAACAATGGACATAATTTTTAAAAATGTGTTATCACTGTCCCTTTTTAAATACCGCATTGCCCTAAAAAGATATAGTTAGGCCATTACAATGTGACTTTGGCTTTATCTTTCTATTTATTCATTCATTTTATTCATTGAGTGTCTTCTATATGCTCCCAGGCCCCATGTTGGGTTCTGTGGATAAAGCAGTGACTGAGTCAGACACTGACTCTGCCCTCAGAAGCCCCCAGGCCAGCCTTGACAATTTCAATGATACTGGAAGAGTAATACAATCTTGTAATTTTATTTTTGATTAAAGGAGAGTATTAAAATTTGCAACTTTTTAGTGGAAAAGGCCATAAGCCCCTCTAGTAAGGTCACATATAAGACAAGAGTAAGGGGTCTCTCTTTATCTGACCACCAAGGCCCCCCACAATTGTGTGAGCAGACCATAGTCATCACTTAACGCTAGGCTAACGCAGATTATATTACAGACTACAGCTTGTCTGCAGACTATACGTTTCATACTCACTCAAGGAAAACTTCCCTGCTGGGTAAAGAGTATTTACAATCTTCTTTAAACTTATAAGGCTGGTTTATCTACCCAGGTCAGAAATGTGTGTGATGTGTGCAGGCATCACACACAAAAACAAAGTCTCTGGGTGATTCGATGTGAATGTAAAATGAGCCAGAGGGAGAAAGCTCACTGTGAAAACTGACATACAGCCAGCGCTTTATGGGTCTCCACAAAGATCTCCAGCCTTCCCTGGAATTTAGAGTCTTCTTTACCAGTATTTGCCTACCTTAGAGCTTTCAGACTTCCCATATGAAGACCTAATCTCCCTGACTTATTTACCCTGCAGAAGCCCAGCAGGAGGCTGCCAAACTGCAAATATCAAGAATTAGTGTTAAGAGGCATCATATGTAACTGCCTTTAGAAGGAAATTCAGGTAGATTAGCAGAGATTTTAAGCTAGCTCTTTCACAAATAACTGGCAAGGAAGCTGTAGTTTACGAAGTCATCAAGTTGATACCAAGTTGAGCATATTTAGGTTAGTCTTGTAAACATAACTCTTGAGGATTGAATAAAGGTATTACACAGTCCAGGTTTGGGAAGGAAGCATAGCTCCCGCTTAAGCACTACGAAAAGTGGAGGGAGAGTTGAAAGAGGAAAGTCTAAACAAATTCGGGAAGAGGTAAAAAGGAGTTACTTCAGGTTTAGAAAACAGAAAAAGAAAACCTGAGCCTGGGATGAGAAACAGGAAGCACAAGTCACCCACATAAACTCTGTGTGACCAGCAGCTCTCTGTGCCTTGAAGGAATGAGATGAAACGCTCAGCCCGCAAACCAGAGGAAGGCCTGCGCAGGAAGTGGAGGGGAAGACACAGTGCTATGGACTCCGGGACAGGATGGAGCCAGTCCATGTGAGGTTCAAGAAAACCGATGGGGCAATACAAACATCCGAATGTTTCCTGAGTCATTCACTCGGGACCACAACCTGATTTCATGCATCTTGGAACCACTGATGAAAAAAGCTGTGCAAACTGGGACCGTTTTTTAGAAACCTGTCTCTGCTGATTGCTCGTCAGAGATGATCAGAAATTTCTCCCAGCATTTCTCGGCACACACTGAACCCTGCTGAGGTGGGCGGCGATGGGCAGCGTTAGATCTCCCAGCAAAATTAGACAAGCAGCCTGACTTGACACGTAGCATGAAGTAGCAAAAAGAGCTTCCCTAGGCAGTGCCAGAGAATTAGGTGCCAAAAGCCTGGGGTGGTTATTAGAAGATGGTTACCACCCCCGACTGTCTGCCTACCGTCTCTCCATGGCCAGAAAACTGCCACAGCAGAATCCAGCCAAAGCAGTCAGGCTCCCCTAGGGAGCATTCAGGTTCACCCTGTGCGCTCAGCTAACTTCCCTGTTGTCTGTGCAGTGGCTAGCGGGGACAGTGACCACATCCATGATGTTAATTAAGGAAGAATTACCCAGTGGGGTTTTAGCTTTTAACTGGATTTTAGCCATGCTGTTTCCTTTGCTTACCTCTCAGCTGGGACTCCTTGGCAGCCAAGTTCTGCTGCACTTCACGTGCATGGTCATCAGAGCAGCACAAAGCAAGGAAAACTGGGAGGGTCAAGATACCCTACCCCCATCCCTATAGCTGCAATTGCTTTTCTGTGTTCGCTTTTCCTTTAATCATAAAATAGGACCATAGAAAACCTACCTCACAGGGTTACAGTCACAGGAGAGAAGAGATGAGCAAAATGTCATATGTACATACTTAAGAGTGTGTGTGTGTGTGTGTGTGTGTGTGGTAATGTATACATATAACTTTTCAAAATGTTTTTCAGTTGCATAAAAGTGAGGTATAGATTTGACAAGAACCTGGTAAATTAAGTGATATGGGTAAGCTCTGAGCATTTTAGAATAAAAATTCCTCCCATAGTTTTAGGGGAAAAGATCGTTTTTGTAATGGCATCTACACAGACTGCCTTTCATGAGTGCTGGGAGGCCACAGACAAATATTTTAAGGAAAAATATTAGCTACTGATTAATAAATGTTTACTATATGCTGGTCACTCTATGAAGCATTCTACAGCTATTATTTCACTTCCTGTTCATTACAATCCTGTGAGGTGTGTATTATTTAATAACATTATACATTAGGCCTACGTTTGTGAACATACTGTTTGAACTGATATTCAAACTTGGGTCTGTCTGACTTCAGGGTCCCTGATCTTAATCAGAGCCATTCGAACTCTGTGAAGGAAACTGCTTTTCTGTTGCCCCTCTTTGAGGCTTTGGCATTTTGCTTTGCTATTAAAAGTTGGCCCCTGCCCTGACCGGTTTGGCTCAGTGGCTAGAGCGTCGGCCTGCGGACTCAAGGGTCCCAGGTTCAATTCCAATCAAGGGCATGTATCTTGGTTGCAGGCACATACCCAGTAGGAGGTGTGCAGGAAGCAGCTGAGTGATGTTTCTCTCTCATCGATGTTTCTAACTCTCTATCCCTCTCCCTTCCTCTCTGTAAAAAATCAATAAAATATATATATTTTTTAAAAGTTGGCTCCTGTGCTCTGGCTGGTCTGAGGGCCTGTGCCTGTGGACCCTGGTGTTACTGGAGGATGGCAGAGGGAGTGGGTTGAGAGAAGAGAAGGCAACGAGGCTTCCTGATAAAGCACCTCTTGATCTTACACTCAGTTCTGAAGGACTGCCTTGCTGGGGTAAATGCCACTAAGGCTTGTGTCTAGATAGAACAGGAAGGAGATTTTATATATTCTCTAGCTAATCCATTTAGACAAAACCTATCCTTCAGGGGTGCAATGAGCTGTTCGGGAATTTGATTCCTTTAGGATTAATATCTAAAAGGTTGTTTCCTCAGATGGTTTCTTTGGAGTTAAAATTATCCCAAATAGCTATCCCTGTTTTGTCCTAGAAAGCAGTACTGACTCAGGAAATGTTTCTAATATGCTTCACCACAATGCTTGAAGCCTAGAAGAACCATAGAGCATATTAGCCTACTTATTAGAAGTTATTTAGAAACACCAGTTTGGAAAGGCTTAACACAACATTTTAGAAGCAAAAGTTATAATAAGATCTAAATGTCTGATATTTGTTGAGTCCTTACAGAATGGAAAGTATAGTGTGCTGCACTTCTTATACAAATTATTTCATTTGAATCTTGACAAATCCCCATAAGGTAAGCTCTGTGATTCCCATTTTTAAATAAGAAGACTAGGTTTGTCATCAGTATTTCTCACTGTCAAAATGGTCACCAAAATGACAAAGGAAGGCAGAGTTGGGGCAAGAGTAACAGAACCTTTTCACATATCCCACCTCCCCACTTTCCCAGTGTTCTCTCACATATCATATTCCATCATCCATGGTGGTTTAAAAATCCATTCATTTGTTCTGCTCCTCCCCTAACATGAACTGTTGACTCAGTATATCCTGTGAAATTATCCAGAAGAAAAACAACAGTAAAAGAGGCCATTAAAGACATTTAACTTAAAAGGACATGAGAATGAACTATGACTCCAAAAAAAGGGTAAATTCAAATTATGAAATTAATTATGAAACCTAATAATCCAAGAGAGAACTCTTAACTGCCAGACTAACCCCATAAACACTCTTTCATGCAATCCAATGGCAATTATTCCACTAGAGTTATGCAAAAGAGGAGAGAGAACTTTTGTTGAGAAACACGGGATGAGAAGTTTTTGCTTGGTATGCGCCTTTGGCCAGCTCTCTCCCTCCCAGAGCCTGCCCAGCTGAGAAATTTCATATCAGCACCAACCTTAGAGGCACAGGACTTCCTGGAACAATGAAATATTTACAGGATGACAGTGACAAGGTAGCTGTTGACAAAATCCAGCTCGAATTATCCTAAGGGTTTCCAACTTAATGTTTTCTCATCCAGTATCTAACCACAGAAAAGCAAAATTTTAAAATCTCCTAAAAGGGAAAATGTTTAGGAGGGAGTAGTAGGCCCTTGTTCCTATTTTTTGTTACTCATTAGCCATGTTTTGCAATATGTATTCTTTAATAATGTGTGAATCATAAAATGATACAGTGTAAGGAATTGTGTACAATATAAAGTTGAGCTATAAGAATAATAAATAATTATCATAATACATTTTACAATTTGTAATGACACATCCTATCTAATAAAAAGGGAATATGCTAATTGACCATCACACCATCACAAAGATGGCTGCACTCACAGCTGAGGCCAAGTTCCCTTAAGGAAGCTTAACAAGCAATCAGCAGGGACCTGAGGCTATGCCCTCCCCCAGCCCCATGGGGCTTGACAGGGGACCTCAGGCCATGCCCCCCACCCTGGCATCAGGCTGGGGGACCTCAGGTCATGCCTCCTGCCTTGGCAGCAGGCCAGCAGGGCTTGACGGGGGACCTCAAGGTTCACTTCCTGTCCTAGTGCTGGGCTAGGGGACTTCAGGCTACTCCCCCTGCCCCAGCACCAGGCCAGGGGACCTCAGGCCACACTCCCCGCCCCAGCACCGGGCCTGGGGACCTGATATTGCACCCCCCTGCCTGGCAGGGCTTGACAGGGGACCTCAGGCCGTGCTCCCCAACCAGCAGGGCTTGATGGGGGACCTTCAGGTGCTCCCCCAGTGCTGGGTCAGGGGAACTCAGGCCGCATCCCCCGCCCATCGGGGCTTGACGAGGGACCTGAGGCTGCGCCCCCCTGCCAGTGGGGCTTGACGGGGGACCTGAGGCTGCACCCCTCCACCTGGGGGGGGGGCTTGACAGGGGATCTCAGGCCATATCCCCCACCTGGTGGGGCTTGACGGGGCACCTCAAGCATGCCCCCGCCCCATCTGGGGGACCTCAGGCCACGCCCTCTGTCCTAGCACCGGGCCAGGGGACCTGAGGCTATGCCCTCTGCCTGGAGGGCTTGACAAGGGTGGGACTGGCCAGGTCTGGATCTAGCCCAATGAGGGGGAGGGATGGCCAGGTCTGGGTCTCACGTGATTTTGAGGCGCATGTGGGTGAGCGGGGACCAGACTCTGGGTCCCCCTTTTAATGTGCACGAATTTCGTGCACCAGGCCACTAGTAGTATTATAAACAGTTCTGCTCATTTTGTACTCTTTGCTGGGTTTTGTGTGTGTGTGTGTGTTTTTAAATCCTTATCCGAGGATATTTTTTCCATTGATTTTCAGACAAGAATGGAAGGGAGGGCGTTGTGGGGGACAGAGAGAAAGAGAGAAACATCGATTGGTTGCTTCCTGCACCAGCACTGAACTACCAAGGCCAGGGATCAAACCTGTAACTGAGATATATGTGTGCCCTTGACCAGGAATCAAACCTAAGACCCTTTGGTCCTAGGGCCTATGCTCTGATCACTGAGCCAAACCAGCTGGGCCACTCTTTGTTTGATTAATCTATCACAAGCGATACGTTTTTCAGCTCCACAGTTCCTAGAAGCAAGGAGCTGCAGCAGTGGTGAGCAGGGTCTCTCCAGTGCCCTCATCAAAGTTAAATTTCAGAAATAACTGCTGCTTTCTCACCAGTTCACCAGCACCTAGACTGTCCCTCTATAACTTGTGAAGATAAAATACTTCTGTCAGCACATCAGTGGATGCACAGTCAGTGTCTCCTTTACATATAGTTGCTGCAGTAACATACAAATACATAACTCTGGGGCTTGTGAAGAACTGCTGGGTACAGAAAATAAAGGGGGGCGGGGAGAAGAAAAGATATGAGGAGGGGGGAGAGGAGAGCCTAGGCAGACAGGAGATGAAAAGACTTTTCTCTATTCACATCAAGAGTTTATCTGCATTCCATGCATTATATACTTATTATAACTCCAGAGGTAATTTGGATAATCCTAATTTTTCAGAAAAAGAAAGTGGGACTCAAAGAAGTGAAGGAGAATATGCTACTAAAAAAAGGCAACCCCAGATTTGAACCTAGGTCTCCGTGACTTTTTAAAACTAGCCATCCTCTTCCACTGTATCTCATTACCTATCTTGCCAAGAGAAAGAACTCTCCTTTGATTTGTGCTTTCAGTTCTCCAAGTTTGAATCAGATATATCTGGTGGCAAGAAGACAGAAATATTTTCACTGATCTCTACCACTGAGACAGAGTGAGGTTTATTCTCATCAAAAGAGAGACCAAATGAAAAGCAGATGTTAATCCTGTGATTTGGACATGACCCAAATATAGAATACTAGATGCCCAGTGCATGAAATTCGTGTTGGGGGGCGGGGGTCCCCTCAGCCCAGCCTGCACCCTCTCCAATCTGGGACCTCTCGAGGTATGTCTGACTGCCGGTTTAGGCCTATAAACCAGCAGTCGGACATTCCTCTCACAATCCAGGACCACTGGCTCCTAACTGCTCACCTGCCTGCCTGCCTGATCACCCCTAACTGCCTCCCTCTGCCGACCTGGTCACTCCCAATTGCCCCCCTGCTGGCCTGGTTGCCCCCAACTGCCCCCCCCCGCTGGCCTGGTTGCCCCCAACTGCCCCCCCCGCTGGCCTGGTCGCCCCCAACTGCCCCCCTCTGCCAGCCTGGTCACCCCTCACTACCCCCACTGCCAGCCTGGTTGCCGCCAACTGCCCCCCCCTCCTGCTGGCCTGGTCACCCCTCTCTGCCCCATCTACCGGCCTGGTCAACCCACGCAGCCTGCTGTTCAGTCATTACTATGAGGGCATCCTGACCAATTTGCATATTACCCTTTTATTAATATAGATATTTCCTAATCCCCATTCATAGATCCCTTTATCACCTTGAACTGTGTGTGGTGGAGAAATGCATTGAATGTGGCATACCTCTACTCAATAAATAGAATCTAGTTAATACACCTTTCAATATTAGCACTGATGCCAAGTTTAAACCTATGCACCTGATCCTCCAGCCTTTCCTCTCATGAAGCAACAATCTATACAGAGTCAAATCTCTGTGGCAACCTTAGCAGTTCCTTGAGAGGGCAGGCAGACAGTCCAGTGGTTAAGGACATGAGCTTTGTAACTTATCTGGATTCAAATTCAACCTCCATTCTTGATGTGGCCTTGGAAGAGCAAATTTTTTTTACTTCTCTGATCTTTGTGTGGTTTCTCAGTCTCTAAAAAGGGGGATAATAATATCTCATGGAGTTGTTACTAAAATTAAAGAAAATAATATGCATAAAGTTCCTAGCATGGTGCCTAAGACATAATGAGAAGCAGTATACGTTTCTTGAATTATTGCTCAGGTCTAGCTCAATACACTGTCACAGTACTTTGAGGAAGATTTAAGGTCTAGGGAATCATTCTGATGGCTTCCATTTGCTACAGGGAAATAGATCTGGAGGAAAAGAAGCCGATCAAAAAAGCTGAGAGTTTTCTGAAGAGACCTGAACTATTCAGGCCCCAAAATTGTTTCCTGTGTTCTAGGTCTAGTGCAAATAGTTTCAGCCTATTAAATATTAGTATTTAAGATAGTCAATGAATTAATTTTAATTCCACTTTGTGACACTGCAGTGTGGTATTGTATTATTGTATATATACTAGTACATAAAATATTAGTTAATGGATGTGTATGATGATTTATGGGGATTTGAAAGAGCTTGGACCACAATTTTGAGAAATTTACGTCATGGTAGAATTTTATAGTGCTGCACTTTCACTTTTATAGCTCATTGCTAAATCTTCATTAACAGCAAGATCCGGTGAAAATTAAAAAACCTCCAAGGAGCCCTAACCGGTTTGGCACAGTGGATAGATCATCGGCCTGTGGACTCAAGGGTCCCAGGTTCAATTCCAGTCAAGGGCATGTACCTTGGTTGCGGGCACATCCCCAGTAGGGGTGTGCAGGAGGCAGCTGATTGATGTTTCTCTCTCATTGACGTTTCTACCTCTCTCTCCCCCTCCCTTCCTCTCTGTAAAAAATCAATAAAATAGGTGACCTGAGCACGTTGAGTCGGCGGCATGCGGGAGCCGGAAGGGTCTGCACTGCGGGCCGAATCTTGGGAGCACTGCCAACATGTCTGATGTTTAAGAAGCCACTAACCAACTTTTGCATGTGAACCTTCATGAGAACCAGAGGGATATACATGTGACAGAAAGTGTCACCAGAAGAGAGTTGAGCATCATCGAGTCACTATTGGAGCCACTGTACCTACTGGTTTTGAGCAAGCAGCTGCAGATGAAGTGAGAGAGAAATTGAGGTCATCATGCAAAATCAGCAAAGATCGGGGCAAGATATATTTTGACATTTCAGTGGAAAGTTTGGCTCAGGTTCTTCGTCTGAGATCAGTTGATAATTTATGTGGTTGTTCAGGAGTTTAAAGATTTCCAGTTCAAAGAAATAAAGGAAAAAGTCCTAAAGGATTTTGAAGAATTGGCTGAGAAGCTTCCATGGTCAGACCCTTTAAAAGTATGGAAAATTAACACCAGTTTCAAGGGGGGGAAAAACAAAGCGCAAAAAGTTAAATCAGAATTTAAGTAAAGAGAAGGTTGATAATAGACGAGACAAAAGAGAGGAGATGTCAAAAAAGAGTTGTCTAATAATGCCTTAGATTCACATATTTTAGACTACTATGAAAAGCCAGCCATCAAAGAAGAGATATCAACATTAGTAGGTGATGTTTTTGGCATCTTGCAAAAATGAGACTGATGAGAGCTCAAAAAAAGACACTGATCCCGAAGTGCTAAAGTTTAGAGTCACATGCAACAGGGCAGGAGAGAAATATTGCTTTTCCTCAAATGAGGCTGCAAGAGATTTTAGGGGTGCTGTTCAAAATTATTTTAAGTGGAAGGCTGACATGGCCAACTTTGATGTGGAGGTGCTTTTGAATATCCATGATAATGAAGTCATTGTGGGCATCTCATTGACAGAAGAGAGCCTCCACCAAAGAAATATCACACATTTTGGACCTACGACTCTAAGATCTACTCTTGCTTATGGGATGCTCAGGCTCTGTTCTCCTCAACCTTCAGATATAATAGTTGATCCGATGTGTGGAACAGGGGCAATACCAATAGAGGGGGCTACTGAGTGGTCTAACTGCTTTTATATTGCTGGTGATAATAATCCATTGGCTGTGAACAGAGCAGCAAATAACATTTCATCTTTACTGACCAAGAGCCAAATTAAAGAAGGCAAATTGTCCTGGGGCTTGCCCATAGATGCTATTCAGTGGGATATCTGCAATCTGCCATTGACAACTGGCTCTGTGGACATTATTGTAACAGACATGCCATTTGGACAAAGGATGGGCTCCAGGAAAAGAAACTGGAACCTTTACCCAGCTTGCCTATGGGAGATGAGCCGTATCTGTAAACCAGGGACAGGCAGAGCTGCACTACTTACTCGGGACAAGAAATGCTTTATCAAGGCATTATCTGGAATGGAACATGTATGGCGCGAAGTGCACACTGTCTGGGTGAACATAGGTGGTCTTCATGCTGCATTTTACCTTCTGAACCGTATACCGACAAGATAAAGAGGAACTTCTAAGTGCAAAGAATGATTAATAGTATTTGTGCTTCCTGACACTGGAAATGCCAGAATTATCTTGCTTTAAGAGAAAAATAGTAATTTAGCATTAACAAAAGTACAGCTTGCTGTTTAAGTTGGTCTAAAGCTCTTCACCCAGGTTAGCAGGTGTGAATGTAACGTCATGGAAGTGAAAGTCTTACGAGAGAAGAACATTTCTTCCTTTGCAGCTGTTGTGAAGAGGTAGCTAAGCAATTGGTAATTTTCCTAAAATGCTCTTGAGATTTGGGTTTATATTTTATTTTTAGGCTTTGTACCAGTTCCTGTTGTCCATTGTAGCCACCCTGGCCAAATGGAAAAACAGAGAACACAATCATAGCATCTTAGGCAACACAGATACTGCCTATGTACTCTTGCTATTAGTTGCTCAAGTTCTCTTTACGTCAACCTTAAAAAATGTATTACATTTTGTGAAATAGTGTTTACCCCATGATGAGATTAAATCTCATAAGACCTATAGAAAAGTTTGCCATCTGCCTTAAAAATTAAAATATGCATGTTATTCAGGTTAATACATAGAGGACTAGAATTTAGCAAAGGAATTACAAAGACACATTTTTATTTGTAAATAGTAGCAAATACATTAGTAGATGAAGAATGGGACCAACAAATCAAATTTAAAGATTTTATTTTTCAGTACACAAAAGTGGTATTTGCTTTTCAAAGTCAAACATAAACCTGTCAAAATATTTTTGGTTTCTTAAAAGGACAGACTGATTTACCTTTGAATTAAAAATTTCACCTGAAAAAAAAATCAATAAAATATATTTTAAAAAAAACCTCCAAGGATAACTCTAGACTTCAAATGATCTACTTTTTGACCATCATTGTAGCAAAGAGCAGGAATAGCCTGTGTATTTTCCTACTTTCTCCATCAAAACCACAACCACCTCTCGCACTCAACCTACTGCTATTTCCCTGACTTAGTCCACTTCTTAAAAATTAATGGGTGGGGGAGAATGACTAATTTAATGAAGCTAAGTTATTTGCACATTTGCTGGGATAGTACTGTGACTTGCCATTTATAGTAGACTAGAGGCCCAGTGCATGAAATTCGTGCACTCAGGGGAGGGGGTCCCTCAGCCCAGATTGCAAGAGGGCACAGGCCAGGCCAAGGGACCCCACCAGTGCACAATCAGGGCCAGGGAAGGATGCAGGAGGGCTCAGGGCATGTCCAGCTCAGTCCTGATCAGCTGGACCCCAGCAGCAAGCTAACCTACCAGTTGGAGCATCTGCCCCCTGGTGGTAAGTGCACATTATAGCGATCAGTTGAGCAGCCTTTAGCATATCATTAGCATATTACGCTATGATTGGTTGAATGGCTAACTGGATGACAGGACACTTAGCATATTAGGCTTTTGTTATATAGGATACCTATGCCAAAAAGCAAGTCATAGAGGGTATAGTGGTGACTCTGATGAGACTGCCAGAGGGTTCAAATCCCACTTCCACCACTAATGAGCAGTGTGGAGTCAAATGAATTAACTTCTCTAAGCCTCAATTTCTGCATCTACAAAATCAAAACAAATTCAAGATAGTGACTACTTCATTAAATTAGAATAGATATTTTGATCAGATCGTGTTAAGTGTTCAATGTATAATAGATGCTCACCATATAGTAGCTATTCTATGCTGGAATACAAACAATTCATTTTCATCTTGTAATTCTACTTATATTTCCCTTCATGCCTTTTTTAAAAATCTACAAATTTTTCCTTTTCACTCTTAATCCTACTATATTATTTGTGTTTGTACAATCTCCTCAAAGTCTTTGTAGAGGGAGATTTGATATTAAGAGAAAATACAATGAATAAAAAATATTTTTCCATGTCTTTCTTCAAAGAAAAATTTTCTAAAATGAGTACTGATCTTGTGCAATGAGTGTGCAGTGGAGGATCATTTGGCACTTTCTTACTTCAATACAGAGAAGTGTTTTCAGGAGAGGGCCAGGAGGCTGTGTGAGGACCCTCATGAAACCTATTCAGGCACCTTTCTCCCCAGCCAAGATGAAAACTTCAGGTTAAACATTTCCACTATGACTGACTCATTTGGCAGAAAAAGAAGTCCAAATGCCAAGAGGAATTAAATTTAAAAAAAAAAAAAACTGGTGAAGAAAAGGCAGAGATAAGAGGCAGAGGTAGGAGAGCATAGCCTATTCCATCAAGTTATAAAAAATAACATAATCCTGAGGGGGGAAAAGGATAATGCATTGATCTTCACAGGTAAAAGCAAGGCCTTGGACACATCTTAAAGTACACTTTTACACCAAAGAGTGTTAAGAACCAAAATAGATTTTTACTAAATTACTGTACTATATAAGTTAATTACCCATAGGATGACAAAAAAAATCATGTCAACCCAGGCAAAACATTCATGTCAAAATATACCAACAGACCCAACACTGTACTTTAAGTAGACTAATGTGAGAAATAATCAGAGTATGGATACACAAATAAATACATATGCCCAAACTCATCAAATTGTGTACATTAATTATGTGCAGTTTTTTAATATATCACTTATATTTCAACAGAGCTAAGGAAAAATAATAAGAGTAACTGTTTGATAATTTAATTATATGAAATAACTAGCTTATTTTAACTTTTTTCTAAGCATCTTACAATCTTTAAATAATTTGTTCCATAATAATAGGGCTAAAGGTAGATTCATTATTTCTTACAGCTCCCACCATTTTTATAAATATCCAATGAAAATATTTAATCAACATAGTTCATACATCCTTAGATTTTTCATCTTTCTTGTTTTGACAATTCCCAGAATACATAAACATGACAATGGGCAGCCCACTGCTCCAGCTATCACCAAAGAATCTCTGAAATACACTGCCTTTAAAACTTGTCCAGGAAGATAAATAATGGAATGAGAATTAAGTATCTAGAAAGTCCATATCAAAGGAGAATTAAAAGGAAGGTTTATGGGGTGCATCATACCACTTAATTAGCAAAAAAAGTGATTATTCAGCACCAACTAAGTACAAGGCAGTATGCTAAAAACGTAGAATGAGAAACAAATAAGGCATGGTTTTTACTTGGAATTCACTATATATTGAAAGCAAACTTCAGTTACATAATTTAAAACAATTATGTGTCATAAATTTCATGTTGGACATACCATACTAATTATTGCTGGTTTAACTTCTTTTCTCTGTAAAGTGTGCAAGTTGTCTTAGGTCCCTTAGCTCTCTTCAAAATCTAACATTTTGTGATAATATTTTATTTTAAATTTTTTAAAAAATCTTTATTGTTGAAAGTATTACATTGGCCCCTTCTAGCCTGCCCCACCTCAATTTATTTCAATCTTTTCTTAGCAGAGAGCTGGAAGATTTTTGCCTTTAATAAGTTAGGTACTTATGCCAGAGAATACATAAGCTTTTGATCAAATGCTTTAGTTCAGTAGGACAAGCATATTCTCACTGATTAGCAACTGAGGAAGCAGAAACCATTAGCTAAAAAAAAAAAAAAGTTTTAATCTGATTTTTCTTGCTCCATCCAGCATTCCTAGCATGGGTGTGATTGACACTAGCATTCTTTGACCAAAAGCAAATATATTTGATTAAATGCCTTTTTTTAATATGTCACCATCACACTCATTTTTCATAAAATAATCAGGTGTGAAATCTCAGTTAACTAAAGAAAAGAATAAATACTAAAAACATAATAACATGTGCTAGTTATAGTTGCCCTAAGCTATTCCCTCTTCCCTGCCTTTTTGCCTAACATTTGTGTGATATTCATGGCTGTTAAAGTTGTAAAGATTAAATAAAATAAATTATACATGTAAAGCCTTCAATAATAGCTCTTCTTACCATTGCTATGAATACTACCATTACTTATGCATTTTATTTTTTTCTGCCATTCCCCACTCTCAAAGGTGGCTCTTACATGTAAAGCTTCCCCAAGTGTAATGATCTGTGTAGTTCTGAGAGCACTTGAGAAGATCTGGGAATGCATACAGAAGAAGAAATATTTCATTTAGTAATCATAATATTTATCTTAAAGTGACTTATCTTATTTACCTTTGTTAAATTTATTAAACAAATTTAACTAAGTTTAAAAAATAGTAGTGTATTTACAGAAGCACAAAAGTATGTAAATATGTCAAAAGTCATGAAGATGGTCCATGGACATTGAAGGTGGGAAACAAATAAAGCATAAACCACTGCTTTCACAATCTAAGGGGTGGGGAAGTAGTGTCACATTCTGAAAGGGGCAAATCTCTCACCTACTAGATTATAAATTCCTTCAGGAAAAACTTAGTCTTCATCTAGGTCAGCATATTAAGATGTGCTCAACAACTGAATGCTGCATAGATTTGAAGAGTATAGAACCTGTGTGTGTGTGTGTGTGTGTGTGTGTGTGTGTGTGTGTGTGTGTGTGTGTGAGTGTCTGTGGGTCTATGTGTAAAGGTCTCCAATCAGAACACTCCCCTTATTCAGAAACTACTTGATAGGAAGGGGGGATCTTATAAAGGCTGTGAATATGGAAGAGCTTTAAACTATTTCATACCTTATTTTGTTAATGCCAATAATTTATTACTATAATGAAATAGCTATAAATTTTAGACCATTTTTACTAGAGTTTAATGCATGAATTAAGAAACATCTCAAATTACTAGCCAATCATTCTTCACAACATTGGAAAAGTCCAAGCACATGCAGTAGTCACTAATTTTTGGTTGAATAATCAATGTTGATATTATACCCACAAATAATCTAAAGCTTCATAATCATATATAGAACCATTTAGTCCCTTACAATTTAGGGAGGGTGGTGAGAGAAGCTAAAAATTAAAAGAAACAGGTGGAATTACAATGCCTGTATCAATAGTTTTATAAAAGTATAAAATGACAGCCTATTAATAGGAATGTCATAAAACTCTATTGCAAATAGACATTCAAAGCATATGTACATTTTATAAGTGAGGCAATATATTACTAATCATATATTATGGATTTAATTTAGCTTTTAAGCATAGTCATTCTTATATGATTGTTTGACCCAGAGACAATTGTTGAACATGGCTTTTTTGAGAAGTTCAATGTTATGTTTATTTTATTTTACATGAGAAAGCCAAGGCTAATATTAGGTCAAAAAATTTTTGTTGTTGTTTACTACTGGGTCTGAATACTTGTGAGACAACATCCTTAAGACATTCAAAGTCAGTGGCTTGAGACCCTGGAGAGTGGTGCTCCCAGCAGCACTGGGCAGGTGGAGCCAGGGAGGGTGGGGCTTCCTCTCCACCACAGCAAAACAGGAAAAACAGTCTTCATGCATTAGTTAATTTTATATGTTAAAATTCCTAAGCATGTTTCTATGCCATACCTTTCCAAAGAACAGTACCTTTCTGCATTTTAAGGACAGAATAAAGACTTGAATTACTGAGCTCTGAGAATTGCAGCATTTGTCACTATTTTAGTTTTGCACTTCTAGGACTTTGAAGTCAGAAAATGTCTGGCTCACCATTACATTTCTAGAGCCTGGGTCAGTGCCTGACACATTATTGGTATTTAGTCAATATTTATTGAATGAATAAATGAGGGAATTATAAATGTATAACATAGAGCTCTTGGAAGAAGGGTTTTGGGAAAGCAAATAAGAAAGAGAACTTCTGAGGCCCAAAGGCAGGCAATTTATTTGGTGGCTTCTTCTATCTACTATATGTGGAAATGAGCGCCACGCAGTGATCTCACCCCAGTAGAACCTGCTGGGCTAGTGCAGTCGGCAAGTAAGGTGAGGCCAACCACTCATGTCAAACACAAACTTGCCTAATAGATCCCCACAAGTACATTGTGATTGCCCTCTCCGGCCAAATCTGCCCTGGTAAACTAGATCTAATTATCCACCATGGAATTTGGCCAGTTACACTGAGATTACAGTATGTTGAGAAATTTGAACTTTAACCATGCATAAATAAAATCATAAGCATCTGGGACACTCCCTATTGTCTCTGAGTGATTTTTGAATTTTTTTTTTCCAAAAGAAAACAGTTGCTTTGGAGTCTATGAGTTTTCTTTTCAACTAGAGGGAAATATAAGTCAACTTGATTCAGTTTTTAAATGTAAATTGTCTGCACATGTCTTTACTGAAATGATTTAAAATTACTTAATAATGAACTCTGATATCTAAATAAAATACTGCACCTGTTATTAATCATCAAAAAAATTTATGTTAGCTGAAACCGGTTTGGCTCAGTGGACAGAGCATCGGCCTGCGGACTGAAAGGTCCCAGGTTCGATTCCGGTCAAGGGTATGTACCTGGGTTGCGGGCACATCCCCAGTAGGGGATGTGCAGGAGGTAGCTGATCGATGTTTCTCTCTCATCAATGTTTCTAACTCTCTATCTCTCTTCCTTCCTCTCTGTAAAAAAAAAAAAAATCAATAAAATATATTTTTTAAAAAATATTTAGGTTAGGTGCAGGAAAAAAGTACAAAATAAATAAGATGCTGCCTTTTACCATCAGATTTCAATTAAAGTAGTTCAAAGCCAAAGAAAATATTCTTCATCCCTCAGCAATAGATGCAATAAAGTTTTTTTCAAATTTACAATAGAAGGTAACCATGCACATTGTCACATGTCCATGTAGCAAAGCTAAACAGCTTTTAATGTTCCTTGTAAGCAAATTTTCCAAATTTTTGGTAAACAAAAATTGTCTCAGGGTTATACTTGTGAGGGTGGTATTCTCAAGCTTTCTGGGTACAGCTGGGCAAAGTCCTCTCAATAAAAAAAGTAGAGGTTGATCAGAGTTTTCTTCACTTTGAGAAATGGTTCACAGTAGGATCCCAACAGCTAGACCAGTGGTCAACAGAGCCAAATATCAACAGTACAATGATTGAAATTTCTTTTGACAGCCAAATATTTTAAACTTAAACTATATAGGCAGGTACATTGTGATTAACTTAATTAGGGTACTCCTAAGCTGGCCTTTCCTAAAAACTCAAGGGGCCAAAGAGCCACATGTGGCTCATGAGCCGCAGTTTGCCAACCACTGAGCTAGACAGTTTTCGCAATGCATTACACTTCTGTTCACCTTATATACATCTCCTCAGGAATCACACCTATAGGAGAGATTCAGGTACACATGCGACATTTGTTCTGCTCACCATCTCAGAACTGACTCATTGGCTTTAATTTTCTCTATTTTCTTTCCTCTCAGTATGTCCCTTTCCTCTTGCATTGATGGATGCCACTTTGCAACATGCCTTCTCCTTTTCTCTATTTTTATCTCATTTCATCAGCCTCTCTGGCACATTTGTTTCATGGGAATTTCTGTCTTGGCAGATAGTTATTTAGTGGAGCCACAGGAGTGACTAAGCAAAATTAGAGAAAGCAAAGCTGATTCTATTGGCAGTGAGACATTATAGAAAGAATACCAGACTGAAATTTAAAAACCTGGGGGATTGGTTCTGGCACCAAGCTTTACCATGTCGCCTTGAAATTCAAGGAACATCTTGAGTGTGTCAGTTTCCTCATCTACATAATTAGCATGCTAATACAGAAATGACAAAATCTAATCAGACTGCAGGAGAGTTTTTTGTCACACTAATTTGTAAAGTGTGTATCTCTGTGTCACTGTCATGTGAGATGTGGTTGTCAATAATGTCTGTCACCAGCTGCAAAGGAGATACCTGTGCACACCACTGTCCCCAGCCTTCTGTCCACTCTTGCCTCTCAGGGATATTTAGGAGTTCATTCCTCAAGATACAAGAAATCCATACATATGAACAATCCTACCATCTTTGTACTCTATCTAGTTTTTGGTTTCATTAAAGCTTCTCCCAGCCTGCTTTATTGACAGTCCGATGCTAGCCATGATCTTTTCAACTGGCAAACAGTACCCACATCCCCAGCTGCAATCTGGTTATCTACCAGCATCTGGATTGAACTAGAATTGAGTAGGGTGATGTCACTCTGGAGTCAGACTGGCTTTCGTTTAAACACACATTATAATGGAACTAGAGGCCCAGTGCACAAAATTCATGCACAGGGGGTGGGGAGTTCCTCAGCAATCTGGGACCCCTTGAGGGATCCCTTGAGGGATGTCTGACCTCCTGTTTAGACCCGATCCTGGTGGGATTGGGCCTAAACCGGGCTGTTGGACATCCCTCTCACAATCAGGACTGCTGGCTCCCAACTGCTCGCCTGTCTCTGCCTGATTGCTCCTAACCGCTTCTGCCTGCCAGCCTGATTATCCCCTAACCACTTCCCTGCCAGCCTGATCAACACCTAACTGCTCCCCAGTCAGTCCGATTGCCCCTAACTGCCCTCCCCTTCTGTCTTGGTCATTCCTAACTGCCCTCCCCTGGCAGTCTGGTTGCCCCTAACTGTCCTCCTCTGCAGGCCTGGTTGCCCCCAACTGCCCTCCCCTGCTGGTCCGGTCACCCCTAACTGCCCTCCCCTGCTGGCCTGGTCACCCCTAACTGCCCTCCTCTGCTGGTCTGATCACCCCTAACTGCTCTCCCCTGCAGGCCTGGTCACCCCCAAATGCCCTCCTCTACAGACCTGGGTTCCCCCCAACTGCCATCCTCTGCCAGCCCAGTCACCCCTAACTGCCCTCCCTGCTGGCCTGATTGCCCACAACTGCCCTCCCCTACAGTCTTGGTACCCCCCAACTGCCCTCCCCTGCAGGCTGGTTCCCCCCAACTTGCCCCCCCTGCTAGCCTGGTCCCCCCCCCAACTGCCCTCCTCTGCCAGCCCGGTCACCCCTAACTGCCCTCCCTGCTTGCCTAATCCCCCACAACTGCCCTCCCCTGCCGGCCTGCTTGCCCCCAACTGCCCTCCCCTGCTGACATGGTCCCCCCCAACTGTTCTCCCCTGTAGGGCTGGCTCCCTGCAACTGCCCTCCCCTGCAGGCCTGGGTCCCCCCAACTGCCCTCCCTTGCTGGCCTGGTCTCCCCCAACTGCCCTCCTCTGCTGGCCTGGTCACCCCCAACTGCCCTCCCCTGTAGGCCTAATCCCCCCAACTGCCCTCCCCTGCAGGCCTGGCCCCCCCCCCAACTGCCCTCCCCTGAAGGCCTGGTCCCCCCAACTGCCCTCCCTTGCTGGCCTGGTCTCCCCCAACTGCGTTCCTCTGCTGGCCTGGTCACCCCTAACTGCCCACAACTGCCCTCCCTTGCAGGCCATCTTGTGGCAACCATCTTGTGTCCACATGGGGGCAGCCATCTTTGACCACATGGGGGAGTCCATCTTGTGTCTTGGAGTGACAGTCAATTTGAATATTACTCTTTTAAAAGGATAGCTGGATACTTTGAACTTGTTATTTAATTTCTCTGAAGCTCCATTTTCTCATTTATATAAAGAAGGCCTCATATCTACACTGTAAAGGGATGAAGCTTTATAATATATAGCCCAAGAGGTAAAACTAATAGGCAACCCAAATGTGGATATTTATAATTGTCCAGATATTTAATTTATAGTCTCTTAAAAATAAAGGATTTTAAAGAGAAGTAACTGTGCAATTAAAATAAGATACACTTGCCCTGGCCAATGTGGTTCAATTGGTTGGAGCATGGTCCCATATATCAAAAGGTTGTAGGTTCAATTCCTAGTCAGAGCACATACCTGGGTTGCAGGTTCAATCTCTCTATCTATCTACCTATCTCTCTCTCTCTCTCCCTCTCTCTCCTTTCCCCTCTCTCTGAAATCAACAAGCATATCCTTGGGTGAGGACTTAAAATTTTTTAGAAAGTAAGATATTGTGGTTTCTTTGAGCTCTGTACTGGCACAATGATTAAAAGTCACAGGTACTTAATTATTTTTAATGAGTAAATAATAAATGAATTCTGTAGTTGAATTTCACATCTCTCCTCTAGGTGGTGAACCGATACCTCCTAGTGTATTGCACTTTCTGTCTCCTCTACAACTGACATAAAAATTGTCCTTAAATTTTTCATAATTTTATGCCTGTCACAGTATAGAAGCACCCAGAAATGTATTTTCTCCCAAAGTTATCTTTATTTCTATATCTTCAAGCTTTTTATCAAAACAAGTTTCTAGAAAATCATTAAGAAACACAATTGTGTAAGTACTATAAAGAAACAGAATTGTGCAAGAGGCTTTACAAAGCCCTTGTGCAATACTGCTTTGAGTACTTTCCATTTTCATGACCTACTCTTAGGAAAACATGTTTTGCCTAGAGTATACATTTCCCCCTAAATGTGGAAAGAAATAAAAATAATTCTACTAACCATGAATTTTTTTAACTAAGCCTCAAATCTAGTTTTTCCTACAGATTCACTGTGACAGCAACAGGTAAAATTGAATGAGAGCTGAATGATTATCCTGTAAGTTGAATATAGAAGAACAATCAAATACAATAAATCAATCCAATGCCTTACTTTTAACTTTCTTTCAAACCAGAACATTAATTCCTTAAGTAACTTAAAAGTTCCCCCCCAATCTCCACTTCCCTTCTACAGGAAATATGACTGGAAACCATCTTGGAATGCCATGAAAGCTGAGGGGCAAAACTAAATTCCACCTAAAAACACAAGGAACAGGACCAGCAAGAATGAAAGATGCCTGTCCTGTTTCCAAGAGCAAGGGGAGGAGATGAGCCAAAAGAACAATGACATGTTACAGCCCAAGAGCTAAAATTAAATGCGTGTAAACAATTCTTGTTGAAACTAGAAGCCAATGTAGATTAGGCAAGCCAGGTGACGAGTTCTTTCCTGCCAGAACATGCCAGAATGAGAGTCACCTCCCTCACATTGCAACATGGCTAGGGATAGAAGTGAGGTGCATATGGAAAACCACAGAGGATTATGAACTGAATATGGCAACTCTTAAATTCTACATTAACTTATTGTACTACCAAAACTCCATATTTCTTCCTTATGCCACCCAACATGCTGAAAGCCAGTTGTTTAAATAAAGGAATCTGGATGAGAATTTCTAGCTCACATATAATTATTTCTCTAACACATATTTCTTGAATAACTACTGTGGGCATGACCACTGTGATAGAACCTTTGAATGATACAAAGATGAATAAGGCATAGTTCCTACCCTCAGAAGATCAAGGAAGTCAGACATGCATGCAAATAACTATATGAGAGTAGTCAAAAAAGGGGAGAAAGAAAGAAGCTCAGGCCAAATTGGTTTGTTGGCATTAATGTGTGAAAGAGTCACCTTTAAATCCCATCCCATAGCCCGATTATTAGCTACTCCTTTGACCAGAATCCAACTATGATGTTAGTTTTTGCTGGATTTTAAATTAAACCTATACTACTGGTTCTCTGATGCAGCTTAATCATAGAAGGAGGCCTGAGGTAGATATAAATTCCTATAATATCTTTCCAAAGGCATTTGGGGCTTGTTTTAAAAGACCATTCTCAAATATATGCAAGAAGCCAGAGGAGTTATGGAAGAGAACACTCATCTGAGCTTATGATTCCTAATTTTGTCATGAGCAACTATAAACCTTTCTAAATAAGCTAAATAGTCATTAATGTGCAAATAAATTATAGAATATTTTCTACAATAATTTTAAAGAATGAGGTAGCTCTAGTATAGAAACATCTCCATATGTATAGAAGTGAAAGGAAACAGCCAGGAGGAAACAATTCAGGCTATAAACTAGGCCTGTTATTTGATGCACCTTAAATATTTTTTCTAAAGGTTAAGCAGGAGCAGGAAATGATACAAATATTCAAATAAAGTATGAAATATGATGCACTCTTTACTTATCACTATTATGTTACACCTCCAGAATTATAATGATTTAAAGTAAATTTTTTATAAAATGTTTTTGGCATTTGAATTAATAAGCTTTAGCTTCACGTGTAAAGCTTTCAATTTAGTTAACCCATGCACACTATAATTTCAATTCACAAAGGGAAAAGTGAACACTGACTCAACTTCTATTACTAAGTGGATACCCTGCCTCCATATCAGCCCAAAACAGATCTATTATCAGTTATCTTTATTCTTCTTTATAAGAAAGGAGAAAGAAAAAGAGAAGGGAAAGAGGTTCAAGAAAAGATAGGAGAAAAGTACTGTCCACCCCTGCCAATAGCAGAAATTGCAAGTTATTGTCTATTAAAAGTCTGTTGCATTTATGATAAGTCAAAACCCCAGGCCCCATTCTGAGCCGTATGCTTAAGTGATTGCTAAAATCTTAACCTTTATAAAACAACTGTCTATCATGGCTCATGTCTATAATGACTCAGGACCCTCAAATATGGTCATAACCTTCTCTCCTTGGAAAATTCATAAACATAAGAAGCCAGTATCACGTTTTTATAAGCTTACTCACCTCTAAAAATGAGACAGCATGCAACAGAAAGCTCAGAAAGCTTGCACAGGAAGTGGGGCTTCTATACAGCAGTTCGGATCACCTTTCCATGAAGAAGACAAAGGCAAATACACAGAGAACAGTTATTACACAAGTAGAACAGGTGCATCCACCCCCTCCTGTTGCCACAGCCAAAGCTAAACACACCCAGGCTGTTCCCACCAGAGCTGGTCTGAATTCAAGTCAATAGAAAGCTTGTTGCCATGGGTTTGGTGAAAGCTATGTTTAATGCCAATCAACATATGCTTGATTACCCGACAGGGAAAAGAAAAAAGTAAAGTAAACACGTGTGCCTGTATCTATACAAATCTTTTGAAAGGACTTGAAGTAGAGAATCTAGAACCAAGAGAGAATGGTATTAGCTCAGTAAGTATGAAATAAGCTCCAACACTCTCTGAAGCAATTTCCTAATTCCTGTAGAAGAATCTTCAGTGATGAACCCTCAAACCAGTCACCCTCGACAGAACTTATTGGTTTACTGTAAATACCTTAGTTAGATTGCTGACAACCAAAGAAATAAATTAAGAGAAATTAAAATAATAATACTGTGATGAAGATCATTATGGTTACCATTTATCAAGCACCTATTAGCTGCCAATTTGCTATATTAAGCTATATAGCCTAATTTCCATCACAGTCTTGTGAAGTAGGTTTGATTGTCTCCATTTTACACATAAAGAAACTACATCAAATATAAACTAAATACCTTTGCCCAAAATACCCAGCTAGAGCTAAAGAGCCACAGTCAAGTTCCAAATTAACTCTCTCCACATACCAGGAGTCAGAAAACTACAACCATTTTGTCCAATCTATCCTGCCGCCTTTTTTTGTAAAGTCGCATTGGGGCACAGATCACTCATGAATCTGTGGCTGCTCTGGTGCCATAATAGCAGAGTAGAGCAGTTGTGACAGTCGAGCATATGGCCCACAAAAACGAAACAATTTACTACCTGGCCCTTTAGAGAAAAAGCTTGCCAACCTCTGCTCTGCAGTATGCTATTAAGAATTTTTTAAAGTTTGAGTAAAATAAATATTTTCAAAGAATTCTGATAAATAGGGTGTTGGCTGCAATCATTTTGTTGTTGTTGTTAACAGCTACCCTAAGACATTCTGTCTATGTAAGAGCTTTCTCCTACTTAAAAATTCAGTTGGGGAAGAATATGTGTGTATCAGAAAACAAGAACCTGAATTTCATTGATTACTTCTTTCATCTCCTTCCAAGTTCTACCTCCAGCTTCTCCTCACCTCCAATTCTCACAGGACATGTCACCAAGTTAGGCACCCAAAAGAGAAAGGGAGGGAGGAACACAATAAAAACATAGTGCTATAGCTTTGTGGAACTTCCACTCCATTTTCAGGCCCTGCCACCTGCCATGGCAGACTCTCAAGGAAGGACATGCCAAATCTCAGGGTCTACTGTTTAGATTTGTGAGAGTAATGCAAGCCTGAGTGGAGGACGTTATAGACTAGAATAACAGAATTTTAATATGGAGGGCACATTAGATAATAACCAATTGAGATGATTTATTTTATTTAAAAAAAAAAACAAGAGCCCAGCAAAACTGAGTGACTTGCTCAAGGTTAAAGAGGTAGCAACAGAGAAAAGGCTTCTTTTATCCAATCTACCACACATTCAACAAGATCTGGTTTAAGGTCACAGTTTATCTTATTCACCAGCTTCCCTATGTTCATTAATTTCATGTACCTTATCAAGACTACATCTTTGATGAGAAGAGCGCCTTTAGGGAATCAAGCAGACTTGGGTTCAAATCCTGCTTTAGTCACTTAGTACTTGTGAAAATTTAGGAAAGTCAGTAATCCACTTTAAGTCTTTTTATATACATAAAATATAGTTAACTGTTGCCTAAATGTAAAAAAGATGAACTGAGATAGCAACAGTCAGTGCCTAGCAAAGCATCCAGCACATAGTAGGAACTTTCTCAAAAGGTGGCAAACACTAGCATTGTTCTTACAAGACAAGTGAGCTGCATCACCTCAGACCCCTCTTAGACAAAGGTCAGGAGATGTTAATGGTTGGACTAAGTGTCATTTCATGGTTCAAGTATAGATGATAACCTGCTGTCTGCATACGGTAGAGGAAAATACATTTCATCTGAGAAAACTCACTTTTAGCTTTCTAATTAAGTCTTGTACCAGTTGCATATAATTGTTATTACTGTATATGTTATGATTTATGGACAGTCTTGTTAATTACAAGGTTTTTATTAGAGAGACAGGTTTCAGGATGAGTCTGCCATCTGACTTGCTAGTACTTGTTAAAAGTGTTTATAGTGTGACTGGTTTACATGTGTGTTTGTGTATGTGTGTTTAGGAGTGATGTTATTACATTTTTCTTGCTTATCGTGAG
Source organism: Corynorhinus townsendii (assembly GCA_026230045.1). NCBI lineage: Eukaryota > Metazoa > Chordata > Mammalia > Chiroptera > Vespertilionidae > Corynorhinus > Corynorhinus townsendii. The sequence continues at coordinate 113,793,897 of JAPDVU010000005.1, forward strand.
AAATCTGTGATTCGTATTTGTCCATATATAAACATCCCAGATCACTGACTCTATCCCTTCACATCCCCCAAAAGCCCCCATTTATCAAGGGCTAGTCTCAGATCATTCTCAAGGTTTTATACAGATAGGCTCACTTGGAATGGTCCTTGCCTAATTCCTCTCAGCTACCAGGTACTCGTTTTGTGGCATGGTGACGGCCCCGGGCATGAAGAAGCTCTCAATTCTCGGGTCTCAGAGACTCGCGACCCAAGTCTTCGCACTAGTGACAGAAAAAAAGCTTAAAACTTTAATTTTAACTTTACCACAGTTTTTCTGAGATGAACAATCACTTTCCATTCAGTTTATGATTATTGAGAAAAGTTTTAATATTGATTTATATAACAAAAATTATTTTTAAAGACTTATATGATTTTTATAAGGCAAGCATGATATGTTTGATGATGTAACATAAAACATAAAGCATATTTAATAAGAAATAACCTCTTTTAATTTATAACAGAAATTGCTGCCTCTGATAAAATATAAAAGCCATGAGGACAGGGGTCTTTTACTATTTTGTCATTGATTATTTTAAAGGCCTCAAAGAGTGTGCCTGGAACATATAAGCACTTGATAAATCTTTGTTGAAGATGCGAATGTTGATACACTTTAAGTTTTCCCAGAGGCTCCTTATAGTATCTTCTTTTTTTTTTTTTTTTTTTTAAGATTCTTTTTTCTTTTTGCTGTTCTGATTGGGTGTTTTTTGCTTCCTTACATTCCAAATCACTTATTTGATTATGAGCATCATCTACTCTGCTGCTGATTCCCTGTAAATTATTCTTCATTTCAGATTATTTCTTTTTTATGGTTTTTATGTCATTTTTCAGGCTGTTGAAATTCTCACTAAGTTCCTTGAGCATTCTTATAATCATCGTTTTGAACTCTGTATCTGGTAGTTTGCTTGCCTCAATTTCATATAGATATTTTTATAGATATTTCTCCTATTCTTTCCTTTGGAACCTGTTTCTTTGTCTCTGCATTTTGGCTGCTTTGCTATGGTTGCTTCTACATATTAGGTAGAGCTACTTAATCTCCCAGATGTGGTAGAGTAGCATTGTGTAGTAGGTGTCCTATAGGGTTCAGTGGCACAGTCTCCCCAGTCAACCAAGCTGGGCACTCCAGGTGCACTGGACTGTTGTAGTTGAGCTTTGATTGCTGCTTGGGTCAATAGCCAATTGGCTGTGAGGACTGGCTGCAACTACAGCAGAGGATCTGCTGTGCAGGAGTCAATCCTATGGAGCAGGACTTGCTTCAGTGTTCACTAAGTCCACCCCTTGAGTATGGAGGTTGTAGGGTTGTAATTTGGCATAGTCTGAAGCTGTCCCCTAGTTGCTCTAGCTCTGGGGCCTCCCAAGAGGTACAAGGTCAGCCACTACGTGCGTGCATCCTGCCTGGGGCCACCTGCCATGAGCTACAGAGCAATATGCAAGTGGCTGATACTCACGCTGGGCTTAGAGGTGCCCAGGAGAGGCCAAGCTGCAAATCAAGGTGGCTGCCACTAGTGCCAGGCCTGGGGCCACTTAGCAAGAGGTGCAGGCTATTCATAGGCCACATGCTGTTTGCTTACGGAAAGAGAGGTCAGTTGTATGGGGGGGCGGGACACAGAAAATGGCATAATTGAGGCCACAAGTTGGGTGGGGACAGGTCACAGGGAATCACCAGGGTGGGGCAAACGGTATGAGCCCAGTTGCTGGAGACTCAGATATGGCATCTGCCTGTCCTATCTGGGGGGGGGGGGGGGGGGGAGGGGGAGGTCTTAGAAAACAAACAATGATCTCTGTCAGCACTTTTGTTTGGCAGTAAACTGCCACCCAGCTCTTGCTCTAATGCCAAACAATTCAATTCCTCCCCTTATATCCCCAATTCCTTTCAAGCTGTTGCCTCAGCACTGGAGCTCAGAGGGAGGGACCCAGGGAAGATCATGTAAGGCCCTTTATAAAGAACTGCCTGGGACAGGTGACAGACAGAGACTTGGCCCAGCTCAGATCGGGACCTAGGTAACAGACAAGAGACTTGGCCGACAGCATCTGCCCTATATCTAAATTCAGCCTAGCATCTGGAATGCTCAGGGCCCACTCAGGAATGCAAGTAATCCTTCCCACTAATATTTACAGGGTAAACTAAGATTGTTGGTAGAGTATTAAATTTGACAGTAAAATAGTAATCAAGTTTTCAGATTAATTTAAATAGGCTAATTGAAATAAGTGAATATTCAAGTAAGTATAATTGTACTGGACAAAAAGCTGTTCTTAAAGTAATAACTAAAATTTCTATTGGTAGTTCATCTCATGGTAAAATTCCTGAATATTCAATGAACCTAAAGCAGTCATATGTGTGGGCAAAAAAAAAAAATAATTTAATTTAAAGTTATCAAGACTGTATTATAAAATTTACAAAAACCTCCATTAATAAAAAAAAAGGGGGGGATAGTAGGGCAATATCATGTAAGGAAAAATATCCTATAAGTAAATTACATCTAGAAAATTTTTACTTTACCAAATTAATTTTCATTTGTAATGCTAACAGCAAGACGGCCATTAAAAACACACATAGTGTCTAAATAAGACAAAGGAAAATCATTTGAACAAAAATAAAAAGGATCCCAAATCAATTATATAGAAAAGATTCCTTTATTAACTTGTGGTCGAGAATATATTTGTATATTTTCAGAAAATAACCCCAAGACCAGGTGGATTCCGGCAACAGAGAGGAATTGACAGGTCTGCTCCAACCACGAAGACAAGAGGAAAAAACAGTCCAGAGATGGAAGACGCTGACAACGCTTTGCCACTCGAGCAGTCAGCAGCTGTGCACCGCTGCAGGTTGCCTAGGACCAAACCAGAGAGGGTCGGACCTGCATTGCCACCATGTGCCCACCATCCAGATATCATTGCTGACATGTACACATAAGGACCTGTTAGACATTGAAACGGGGACTCAGAACTGCTAGACATTGAAATTGGGACTCAAACATTTTTTTGTTTTGTTTTGTTTTGTTATTATATGTTTATTTCTAGTCTGCAAAGGCAAAACTTTTTAAAGGAAAGAAATGGTGGGAAAAAGATACAGAGGCAAAGAAGCATTGAACAGACTGTCAAACTACATTGGGAAGACAGGGGAGGTTGGGCGAGGGGGGCTGTAAGAGACCAACCGAAGGACTTGTACGTGTGCATATAAGCACAACCAATGGATACAAGACACTGGGGCGGGGGGGGGGGGGGCGGGCAGGTGAAGGCATGTACTGGGGGGTAGGGGAGGTCGGGGGGAGGTCAATAGGGGGGAAAAAAGGAGACATATGTACTATTTGTAATACTTAAAACAATAAAAATAATTAAATAAATAAAAATAAAATTTTAAAAAACACAACAAAAAAAACACAAATTCAAGAAGATAGAAATCATATCAAGCATCTTCTCAGATCACAATGGCATAAAATTAGAAATAAACTTCAATTAAAAAAAAAAAAAAGAACTGCCTAGGACTCCATGAGCCTCCATCTCCCTTAGTCTCCATCCCCACTGGTTTTTACAGCCAGAAGTTATAGGGACTTGTCTTCCTGACACTGAAACCGTGAACTGAGGGGCCTGGTGTGGGACTGGGACCCCTTGCTCCTCATGGGAAACATCTGCAGCCAAGATATCCCTCCAGATTTTAAAAGGTTTTGTATAGGACCAGCCCCTTCTGTGTCTCTGCCCCTCCTACCAGTCTTGATGTGGCATCTTCTTTAAATTCCTAGTTGTAGGACTTCCATTCAACTAGATTTCAGCTGGTTCTGAATGATGTTGTTCTGTAGGTTAGTTGTAATTTGGTTGTGGTTGTGGGAGGATTTGAGTACCACATGTATCTACACTGCCATCTTGACCAGGAAGTCCTTGCTGGATTTTTTTCCCCATCTAATTAGTCTAAGTTTGAATGTGAATTGTATTTACGTCTTAGGAACTGTTCCTTATATGTAAGTAATCAAATACAATGTTGAGCCTATAATTTTTTTTTAAAAAAGCATTAACAATGTAAAAAATATTCAACAATGTTTTCATAATGATTAAAGAGACTAAAGAGGAAGTATCAACACATATTATCAAAAGTTTTTTGCTAGAAAAGTTTTGGCATTAATTCCTAGGATTAAATACTACAGTCTATACTATTTTTTCTGAAAAATAATCTTCTATGCTAAAATTTGTGCCAGAAAATTTTATTTTTACATCTGTTAGTATAAATTAATCTGAGGAATATGCACTCCTTTCTAAGTGGGATCCAACCATGTTCAAGTTATGTCACTACTGCTCTTGGTCACTCAACTGATTCTATTCACCCTTTCACAGTGAGTTCATATATAGTTTCACCAACTAGAATATAAACATTATCACTAGGTTTCTGCATTACTTATAATACTGTAACTGACTCTACTCATTCCTTTCCATTTACATCTAAAATTTTATACTAATTTACTTTCTATCTCTTCTCACTTATAAATTATCCACCCTATTAAAAGGCATAGTTGTGACAATTCTAAGTTTCAGCTGCCCACTATGTTCCCATCCATTTCATCTCTTAAATGTGTTCAAAGTGTTAACAGGTTGTATTTCATCCTAGAGACAACTAGGTTTCAGGAAGAGGTAAAATGTTTCATTATCTTACTCTATTGCCCAAGACAAATGTGCTATTGTATTGCATGTAAAATGTCATCTTTGAATTATATTAAGGGTATGCTGTGAGGTAAGCCATCTGGAAAATACCGTATAGAATGGGAAATAATTATAAGTCAGTTTATTGCACATTTTTTCCAGTTAAGCCTACCATGACAGCTGTTAAAACAATATAATGGAAAGGGTAGATGCTCTGAAGCCACACAGGTTAAATGCTACCTCTAACTATTATTAGCTAGTATGCAAGTTACTTTGCTTCTCTGATACTTTTGTCTTGTCTGTAAAATTGAGATACTACTGCATGTTGCATAGGGGTTTTATGAGGATTAAATGAAATAATATCTGTAAAGCATTTGGAACAGAGTAGACAATAAGTATAATGTCTCCACTCTTCTTTTAAATATAGAGGATATTTAATATTGTTTACAGATAAAATATTAGGTAATCCAATAATATTTGGACACCATGTTGAGTGAGCACTTTGGCTTCCATGTGATTCTCTTTTAATTTCAGGGAAGAAAGGGCTTTGGAAAATCAAGTTTTAAGTTTCCTCAGGAATCCTCAGGCTGGAGTGTATTAGGACCACCCAGACAATCTTCATAGGAAAGCGCTGTCCGTGGTGCTAGTAATCACGCATACCCCTGACAAAACTTCGCCTGCCCAAAGTTCTTTGCCAGTGAACTTGCTTAGCGAAGCTCACATATCTGTCTCATGGTAGAGTCTCAGGCATTCTACCCACTGTCGTTTCACCTGTCTTGCCAGTCTTTATCTATGTCCCCTTCAACCAAACAAAAAAAAAGTATCTTTCATCTCCTTATCACCCCAAAATAGTTTTTATTTTTCAGACACTGACAATGCCTACCACTTAAGAAAGTGGCTCAAAAATTGGCTCAAGTGCCCTGGCTGGTGTTTCTAAGTGGTTAGAGCGGCAGCCATGCACTGAAGGGTCACAGACTCAATTCCTGGTCAAGGGCATGTACCAGGGTTGCAGGTTCCATCCCCAGCTCTGGTCAGGGCCTGTGCAGAAGGCAACTAATCAGTGTGTCTCACTCACATCAATGTTTTTCTCTCTCTCTCCCGCCCAACTTCCTCCCTACCTTCCACTCTCTCTAAAAATCAATTGAGGTATGCCAGTTGGTTCCATACCTCAATGTGGGGTTGGAGGGATAAGAAGAGATAAACCAAAGAACTTATATACTTATATGAATAGCCCATGGACTCAGGCAATAGGGGGAAATGGGAGGTGCTGGGAGGAGTGGGGGGGAAAGGGAGGAGATGGAAGATATCTGTAATACTACCAACAATAAAAATATGTATTAAAAAATAAAACAATGAGGGGAAAAAACAATGGGAAAAATATCATCGGGTGAGGATTAAAAAACAAGAAAAAATTGTCTCAGGCTATCTTTTCCTAACCTTTTTGTTAAGTTTCCTAGAAATCCAAGGTGAGAAGACAGGAAACAGTTAATTTCCAATGCATTATTTAAAGACTCTCTTCAGCTGCACCTCGATTTGAGTTAAGTTCCCTTCTTCCTTATTCCCCATATACCCTGTAAACACAAGTCACAGTAAAATTATCATATTAAATTGAAACTCTCTATTTATTAGTTCTGAATGCCATTGCAGAAGTTAATTAATATCTAGGACCTAAATCTTATTCAACTGTGAATTCCTGGACATACTGAATTAAGTTTGTTGAACTAAGTTTAATTACTGGATCCATTAGAGGGAAGTTCCCAACAACACATCTTTATTTTTATTTCATTTAAAATGTTTTAGAGAAACCAAGATGGCGGCATAGGTAAACACCTAAACTGCTGCCTCACACAACAATTTCAAAACTACAACTAAAAGACAAAATGGACATCATCCAGAACCACAGGAAAGCTGGCTGAGTGGAAATTCTACAACTAGAAGGAAATAGAAAAGCACACTGAGACTCAGAGGAGCTGCAGAAGGCAGAGGTGCTGAGATGTGTGCGTGCACACACACAGAGAGAGCAGGAAACTGAGTACACAGCTGGCTTTCTCAAAAAGGAAGGAGACAAAAGCTCCCAAATGCGCTGAAATCCAGTTCGGGCAAGACTTTGGGGACCCAGACTCATTTGGGGAGAAACTGAACTGTCTGGCAGTGGGTGAAACCCGAGGGCGGCTTTCTCTCAGAGGTGCTTGCAGCAATTACCGTGGGACACTAAGACCCAGGGGCCTCTGAGGGCAGGGCTGATGGGGAAACCAATGCTGTCTGCTCTGCCCTGAGACTCCGCCCCATCCAAGCTGAGCACAGAGGCTTTTGAAAATCTTATCTCATAAGGGTGTCTCCAGCACAGAAGTTGTCCCAGCATAGACACAGCTGATCCTCACAGCCAATTGGCCTGGAGGTCAATTCCACCCAGTGATACTAACAACAATCAAGACTTAACTACAACAAGACTGTGCACACAGCCCACAAAGGGGTGCACCAAGAGTGTCCACCTCAGATAACTGGGGAATCTGAGCCACTGGGCCCTATAGGACACCTAGCACACAAAGCTACTCTACCAACTCAGGGAAGCAGCAAAAATGCGGAGACAAAGAAACAGATCACAAATGAAAGAAATGGAGAAAAGCAAATTACTGGATATAGAGTTCAAAACCACGATTATAAGGTTTTTCAAGAATTTTCTAGAAAAGGCCGATAAATTCAGTGAGATCCTCGAGGATATGAAGAAAGACCAACTAGAAATTAACCATATACTGACTGAAATAAAAAAAATATTGTACAGAGATCTAACAACAGAGTAGAGGATCACAAGAATCAAGTCAAAGATTTGAAATACAAAGAAGCAAAAACACTCAACCAGAAAAGCAAAAAGAAAAAAGAATCCAAAAATATGAAGATAGTGTAAGAAGCCTCTGGGACAACTTCAAGCATACCAACATCAGAATTATGGGGGTGCCAGAAGAAGAGAGAGAGCAAGATTCTGAAAACCTATTTGAAGAAATAATGATGGAAATTTCCCCCACCTGGTGAAAGAAATAGACTTACAAGTCCAGGAAGTACACAGAACCCCAAACAAAAGGAATCCAAAGAGGACCACACCAAGACACATCATAATTAAAATGCCAAGGGCAAAAGACCAAAGAGAGAATATTAAAAGCATCAAGAGAAAAACAGTTAGTTACCTATAAGGGAGCACCCATACGATTGTCAGCTGATTTCTCAACAGAAACTATGCAGGCCAGATGGGAGTGGCAAGAAATATTCAAAGTGATGAATAGCAAGAACCTACAACCAAGATTACTCTACCCAGCAAAGTTATCACTCAGAATTGAAGGGCAGATAAAGAGCTTCACAGATAAGAAAAAGCTAAAGGAGTTCATCACCACCAAATCAGTATTATATGAAATGCTGAAAGGTATTCTTTAAGAAGAGGAAGAATAAAAAGGTAAATATAAAAACTATGAACAACAAATACATATCTATCCATCAATAAGTGAATCTAAAAATCAAGTGAATAAAAAATCTGATGAACAGAATTAACTGGTGAATAGAATAGAATCAGGGGCATAGAAAGGGAGTGGACTGACAATTCTTGGGGGGAAAGGGGTGTGGAAGGTGCAGGAAGAGACTGGACAAAAATCGTACACCTATGGATGAGGACAGTGGGGGAGGGGGAGTAAGGGCAGAGAGTGGGGTGGGAACCGGATGGAGGGGAGCTAGGGGGGAAAAAAGAGGAACAATTGTAATAATCTGAACAATAAAGATTTATTAAATTAAAATTAAAAAAATAAAATAAAATGTTTTAATGTTGACATCATGGCAGGAGTCCCCATTGCCCCACCACTGCTTTGCCCACTTCCACCCACCTAACAACATGCCCTTAAAAGGCAACCTGCCACTTGGCTGGTGTGACTCAGTGGTTGAGCACTGACCTATGAACCAGGAGATCACAGGTTCAATTCCCAGTCAGGGCAAATGCTGGGGTTGCGGGCTTGATTCCCAGTAGGGGGCATGCAGGAGACAGCCCATCAATAATTCTCATTATTGATGTGTCTCTCTCCCTTCGTCCCTGAAATCAATAAAAAATATATTTTAAAAATAAAATAAATAAAAGACAGCCTGCCTTGCGACATTTGGCTGTGCACTAAATTTTAGAGTAACTAGGCTGTTCTGATAAAGATATTCTGGACTGAATTCATTTGCCATCACATCCACCTATATCAGTCTAGTGACTCAGCCCCTGAGAGTGACTAGCAAAGAAGTAATGGCATTCCTTTCAAAGACTCTGACTTCCCGCTGTCCATCTTTCCTCCTCTTCCTCCAATTCCACTTACATACCTGTAATTCCCAATACACTGCATAGATACTGGCCCCAAAGACTAAACAAAAACAACTCACTGAGTTGTTTCACCCAAAGGTATTGCTCTGGCCAGATGAAGGAATAGAGCCATCATCAACAAACAAAAGGGACAATTTATTTTTCCAGATAAGAGTAGAGGCTCAAATAAGATGAAAAGGTAGAGGAACTAAGAAACTGAAACCTAAAAAATGTGGGTAGGGTGAGAGAGAAATAATTGTTATTAATGCTGCCTCGTTCTCTTCCCCATGCAGGTGAATTTCCACTCTCTTGAAAGTCAGTTAGTATATCTTCAGCCCTAACTACCACTTCCATAGGCCTTCCTTCCTTTAAAGAGCCCTTCCTCATTCTAAGGTGGCTTGAGGGTAGGAGAGTCCAAGCTAAGGCATGCCAGAAGAAACATATGGAGTCTCATTTGTAAGTAAGCAAACAATTGCCCTCCCTTTAAGAGTCTTCCTCCTTGGCACTCTGAAGCAAAAATGATGTGGTAAATAAAGACAATTCAGTGTTAGTTAGGAGAGACCCACTTTATGTAGTTCCTCGCCAACGTTTTTAGGCAACAGGCACACTACTTATGGTTCTCTTCCTATTTCAATCAAGCATCAGCTATAACTTTTTAAATCTTTAAAGCAACGCATTAATGCAAACTCACCTAGGAAGATTAAGAAGAAAAGCACTTGGCCTTTAAATCTTCAGAAGAGGATTTAATGACAGGTTCAACCTGTTTAATGACAGGCCAGCACCACACCCCTGTTTTATTGTGTTTCATTATTACTGCATAAATTTCCTTTCATGAAAAGTAAAAATTAAATACTTGCAGAGGTGGGTTTAATAGGTAAGAGTGCAAACAAAAATAAAGTGTTCAAATATCATGAAAGTGGGATCTCAGATTCTTAAAATATATATTTATATTTTTAGGTGCCTGGCATGTTGTCACTCTCAATCTAAAAGTCGTGTGTGTTTTTTTTAAGGAGTGTAACTATAACTCAAAGATGAAAATAAGAAATAGTACATTCAAAACAGGATTCTCGGGGGTTTTCTCTTATACTGATTCAAATAGGAAGACACACCCAAAAGAAAATTGCTAGGGTTGATGCAAGATGTGAAGCTAGTGAAGTTCAAGTACTGCCTGGGGGTGAATATAACCTGCATGACCGGTGCAGAGCTGTCACTTTCAGACGTCTTAAGACAAAGTTATTTTAAACGTCTTTCTGTCATTGATTCTACACAGGGAGTAACTAACGTTTCCAGCGTGAAAACAGCGGGCCTAGGGCTGAAGGAATAGAAATACTCTGCTCCGCCTGCTGGAGGGAGGGGCTTAATGGCCAAAACTTTGGCCAAGACTTTGCTGGACTCAGGGCGAGCAAGGCCAGAGCCTCTGAGCTCCCGGCGTCTGGCGCATGCGTCCTAGCACCATCTGGGCTAGCTCCACGCCCCCATCCCCGCCCCTACCTCGTCAACTCCCCTATCCCCGCCCCTACCTCATCCTCGGCAGCTCTGCTGGCCCCGCCTCGCGGCCCGGGAGCCTCAGTAGCCAAGCCGCTGGCTGCCTGCGGGCGGAGTCGAAGCGGGTGGGGAGAGCCGACGCACCGCCCTGCTGGACCAAACCGCTCCACTCCCTGCCGGCAAAACACTCGGTGAGAAACTCCGCAGTGCGTCTGGGATCTGGGACGCTCCCTCCTGCCCTTGCAGCCTTGCAGCCGGAGCCCTTGCACCAGGCGCCTTTCCTGGGAGCGAGCTGGGCGCGTCCGCTCATTCGCGATCGCCTGGAAAAGCCCGACTTAACGAAAGGCCGTTTGGCCTTTGCACGAGCCTCAAAGTCACAAAAGGGCGGCGAAAGAGACTGGAGCCACCGGTCCCGAGGAGGAGAGAGCGCTCCAGGGCGACGCGGGGACGGAGCGAGGTGTTTCGTGAAGCTCAGGGCTAGCGGAGGATCATCCCGCTTTTGTCCGTCGTTTGCGAAATGTGGGAAGAAGAGAAGGTCAAGCTCGAAGGCAGCAGCAGCGATGCGGGTCTGGCCAACGCCGCGGCGCGGGGGCAAGTGGAAATTGTGCAGCAGCTCCTGCAGGCGGGCGCGGATCCCAACGGAGTCAACGGCTTCGGGAGGCGCCCGATCCAGGTACCTGGGGCCCAGGGGCCTCGTCGGCAGGGGGCGCGCGAACGCGGGGGCGGGCCTCCCTGGGGCGCCTCTGGGACCTGGGTCTCCACTGTTTCTCTCTTGCTAGAGGTGTGGAGCCCAAATGTAAAGCAGGTGTTCATCCACCAAAAATCCTTTAAAAAAAAAAAAAAAGGAATGAAAAACCCTCTGCATCAGTTTGTTCTTTTTAATGATGGGGAAAATATCAGTTTATCCTCTCCCGTCTCGGGATCAGAAATAAATTACAACTTACACATTCTGTATTGGATTTAAAGAATCACACAAAATCATAGTACATGAAAAAAAAAACTCACTGTGAAGTTTCAAGCTGCAATATGAAGTTCTTTGCATTCTTTTTCTAAACAAAGGAACAAGACAGCGTTCCTAAATCACAATACGTACTCCTTTTTTTATGTTAGCATTATCCCTTGAGCTAATTACATGAGAAAAAATGATTCTATGGATTTTTATTGCCTAATTACCATACTGAATGCTTGGATTACAAAAGCATTCCCCGCAGCAACTGTTAGATACTTTTTAAATAAAAAAGAGTCTTCATAAATAATTAGCCTCTTCATTGTTGAAATACATTTATTAAACATTTTATTATTCCCGCTTTAATAAGTACCTTCCAGAACCAAGCTTTTATTAATGAATCTTCCTAATAGTGTAGATTTTAAAGAAAATATATGTTCATTCCTTTAGAATTCATAGAAAAGTGTTACAAGAAATGAGGGATGATTTAAAGCAGCAAAAATATGGTACAGTAGTTGTTAAAGACTTCAAATTATACTAAATAATTGTATAAATAGGTTTTATAGTTTTAATTCACCATTTTCTGGGATATTAAGAACCACTTCCCCATGTGAAACAGCCTTTATATCACTAGTAAGAATGATAATCTATCTTGGTTTTTAAGCAAGGAATTGGATGCTTCTAATATTCATGAAACAAAACAAAAAAATCAGTATACTATCTTTCAGTTACATAGTACATTTTAAAACACAAAGTCACAAGAACAAATAATTTCACTTTGGGTATTTAGTTGTCAAAAATTGTTTTATTGTTAAAGAAGTAAATGTTTGCATAATGTATATTTATACAAATGGGTGCTATAGGATTACTGCTCCAAACATCCTTTTTCTAAGTTATGCATTGTTCTGATTCAACTACTGACATCCAAGTTCTTTTCATATAGCAAAATATTTGCTATTTAATATTATAAAATCCTAGCATGTTAAAAAATCCTATACAATGTAAATATAGTATTAATATTACATGTTACATTAAATCTACCACTCTCTAAACTCTGGGCCTTCTCTATAACATTAAGTTAAATATTAAAATGGTGAACTATTTATTAACAACAAATAATTGGTTTTCATTATTTTATAAACAATGTGTGTCTCTCTTTACTTTTTCCCCTATACCTCCAATTTTGGCTCAAATTGTAGGACTATATTACATTTATAAGCACAGATTTATGTGACTGAAAAGCAAAGGCCTTCCACCGGGGATTTACTGTGAGAACTAAACAAAATAAGCCTTATTTTAAATTTAGTTGTTTCTCATTTTCTCCCCTAAAGCATTACTCTAACTTCCAAGATATAGCATCAGCTGACTGCCTAATAATGATTTTTAGACACGGATTATGTCTGGGGAGAGCTGGCAGAACAAGAGAAATAATTTAAGATTTTAAAAGCCTTTAAACTTAACTCCACCTATAAATCATTTAACAAAATAGATTCCCATGTTCAAATGGAAGTCAGCTTTTTCTTCTTTCTCGCAATGAAGACAAGCACATTATCATCAGCTCTTTCTTGCATATTTGGAAAATAAACTGAACCTCAGTAAAGATTATACCAGGAGCGGGTGGGGGGACTGGGAGGGGGAAACATTGTGTCAGCAGATGACGCTTAACCAGATTCCTGGGGCTTGTGAGCACCTCTGCATTAAGTAGATTCTTCATGTGTTTGAAATGGTTCTACCTGTCCCTGCCCAGGTCTGAATCTCGCTTTTCCCTCGCCCTGACCATTCTGCTCTGTCCTGCAGGTCATGATGATGGGCAGCACCCGCGTGGCCGAGCTGTTGCTGATCCACGGCGCGGACCCCAACTGCGCGGACTCCGCCACCCTCACGCGACCCGTGCACGACGCCGCCCGGGAGGGCTTCCTGGACACACTGGTGGCGCTGCACCGAGCCGGGGCGCGGCTGGATGTGCGCGATGCCTGGGGCCGCCTGCCTGTGGACCTGGCTGAGGAGCGGGGCCACCGGGACCTCGCCAGGTACCTGTGCGCCACCGCGGGAGACTGAGGGCGGATGCACCCAGCTGCCCACACGACTTTTCTTTTCTCTCCAACTCCCCATCCCCAACTTAGTTCAACGAAGGCTGCAACGTAGAGCAGCGGAAAGCCTTCCTGGGCACTGGATTCCTCAAGGGAAAGGAGGGTCAGGCCGGAAATAAATTCTTTCTTCTCCTTTTTTTTTTTTTTCTTTTCTGGATCCCACCCTTGACCCTCAACTGTAGCCAAAGGCAGAGAGGTGGGGCCAGAGGTGTTCAGCGAGATTTTGGAGCGGAATGTTTCGTTCCCAGCTGTTGTTTACTGAAGGAAAAGTGGTGTGCGACGATGAAGTCCTTGAAGGCCCCTGGAGATGGAGGGGCCGAGTAGGAGGCAGCGGGATTGGCCTCCGATGGGAAGGTAGGTGAGATGATAGCCGCACTGACCTGGATGGAGCCCCTCGTAAGCCCTCACTTCGCCTTTGGGCACTTGAGGAGGACCAGAGGATGATGGTGACGGTTGCTGCGGGGGTCAGTAGGCTCTCTGCGCTTTACTTATTGTGCGAGACACAGCAAGTCACCTGCAAAAAAACGTATTCACTGGACGACCTGGAGCCAGAGCCACCGGATAGTGACTGGAGGAGAAGATGGGAACCACCCTGAATGTGCCTTTACATCCTAAAATCCCTGGGTCAAGTTGGTGCAAGACAGCGCTCACGAAGGGGCCGGCACTTGCTGTTTGTTATTCCAAGGAGAGCTTCCTGTGCGTTCCAGACATCAACCATCAGCGAACAAAATGCTGCGGGGGCGGGGGTGGGGGCGGGGGCAGGGACAGGTTGGGAGGGGCATTTTAGGAGACAAAACTGTACGGTGAACTAATGGTTTGCTTCATCTACTAGTATATACGATAGGGATAGGATACAGACACACCCCTGTAAATCGTCACTTGGAAAGATCTCATGATACAGTTTGTACTTTGAGTTGTTCTTCAGTAACAATCTTAATGAGCAGACTTTAAACAACAAAGTAATTCGGGGGCGCTCGCTCGGTAAAGAGATAAGGAAGAAGTACTGCTCTTAAGTGAGGCCAGCGCAGTGCCAACGCCTAGATTACGTTCAAGCTTAACCTATTTATTTGTTACATTTTCTCTGTCCTTTTTTTAAAAAAAAAAATATTTTTATTGATTTCAGAGAGGAAGGGATAAGGTGAGAGAGAAACATCAATGATGAGAGAGAATCATTGATCGGCCGCCTCCTGCACGCCCCCCACTGGGGATCTAGCCGGCAACCGGGTATGTGCCCTTGACAGGAATCCAACGGGAACCCTTCAGTCCTCAGGCCAATGCTCTATCCACTGAGCCAAACCGGCTAGGGCTTCTCTGTCCTTTACTAGACTGTCTCAGGGGGTCAAACTGTGAAATGCTCCAAATGTCTTTTATAAGATCAATGCACTTAGCCAGATATTTCCCAAGTGGTTGCTGAAGAAGTAGATTGAATATAAAATTGTTGAAAATATATGATTATGACTCGTGGAATGTCTTAATAGCTGCTAAAGATACACTGCTTTGGGACTTAATTTCCAGTATTGCTTGATTCATCACAGTATTGAAACAACTGATACTTCACTGCTTTAATAAAGAAAAGACAACAGAGATTGGACTCCAAGATGTGGGTAAATTGGCTTTAAAATGTATGTTCATGGATTTACCTACCACTAACTCCTGAGAAATGGTAAAGACTCAAAGGGGTTCACATCTCTCACTGTTTGTAATAATTATTAAGTGATACCAACAAAAATTTATACAAACTGGTTCCACATACATTGAAAGATTTATACATGTAGAGTGTGGGTGTGAAAAGAGGGAACAGAAAAATTAATTTCAGATTTATAAGAAGAGGTGCTTTTGAGCTAAATTTTAAAATTTTTACCTCTCCATCAAGTCTTTATTCCCCAAATAAATATATTACTGGGGAAGCTTAATTGAGAAACAGAGTATATCTTTTGGGGGGAAAAATATATAAACATTTATTGACATATATCTTGTGCCAGGCATGCTTTATATACATTTGTTCATTTAGCACTTAAAATAAACTTGAGAGATAGGTATTATTTCCCATACAAGGGATATGAGAGAATATCAAGTAGCTTATCAAAGATCCCAAGATATTCATTCCACGGTTGTGCAAAGTAAGTCTATCTGGCTCCAAAGCTATGGTTTGATTTGTGGGGGTTTCCCACTGCACCATCCTGTTCTCCAAAATGATTAATAATAAATATAAAGTCAACTAAAATTTTTTTTGAAACAGAAACACTTTTTCTGCCTTGTATGGGATCTCCCTTATAAGTTCCTAGGATACTTTTTCTTCCTATAGTAGCTAATAAATCTGAACAGATTGTTTTTAAATCCATCTTAAAATGTCAATAACATGAATAGCCCCCAAAAGAGTGGCCTAAAAATCACTTTGGGAACAAAAATAATGAAATCGCCATTTTCAAATTAAGCCATAAGGACAGAAAATACAATTGTAGTTATCATGTAAGCACCCAGTCATAACTGACTACAAGAATAGTATTTTTCAAGTTTATACTGTTTTACAATTACTAAGAAGCATTCTTTATGAAAGAAGTCAATTGATAATTTAAAAATTATCCATTTGATTTATGAAATCCTTATTTTCTCCTCTATTTCTTAAGTTCCAAGACATTCAAATTGGCTAGTTGCACGAGGCTGAGTAATGAAAAATAATCCCTTGAAATTAATGTGAAATGTGATTTCACTCCTAATTTAAGGAAATTGTGGGATTGATAACTTGATATTAAGGGAAACTAAAATAAGAAAATGTGGTTGTGGATCACAGTAACATATTCTGTTGTTTTTTGTTTTATGAATATATATATATAAACCCCGGGCAAAAAAAAGAGCAGTGGAGGAAAGAGAAATTAAGACTTGATTGGAAGATAGAAGACTTGGGGTCACTAATTCTATTAGTTCTTTAATTAAATACATGACTTACTAAACGATGTAACTTTGATTAACCTCAGTTTTTCTCATCTATAAAAGGTAGGAGTTGGACTATATTACCTCTAAGTTCCCTACCATCACTAAAATTTTATCACTTGCGAGTTTGTTGCACATGTGACTGTAAGGGCTGATATTTATTAGTAATAATTCTGCCATGGTATGAGAAGCAAGGAAAAATATATAGAAGAATGGAAAGGAAAGACATACTTTAAAATTCTGGAGCTCTAGGAGGGGAAAATCTTTATAAGCACCACCTCCACCAGTTAGTTGGAAAATAACAGACAAGTTTATGGAAAGTGAGACAGAAAAGATACTTTGCGAAAGTACTTAATTTAATTTTAAGATCTTTCTCCTCTACTCTTACCTCTGATTTTTCTTGATGCTTTTTACATTTCTCTCATGCCACTCACAGCCACTATAAGAATTAGTTTCTTTTTTAAAATATGTTTTTATTGATTTCAGAGAGGAAAGGGGGCGGGAGAGAAATAGAAACATCGATGATGAGAGATAATCATAGATTGGCTGCCTCCAGTACCCCTCCCTATTCCCACCAGGGATCCAGCCTGCAACCTGGGCACGTGCCCTGACTGGGAATCAAACTGTGACCTCCTGGTTCATGGGTTGATGCTCAACCATTAAGCCACACTGGCCAAGGAAGAATTAGTTTCTTGGAGTGAGATAAGCAAGAAGACCCAATAGACTTATAAAATAAAGCTGAGGTAGGCATTTACAAGCTAATATAAATGCTCTAAAAAAGTGGGTCTTTGAGTGAGTGTACTATAACAAGGGATTCTGATCTAACTTGGGTTGGTGTGGTACTTAGAACCAAAAGAAAAAGTTAGGGATACTAGAAAGAACAGAAAGTACAAAGGCAAGAAAATGTTAAAATATGTAGATGAAGTCATTAGAAGATGAGTAACTCTCTTGTTACCTATTTAAAAGTGTACTGTAGTTTCTGGTCTGTTTCCATTGGGTTCCTTGAAACTTTAGGTCCTTAAATTTTGCCTGGGTGATAATAGGAACCGGCTGATTGGGGAAGAGCTCTGTGTCTCCTAAAATTTGTCCACGTCAGCCATTTCAGGGAGGAGAAAATGAGGTGAAAAGACAGCAACAAAAGGAATAGAAGGAAGAAAAAAGCATGGTAGTGTTTTGTGAAAGATGGGTCAATAGTTCAACAGAATGAATTAAACCAAACCAAACAAACTATATATGGTCCACATGCTGATGAAATCTGTGAAATATTTCTAGACCTAAAGTAATAGAAATCTCTTTCCCTACTCTCTTGATTTTCTATAAAACTTTTCTCAAATTCAGCTATTAGAAATGAGGTGACTCCTTTCTTGCCTCTTGAATCCCCCACTCAGAAGACTTTAATATTATTCCTTGCATAAGGAAAAAATACTTTATAGAAATGGTAATTTTTATACATCATCACTTTATTAATATGTACTAAGGAAAATCTGCTTTGAAGCCAGTGCTAATAAAGATATCATTGGCATGGATTACATATTAAGCACAATATAAATCAACATGTACATCAAAATTGAGCACCCAACTCTGATTTAGTAATTTGAAGTTTTAAATAAATATAAACCAAAGATTTTGCTGGCGCAAAAAAATAACTATGAGAGATGTATGAAGATGATATGTTATCTCACAGCCATCTATAATATGCTGAAAGTTTACAAAGGAACCTCAAACACTTATTAATCCATTCCCCTGGCTTAGACCCCCAGTAGATATAGTCAGTGCTGGCACAGAAAATATTTTACAACAGAGTTAAACAAAACTTTAAGACCAATTATAGTAATTAAACTACGCTTCATTTCCCTTTCATATTTGGCCTCCTCCCAAAATGCATAATGTTCTATTTCACTGTCCTCTTATTTGAATACTCTACATTATGATAGGGTTGGTGCTACTTCCTTTGAATCCTTTCATATTTGACCTCTGGATTTCCTTTTAATTTTAAACAAACTTCCCTCTATCTTCTTATCCCTTCACAAATTCCTCCATCTCCTTGCCTTAGCTAAAAATGGGTCTTCCTGAGAATTCTGCTTTCTTCTGCACCAGATACTAGGTGCTGGACTGTGAACAACAGAGTGGGACTCAGGACTAGTAATGAGTGTACGCTGTTTGGCTGGCTTTCAATAGACGCAAACCAAATATATAAGGTTTAGCCATTATTCTTAAGGTTTCACTAATCTTAGTGAAATATTTGCATTTTGTTTATAAGATTAAGCTATAATTTCAGTGTTATTACATATTTTATAATGTCTATAAGATATAACATCCTATATAATAAAAGCCTAATATGCTAAGTGTCCAGTCGACCAGTCTGCCGTTCACCAATCAAAGCGTAATATGCTAATGATATGCTAAGGCTGCTCAACCGCTCGTTATGATGTGCACTGACCACCAGGGGGCAGACAGTTGACTGGTCGACCAGTCGCTATGACATGCATGGACCACCTGGGGGAAGACACTCTGACCAGTAGGTGAGCTTGCTGCTGGGGTCCAGCCCATCAGGACTGGGTGAGATGGGCTGAACATGCCCTGGAGCCCTCCCACAGTCCTTCCCGGCTGGCCAACCTCCCACGTCTCTCCCTGGCCCCGATCGTGCACTGGTGGGGTCCCTCAGCCTGGCCTGTGCCCTCTCACAATCCAGGACCCCTCAACAGATGTCAGAGAGCCGGTTTTGGCCCGATCCCACAGGCTAGGCCGAGGGACCCCACTGGTGCACAAATTCATGCACCGAGCCTCTAATCTATACATAAAACAGTAAGCAATGTACCATATTTTTCTGTGTATAAGACACTTTTTTTTTTCTAATATCATAAGACTTAAAATCGAGGGGTGTCTTATACACGGAAGTCAGCCGAGGATGGAGCCATGTGGGTGTGGATGCTTAGCTGCCCATACCTTGTTGAACTGGCTTCTTCTATTCATGAGCCTTATTGTTACTGACATCAGCTGATGCTGTAATTGGAGGTGGAGGTGGAGAGTGCGTAGATGCAACAGGGACCGGAGCATTCTGAGCCCATAAAGATGTCAAAAAATAAAAGGATAAATACCGGTAAGTGATTGTCTTACTCTGCAAAATTCAAACAGAATGTAATCAGCTATGCAAAAGGGCATGGAAATAGAACTGCAGAGACAATTTGGACCTTGTCCCACTGAGTGTATGATCAGAAAATGGAGAATACAGGAAGAACAACTCCTTAAGATGCCAAAAAAGAAGGCCTTAAGAGGAAAACTAGCAAAATGTTTAAAATATTGATTTCTTAATTTTGGGTTGGAAAAGAGGGGGGCGTCTTATACATGGAGCATCTTATACCCGGAAAAATATGGTATTTTGTTTACAAACTCACAGATAGCTCAACAAATACAACACATGGAGTTGTCTTCTGAAGGCTAAGTGTTGGATATACCTAACGGCTCCTCATTCCACCTCTGAATTATGCATTGCTGAGCTCTACCACCTTTTCAAGAGCACAGCAGTACCCTTTACAGTATCTGTATCTCCTCCCAACATGCCACCTAGAGTTATAAACTATAACCTTGCCTAAAATATTTTTACATCCTCTATTATCTAATCTCTAAACTGCCTTTAATATTTAGAATAATTGCATATGGATCTATTCCAGGATTTCAGGAGCCTTTAAATACTACCATGAACAAATAATTTAGTGGTATCCCCTTTCTAGGAAAAAATTTAAGTAACATTTAATTGTACATTCGTCCCCAGGTATGTATATTTGTGCAATGATGGTGCTATCCCCACCAGTCATTTCAGGCCAATATACAGGGGGATGGTTCTCAACTCTGACTCCGTATCAGATCACCCCTGGAGATATTCTAAATTCATATTTGCTGACCAACTTCAGGTCTTCAGAATTGGAATATCTATGTATGGGGCCCAAAATTTCTGTGATTGTAACTTTAACATTCTTGTTCATGGAAAACTTCCACGTAATAGAGAAAATAAACAGAATTAAGTAAAAAATCAATCTCCTGAAACCTCCCTACTCCCCAGTATCACTTCCCAGGGGTAACCACAATTTTTCCAAAGTTTTAATTAACCTTCCAGAAATATAGGTACATGTAATTGTAAACACTCCTCTCCCAACATTTAGAAAATGTAAGTAGGATCATACTATTCTGCAACTTGCTTTTTTGATTAGTAATAGATGTTTGACAACTTCCATTATTAGGACATATAAATACACTTCATTTTTTAAAAAAAATTATAAATTGATTTTAGAGAGATGAAGGGGGAGAGAGAGAGAGAGAAACATCTATTGGTTGCTTCCCGTAGAGGCAGGGATCAAACTCCGCAACCTGACTGGAATCAAACCCATCACCTTTCATTTTACCAGATGACATACCAATCAACTGAGCTACACCAACTAGAGCTACATTTTCACTTGTTTATGGCTGCATAGTTTTGTATTTTATGAATGAACCCATATTTTTAAAAGCCAGTCTCCTTTCCACAAACATATAAATTGTTTCCCTTTCTTTTTTTCATTTTCTTTTTGCTTCAACATATGATGCTCTAAAAAATCTTTTTGCATCCTTATATGAGCTGCATGTAGAAATTTGTAGGAGTGAAATTGCTGAGGCTAGCAGTACCTCTCTCTCTCTCACACACACACATACAGAGTCTCTACATGTATGTCTGTGTGTAAATTCCTTCCATACATATGAATCTGTATGTACTATATGTAAATGTGTGTATATATATATATATATATATATATATATATATATATATCTTCAGTATTTGCTTACAAATGTGTATATATACAGGGGAGGGCAAAAGTAGGTTTACAATTGTTCATGGAAAAAGACATGCAGGTTACAATTATAATAATACATTAAACTCTGTGTTTTGAGTACCCACAACTGTAAACCTACTTTTGTCCATCCCTGTATACTTACATACTGACTAGAGGCCCAGTGCACAAATTTCCCTAGCGGCTGCCGGCTACCAGCCAGGTACTCCTTCCCTTCCCCCGGCCACCTGTACCCCGCCACTGAAACTGGCCACCGCCTGCGAGGGCCCAATAGCCCTGCCAATCGCCCCACCACCATCCAGCTCCCAGGCACTGAGAGAGCAGGGCAGCAGCCCCACTCCCCACCGCCACTGCTGGTCGCCCTGCAATCGGATCAGCGGGGCATTGGGCCCCCGCCCGGCTCCCTCAGCGGTTGGGAGCCCAGTGGCAGCGGGGCGATTGGGTCAGTGGGGCGATCAGCCCCCACCAGGTGACCAGTGGCTCACACCTGCCTTAGCCTGGCACCACCCACTCACCTGCTCCACCATCCTGCCCCAGTCCCACTCTTGTCGGGGCCCATTGGGGCCTGCAGTGCCTCCACTGCCACCTGCTGCCAGCGCAACATGGCCAATGCCCTCCATGTTTCACGCTGCCCCCTGGTGGTCAGCACACGTCATAGCAAGTGGTCAAACTCCCAGCAGGACTCTCGGTAGAGGGGATAATTTGCATTAGGCTTTTATTATATAGGATATATACTTTTCATAATTTTATGAGTTACAGGAGTGGAATTGCAGGTCAAAGGGTATATCTTTATATATGTATATGTTCATATATATACATACAAAATTTTTCCATATGTACACTACATATATATTTCCATAATATATATATCTTTGCATACTTACGAGTTATAGGAGTAGACTTGCTGAAACAATGGGTACATACCAGTATATGCACATATAATTTTAATAAATACTGTAAAGCTGCCTTCCAAATAATTGCAACAAGTTACAATAATGTATAGGAGTAACTGTTTCCTGACAACTTTGCTAATATTACCAGTCCTTTTATATTTTTGTCACACCTATAGGTATGTTATTGTTTCTAATAAATTGCTTTACTAATAAATAAAATTAAGTATCTTTCCTTATATTTTTGAGCACTTGACTATTTCTGTCCTCTATTATAAACTTTTCATTATATTGTTTGCTCATTTTTTTACTGGGTTATCTTTTTTCTTATTTATATATGTATTTATCTATGCTAGAAGTTAATATTTTGTCATATATTCAAAAATAGTACTTAAATCTATGGTGTCTTTTACCTTATACCTTTGGGGTTTTTAGTTTGAGCATGTGTAATATTAGAGAAGTTTTTCATGTAATTTTGATAATCAAGAGATGCCTAAGTGGGAGTGCAGACTAGTGCAGCCACTGTGTAAAACAGTATGGAGTTTCCTCAAAAAATTAAAATGGGACTGTCTTTTGACCCAGCAATCCCACTTCAGGAATATATCCTAAGAATTCTGAAACACCAATCAGAAAGAATATATGCATCCCTATGTTTATAGCTGCATTATTTATAATAAACTAGAGGCCCAGTACTTGAAATTCGTGCACAGGTGGGGTCCTTAGGCCTGGCTGGTGATCAGGGCCATCAGGGCCAACTCGCCCAGTCCTGATTGGAGCTGGGCCGATCGGGGCCAGACCAAACAGGGCCTGCCGGCCGGGGGGAGTAATAGAAGGAGGGACCATGGGAGGTTGGCCAGCCAGGGGGAGGGACTGCAGTAGGTTGGCAGGCTGGCCACTGGGGAGGGGCCGTGGGAGGTTGGCCGCCTGGCCAGAGGAGAGGGAGGTTGGCCTGCTGCGGGGAGGGACCCGGGGTAAGATGCTGTGAGAGTGCACTGACCACCAGGGGGCAGCTCCTGCATTCAGCGTCTGCCCCCTGGTGGTCAGTGGTATCATAGCAACTGGTCAACCAGTTGTTCTGGTCATTTGGTCATAATGGTCACTTAGGCTTTTATATACATAGATAAGATCTGTAAACAGCCCAAGTGCCCATCTGCAGATGAGTGGATTAAAAAGCTATGGTACATTTATACAATGGGATATTACTAGGCTGTATAAAAGAAGGAACTTTTACCCTTTTTAACAGGGCCTGGAGAGTATTATGCTAAGCGAAATAAGCCAGCCAGAGAAAGACAAATACCACATGAACTCAGTTATATGTGGATTCTAATGGATAAAATAAACTGACAAACAGTGGAACCAGAAACACAGATACATGGAACAGACTGGTGCCTGAGGGGAGTGACTGAATAAAGAATGTGAAGAGATTAGCTATATAACATATGCATACCCTATGGGCATGGATAATAGTTTGATGAAGGTCAAAAGAGGGGGAGACCAAGATGGGTAGAAGAGGGCAAAGGGGAGGGGAGGTGGCGGGGGGAGGGAAAGAAGAGATCAACCAAAGAACTTGTGTGCATATATGCATAACCCATGGACACAAACAATAGGATGGTGAAGGCCTAGGATGGAGGGTGGGGTGGGCTAGAAGGGGTTAATGGGGGGGAAAGCAGAACATATATACTTTCAACAATAAAGTTTAAAATTTTTTAAATTAAAAATAATAAATTTAAAAATATATATTAGAGGCCCGGTGCATGAATTCGTGCATGGGTGGGGTCTGGCCAGCCTGACCAGGGGGAGAGGACATGGGCGGTTGGTCGGCCTGCCTGCTGGTCAAACTCCTGGTTGAGGGGACAATTTGCATATTAGCCTTTTATTATATAGGATATACACTGAGTGGCCAGATTATTTTGTGTTCAGAGATCATAATAATCTGGCCACTCAGTGTATATGTAAAACCAAAAAAAGGGAAAAGAGAGAGATACTTCAGTACAACAGAAAGACCACAAGTCTTTTATAGTTAAAAGACTGATGATTCCAGTCCTGGCACTTGCTGGCCATAAAGTGTTCAAGATTTGAGCCCCCTCTGGGGTTCAGTTTTCTCACCTGTAAAATAGGGGTAGTACTCCCAAATTCAAAAGACCACTGTGAGGATAAAATACATGTGAAAGTGCGTATGCATAATACTGCTCAGTCCCTGATCACACAATTTTTGCATAGCACGTAGCCAAAAATCTTTGGAATGCCACAAATTCATTGTTTTGCTAAGATTCATCTTCATAATTGTATTTTGCTGAGTCTAATATTAAAATTAGATAGAATTCCCCTGCATACCACAACTAACAAAACACAGGTGTTGGGCAGCAGGGGAAAACCAAGATGGAATTTAAGTTTAAATTTTAAAATCTATATTCACTGAACACAGAGCTCACTGTATAACAATCTCACTCAATCATCTCACTCAAATGGCATTCCTCTCAAATGGGCAACTCACCTTACCCCAGAACAAATTTAAGTAAAGAGGAAATGGCTATAGATTAAGCTATACAAGCTCAATCTACATAGACGTCCCTGAATTTAAACTTAACTGGGAAACTGAGGCTCAACAGACCCCTCAGGCATAATGGGGTAATGTGATGATATAATTTTATCTGTCAACCTGGGTAGGCTATGGTATCCAATTGTTTGGTTAAACACCGATCTAGATGTTGCTGTGAAGTTGTTTTATGGGTTGTTGTTGTTGTTTTTTTTAAGATATAATTAACATTTAAATCCATAGGCTCTGAATAAAGCAAATTGTCCTCCATAATGTGCATGGGCCTCATCCAATCAGGTGAAGGCCTTAAATGAAAAGAGGATCTCCAAGGAAGAGGGATTCTGTCACCAGGCTGATTCAAAACCGCAACTGGACGCTTTTTCTGAACTACGTACTCCCTAAATTGCCCCTCATCTGTTGGCCACAAAAACGAAATACCTTCCTTATAACTCTCGTTAATAGTCCATCTCTCCTATGAGGTTTTCTTTGGAGGGCGGGGTGGGGGGGGGATGGTGCAAGGCAGAACAGTTTCCGGCTCCCATGGAGTTTGCATTACATAATTTCTGGGTGCTAAGAACAATACAAAAAAACAAAAAACAAAACACGATGATGGATAGCATCTGGAAGAGGAAAAGCATTCTGTACGTGGGAGCGGCCAGTCGCCTCAGCACCAAGCACGGTGTTCTGGGACCCCAAGTGAGTCCTGTAGGGGAGCGGAGCAGAGAGATGCATTTGTAAGAGTCTAGAAAGACATTTAGAGTGGCTGTTTAAGACTGGTCCCTAACTGACTTCATGCAAGCAGCGGGTTAGGCGATTAGGTCTTGTGATGAGGTGAGGGATAGAGCGGAGGAAGCCTGCTGCTAGATCTGTCAGCTCTGAAGCCCTGGATCCACTCCTTCAGGTTGGCCATCTCCAGCACAAGTAGAAGCAGCCACTGAGAGGCGCGGGCGGGAATGGGGAGTCCCACATTCTCTCACACTTTCCCGGGCGACCGACCAGGCCTCGCCTCCGGCCCGCGAGGTTCTGGGCGGATGAAGACCAACTTTAGACCCGGAGGTCAGCATCGCCATCCTGAAAGCGAGTCCCGGCCTGGACTTCCTGTCCCCCGGAGCCGGCGAGCTCGCCATCGAGCTGCCCTCACCCCGAGAGCCGGGCTCGGCAATCTGGAGCTGGGCTCAATCAAGTCCTCGGGCCTCCTCCGGGTCCTGGACTCACCCTTCTTTACGCTGCTTCTTCCTTTCCTTCCCCCACTTTTCCTGCTCGGAGCGGTGGGACCGGCCGGGGCCGGGGGAGCGGGTGTCCGCAGGACCGGTGCATTGGTGTTGGAGAGAGGAAAGGCGAGGGAGGGGAGCAGAGGCGGCGGGAGCGTGCGGCGGAGTCTGGCGGCAGGAGGTGCAGAGCGCCGGGCGGGAGGAGGCTGCGCGAGGCTGAGGGCCCGAGACACAGAACCTGGTAGAAGGTTGGGGCCGCGGGAGAGGCGGGAGAGGCGCGGGAGCAGCTGGCGGGGGAGGGGAACGCCGAGGCCGCGGAAAGAGGAAGATGCTTAAAGGTTAAAACCGAAAATAAAAAAAAAAAAACTGCCGGGTTGAAATGACCGCCAAAGCGGGGAGCGGAGGGAAAGGGCGCCCCCCCAGCAGGGACCCCGCTCTGCCTACCTGGTCCGGAGCCCTGCCTGTCGCTCTGGCACCGCCAGCACCACACAGTGTTGCGGTGTCGCGATGGCTGCAAGCAGCGGTTTCCTTTTCCAAATCTCGAAATAGATTATAGCGCCATTTCTTTCAAAACTGACATCTGGCCTCCTGAATGGTGGGGAGAGCAATGACGTGATCTTGCTTTGTTTTTCTTTCTTTCTTTTTCTTTTTAAATAATCCGGTTTGGAGAAATGGAAGACCCTCAGCCAGGGGCGCAAG
Source organism: Corynorhinus townsendii (assembly GCA_026230045.1). Lineage (NCBI taxonomy): Eukaryota > Metazoa > Chordata > Mammalia > Chiroptera > Vespertilionidae > Corynorhinus > Corynorhinus townsendii. The sequence continues at coordinate 113,820,490 of JAPDVU010000005.1, forward strand.
GAATACAGCAAGAGAAACCCGGGAGCCGGCACGAGCAGCCGCGGAAGCCCCAGTCGGTTCCTGGTCGCCTGTCAGGTGACGAACGTACAGGGGCGCGGGCTGCCCGGAGAAGCGTCCGTCTTCAGAACCTGGAGCTGTCACCGCGTGGGGCGCCGAGGCAGGAGGGGGGCGGGGGGAGTGGGAGGGGGCGCAGATGGGCGGGAAAGAGGCAGTGGGGGAAGGGAGAGGGACGTCGGGCTCTTGTCGTGGGCGCGCACCGCTCTGGCCCGCCTTCCCCGCGCCCGCTGGTGCGAGCGGTCCCGAGCTCGTGGGGAGATCCGGGCCGAGCCGGAGCGCGCCGGAGACGCGGGCGCGCGCCTTAGGGGCGGTGATGGGCCCCTCGGCGGCGCGTGGGTCTCCGTTTTAAATAGGGGGACGGGCGCAGAGAGACTTAGCTCCGATCCCAAAAGGCGGCGCGGCGCAGCGCCGGCGCAGCTCGGCAGCGACCAGAAGATGGTGCGCACCTATCTGGTCACGGTGCGGTTTCGGCGCGCGTATGGCCCCCCGCGCGAGAGAGCTTTCGTGATAGAAATCCTGCGGCCCGTGGGCGAGTGGGCAGCGCCGGGTTGGCGGGCCGCCGTGGCCCTCGTGCTGACGCTGGTGAGGAACCAGCGCCGAGCCCGGCAGCCGCATCCTAGAAGACCAGGTAGGAAAGGCCTCTAAGTCTCCGCAAAACCGGCCGGTGGATTATCCCGCTGGGTGGGATTGAGTGCACGTAGCAATCACCTCCCGGGGGTGGAGCTCAATGCGATCTCTCTCTCCACGCGGGTTACACTCACTTGGAGGTGAGGTTCTTTCAATATTTTGAGATATTGAGCCCGGAACCCTTTCGAACACCTCCTGAGTCCCGTGAAACTCGGGGGATGCGGGTGAGGGTGGGAGGGTTCTAAACCCACCTCAGAAGTAGCCCTGGGTTCCCTGGGTGAGACAGTCAGTGCACGCGCGCACACACACACACACACACACATGCACCACGGGGAATCACACCAGGTGTATTTCCAGGGCACTTTGTGACTTTATGTAGTCCTGGAGTGAAGTATTACTAACGGTCTCAGTTTTCTGGAGGCCACCTTTTTCTCCCCAGCCTTCCTGCTGGGTCAACCTTCCCTCCTTTCAGTAACCGCCAGTAGCCTGACTTCCTGAAGTAGGAACAGTGATCTAAGGATCAGCCACTACTAAGTGGAGATTTTGCAGTCGAAATGGGCTTTCTTGTAAGTGGCAGGTTTATTCGGTGGGACGTATTCAAATGTCTCGGGACAATGGTCGCGTGTGTAGAAGACAGTGGTAAATCCAGGGAGTCAAAACCAATCTTATTTTAACCATCTCAAGCCACAATGAACACTTTTTTAAAAAGTGAGGCCTACTTCTTGAAAAACACTCACTCCTAGGTAGTTTATCTTCATATCAGATAAATCTTGATACCGTCGGTGTAATTTCCTATGGCCAGAATAATGGAAAATATATATGTAGTTACAATAGGCAGAAACCTGTTAACACTTGGGGTGATAATCAACAAACAATTTAATGAGGTTTCATTTTTGTGACCATCTTTGTTGCATCATTTCCTCTGGAATATGTGTTTTGAAAAATGCGAAGGCCCGCAGAGGGGTAATTAGTTTTTATTTAACGTTAATTGACATGCAAATATAAATTGTTAAAACTACCAATGTTTAATTAGATGTTTCCATTTCTATTGGCAACAGTTTACAAACAATTTATAAGGTAAATCACATTTTCTTTTTCACATTGTTATGAAATTCAGTTTTTAAAGAATCGTAGCAGGAGCTCATAAAGAATTTCATAGGGCGATCCTGTTGGGTTTTTTAATGGTGCTTTATTCTTAGCAGCAAACATTTAGCCACTATATGTTTTTAGTATCAGAGTTGTTAATTACTTTATATTTCTCTCTATATAAAGCTATTTTATTTAAATTATTTTGTACAAGAAATATATAGTAACAAAGTAGAAAATTTTAATCTATGTAAATACTGTAATTATGTGTTTTCTAGTTTATGAATACACAATATAATATTGTGATGACTAAGTTATAGAAAATATTTTATAGTATGTTTTATAAAATGTTAAGAACAAAAATGACACATTCAAAGAAGCAGTTTATTTTTATTTGGGTATAATTCAATTTTCAGGAATGATGTACAAAGTTATTTTAAAATGCATTGACCACATGAAAAGCCCAATTTTCAGCAAATATCTGAAAACAGAACACATGACTTTGGTAGAATAGAATGTCTTGAAAAGGTGTGCAATTCTCCAACTTCATATATGAAATTATACACATAAACATCTGGAATTATTAATTATAAATGATAAGTAATTATATATTGGATAATTATGTTGGAACTTATGCAATCTTTGAGAGCCACATTGCCAAAAAGAACTTGTATTAATTAATATTAATGCAAATATGTAAGGTGTTATTTTAACACATTTTTAGTTTCTGCAAGTCTGTTTACTATGACTTTTTATTTTTATGATTGGAAATGTATAAAATAAAATCCCACATTACTAGTTTGTTATCACACATGCCTGGTGAATTACATTAATTGATTTGTTACTTCTGTATTGGTGTGTTTTCAAAATAATATTTTTATGAGACTAAATATCTATTTATTGACTACCACTTGGGAACTCTTACGAGTTTCAGTGTTTTCTCAAGGTAATCACTATATAGTTAGCATAAGCCATAATTTCCAATGTGTATGTGACCCTCTCTCCCCCCTTGCATTAGTTCAAAGAACAATAACCCTTTCAGAAATCAAGACTTAATATTAATTTACTTCTTTGAGGATCCTTAAATTTTAAAAATTCCATTGTCTTCTAAGATAACAATGATTTAGCCCATTGCTATCTATGTCCAGAATATTTTATAGGTCTGCTAATTACATGTTAGTTCATCACTACTATCATGGTAAAATTAAGCTAAACAATTTTCCTAACATGTGAATAACTTCTGTTAGTAAATTGATCCACATCATCTCAAAAATACTTTTTTTTTTCTTAACAGAAGGCTGAACATCTGGCCCAGTGATTTTACTCCTTTAAAACCTTAAGTGCTTTTTGAGAAGTGTAACAATCTCAGCCCCTCTAACGCTGGCTGCGCCTATTCACTACGTAGTTCGTTTTTTAAGTAACGGTAAATATAGGACAAATGTGTTGCTATACCTATTTACAAGGGGCCTGGGAGTTAGGCCTCTGGTCTCCGCACTTGCCCCCTTCTCCATTGACGTCAGGTTGGGACTCCCCCGCTTCTCAGAGCTAGATCAGGGTCCAAACGTGGGATCCCTGGACCCTAAAGAGAGCACATACAATAGGAAGTGAGATTCGAGCTGTTCCCTGGGACTTGGTCTCCCCCTCCTCTCCCACACCTCAGGGCACCTCCTGGACTCAATTCCTAGAGAAGGCGCGCGTCCTCGAAGTTTTAATTGGCAGCTGGGGTAAAGCCCTCCAGCAGTTTAGCCGCTGGCATAGTTAGGACCCCACACCCCAAATGCATTCCTTCTACTTTTAGTCTCCCCTGGGCCTCGCCCCTCGCCCCAACTATTTCTACAGATAAAATTTGATCAGAATAACTAACTGCAGACTAAGTGTTATATGTAAAGCCAGCCCGGGGAGGGGGGGGGCTCACTGGCTAGAGAAAGGTGTGGGGGCAGGGCAGAGTCTGAGTAGGCCTTGTGGACTCAGAAGTGCCAGGCATGACCAGAGACGCCTCAAGGTCACTTCCCGAGCTTGAAACTGACCGAGCTTTATTTTCTTTCTGGAGGGGAGGGGTTGAAGTGGGGGTAGGTACATTCTAGAGACCCAGAAATCCTGGGGGAAGTGCAGCTCCAAGACTTATGGCCATTTCGGGCCCTTCCACTTAGGTGGCGACTGGAGTGTTGAATGGCCACACCCTCTGTTGCTCTGTCAGGGTTGCGAGATGGTTTTTGGAGTGTGGCCCCTAGTATTTTTCCAGAGATGTCTCTCAACTGTTTTCTTCTTATATTGAAGCTTTCCTCATGTTAGAAATCCACACCCCCCTCAGTTTAATCATTTAAATGAAATCATTTATTAGAATGAAAAAAAGTCTGTAAGTCTAATAACAAGATCAACTTCTATAAGAAAATCTTGGGAGTAAACAGTGTTCAGTAGGGAAATGAAGGTCCTTTTAAGGCTCTGCTCCATTTTAGAAAATGCCTACCAATCTGGGGATTCCCCATATCCTAAATTATGGTGTTTCTGTGTTATTCACCAATCCCACGTGCATTGAAAATTGTGGGGAACCCCTAACCCTAACCCTAACCCTGTTAATAACATTGCTGTTAATAGCATTTTTCTAAAGAAGGGAGTATTGAAGTTGTTTGTCTCAGGAGCCCTAGCATGATTGTTGTGTTGGGGCGGAACTACATAATCAGGAAGAAGTAATAAAAGGAGGAAAATTAAAACCATCAGCTACAAAATTTAAAATTCCAGTACCTCAGATGTCCTTTGAAAAAGAGTAAATTGATTTTTATTTTTATATTAAAAATAACATAATGACTTTGTTCATAAAAATATAAACATTTTATCACAAATGACTTTTTAGTCCTTCAATACTAGCTTTCAGTTTTCCCCTTTACCTTAAAAAAAAACCAACAAAAAACCTCAGCATTAATTTAAATGGTTGCAAAGCCAATAGGAAATTTTTAAGAGAAGAAAAGTTTTGTAGAGGTTTAGAATATGTGAGCAAAGATATATAACCTCTTAAGCAAACTGAAGCTAATAAAATCATGTAGAGTGGTGTGAATAAATATGTCTTTACTTTGTTAGTTTAAGCATGAGAGAAGTGAGAAATCAAAGAAGGCGGCAAAGAGTATCAGCAGCAGCATTACCTGGGCTGCTGTTTAAGATCTATTATTTCTGGGTTTGCTCCCAGGAAATTGGATTCAGCAGATTTGCTTTAGGTGCACTTGAGGGAGATTCTGTTACAGGGGGCTTACTGGGACACCATTGACAAATATGGCCAATGTACTTTTAACTTTATGTTTGCTTATTTATTTTAAAATCAAGGTCCAGTCTTTTAAGTAAGATTTAAAATTTCAGAATCACTCGATCACACTTTGAATCCCAGGACACTGAATCTGAGTCATCAGGAGGAGCTATTTTACCAAATGAAGGAGAGCCTTTATTATTATGGGATCTTTCATCTGAATTGCAAAAGACTATCTCTTTTAATACTAAGGACCATTCTCTATACCATCTTGCAACCCAGACAGAGAAACAAACAGGATGAGGCCTCTCGACACTCCAGTTGCCACCTGGAGTGGACGGGCACAGGTTTTTACAATCAGAACATATTTTGGGGGAAGGGTATAACAGGGTATACTTGTGTGGTAAAGCTTAGCATCAGACAGAAAGTTTCCACATAAAACATTCATGATACCTTATCTTTTTGAAACACTGTACATACATTTACCCCTGTTTACAAAGAATGAATGGTGCGTTCTAGGTAGAAAGGTAGAGAAATCGTGGTTTCTTTTATTTCATTTTATTATCCAAACCTGAAATCATGCTGCTTAAACATGCCTACCTAAAATTATGTGAGGAAAAACAAAACATAGAAGTATTTCACAGGTTTAAATTATAGCTAAGATCAAGGCAAAATTGCAGTACAATATAGCCATAACAGAATAAAGCATTTATGGACAAAATGATGGGTCCTCGTGGACTCAGAAGTGCCAGGTATGACCAGAGACCTCTGTAAAAACAGATTGACAAGAGGGGGAAAATATATATATGACTTATGTAAGCTAAAAAGTAATTTGCAAAAACTAAAATATTATGCCTTCAAAATTATAATCATAATTATTCTGCTTTTAAATACAATTTGTTTAATGTTGCACCGATTGCTTTGCTGATGTACTGAGGTTAAAAGCCTATGTTTTGGTTTCTCTTGTTGAGTGTCATTTTTTCGCTCTACTTGGCCCAGGCTGCCAGAGCATCTGACTCAGCAACGGTGCGATTCTTTCACCCAATTTAAAGAAACAGTAGCTATCGAAAGAACAAAGACTCCCCGGATTGCAAATCTTTTCCACCCCATAATAAAAGTAGTATATTTTAAATTTTAAAATAATTGTTAAATGTGTATACACCGTGGAACACTTTGAATTTTACTCCAGTCAATTTACATGCTGAATAGTTGAAGTGTAATATATGGTTTTTAAAAGAAGCTTATTGAAACTTTCAAAAGCATATGGTCAAGTTTTCTTTCTCTTTATCCTTCAAAATGATTATTACAAGGAGCTTAACAGTAATAGAGCACATCAACTTACATTATCTCATTTAATGGTCACATTAGCATTATGTTTTAGGGATTTTGTTCATCATGTCATGGACTGGAGTCTGAGGCTCAAATAACTTGTTGCACAGTCTTTGTGTTTCTTACCCCAAACGCCTCTACTTCCTACTTTAAAACTGCCTCTCAATTACCTCTCCAGTGACTACCTCTCTTTGTAGAATGCTTAACTCTTTTGGATTTCTGTTTTTCTCAGCATTAGTCACATATGTCCCAGTAAACATATATTGATTGAGTGAAATGAAAAAGTTCTGAAAAATAAGGCAATTAATACATAGTAACTGAAGCCCTTGTGAATTCTAAAAGTCACTGAAACTCGTAATAAAACAAGGGGATTATTTTTTTCAGAAATTTATTTCTTGCCCATAATGAAACTAATTCAAAACTTTCTTGTAAATTTAATATAAAATACTTACAGTATAAATCACTTTGATTTAAGAGTAATTAATGGGAAACCTATGCACCAGCACAGGAATCACTTGAAGGATGAAGTAGAAAGTTACTTTCTTAAAATATATGAAAGTAATATATTTACTTAGAATATATTTCTTAGAATATAGAATATATAAAGTTACTTTCTTAGAATATAGAGTCCATTTACTTACTAGCTGTGTGGTATTTGGACTAAGTACTCTTTCATTTTCTCATCCATAAGCCTGAGATGTGCTCTATACTACTCACCTAATAAGAACTAGGTCAAATACTATATATAAAAATACATTGTAAATGTTCAATTGGCATACATTTGTCAGTTATTATCAAAGTACCTAAATAAACTATGCCCTTAAAAGAACATTAGTTTACTTTTACAGTAAATGCCTACTTAGGTAGGTTTAATTATTTAGAGTAGCTAGAAATTCCTGAATTCCTTTTTAAAGAATATACATATATGCCCTAGCCGGTTTGGCTCAGTAGATAGAGCGTAGGCCTGCCGACTGAAGGGTCCCAGGTTCCATTCCGGCTAAGGGCACATGCCTGGCTTGCGAGTTTGATCCCCAGTAGGGAGTGTGCAGGAGGCAGCTTATTGATGTTCCTAACTCTCTATCCCTCTCCCTTCCTCTCTGTAAAAAAAAATCAATAAAACTTATTTTTAAAAAAGAATATACATATCATAATAAAAATATATTTATTTATTTAATCCCTGGAACATTCTAAGGTGTCAGTGTAAATTTGCTTACTATTTAAACCATACCTGTACAGAAGCCCCATAGGATGGCCTTTACAGTGTGACTGTAAACTCTTTTAGTATTCATACTGTTAATAATAATTTCTGGAGGGAACACTGAGGTAATAGACTGTTAATTCTTTCATAATGGTTGCTGCAGTCTGAGTATCTGAATCAATAGTTTTAGTGTAGAATTTTCTAAAAAAGAATTTAGTATAAAAAGTGTGTGTGTGTGTGTGTGTGTGTGTGTGTGTGTGTGTATGTTTGAAGGAAAGAGGGGAAGAAACATTAAGGTGATCCTCAAAACCTTCAAAATGTCTGTCTTAATGGAATTTTAATTTTGAGAGGTCTTACCATGGAACCTAGGACACAGTGTTTTGAGGGAACTTTTGCTATTATATCTGCTTGATCCTTAGCACAATTAAAATTTTGACAGATCATCCTAGTTACACCATAAGTGTCAACATGTAAACTTGTTTTAATTAAATAATTTTTAATAAAAAAGTCTGTCCTAAAAGGTGACCTTCAAATGCAAGCCACAGATGTATTTAAGTTTTCTAGTATCTACATTACAAAAACTAAAAAGAAGTAGGTGGGAATTATTTTAAATTGATTTAATTTAACCCAATATATCAAAGATATTATCATTCCAATACACAACCATATAAAAACCATTAATGAAATATTTCATATTATTCTCTACAATAAGTCTTTAAAATAAGTGGGCATTTTACACTTATAGCAAAACTCAATTTGGATGAGGCATATCACAGTGCTCAATAGATACATGTGGCCAGCAGCTGCCATAGTGGACATCAAGGAGCCAAGTACCAATTGAGAAATAGAGAGGATAAATGAGCATGAGAGCCTCACCACAAGGATTCAGTCAGCAAAATCCAGACTTGGGACTTCATAAGGTCAAAAGCTGGTTTCTTCAACAAATTAGTGGCAAGGAAAAAGGGAGATTGAGGAAGAGTCTGTAGATTAATAGAATGAAAAGACAAAGGAGAAAAAAGAGGCAGGAAAATAAATAGTGTTTAGAATTGGACAGAGGTGTTAAAACTATAAGAAAAGCAAAAACACCATTTCCATAAATGTTAGTATAGTAATTACATTTAGGGGGAAAAGGGGGTTTTCATTGGAATGATAGCTTCTGGACTGGCTGACAAAGTGGTATTTTCTTTAACTGGGGGTGGTTACATCTTACAATAATTCATGATACATTTGTTTTAAGCACTTTTACAATAAAGAGATATGAAATTTAAAAAATTTAAGGTGACCTTCAGCTATTAATATTCCCATGTAGTAGGATCCAAGGAGACAAAATATTAAATATGCTCCCTTGAGGCAAAATTGACTTAGAGAGTAAACACAAAGTATATTCTGTTAATATTGCCTTTTAAAAAATGAAGGCTGTAAGTTATAATCTTACCTATAAGAAAGAAAAATATAAAACTATACTATCATCCCAGAGACTCAAAGGAAAGCATGAGTGGAAATGCTAAATCTGTAAATGGAAGATGCTAAAACATGAACAGGAAGCATTTTTAAACTTCATTTAGGGTTGATATATATCATCAAGAAGTTGATTTCTTCCAGAGGAGTTTTATCCCGTATTAGGTGAAGAATTTGACTTGACGGAGAGTGTCCCAACACAAGGAAATTTTGTATGATCTTTTACAATATCAGAGGAGAGTTGGACTTTAGAACTCTCAGAAGTTCAGGAAAGGCAAAAAGAAAGAAAGGAACACGACAGTAAGACTATAGGGCCCAAGAAGGCAGGCTACTTTAAAAGGTAGTTGTGGGGAGGAGCTGTAAGGTCTCCATTTGAAGAGCAAAGCTTCAATATAGAGTCCCCTGAATTAGAGTGCCCTAAGCCATTGTTAAACCCAGTCAACCATGAACACTGAACTCATACCACCAAGAGTGAAAAGTGAGTACAATATTATTTGTATGTTCCAACAGTATATTTGCATTCTAATAGCACACACGTATCAGCAGCATAAGCAAAATGGAATACTACCTGTGCTCATGATTGGCAGTTAAAAGGGCAACACGTGTTTGAAAGGAAAAAATTAATCCCATTAAGGAGGAAAAGAGGAATATGGGAATAGGGTTTAGAGAAGGGAAACTTTACAATTCCTCAGTTTGGCTATGATTTCCCCTATTGTACCTCCTACTTGAACTGCACACCAAGGAGTGGTGGGGGGTGGCAGGAAATGCAGAGGAAACACTGAACCACTCCATTGTCATGAACCATGATTTAATGAAGGTTTTGGTGAACGTACTTTCATTATAACAGCCACTTTTATTACAAAGAAGCTCTGTTTTCAGGGGGTTAGAATTCAAAGAAGACAGAATTAACCACATCTTTTGGAAGGGAGTTGGCTTGTTCAAACCACAGATACCTGCCAGAATGTACAGTACTGAACAAAAAAATATCCAAGAGGAAATTGACTTTGATGGCCTAATTAAATAACATGATAGTAAACATCCTATCTCTTCTCAAAAATGTAAGTTCTTTTCATTGAGAGCCTACTGTGTGCCTAAATGCCTAGATTTTTTAATATATCTGGCATTATTTGTTCCTTATAAGAACCCTAATGAGATAAGTTTTATTTTCTCTACTTTTAGAGGTGAGGAAATGGAAGCTCAGAAAGTTTTCATTACTTATTCAAGGCTTCAGAGATGGTAAATGGGGATCAGGTCTATCTGAGTATAAAGCCTGGGATTGTCCCATTGCCCGTACTGCATGGTGTCTCCTGCAAGATTGTTAAGGATAGGTAACATCTATCACCAACCACATCTGTTCCAGCTAGAGTAAGCAGCTGTGACCATAGGAAAAATATGGAGAGAGGACTGAGTTCAAGATTTGCAGCAAACATTTATTTACTGGGTAACTGTGGCAGTATACCACCCCTTCGTGTTCTTGTCTGTAAATCAAGGGGAGAGGTTTTTGAAAAGCAATTTTGCAATATGTGTCAAGAGCCTTATACTCTTTGAAAAATTGCTATACTGTTTAGTGTAGCAATTAGAAACATCTTAAATATCTGACAACAGGACATCTTTAAGTAAACTACAACATATTTTTTAGTGGAATGTATTGTAGCTGTTAAAAGTAGTGTATGGAGAAGTTGGGGAAATGTTCTCATGATAAATGAAAGGAAAAGCTTTCAAAATTGTGTTATATCCACAAGAACTGAACAAGAAATAAACAGGAAATATTTCAAAATCTTAACAGTTATTGCTTCTGTATAGTGCAATTTTTACTTTCCTATGCAGCTAATTAAATTTTTTACATATGTAAACTATAATCAGAAAAAAAATCATTTTAAAATTATGAGACTGGGTTAAGTGACTTTGAGGGGGCTTCAAGATCCAACTTTCTATCACATTCCCAAAAGTGAAGAAATGTTCACCTTGGTCTAGGATTTGCAACCTGCTTGAAGGCACAATGTTCAAAGAAAGGTAAGGTTTGCTGAGTTGCCATCGTGTACTGTACAAATCAATCCACAGGAAAACAGTGGGAGGAGCTGGGAACCCTGCGTTTAAATTCCGCCTCCTTGTGCATTGTCACTTATGTACTCTGGGCTTCTTATTTCTGATATATGAAGGAAGGATGATATCTCTATCCCACGGGACAGTTGGGGGATGAGAAATGATATATAAAACTGCTTCATGCTTCTCACAAAGTTGGGTTTCAGTAAATGGTAGCCATTACAATTTTCTTGGCAACTTAGAATAAATTTCCTATGGTCTCTATTTCTGTTTGTCTGTCTCTCCTCTAGTTATATACCCTATTGCATATTTTGTTCCTCAGGATGAGGCTGATTCTCAATATCTGTGCATGTAAACAAATTATATATACAAATACCTACTATAGACATAGATGTATATAGAGTTATATGTATACATGCACACATACTGTGCTAATCTTTTCGTTTTCTCTACTAGCCAAATAGCTACAAATAGATATAAGTAACTTCACCATAAGAAATTTCTCAATTACAAAAGCAGATAGCTACAAAAATAATGGTTAGGAAGTGATTGTTTTTGTGAGTTGCACGGATTACTCATTTCACAGGAGTCCACTCTGTAGATACTTTTAATAAGTAAACTCCTTACATAGATTTAAAATTATGCATGCTTTGCACACAATTTAGAAATGACTTCTGTCATCCTTAAATTGATCTTGGAAGATGATGATAGGTACTGCAGAATCTATACCCAGTTAATACTTTGGAGACAAAGACTGAAAAATTTGGACTTACCTATAATTATGATTCAGGTTTATAAATAAGTGAAGGCATTCTGAGTTTTTTTTGTTTTGTTTTGTTTTGTTTTCTTGTTTTGTTTTTGCTTCTTGCCAAAGTCCTGTTGGAGCAGGAAGAGAAATTTTCCAATAATTCTGAGTGAACAGAGATGTCAGAGAGTCCCAAAAAGAGTGCCTTATTCATAGCAGGCACTCAATAATTGTGCTATATTGGATTTAACTAGAGACTAGTAAAAGGGAGAAGGAAGCATCCCCCTCCTTGAATTGTTCATAGATCTCATCCTAGGGACACATACCCTTTTCTTACAAACCTGTGGGGAGGTCTGTTCTGTTTTCTCAGAAGTCTCCCCTTCATGCTAAAGCTACCTTTCTCCTGGTGGAAAATTATTAAAGGGATACCTGGCTTTCTTTCCCTTTAAAAATACTCAAATTGGACCCTGAGGACCCTTAGAATTCTTACCCAGAACACTTCAAGGTGTACTTCTCTTGGCTGAACAACAATCTCTGAGGCACAATTATTATTATGCCCACTTTGTAGATGGGGATATTGAAGCCAGAATAAAGCATCTCTTGCTCAAGGAGCTAAAGTAGGTGGTGGAGCTTGGCTTGGGGTCATCTTTTCCTTTATTAACTCTTCCTAAATTAAAAGGGGGCATGAAATTATTCTTCCTTTGCCTTAGTCTTCAAATAATCCTCTCCTGCACCCAGCATTCTATCCCAGAGTCCATCTATTCAGGCTTAGCCTTGCTACTTCTAGAAAATCCATTATAGGGCTCTGATAAGCTATTTCCTAAGGAGCTTTCCTTAATTATAGGATCCTCTCCAAACCCTGAAATACAACTTGTGTTTTGTGTGTGTGTGTGTGTGTGTGTGTGTGTGTTTTCTGGTAACAGTTCTGAAGTGTCAGAATGCATCTTCCTTCTCCTAGACTATTAATGCAGACTCCCCTCAAGAGCTCTTCCCAATTCAAGGCCACCTTCCTACTCCTGAGAAGCAAATATGTTGATAGTTGTTAGCAATACACCCTCTTGACTAAGGACCATACTTTTTTTTTTTAATCCACAACTTAAAGCCAAGTGCCTGACATAGAGTATGTGCTCAGTTACTGTTTGTCAAATAAAGTTATGAAGGATGGTTTTCAGAAAAGCAACTCTGACTTATCTAATACATTGATTATGTTTATTAGAATAGCTAATAAATGTACATAATACAAAATAAATTTAAACAATACTAGTAGCAGAAATGCAAAGAAAGTCTCAGGCCCATCCCAATTCCTCATTTCCTCCCCCCGCATTTATAGACTTTTCTGTATCTTTCCAGAGATGTTCTATTTATATTTTATTTCAACTTTATTCTGTTTAACTATATATTGTTTAATAACAATACTAATATTGAATAGGATAAAAAGAGGTATGCTTTAAAAGTAGTTTTTGTATGTGTCTCACTTATACTAACTTCTTTTTTTATTATTTTATTTTATTATATATTTTTTTATTGTTTGAAGTATTACAAATAGTAGTACATATGTCTCCTTTCTTTTCCCCCATTGACCTCCCCCTCTCCGGCCTCCCCTACCCCCCCCCACATGCCTTCACCTGCCCGCCCGCCAACCCCCCCCCCAGTGTCTTATATCCATTGGTTATGCTTATATGCATGCGTACAAGTCCTTCCGTTGATCTCTTACAGCCCCCGCCACCCCCGCCGCCCCCCCCCCCGCCCGCCCAACCTCCCCTGCCTTCCCGCTATACTATACTAACTTCTTCAGGTATAACGGATAGAGCAAGACAGAGATCTCATTTTAAAGAGAAGCTTAAAATAGTCTCAAGAGACTTCACAGTCTAAAAGCAGTTAATTAGGTACATCAGGGCTGTCATTTGGTCCCAGTACAGAGCTATTTCTCCAACACCTTTATTTCCCCAGTAAAATGTTGCTTATCATATAATATGTTTGCATACCCTGCATATCATTCCTTGCCAATTTCACCATGCTTTGTCAGAACCAGAATCTAATTTCAGAATACTACCTTCTCAAATATCTTCCTGGTGATGTTTTGAATTGATATTCACACCTAGAATTTCTATTCTTTGATTTGTAGGCTTTCTGGAGTAGTGCCATTGCAAGGTTTCCTTTCATTTAAATAAAATGTTCAGGTGCTCCAGTAGCATCATGATCTCCACGCTCAGCTGGATTCTGCAGGCTGATGGAAAAGCTACCCTAAGTCCTGCTCACCAGCCCCTCTTTCATTATAACAGATGTTCTCAACCGTCATCACTCACTGTCACTTCCTAACCCACAGTCTTATCCTCACTGCAAGCAAGCCAGCCTCTTCGTTCATGGAAGGAAGTGATTCAACTTCCTCCCTGCACGACCTTCTCTCCCTTCTCAAATCTAGCTTTGTCTCCTCTAAACCATCACCACTCACTCTCACTTCCTAACCCACCATCTTATCCTCACTACAAGCAAGCCAGCCTCTTTGTTCATGGACTTCAACTTCCTCCCTGCCCAACCTTTCCCTTCTCAAATCTAGCTTTGTCTCCTCAACCCAAATTTATGACCATTCCCTGTGCCTTCTATTCAATTTCTTCCTGAAATTGTAGGGACCTCAAGTCCTCGAAAATACCCTATCTTGCCTTTGACTTGAATTTGTTTTCCCTCTTCTAGCTGTTCTCTACTTCACCTGGCACTTTCCCTTCAGGGTATTGTGTGTGCTCAGGTCTCTTCCACCTTCCCTATGCCCCCCCTTCACCATACATCACCTTGAACTATCACAGTTAAGCTCTGAAAAAGTTGTCTGCACAATGTCCTTGCCATCTAACTCACTCTTGGTTTTCCTTCTGACAATCTGAGCAGTCCCTTGAGGCTCCTTTGCAGGCTCCTTCCAGAAGTTTATTTTTCCAGCTTCTCACCATACTTCCATCCTACTGAATTCCTTTCAGCATTCCCAGACTTCCATACCTTTGCTCATGCTCTCACCTCTGCCTGGAACATCTTCTTTTACATCTTTATACTCCTACACCTTTTTTCAAGAGTGGGGCCAGCTTTCAGCATCCATATAGCCTGTACCTAAGCCACCAGAACGAGTTTTCATTTTCTCCTGTCACTCTCCATTTCCCTTGGCTCTTCTATGCATGCAATGCTTCATTTAATCCCTACATTGACATTTTAGGCAAGTACTATTATTATCCCAATATTACTGAAATATAGATGAGAAAACTGAAGCCCAGATACATTAAATAACTTTGTTCAAAGTTATAAAGCAACTAACTAAAAAGTCTAGGTTTGAAAAATTCATAGACACAGACAACAGTATTGTGGTTATCACAGGGAAAAGGAGGTAGGAAGTAGTTAAGGGTAAAATGGGTCAAATATATGATGATGGAAGATTTGGCTTTGGTTGGTAAACACACAACGCAATATACAGATAATGTACCATAGAATTGTATACTTGAAACCTATATAATTTTATTAACCAAGGTCACCCCAATATACTTACTTTTTAAAAAGTTCTGTTTTGAACCTAGGTAGTCCAACTCCCCATACATTTAACATCTCCCCCAAACTTTTCCCTCCCCCCATGCTCTACACTTAGCCTCCAAGCTTTTTGAATGAATGAACAAGTGTTAGTCTTTTTTCTTAAAAGACTGATCAGAACAGAGATAGGTTTAAATTTCATAGTATACATTTTCAAAACTGTCAAGGCAGCACAAACCTAAATAAGACCATGATCTTTTCAGTCATGGGACGAAGAAAAGCTCAGGGATAGTAATAACCAATACACTTTGGAATTTAAGAAGCTCTTTGACATACATAATCTTATTTTATCAATCCATGACATATATTATGATTCCATTTTACATGTGAGGAGTCTGAGGCTGGCATAACCAGCAGTGGTATCCTCCATGTTTGTATATAATGCAGCTAAGGGATGTTTTTATATGGTTGCATCTCATTTCCTTGAGCTACAGTCCAATATATTGCACAACAGCTTAAAGAGTTCTTGATGTAAGAATCCATACTTGAGTGTTAGAGGAATTTCTGAATTCCCTAAAATGTATGTTCAGAAATATATGTACACAAAGACACACTTTAAAAAATGATTGCATACTTAGATGATGTATTATAGAATTGTACCCCTGAAACCTACATAGTTTTATTAGTCAATGTTACCCCCAGTAAATTCAATAAAAAAATTAAAAATTATTGCATGTTTTGTTTTTTGAGGAGAGGGTCTACAACTTTCAACAGTTTCTTAAAGGCAATGTGCCCCTGCCCCAAGATTAAGAGCCTGTGACCTTTAAAAACATGGTCTAAAAACCACTACTCTAGGGCTCCAATGTGTTTTAAAATGTCCTGGGAAACTTGTAAAAGCCACAGCTTCCAGGTGCATCCCTCAGAGACCCTCACTCTGTAGACCTGGAGAATGTGTGGGTTTAACCAGCACTCCTTGGTGATTCTGCATGGTCTGTGGTCTGAGCTTTGAGAACTACCACTACGTTTTCCTCAAATCACAATGCATCTTCAGAAAGCTGATTACTTGAATCATTTTTGTGTAAATCATCTGTAGAACTGCCTTCTCTGAACCATAGTTTGTGTCACGTCTTCACCTTTGAAAGGCTTCCTGCACTTGTAAAGAAATTATCCAAGACATCGTTTGTCATCATAAACTCTCTCCCCAGCCACCACCGTAGGTTGGCATAATTTTAAAACTTCAGGTTTTGCCTGAGCTAACAGCAGTTGATTGAAAGTATAGTCAGATATTCTGGGTCTTCAAGATAAGTCAACAGGAGATTGAAACATAATAAATAAAGCGGGGTTATCTAGTAGACAATCCAATTTAAAAAAAATACATATATATTTAAAGCGTAAAAGTTATAACCACAAGAAAAACTAGACTTTGTTGGATTTTCTTTTGCTTGTTATATTCTTACTTCTGTTTAATTTTTCATTAAACATGAGGGTGGAGGTGGAGGGTGTCCACCATCTTTCCAGTAATTAAGGTCTACTTGACCTTCCCTTTCATATAATATTGATAATTCTATTCAAAGCATTTTCTTCTCTGTGCTTCATGAGATTGCAAGAGAATCCTCAAAATGGATGTTAAGAGTTAAAAAGTATGGCGCTCAGCCCCAGAGTGGGGCTCCCTGGACTGGGGGAGCGTGACAGATGCACCACCCCGAGACTGTGCCTGCACGGACCCTCTGCCTGAGTGTAGAATGAGCCAAGGAGACTCAAACCCAGCAGCCATTCCACACGCAGCAGAAGATAATCAAGCAGGAGATGACAGATGGATGACTCAGCACAACACATTTGTCCTGGACTGTAAAGACAAAGAGCCTGATGTGCTGGTTGTGGAGGACTCCGTGGTGCAGTTAATGCAGTTATATGACACAGGGTGAGAGCTGCTTCCCCCACTCCAGGCACTGAATTTTGGTATTGGAGGAGATACAAGGAGACACATTTTGTGGAGGCTAAAGAACGAAGAACTGGAGAATATTAAACCTGGTCTTTGTGTCTGGGTAGGAACCATGAAAATATGGCAGAAGTAGCAGGTGGAATTGCACAACTTACCAACACAAGGCAGCCACAAGCCAAAATCATTATATTGGGTTTGTTACTTCCAGGTGAGAAGCCCAACTCTTTGAGGCAAAAGTAAATAAATAATAAAAATGTCGCGGTTAACTCCTCAAGGTTTCCCTGCCAAAGTTTGCCAATGTTCAGCTCCTGGGTACAGGTGGGGGCTTTGTGCATTCTGATAGTGCCATCTCCTGCCACCACATACTTGATTTTCTGCAAACCCCTCCGTGAATTGATCATGCAGTTGTCGGAGGAAACACTTGAGGAGAAACAAACCACCATTGCCTGGCTCCCATCAGCATTAATTGCATCCCATCCTCCTCAGGTCAGTTATGTCAGTGGCACTACAGAATCCTTCTCTTTCTTAAGGCACTCTGCATTGTAGAAGTTCCTGCATGTTCATATCCAGTGTTTGAAAGGGAGGAGGGACTTAAACTGGTCCTGTACATAGGTTTGTTTGACACAGGAGGAAAATTAATCAAGGAAGATTGTTGTTTAAGTTCATTTGAAACCAGAAGGGCCTACTAGACAACCCAGCTCTTTTAGTTGCATGCGTGACACCTTCATTGAATTAGCACTTTTACCTAGGTCCTAGAACATCAAGCCTTGGTACTGAACAAAATGAAGATGCTTCTCTTGGCCTTTCTGTGGATTATGTCATATATAATAATAATCAGAATCACAACTACTTGCCTTCAAATCATGTGTTGTTGTTTTTTCACGTTTTAAGGATCATAATTTTGCCTTTTGTTTCCATTTTCCTTTACTCATATATATTCTCAATATTTTAACATATAGCATCAGATTGGACATACTTGTCATTCAAATGTAGGAGATGCCATAGTTACAGGTGAGTTTGTTTCACTCTCTTAATCTTTCGCAGGTTTAGTAGTGAAAAATGGGTTTTGCCCCAATTGAGGGACTCTGTGGAGGGTATTATTTTTATGCTGCTGAATATCATGTCTATAATAGACCCATGCATGCAGTCTTTACTCCTTTTTGAGGTAAGGGGGTCCTTGTTGATATTACAAGCTTTTAACATATATATATATATATTTTTTTTTTTTACCTAGGAGCTCAGTTGCTGGAAGTATAAGTCCCCAGCTAATTACTCTCACGATATTTCTGATGTGTGAATCATTCTTGTGTGGTATTCTGTGCTAACAAGTCTGTGTGGTGCTATAAATATTCAGAGTTCTGGTTTATTTTTCCCTTAGACCCTGTTACAGTGTCCTTTTGGGGGTGGGGATGATACTATTCCATTCCATAAGTATGTATGTGTGTGTGGAGGGGGGAGTTTAACTTGACATTATTTCAAGTTTTATAGTATCTTAAGGCGTATATTTTACTTTTTATCATCTTAGTTTTGAAATTATAAGAGTCCAGAAAAAGTTGGCCTTTTCTCATGGGGAAACAAATGAAACTATCCTTCACAATAGACATTCTACTTGATCCCAGTGTTTTAGTAAAAAAGAACTAGGTTTGCTTAACTTTCAAGATTACTCCTTAATGTATCTTCATCTGATGATATCTTTCAAGGGAGGTCTTTATAATCTTAATGCCTTGTTTGCACTCCAAGAACAGCCATTTTAAAAATAATGGGACAATAGATGGTTTATTGTTCAAAATACCTGTGAAATGTGTACAAACTGGATCTACAAACAGATCTTTTAAACTGGGCCAGGTAGATAGTGAAGAAGCCCATCCAGATGTGCTCTGCAGTGATTTTGCTCAAGTTCAGTAACTTAAGCATATGTTTCATGCTCTGTTGCCAGGCAAATAAGCAGTGTGTTTGAGTGATGGAGGAGTGTTGCTGATTTGTGCTAAAAGTCAGTTGTAAATTGAGAGGGATAGAACTTGGACTGATGTGTTTTGTTCTTGTCAAGCCTCTTTCTAGAAATTTTATTGGGTTGTTGTTGTTTTTTTGTCTTTTAAAAAATGCATAGTTTTCTGAATGTATCATGTCCTCATTAACCAAAAAAATACACATGGTGTTCACTAAACTTGTTTACTATTTTAAAATTTCCTTTTTATTTTTAGTAGCCCAGGTTCTTGAATTTTTCAAGGCAGGTTTTGGTTTTTTTTTCTTACCTGGGGTAAAGTTCTAGAGAGAATAACTAATCACGCCACAATTTTGTGAAATTGTGTGAAAAGACAGTTTCCTCTCCAAGTCTTCTGTTTGTCAGGGTTGGGAATATAGTCAGACATGCCCATGAGGTTACTCCAGCAGCAGAGGATTAAATATCCCTATGTGAGCTGGCCTTCAGCTCCTGTGCTTATGTATACAACCCTGAGATATTACTGCATTTCTATTTACCCGAGCTATTTGAGTAATAGTATTTGAACCACTAGCCTTTTAAATAAAAGTCTGCCCCATTGCTGATGTGGGGAGAGAGGGAGAGGGGGAGGGAGTGGGGGAGGGAGTGGGGGAGGGAGAGAGAGAGAGAGAGAGAGAGAGAGAGAGAGAGAGAGAGAGAGGAGAAGGAGGAGGAGGAGGAGGAGGAGGAGAGGGAGGAGGAGGAGGAGAAGTATTAGCTTAGGATGTGTTCTAAGTGCTTGTATGTACATTAATTCATTTAAAACTCACAATAGCCCTATGAAGCAGGGACCACTCTTAGCCCTCCATCTTATGGCTAATAAAACTGTAAGGAGAAGTGTAGGGGGATGGAGAGGAGCCAGACAAGCACAACGTGTGAACTTGCTCTCTGAGTCACTGTGCAGCTCTTCCCATAGAGCCCTGAGGACATTTTCTCCTCTAGGAGGAATTTATTTAAAATGGAGTTGATCAGCCTAATAACTCCCTCCCCACTTTCCCATCTGCCGGCTAGACAGAAATCTCCAGCATCCCTGTTAAATAGAACTCATTGGGACAAGCACAAATGCGGGGACACCCCCCCCCCCCACACACACACACACAGACACCCGTTTTACACGTGTGTGCTTGGGGAAGGGAGACAGACTGGCATGCAGCAGACGGACTCCAAAGTGAACGTTTTACTGCTTTCTCTTTTAATGAGAAAAGGCTCCTTCCTCTTTGCCGGAGCGGGAGCCGGGCGAGGATCTGCACCATCTGCACAACCTGAGGTGACCCTCTTAGGACATACTCTCCCTCCCTCCGCCCCACAACCTATGGGCCTCTTGAGATCAAACGACATTGAACCCCCTGGTTCGCATAGGGCAGTGGGAATCCTGTGAGCATTCTATACAAACGAGGTTGTCCATCGGAAGAAGGAAACTCGCTCCAAACGCGTGCGCCCTTGCGGTTCCCAGAGCGCGGGTGGGGGGCAGGGGGGACTTCGGGTGGGGCAGGTGGCAGCAGCCAGGGCTCCCGCCCCCCGCCCCGGGCTTCGTGGGGCGCCGGGTGCGGACTGCCTAGGTCTGGGGGTCCGGGCACGCTGCCCGCGTGGGGTGACGTCAGGGGTGGCACATTTACAGGGAGTCAGAGGGACGGCTTTTCGTGCGCGCAGCGAGGAGAGGAAAAGACGGGCAGGACTCGTCCGGGGCCCGCCTCCGCCCGCCGCGCGAGGAGAGGGGAGGAGCGGGCGGTCCCGCGAGGCTGGGCGGGCGCTGGGGCGGGGGGGGGGGGGGTTGGGGGGGCGGGTGTTGAGGAGAGCGAGGGGCGAGCGCTGGGGAGCCGCATGGAGGTCTCCGCCGACAGGTTGGCCGCTGCAGCGGCCCGGGGTCGCGCCGAGGAGGTTCAGGCGCTGCTCCAGGGGGGAGCATCGCCCAATGCCCCCAACAGTCAAGGTCGGACCCCGATTCAGGTGGGTGAGCGAGTCTGCCGCGGGCAGAGGGGTGGTGAACGGCTTCGGGGGACTAGGTTCGCAAGGGGGCCGGAACCGGGTATAGCCTTTCGATCCCCGGTAAAGGGGCGACATCCCCGGTGTTACGGCTGGAGTTAGGCGTCTCCTCGGGGCGATGCCCAGTGCCCGGGGCCCCGCTCAGGAAGCCGAGGTGAGGAATGAGGAAGCAGAAGGGGTGAAGGATCTGGAGGGAGAAGCTATGTATGTTAATATAGACCAAGCTATATTCTTTTTTTAAAATATATTCTTTATCAAATACAAAACTTTAGAACGTTTGGTGTGTAAAACGTAGTTTTAAAGAAATGTAAGATTAGCTGGGATCACTTAGCCCTGAACTCACAGGCCTCCGAAAGGAACTGATTGATGATCATTTTCCTCCCTCTGCTATGTATGTTGCAACAAATATCAATTTGAGATTTTCAGATGTAACTGCTTAGTGTACAAGTACTTAATGTACAAGTATATGCTTGCTTTACAACAGATGCTTATAAGAATTTAGAAAATGCCGACATATATGAAGAATATTAGTGTAACCATCCCTGAAATATCAATTTAGTCACCATGATAGGGGTATCTCCTGTTATTGTTGCTATTGTTAACTTACTTGCTATAAATTAACATATTTGAAGTAGAGTTTTCAATTCCTCAATGTTGCGAGTGTCATCTCTCCTCTCCCCACTCCAGTTTTTGTTGTTGGTTTGTGTGGGGGTGGGGAGGGGTCAGCTTTTTGTTGTTGGCCTTCATTAGCTTTCTAAATCTCAGGCTAAAAAATACCGAATTCTCCCTGGCAGTCACCATGCTGGTTTAATTCCCAGTGATGACAATAATTTCTGATTCTGAAAAGAAAATGTAGATGGAACAAATACATATTGCAAAAACGCCAGCATAACAAGACAAAGGAAAGTAGCTTTACCTGGAACTTCACAAGCAAATCTTCCTTTCCTGAGACTGCTAATAGGGTAAATTTTATACTGAAAATACAGATATAAAACTAAAATGAAAGTGCCTAAAACTTGGGGTTATCTGGGACTTGACATGTGGAGAGATTTTTAATCTAAAGAGGTTGGGAATTGTACAAGCATGTGTCCTTTCAAAGTAATGCTTGCCTGATTCATAATTTAATATCTCTAAAATATCACCAGCAGTTTGGAAACTTAGAGTTTGGCCTTGGAGCTCTGGAATACGTTAGACCTATTATACAAAAAGAAGAAAGAAAGCTGGATAATTAGTTTTAACTTTTTTAATGGGGAGCATAAGAACATAGAGAAAAGGGAGTATGATTTTGGTTTAAAACCCTAATGAAAAGTGTGTATAATATAGAAATACTTAGTTGATAGAAAAAAAATTTAACTACTAAACTAAATTTAATGTTTTTATAAATGTGTTTAAGCACAAATATTTCTGTAATAGATTTCTCCCCGCCCCCATGGGATTGCTATTATGATTTAAATATTTAAATGTCAGGCTACTGTTCAGCCTTTTAAGCTAATATAATAAAATATAATAAGAACATTTAAAACTAGTCAACTGGTAAGGACTTCATTGGATAAACATAGTAATGGTGTGAAAGCTTTCCCAGTTTTTATTTCATAAAAGTGCATTGCACTGCAATAACTTTTCTTTCTTTTTTTCTATTTTCTTATTAGCTGTAATTTGATTCACTTATCTCTTTTTGAGAATTAAATCAGTTTCACTTTCTCCAGGACAAAAAACAAAACCATAGTGTAACTTATGGTGTCTTGGTTTGGACAAGTGATTTGTGTTAAATACAGAATGTCACTAAAATAAGTGATTCCTTTTTATATAGTCACTGTCATCCAGATAATATAACCAAATAATGGTTCCCCTAAAAAAAAAAAAAAAGAAGAATTGTCTGCCACCATCACAGATCATGCAACACTCAAAATGTAAGGTTGTTCTGATCATGGACACTTCAGTAATGACTTTGTTTCAAAGATGAACTAGTATCCAAATGAAGTCAGTACCTCCTGTTTCATAAACTCTCAGAATGTAAATTGGGAAAGTGTCTTAGTTTGCCATTTATGCTGTAACAAGTTATCATAGATTTAGTGGCTGAAATGAACATACATTTATTAATTATAGTTCTGGATGTCAGAAGTCTAAAATGGATCTACAAGGCTTCACTCCTTCTAAGGGAGAATCCATTTCCTTGCTGTTTCCAACTTCCAGTGACCATCAGTATTCTGGGATCATGGTTTTGCCTCTTTCTGCTTTCATTGTTACATACCCTTTCTCAACCTTGACTCTCTTCTCAGGAAATGTGGGTACAGTTGGCTCACCCTGATAATTCAGGTTAATCTCCCCCCATATCTTTATCACACTGGCAAAGTTCCTTTTGCCATATAAGGTAATATATTCACAGCTTTAGAATGTTAGAAAGTGGACATCTTTGGAGGATGTTATTTAGCTTACCACAGGACAAAGTTTAGGACTCGTTAGACAAACCTTCTCATTTTATACTTCAAGAATTTGAAGTTTGCCATGGCCGAGTGGCTCAGTTTGTTGGGGAGTCAATGGGGACACTAAAAGGTTTCTGGTTCGATTCCTGGTCAGGGCATATACCTAGGTTAAGGTTTGGCTTGATCGAAGTATGCATACAGGAAGCAACAGATCCACATCCTCTCTCTCAGGAAGCTAAGGGTAACTGAAAAATTTTGCAAGAACTAAGATTTTCTCTGTGTGTGTGTTTTTTTTTTTAATTTTTACTTTTTAACAAGGGCTTGTATATACACCAGTGAACCATACCAAATCTCTGGGTCTTACATAATTTTATATCAAAATTGGGGGAGGGGTACAGGAGATTAGGCAGGTTTGTCCCTCACTCTTGCTGTTGTCTGTGCCTCCAGCAGAGCTGTGTGTGTGGCTGGAATTCTGCAAAAGGTTGGAGAATACAATGGGAATTCAATGTGTACAGAAAAATGGAATGGGGAGGAGAACTGGCTAAGAGAGTTGGTAACTGAAGGCGAAGAAAGAGTAGACATCCGTGGCTTGTAGGGTTGTCTACACCAGGTAGCGGCTTCACAAAAAGTTTCTTTAAGTTAATTAATTCTGCCTCTGCCGCCTCCGCCTGCCCTCGCCCTGACGATTCTGCTCTCTCCCGCAGGTCATGATGATGGGCAGCACCCGCGTGGCCGAGCTGTTGCTGATCCACGGTGCGGACCCCAACTGCGCGGACCCCGCCACCCTCACGCGGCCCATGCACGACGCCGCCCGGGAGGGCTTCCTGGACACGCTGGTGGCGCTGCACCGAGCCGGGGCGCGGCTGGATGTGCGCGATGCCTGGGGCCGCCTGCCCGTGGACCTGGCTGAGGAGCGGGGCCACGGGGACATCGTCGGGTACCTGCGCGCGGCCGCAGCAGATGCCGGCGAAGGTCCTGCAGGTGAGATGGCCGATCTAAGAAAGTGAACTCGGAGAGCTTCCGCAGCCCAGCGCACTCCTTTGTCAGAGAGAACATTGGTGGAGGCGGAGCGGAGCCTTGGGTCTGGCGCAGCTGGCGGATGGGACAACCCCGTTCGAGCTGCTTCTCAGGGCTATGGGTAGGAAACAGCCTCAGATGGACTTCCGCAGGTCAAAACCCATTCCATGCACCCTGCCCCCCACTCTCCAAAAACTCAGCCTCCCCACAGCTCAAGGCCGACACCTGGAGCGTGGCCTGGAGGCTGGAGTCTAGTGGCGCACCCATTGAGCGGCCCTCTTTCCCCAGGAGGTTGCCCTCTCGCTCCTCGCATGGAAGCGGGCGTGGGAGACGCAGCTCAGGGCGAGGAGCCCATTGCAGGAGCCAGACCTGGGAGCAGCGGAAGAGAATGGAATGATTTACGTGGGCTCCAGGCAAATGAAAATCGAGTAAACCTTTATAACCAAACCTAAGCTGTGCAAGTCAAGCTCGCAAGCGGTTTCTTCCTTCCCCAGTCGCGGGACCAACCTTGGGATTTCCAAAACCAGTTGCGATCCGCATCATCTGGCAGAGATCTGTCATTCCCGGCTCTGTTGCAAAATTATACTTAATCTTCCCCTCCGCTCTAAGCGAAGGGGCTTTTCAGAGCTCCCCCCAGGGGCTCTGGAAGCATCTGGGATAGAGACCTCGCCGACCTCGCAGCCGCATCCGCAGGCAGCGGCGTTTGCTAGGCACTCTGGGAAAGAGACCCTTTCTGAAGCTTTTCTCTCTCTCAAGCTTTCCGTTGGTTCGGGAGAGATCGCTCAGAGAGGGGGGTGGGTGTGTGGTTCTTCCCTCTCATTCTACCACCACAAAGCCTTTCCCAAGCCCCCACATCCCACCTCCACCCCTGCCCGCGAAAGTGCCAACTCCAACTTTTTTCCTGAAGGGGGAACCATTTTATTAAAATACATATATGAAGCAATGTACGAAGTTAGCACGGATATTTAAAGTAAACATCGGCTTTGAAAATACTGAAATCTACCCTATGGGCTCAGAACTGGGGCACTAAGCTCCCTGGGCCTCAGGGGAGCCTGGGACAGAGTGGAGAGTCTTACTCTGAGGGCAGCGCCTCGGGTACCAGGGGGAGGAAGATCTCCTTTAACCTGCCCACCCTCTCGCTCCTCCAATTGAAGTTTAAGTCTCAGACTCCGCAGAGGACTGGGGCCCAATCGCAGGGGCAAGAATTGCGAGCAGTGGAAGAGAATTCAATGATTCAATTGGGCCCCAGACAATTGAAAATTGAGCGACCCTTTATAACCAAACCCAAGCTTTGTAAGCCAAGCACACACGTCCTTCCTTCCCACCTCCCCTCCATTTTCCTCCCTCCCTTCCTTCCTCGCTTAACTGAGATCCTATTATGTGATCAGACCCCTTCTAGGTAGGGCACAGAACTGAAGGAAACAAAACAGGAGCCCTGCCCTCATAGAGCTTACAGCCTAGGATACAGACTTTAAACACTGTAACAATGTATTTTAAGGAATGAGTTTGTAAAACCATCGTGATGGATAAGAATGAAGTGTGACTAGAAGCGGAGCGGGAGGCTATCTTAAAGTGCTCTGGGAACCTGGCTGATGAAGAAAAAAATAGCCTCTAGAGACAGAGGAACTCTCAAGTGCAAAGAATGTGGTGGAATGAATGGCGGGTCAAGAGGATCGAAAGGCTGGGGTGGTCGGGGAGTGGTGGGGGGCGTGTACCCAACTAGATCAGAGAGGAGGGCAGAGGCCAGATAATTGTAGGGTCTTGTAGGTCAAAGAAAGGATGATTGGTCAGAATGTGGATTTTGTTCTAGAAACTTTAGGAAGCCATTAGGTGGTTTGGGAGGGGGGCCTGTGGAGGAAGACAATAGGACTGGAACCCAAGACTCCCAGACTGCGGAGCAGCGCCTACACTGGGGTCCTCTATATGAGTTCGCTGAGTCCACCAGCCAGCATCAGGTACCAGAGATGTTTGGGGACGTGCGAAGGGCGAGGCAGCACCTTTATATTCCTGCTCCAGGCGTCCAATGTGACAAGCCCTGGACGCCTGCCTCAATACCCGGCTTTCCTCTTGCAACCCCCGCGGCCGCCGGTGCCCGGTGCTCCGGAGCGCGGGAGCGGGGAGCCCAAAGAGGCCAGCCGGGGCGGTGGGCGCACTGCGAGATCTGGGAGGCTGGTAGGGGGAGGGGTGGTGGCTCTGGCAAGGTCCCGACTCCATGGACAGACCCTGTGCCCAGAGTTGGTTGATGCTGAGAGGAGGTTTACATGCAGACGAAGCTATCCTTGTCCATACGTGTCTGAATACCTGGTGCGGACCTGCAAGAAAAAGGAGGGATGGGTCGCATACTTTTGATTTCTGATGTCTAATGTCGTTTTTTCTTTCTGCCCTCTGCAGACACCCCAGCTTAAAGAACCACTGAAAGCCAGAGGCAGAGCAGCACGCCTCGACAACTGCCCCATCCCCTACCAATTTCCCGCTTTGTGAGCTGCAGTTCAGCAAATAGCGCTTTTTAACACTGTAAGCCGCTTCTTCGCTAGCAGATCTTTTCCCTTCCCCTTAACTCCCCTTTGTATCTGAATTCATACATTGATAATAAAAAAGGGTTTTAAAAACCCAACGCCTTTCCTGCCTTTTTATTGGGTTGGAGTTTTCCGGAGCGAGTGCGCAGGCCCTGAGCGCACAGCCTGGCGGATGCTTCCCTGGGGAGCCTCGTGCCTGCTACCTGCTGTGATTACAGCGGGTTTGTGAACCAGGGACACGGAGCTTGAATGGGGTGCATGGCCTTTCCTCTTTCATACTGCCAGCAAGTGTCAGAGCCAGGGCTTGATTAAAAAAACAAGTTTCTTCCATTTGCTCATTTATTTGGTCAACAATCACGGAGCACCTATGCTGGCACCATGCGAGAGGTCTAGTGGGGGAAGACAGACATCAAATATTAGATACAAACACATGACTAGAAATTTAAATGCACTTTCATGGAATCAAAGACAGTGTTGTTTCCGAGACTCACCGTCGTTTCATGTATTTTTTAAGCTTATTTTAAAAAATATATTTTATTGATTTTTTTACAGAGAGGAAGGGAGAGGGAGAGTTAGAAACATCGATGAGAGAGAAACATCAATCAGCTGCCTCCTGCACACCCCTACTGGGGATGTGCCCGCAACCAAGGTACATGTCCTTGACCGGAGTGGAACCTGGGACCCTTGAGTCCGCAGGCTGACGCTCTATCCACTGAGCCAAACCGGCTAGGGCCGTTCATGTATTGCTTTAAAAGAGTGCAGTGTAAGAGCACACACCATGTATTGTAAAACACGTGCAGATCTCAGGTAATACAATGTCAAAAGTCACGTCTTAAGATGGATGAAACGGGGTGAAAAGTGGAAACGTTTTATTAGTTTGAAGGAAGACCTCAGATTGCAGACTCTCGGAGCCCGCTTGGCCTTCCCTTACTTACTCGCCTCAATATTCAAGCCTTCCTCCTCCTACCAAGTTGGGGTATTTTGCCCAAGAAGCCACAGCCATCAGGTGGCTCACGGAGCCCGACTCTGCAGCCCACTGGGGCCTTCACCAGTTGGCACCTCATGCCTGGCCCCGTGGGCTGTGAAGTTGCTGTTTACCACCCAAACCAAAAGCAGTTCGGGGGCGGGGAGGGGGGCTTCTCTGCCCCAGCAGGGTTGCTGCAGGGACTGATTCCAACTTCACCTGGGCAGGAGGCCACGCCCCTTCCTCCCAGGTCCGAGGCGTGCCTCCAGTTATTGTTTATTGAGGTGCAATTCACATAACATAAATTAATTGTTTTAAAGTGTACAATTCTGTGGCGGTTAGAACACTCACAGTGTTGTACAGCCATCACCATTTATCTAGTTTCATAACATTCGTCACCTCCAAAGGAGGACCCCATACTAATTAAGCACTCATTAAATCCCTAGCCCCAGACTTTGGCAACTACTAACCTCCCATTGTGTCTATGGATTTATTATTCTGTACATGATTCCACTTACAAGAAATGTCCAGAATTTCTATAATTCCGCTTATATACAATGTCCAGAATATATGTCTGTCTTTATGTCAACTCCACAGTTTTGATTACTGTAGCTTTGTAGTATGTTTTGAAATTGGGAAGTGTGAATATTCCAACTTTGTTTTTCTTTTTCAAAATCATTTTGATCTGTCTCAAATTTGTCCCTTGCAATTCCATATAAATTTCTGCCCCCCAAAAAGAAGAAATAAGCCATTGAGCTTTTCATAGGGATTGCATTGAATATGTAGATCACTTTAGATACTATTGCCATCTTGAAAATATCATGAACACAGAATGTCATTCCATTCATTTAGGTCTACTTTAATTAATATGTAGTAATATGTTGTAGTTTTCAGTGTATAAGTATTGCCTCTACTTGGTTGAATTAATTCCTAAATATTTTATTCTTTTTGAAGCTATTGAAAATTGAATTGAGGCACTGACCATATGGCTTAGAGTGTTGTCCTCATACCCAAAGGGCACATACAAGAATTAACCAATGAATGCATAATTAAGTGGAACAACAAATTCCCTCCCTTCTCTCTCTCTCTCTCTCTCTCTCACACACACACACACACACACACACACACACACACACGTCAATAAATAAAATTGAATTGTGTTCTTAACTTTCTTTTTTGGATTGTCCATTGCTAATATGTAGAAATACAACTGATTTTTGTGTGTTACTCCTTTATCCTGCAGCTTCGCTGAATTTTTAAAAAATCATCACCCAAGGATATTTTTTCCATTGACTTTTTAGAGAAAGTGGAAAGGAGGGAGGGAGGGGGTGAGAGAGAAACATCGATATGACAGAGACAAATGGTTGGGTTGCCTCCCACACCCCCTCCTCCCCCCTCCCCCCCCCCACACACACATACACTGGGGTGGGGATCAAGCCTGCAACCAAGGCACATGCCTCTGGCCCTTCAGTCCACCTGCTGACACTAACTGCTGAGTTGCACCGGCCAGGGTCACTCCATTTGTTTCTTAGCCCTACTAGAGTTGTGTCCGTGTGTATAGGATTTTCTACATGTAAAATTATATCATCTGCAAGGGGAGATGAATAGTTTTACTTGTTCCTATCCAATTTGGATTCCTCTTATTTCATTTTTCTTTCCTAGCTGTTCTGTTTAGAATTTTCAGGACAATGTTGCCTATAGAATTTTGGATAAAAGCAAAAGCAGACATTCTTATCTTGTTCCTGATCTCAGTGAGAGATCTTTCAGTCTTTCATCACTGAATATGATGTTAGCTGTAACTTTTTCAGAAATGCCCTTAAACAGAGTGAGGAAGTTCTCTTTTGTTCCTAGTTTGTTGAATATTTTTATCATAAAAGAGTGTTGGCTTTTGCGAAATTTTTTTACTACATCAATTGAGATGACTTTTTCTTGATTTTATTAATATGGTGTATGACAGTGATTTTCATACATTGATCCCCTGACACTTCTGGAATAAATTTTCCTTGGACATGGTGTGTAATCCTTTACCATTTAGCTGGACTGAGTTTGAAGATATTTTGTGGAGGATTTTTTTTGCATCTATATTCATAGAGGATTTGGGTTTACAGTATTCTTTTCTTGTCATATCTTTGTCTGGTTTAAGCATCAGGGTAATGTTGGGCCCATTGAACAATTTTGAAGTGTTCATTCCTCTTCCATTTCTTAGAGAAGTTTGAGAAGAACTGGTGTTAATTGTTCTTTAAACTTTTGATACACTTCACTAGGGAAGCTATCTGGCCTCCGACTTTTCTTTGTCAAGGGGTGTTTGACTATGGGATTCAATTTCTTTGCTTATTTATAAGTCTTCAGATTATCTTTCCCCGCCTTGAGTCAGTTTTGATAATTTATGTGTTTCTAGAAATCTGTCCATTTCACCTGGTTGTTCATAGTTTTCCCTTATAACCCTTTTTATTTTCTTAAGGTAGCTAGTAACATCCCCAAAATGTGTTTAAGTCATCATTTTATTAACTGAATGTTCGCTAGGTTGCTATAAGCCTTTGACTATTTTCTAGAGTTCCCACAATGCCAATTCTAATACCTAGGTGTTTCTGTGTAGGGAGGGGCCCTTGGGGCTTCCTGCTCTGCCATTTTCACTGTTTTGTTTTAGAGCAGATTAATCCGAACACACACACACACACACACACACACACACACGCACACGCACACGCACACGCACACGCACACGCACACGCACATGCACACACGCGCGCGCCCTTTCCGTTGATTCCTCGGGAGCAGTCTCTCCGCTCCCCCTCGCCTGCAGGCTCCCTTGCTGAAGGCGGCAGCTAGAGCCTTGGCAAGTGCGATTTCCAGTCCGCAGGACCTCGCGCTCTGCCCCGCCCTCCCCGCAGAGGCTCGCGGGGCCTCGGCCGAGAGCTTGCCCAGTGCGCCAGGCACGCGCACGCAGCGCCCAGCCCTCTTCGGGGCGGGGACCCAGAAGTCATCTGAGTTACTGGGCCAGCGTTTCAAAAGTGCTGGCTGAAAAACCGTGTCTGATTAAAAGTTAAAGAGGAACGGAAGGTGGGAAAAGGGGGGGGGGGAGGGAGGACAGAAAGAAAACAAAGGGAGGAGTTTTAGGTAAATTTAAGGCCATAAGGGAGGAAAGGGAGAGGGGAAAGGAGGCGCGGGTCTTTCCCACGCTAACGGACGAACCAGACCTGGAGGATATCAAAGGCTCTGCTGGTCTGATGCTGCATTGAAAAAGAAAAAAAATTTTTTTTTCAGCTTCAGTGGGTCAACTGGGAGCCCGCGGGCCAGCAGAGCAGGCCTGGGCCCAGCCACCTCCATGGACGGAAACTGACTGTGGGTCCTGGGTCCTCGCGCACCCCGGGGGGCGGCAGCTCCTCCCAGCCTCATAATCTGGTTTAAGCAATAATAAGGAATAAGCATGAGGAAGAATGTGTTGCTTGGCCTCTCTCCTAGCTTCTAGGGGTGGTGAGAATCCTTGGCATTCCTTGGCTGTAGAGGCATCACTGCAATCTCTGACTCCATCTTCATATGGCATTCTCCTCTGGGTCTCCGTTGTCAAATCCCCCTTGCCTTTCTTTTGTTCCTGCATTGGTTATTAGATTTAGAGCCCACTCTAAATCCAGAATAATCCCATGATGAGATGCTGAATTTAATTGCATCTGCAAAGACCCTATTTTAAAATAAGTTTACACTCATAGGTACTGGAGGTTCGGACTTGAACACATCTTTTTGGGAGGCAGTATTCAACTTAATACACTGCCTAATTCATTGCTTTTCCGCCCTAGACCCCAGAGAAGAAAAAAGTACACCAGGGATAGATTTTTCAAAGATGAGCCCCAAAGCCAAAAACTCTTGCAAGATCAGTCTACGACATCCAGAATCTCTGGTGAATAAAATTAGAGCGCTGACTGGATATGAATTTTTAGGGTAAGCCAAAGAGAATAAGAGTTTGACTTTTGTGGCCATCAGGAAAAAAATCTGGACAAGATTTCTCTCCCACCAACTGGGATGAGGACACTAACAGGAATGATCTCTTAATAGGACCAGGTGGATTAAGTAAACTAAATTGGCATGCAAGATTAACCCAGACTGATAGAGGAGAAAAATAGAATGGAGTGGGGCTGCTTTCCTCATGTAGAGAGGGGGCTGTCTTCTTTAAGGACCCTTTTATGGTGCATTTAGACACAGTTACAGAACACAGTCGTGGCTCAATGTCACTAAAGAAAATTAGCATTACCTCTTATTTTTCCAATCACCTTCATAAACAATATCTCAATGAATTGTTGCACCCCCCCCCATAAGGCATTGCTATTCACCTTTAAAATCAAGAAATAGAGAATCTGAGGGATCACACAATTTGCTGAAGGCATGAGAATCATCCAGGCCTTCAGTAGTGATACAGAGATTGACTGCACAAGTTTCCTCAACTAACTGCTATTACTCTACTCATGTTATAAATGTGGGAGCTGAGGTTTTGGGAGGTGCTGTAACTGGCCCAACCACACACATCTAGTGAATGGTGGAGCCAGTCTTTGATGCTAGTTCTGTCCAGGAACTCATAGACTATGACCATTAAGCCTGACTTTGCTCCAGACTGGGCAGTCTAGGTCCTTTGACCTTTCTCAAAAAGGCAACAGAAATTAAAGCCACCCTGATTCTCATGCCTGTTTCCATCAATTAGTATACTAGTAAGTAAGTACTCTGATCAATTCCCTCTACCTCCCCTTCAGTCCCATAATGCTTTAGACTTATTTGTCCTAAACCCAAACCTCTCCCACTGCTCATACTTTGCATTGTGTTCCCTGGTATTTTTACTACATAGTTAACCAATGCCCTATCTAATCTTCTAATTAGATAGGATTATATAGCCTCAGTTTCTTCTTAGATAAGTTTATACCTTCTTGGTATAAATGCAATCCTATTGTAAACCAAGAGGTGAATTTGCTACCTTCCTTACTTCCCATTGTCTCTTCCCCAACTGTTAGGGATTGTGAGAAACAAAAGATGCAATGCTCTTTAAATAAATAACACTGTCTGGCACGTGGAAAGTGTTGAATGAATATTAGCTATTTTTATATTTTATCACATAGTATTTTTGTGTTTATCATAGATCCTTCTATCCATTGTAAGGGTGGAGGTATGACTCATTAGTTATTTATAATATGAAAATTATTTATGTTGCCGATGTTGAGGAATAATGGAAATGTCCAATGTTAAGGGAATGAATATAATCTACAATAGAATTAAATTCATGTCATAGTGTGGTACTCTATTATAGTTTTGCTATTCAATATGGAACTTGGGAATTCTCAGATTCAGTCTTTATAAAAGGGCAATCTGTAGGACTCTTGTAGTGAAAGGAAGGTTTTTTATTTTGACTGTATTAATGTTAATATCTTGCCTCTGATATTTTTCTGTAGTTTTGCAATATGTTATCACTGGAGTAAATTGGATAATGAGTACCCAGGATCTGTCTGTATTGTTTCCTACATGTGAATCTATTAAGTCTCTCAAAATATAAAGCTTAATGAAAAGATAATAAAACAAAATATACTTTGAATAGTCTAAAAAGCTGATCATTGCTTTCTTTGGGTGATTATCAATGTTTAAGTTTTTTTCTTGTGATTTGTATATATCTTAAATTTTTACACAGGAATTACTTTTGTAATAATAATAAAAAAAAGTATGATGTATGAGAAAGACTAACCCTGAAATCCAATCACACCATTTGAAATACATTGATAACTCTGTTTTATTATATACAAACTAGAGGCCCAGTGCACGAAATTCGTGCACAGACAGGGTCTCTAGGCCTGACCAGTGATCAGGGCCGATCAGATTCCCCACCTCCTCCTTCCCTCACTCCCTCAGCAACCCTGCCACCACTGCCACTGATCGCCCACCATGTTCTGTGCCACCCCATGGTGATCAACACATGTCATAGTGAGCGATCAAACTCCCGGTCAAACTCCCAAGGGGACACTTTGCATTTTAGCCTTTCATATATATAGACTAGAGGCCTGGTGCATGAAAATTCATGCACTGGAGGGGGCGGTCTCTCAGCCCGGCCTGCCCCCTCTCACAGTCCGGGAGCCCTCAGGGGCGGGAGGCGACCTGGTGATCAGGGGAAGGCAACACACCTGCTGCTGCCACTGCCAGCAGCACAAGCCTCAGCCGACCCTGGTTACCTGAGCCTTGGGAGGCCCTGGGCAGCTGGGCCACCGCCATCCCAGGCTTGCATGTGCCTTGGGCGTTGGCTGGGCAGCTGCCATCCGAGGCTTGCCTGTGCCTTGGACTGGCCTTGGGCGTTGGCTGGGGGGCTGAGGGCGGATCTGGCTGCACCGTGCGCCTGCTGCCCTCTCTCCTTCCCCCCGCCCCCGGCTAGGCTGAAAGGGCTGTGGGACTCCAGTGGGGCTGAGGGGACTGGGTGCTGCCACCTTGTGGCTATGGGTGCCACCATCTTTGTGACAGTGTGATGGTCAATTTGCATATTCCCTCTTTATTAGATAGGATTATTAAGCATTAAGATATTATGTGGCAGCCTTTAGAGATCATTGCATTAGAGTTTAATGTAAATTAAACACTCTTGACCACCATTGTGTCTAAATAGCCAAAATATAGATTAGCTGACCCCAACATCTGGCATTGTACTTAGTTATCATATGCTATTTCCTTAATAAGCATTTCCAACTTCCCATTTGACCCTTAACCCAACCACATTCTTTCATAGAATTACATAGCCTTAATTACTGGAAAATACCTGTCATTTAACATTAGTTTCAATTGCTGGGTTCAGCCTTCAGTTGCAGGCTATTCGTAGGTTTACTGAATTCCTGCCAAGTATTCATGGACAGGAAAAGAAATGATTCAACTTCTTTTTTTCTTCTCAAAAGAAATTCATTTTTAAAATCATAGGGCAGATCCTTAATTCAACACCAACAAACAAACAAACAAACACAGAGCCCCATTTCTATATAGGGGCCTCTCACGCAAACTGCACTTCAGGGAGAAGCCTGCACTAGCTGCCTCCCTCCTTACTGAACTGCCTGCCTACACTGTTTCTGTATCTGAGTCAGCCCTTATAAAGAAGTTATTTACAATATAAAAGTTATTATATTGCTGATGTTGAGGAATAATGGCAATGTCCAATGGGGTTGTATTTCAGCCAATAGGACTGAGGCTTTCCTTGTCTAAAAAAAGTTGTGCAGCTATATCCCCATCAGCATCTTCACCAACAAGTCAGAGAGGCTCCATTCCGACCAATGAGGACAGTGCCGTTTTGGACACTGGCTTGGAACAGAAAGAGAGAGAGAGAGAGAGAGAGAGAGAGAGAGAGAGAGAGAGAGAGAGAGAGAGAGAGGGAGATTGATTAAGTTTTTCATTTCTATAATTTGTTTCCTAAAGTT
The DNA here is from genome assembly GCA_026230045.1 of Corynorhinus townsendii. Lineage (NCBI taxonomy): Eukaryota > Metazoa > Chordata > Mammalia > Chiroptera > Vespertilionidae > Corynorhinus > Corynorhinus townsendii. The sequence continues at coordinate 113,856,007 of JAPDVU010000005.1, forward strand.
TAAAACATTTTTTAAAAATTTTGATCATATTTTTATCTCCTTCTTTGTCATCTTTTTTTGACAATGTGAGCTGATGTCTCTATTACCTCAAGTTCTTAGGAATTTAATCTGGCTATTTCTTCATCTACTGAGATCTGTTCACGGAAGATTGTACCTTTTGAGTTTTGTATTTTGGAAAATGAGTTCATTTTAAGTGGAGCTTTATTCATAGAAATCCTGAGTAGACTGGGTTTCAGATGAATCCCTCTAGAGCATTTTGCTTCTGTTTGTTTCTTTTAGGCCTCACAAAAATATTGCCAACCTACAATTAGTCAATTTATTGGCTTGAAGGTACTTAGAACATGTAACTAAAATAAACATCAAACCAGCTTGAAGGCAGACTTTCTGACAATATGTTTTTCCCCACTCAAAGTCACTCATGGCAACAAGTGGCACAATCTTATGCATCATCATCTGTCTTTGCAGTATTTTCTGGGATCTCCTAGCCATCAGTTTATAGCTCTTAGAGATCTGATTCTATGTGGGGATTTCAACTCTGACTTCTTGCTTTCATAGTCTCAAGGTCTTGTCTCCATCAGAGAGTGGCTATTATGACCCAAATATTGATCACTTACACTCAAGTCTCCCCTTCCCATTCTCTTACTGCTTTGTTTTTCAGTTCCTTTGTTTTGTAGCCCTTGGAAATTCTTTCACTTTATTGAACTGAATGTCTGCTACATTTTCTCCAGCATTCCTAACTTTCTGTGGTGAAATATTTTTCACATTTTCTAGCCTTCCATATTCTTGGAAAAGGCAGTGATTATGTGTGTGTGTTAGTGTTATAATTAGGAATATTAATGGAAACTTGGGGGGAAAACACAAACCTACTAATAAACCAATAGCTTTTTTTAAAGGTATCTTGGCTTTAATTTATTGCCTTCTATTCACTAATGAATAATAAGTAGATCAAAATCCCATGATATTAGCTCTAAGCAATTTAACGTTTTCCTCAAAAAAAAAAAAAGGACAATCTCTGAACATCATTGATCCTAATGATATTCTAAATGTGTTGAGACAGTTGTATGCTGAAAATTTGGTGTTAAAAATCAATTCTTTTCTCTGGGCAAGATGGCCCAGGGGTGCGACAGTGGGGTGGCTGAACCAGCTGCATCATTCTCACTAGAATCCTGCCACCTTGGATGTTGCCAAATTGATGCCACTTTCACATGAAGTTATCAGCAGACAAACCACAATTAATAGGGGTACAATTGGTCAGGTGGCTCATGGGAAATCCACAGTAGTAAAAAGCTATTTCTGGAGTTCACACCATCAGGTTCAAAAACTAACTAGAAAGAAATATTATAATCAAGCTTTCATATGCTAATGCTAAGATTTAGAAACTTGATGACTCAAGTTGTCCGGAGCCAGAATGCTGTAGATCCTGTGGAAGTAGTATGCCTGATGAGTTTCCTGCACACATTCCAGGGACCAAAGGAAACTTCAAATTAGTCAGAAATGTCTCCTTAGTTGACTGTCCTGGCCACGATATATTTTTTTAATTTTTTTGTTGATTAAGGTATTACATGTGTCCTTATTCCCCCATTGTCCCCCCACCCCTCACTCATGCCCTCACTCCCCGGTTGTCTGTGTTCATTGGTTAGGCTTATATGCATGCATACAAGTTCTTTGGTTGAACTCTCCCTCTTAACCCCACCCTCCTCTACCTTCCCTCTGAGGTGTGACAGTCTGATTGATGTTTCTCTGTCTCTGGCTGTTTTTGTTCATCAGTTTATGTTGTTGCATTATATTCCATAAATGAGTGAGACCATGTGATATTTATCTTTCTCCGACTGGCTTATTTCACTTAGCATAATGCTCTCCAGTTCCATCCATGCTGTTGCAAATGGTAAGAATTCCTTCTTTTTTACCAAAGTGTTGTATTCCATTGTGTAGATTTACCACAGTTTTTCAATCCACGCATCTGATGGGCATTTAGGCTGTTTCCAAATCTTGGCTATGGTGAATTGTGCCACTAAGAACATAGGGGTGCATATATCCTTTCTGATTGGTGTTTCTAGTTTCTTGGAATATATTCCTAGAAGTGGGATCACTAGGTCAAATGGGAGTTCCATTTTTAGTTTTTTGAGGAAACTACATACTGTTCTCTATAGTGGCTGCACCAGTCTGCATTCTCACCAGCAGTGCATGATGGTTCCTTTTTCTCTGCATCCTCACCAGCACTTGTCGTTTGTTGATGTGTTGATGATTGCCATTCTGACAGGTGTGAGATGGTACCACATTGTCATTTTTATTTGCATCTCTCGGATGATTAGTGACTTTTTTTAAAAAAAATAAATCTTTATTCTTCAGATTATTACAGATATTCCTCTTTTTTTCCCCCATAGCTCCCCTCTACCTGATTCCCCACCCCACCCCATGCCCTTACCCCCCGCCACTGTCTTCATCCATAGGTGTAAGATTTTTGTCCAATCCCTTCCTGCACCCCTAATACCCCCTTCCCCCTGAGAATTGTCAGTCCACTCCCTTTCTATGTCCCTGATTCTATTATATTCACCAGTCCATTCTGTTCTTCAGATTTTTATTCACTTGATTTTTAGATTCATTTGTTGGTAGATATGTATTTGTTGTCATTTTGTTGTTCATAATTTTTATCTTTACCTTTTTCTTCTTCTTCCTCTTCTTAAAGAATACTCTTCAGCATTTCATATAATCCTGGGTTGGTGGTGATGAACTCATTTAGCTTTTTCTTGTCTGTGAAGCTCTTTATCTGACCTTCAACTCTGAATGATAGTTTTGCTGGGTAGAATAATCTTGGTTGTAGGTTCTTGCTGTTCATCACTTTGAATATTTCTTGCCACTCCCTTCTGGCCTGCATAGTTTCTGTGACAGTCGTATGGGTACTCCCTTGTAGGTAACTAACTGTTTTTCTCTTGCTGCTTTTGATATTCTCTCTTTGTCTTTTGCCCTTGGCATTTTAATTATGATGTGTCTTGGTGTGGTCCTCTTTGGATTCCTCTTGTTTGGGGTTCTCTGCACTTCCTGGACTTGTAAGTCTATTTCTTTCACCAGGTAGGGAAAGTTTTCTGTCATTATTTCTTCTAATAGGTTTTCAATATCTTGCTCTCTCTCTCTTCTGGCACCCCAATAATTCGGATGTTGGTACGCTTAAAGTTGTCCCAGAGGCTCCTTACACTATTTTCATATGTTTGGATTCTTTTTTCTTTTTGTTTTTCTGGTTGGGTTTTTTGTTTCCTCATATTTCAGATCTTTGGTTTGATTCTTGGGGTCCTTTGATCTACAGTTGAAGTTCTGTATATTCTTTATTTCAGACAGTATATGCTTAATTTCTGACTGGTCCTTTTCCAATTTTTTGGCATTCTCATTAAGGTCCTTCAAGGTCTCACTAAGCTCCTCGGAGGTCTCACTAAGTTTCTAGGCAGTTTTTAGAAGATTCTTGAGTAACCTTATAACTGTGGTTTTGAACTCTATGTCCAGTAGTTTGCTTTCCTCCATTTCTTTCATTCGTGACATATTTCTTGGTCTCCGAATTTTGCTGCTTCCTTGTGTTGATGGAGTGGTTTTCTGTGGTAGGTGACCAGTGGTTCAGCCTATCACCTGAGTTGGACACTCTTGGTGCACCCCTTTGTGGGCTGAGTGCAAAGTCTTGGTGTAGTTAAGCCTTGATTGCTCTTAATACACTGGGAGGAATTGACCTCCAGGCCAATTGGCTGTGAGGACCTGTTGTGTCTATAATGGAAGAACTGCTGTTCTGGAGATACGCTTACGGGGAAGGACTTGCTTCAGTGGGGCTTTGGTGCTCACTGAGTCTGCCTCTTGAATGTGTCACTTATGGATGTGAGTAGTTGAAATCTGGTGTCGTCTCACACTGACCACTAGATACACTAGTTCTGCATCTCCAATGAGGTGCAGGTCAGCTACTGTCTGAGGCCACCCAGCAGGAGCTACAGCGAGAACTACAGTTTTCTCCTCTTTGCTTGGGTTTTGGAGGTTTTGGAGCTGTCTGACCAGAGCTGCAGTTTGTTAGGTTAAGCTGCCATAGGGCAGACCATTTATATGCAAAAGTTGCTGCGTGGAGCTTGGGTGGGTTTGTAGATTGCGCGGGGCAGGGTCTCAGGGAGTCACTAGGCTAGAGCGTGGCAAACAGCAATGGCTGCCGTCTCTGCATCTCCACATTACCAAGTCCCCGCGTCCCGTGCCCCAGCACAGTAAACAATGATTGCTGCGTGCACCTCTGCAAGAAAGCCACCCTCACTTTCTGACCCGATGGCAGACAGTCCAGCTTCTCCCATTAGGAGTTTGGGTCTCCAGCGTCTCCCCAGAGACTGGAGTTGAGAGTAATTGGGAGCTTGTCTCCCTTTGGGTTGAATAAAGCAACACACCCAGTCACCTGCTGCCAGCCAATTCGCGTGCCTCCGTACCTCAGCTTTTCAGCACTTGTGCATGTCTCAATGCACTTTTCTCTTTCCTTCTAGTTGTAGAACTTCCACTCAGCCAGCTTTCCCGTAGTTCTGGGTGATAGATGTTTTTTCTTTTAGTTGTAGTTTTGAAATTGTTGTGCGAAGCAGCAGTTTAGGTGTTTACCTATGCTGCCATCTTGGTTCGGTCTGATTAGTAACTTTGAGCATGATTTCATATGTCTCTTGGCCTTCCTTCTTGCTGGAAGCCAATTCCAGCATGTCAGCAGGGCTGAATCATCTGGAAATGACTGATGGCATTTCCCCAATCCTGAAAAGGATGCATAAATGATTTCTTGCTGCCAGACAGCTGAGGGCATTTCAATCTACATGTTATTGCCTCCTCCTGGCCAAACACCTGAACAACCGGAGGTAGTTCTTCCAATCTGACAATGGATTCTGTATAGTAGACCCTTGCCTTTGATGTGTATATATGTGTATATCTATCTACCTTGCTTTAGGACAATTTGTGTTAATAAAAAGTAAGGGGTCCTGAGACAAGAGAGAATTTAGTTCCTTTAGTAAGTCTTCTCTGGCTCCCCAAAATGCCTTCCAATATTATGTTTCATCTCTGGACTCTTGATTAATTTTTACACAGTGCCTTCTCCAGATTCATGAACTCCTCTTCTAAATGCTGGATTAAGACCCCTCCCACCACCTTCTTTCTTCTTTCAAAAGTATCTATTTAGGTCCATTGCCTATTTTTTGATTGGGTTATTTATCTTCCTTTTGTTAAGTTGTATGAGTTCCCTGTAAATGTTGGAGATTAAACCCTTATCAATGATAACATTGGCAAATATGTTCTCCCATGCAGTGGGCTTTCTTATTGTTTTGTTGATGGTTTCTTTTGCTGTGCAAAAGCTTTTCATTTTGATGTAGTCCCATTTGTTTATTTTCTCTTTAGTTTCCATTGCCCTAGGAGCGATATCGGTGAAGAAATTGCTTCGGCGTATGTCTGAGATTTCTCTGCCTGTGGATTCCTCTAGTATTTTTATGATTTCCCGTCTTATGTTTAACTCCTGTATCCATTTTGAGTTTATTTTTGTGTATGGTGTAAATTGGTGGTCTAGTTTCATTTTTTTGCATGTATCTGTCCAATTTTCCCAACACCATTTATTGAAGAGACTGTATTGATTCCATTGTATGTTCATGCCTCCTTTGTCAAATATTAATTGAGCATAGTGGTTTAGGTCAATTTCTGGGTTCTCTATTCTATTCCATTGATTTATATGTCTGTTCTTGTGCCAGTATCAGGATGTTTTGAGAACAGTGGCTTTGTAATACAGCATGAAATCTGGTATTGAGATCCCATCTACTTTGTTCTTCTTTCTCAGGATTGCTCCAGCTATTTGGGGTCTTTTTTTTTCATTCCAGATGAATTTTTGGAAAGTTCGTTCTAGGTCTGTGAAATATGCCATTGGTATTTTAATGGGGAGTGCATTGAACTTATAGATTGCTTTGGGTAGTATGAACATTTTAATGATGTTGATTCTACCAATTCATGAACATGGTATGTTCTTCCATCTGTTTATATCTTCCTCTGTCTCTTTTTTCAGTGTCCTGTAGTTTTCCATGGTCTTTTACCTCTTTAGTTAAGTTTATTCCTAGGTATCTTAATTTTTTTTTTTGGTGCAATGGTAAATGGGATTGCTTTTTTAATCTATTTTCTGTAAGTTCACTACTGGTGTATAGAAATGCCATAGATTTCTTGGTGTTAATTTTGTATCCTGCTACATTGCCGAATTCACTTATTAAGTCTAGTAATTGTTTGATGGAGTCTTTAGGGTTTTCTATGTAGAGTATCATGTCATCTACAAATAAGGACAGTTTTACTTCTTCTTTTCCAGGTTGGATGCCTTTTATTTTTTCTTCTTGTTTAATCGCAATGGCTAGTACTTCCAGTACTATGTCGAACAGGAGTGGTGAGAGTGGGCATCCCTGTCTTGTTCCTATTCTTAGGGGAAATGGTTTTAGTTTTTGCCTACTGGGTGTGATGTTGGCTGTGGGTTTGTCATATATGGCTTTTATGATGTTGAGGTATGATCCTTCTATTCCCACCTTGCTGAGAGTTTTTATCAAGAAAGGCTGTTGGATTTTGTCAAATGCTTTTTCTGCGTCAATTGATATGACTATATGATTTTTATCTCTCAATTTGTTTATGTGATGTATCATGTTTATTGATTGTACCATCCTTGTATCCCTGGGATAAATCCTACTTGGTCATGGTGTATGATCTTTCTGATATATGCTGGAACTGATTTGCCAAAATTTTGTTGAGGATTTTGGAATCTATGTTCATTGTGTTATCTTTATCTGGTTTTGGTATTAGGGTGATGCTGGCTTCATAGAAGGAGCTTGGAAGTGTTCCTTCCTCTTGAATTTTTTGGAATAGTCTGAAGAGGATAGGTTTTAGTTGTTTCTTGAATGTTTGGTAAAACTCCCCTGTGAAGCCGTCTGGCCCCGGGCTTTTGTTTGCTGGAAGTGATGACTGCTTCAATTTCTTCCATAGTTATTGGCCTATTGAGATTTTTAGATTCTTCCTGATTGAGTTTTGGAGGTTGTATTTTTCTAGGAATATGTCCACTGGCCACGATATTTTGATGGCTATTCTGCTAGACTGGGGAATGAATTTCACAGTGTAGCAGCAATGGATGCAGCTCTTCTGTTGATAGCTGGAATGAGACTTTTCTTCAGCCTCAGATTTCTGCACACCTGGCTGCTGTAGAAATCATGAAACTGAAGCATATTTTGATTCTAAAAAATAAAATTCTTCGGTTAAAAAAAAAAGCCAAGCTAAGAACAGTATGAACAGATCCTTGCATTCCATTATTCCAATTTCTACTCAGCTGAAATACAACATTGAAGTTGTCTGTGAGTACATAGTAAAGAAAATTCTAGTGCTGCCAAGAGACTTTACTTCAGAACCCCACTTATTGTTATTAGGTCTTTTGATATCAACAAACCTGGTTCTGAAGTCGATGACCTTAAGGGGGATGTAGCTGGTGGTAGTATTCTAAAAGGAATGCTAAAGGTGGGCCAGGAGATGGAAGTCAGATCTGGTATTGTTTCCAAAGATAGGGAAGGAAAACTCATGTGTCGTTTGATCTTTTTCAAAACTGTATCACTGTTTGGGGAACATGATGATCTTCAGTACGGTGCTCCAGGAAGTCTTATTGAAATAGGAACAAAAATTGGCCCCACTTTGTTCTGGGCTGACAAAATGTTGAAGCAGGTACGTGATGCAGTCGGTGCTTTATCTGAGTTTTTTCACAGAATTGAAACCCTCCTATTTCCTGCTTAGAAGGCTCCGAGGTGCATGCACTGAAGGAGACAAGAAAGCAGCTAAGGTGCAAAAGTTGTGAAAAAGAGTGAAGTGCTCCTGGTGAACATAATATTCCTGTCAATAGGAAGAAGAGCTAGGTGCAGTCGAGGCTGATCTGGGCAAAATCGTTTTGTCAAATCCTGTGTGCACAGAAGTAGTAGAAAAAATTGCCCTTATCAGAAGAGTTGAGAAAACACGGTGTTTAATTGGTTGGGGTCAAATAAGAAGAATGACAGGCCAACCATCATACCTCTTATTATTTCAATTTGATGACTGAAGAATTCCAGTTAAAACATACATTTCATTAAAGTCATATTTTCCCCTAACAACTTAAGGGACTTATTTTCAAAGCAATACCGGGGAATGAATTTCACAGCTATTACCTTAGTAGTAGCTGTTTTTCCAATTTTTTGTGGTGAACATTTAATCTCTAGTACTAAAGTAGGGTGTAGCATAATTGCAAAAATTGGCATAATGTTAGATTGAATTTACATTTCAGCATAAAGGAATTATTTCCAAGTAATATAGCAATGCAGGCTTGAATGATGCTGTTTGCTACAACTAGCCTTGCTATATAGCACATGTACTGCCAAACCTGTTGGAAAGAAAGTTTTTCTTCTTATTTTCATGATTCATCTTTGAGTGGCTCCAGGATTGAAAGGATTGTTATACCAGTAAAAGTTTGAAGATACAAATTCTTAAAGACAGGCCTCCCTTTGCCTCATATTTTGTGTTGCTTTATCTTTGCAATGTTGAGTGAAAAGAAATTAATGGGTTCAAATAAAATGATCCTTAGAGAGAAAAAAAAATCAACCCTTATTAATCAACAGCAACAAGTGCCAAAACAATCTCATGTATTATTAGATAACTTTCTTTCCGCCCTGAATCTTTTTTTCTCTGCTGGCTCTGATGTCTAAGATACAGTATATATATATTTTTGAGTCAAGATTGTTTGTTCATGCAGTTTACCAGTTATGAAGACCTGTCTTCCCACTGGCAAAAGTGACTCAGACGTTCCTTGGTTCATGAGGCAAGAACAGTAGAACAGAGAAGCCCAGAATGGCCCTGGGACAGATGGCAGCTCTGTGAGCAGCTGCTTTGGGCTTTCTTCTTCTACCAGCATCTCTTCTCTGTATTTTTTATCTCTTCTCCTTCCAGGAGAATTTCTTTCTAATTCCACACATTATGTTATCAGTAGATGACATTTTAGATACTGTTTAAAAATTGGCTCTGGATATGATTTGTTTTGATCTTAGATTATATGTTTCAAGCTACCTTGTTCAGATAAACCAGGGATCATCTTTTCACAGCATGCCCCAGCTATGCTCACGGCAGCCATACTGTGCATAGCAGACTGTCCTTGCACACCACCGCCCTCCCCCCCTGACCCCGCCCCGCTCCTTCTGAAATAGCCTGCGATTGCAGTAACTTAACAGAGCAGGCTCCATCAGAGCCACAGAAGAAACAGGCGATCATGGAATCCTTCTTTCTCATTTGCACTTAGAGAATACTCAGAGAGAAGACAACAGAGCCCATTTTGAGATGGTTATGCATGTAGCTGAATAAATCTTCTCCCCAATAGCTTTCAATAATATTGCGATTTTCATTCTTCCTATAAACCTGTCACTTTAGAGATTTATATTTTGGTGAAATTTTCAGTTTCTAGTCATATAGTAACTAACTTCATTTTAAAGTAAACAAGCATTATGTGTTGCTATTTCTGTTCTTGGCATAATCATTTGCTTTTTTAACTCTGTTTTATTAAGAGCCCTTAGAGATAATAAAAAGGATTGGCTATTTTATCCACTTCAAAGGGTAGAATTTTAGATTCTACCCTTTGATCAAGTTAAATTAATACAAGAAAGCTACATATATGGATGTATTAAGAGCTTCTACTGAAAACAGTAAATGAAATGAATGCAGTGTTATTATAGATGATTGAATTGATAATAGTTCAATCAATAAGTCAATATGGGCACAAGTAACAATTATTTTTAGAACTCAATCTAATTTCTTTTTTTATTAAAGTTATAGTTGACATGCAATAATATATTAGTTCCAGGTGTACATAGTGATTTGACATTTATATTTTTTTACAACGCAATCATCACAATGTCAGTAACCATCTGTATCCATAGAAAGTTATGATAATATTGACTATTTTCCTTATGCTGTACATTATATCCCGTGACTTTTATAACTGGAGGTTTGTACCTCATATTCCCCCTTTTTACCCCTCCCCCAACACCCTCGCTTCTGGCAACCATCAGTTTGTTCTCTGATGACTCTGTTTCTGTTTTGTTTTATTTGCTCACTTGTTTTGTGTGGGTTTTTTTTAGATTCCACATATAAATGAAATACAGTATTTGTGTTTTTCTGCTTGATTTATTTCACTTAGTATAATACCATGTAGGTCCATCTATGTCACAAATGGCAATATTTCATTCTTTTTTATGACTGAATAGTATTTCATTTTATATCACATCTTTATCATTCATCTATCGATGGGACACCTAAGTTGCTTCCAAATCTTAGCTATTGTAAATAATGCTGCAATGAAATAGGAGTACATATACCTTGTCTAATTAGTGTTTGTGTTTTCTCAGACAAATACCCAGAAGTGGAATTTCTGGGTCATATGCTAGTTACAAGTAACAATTTCCTTCCTTAGTTTAAGCCCTTTCCAGTATTAATGTCATTGATCACACACACACACACACACACACACACACACACACACACACTCAGAAGTGAATGATGTTTGGTTACTACCAGGACATCTGTCATCTATTTTGACTGTCCAGCAGCAGAACCATTTTTAATGTTTGCTGAGTCCCTAATCTTATAAATATAAATATTTGGTTTGTATGACAGAAGCTAAAAATAACAGATACTTAGTTTTCCTTCCTCTTTTGCAGCAAAGCATAGACATGTGATCTAGGCTCTACCAATCAGAAGCGGACCTATAGGATTCACCACTACACTAGCTCTGCAGATGGAAGTGGCAGTATCTGCAGCACTAGTGGGAACAGTTTCTCCCCAGACCAATTCTAACGCATCCTTCAGTGCATTTTTCCTAGTAGTTTAGCCTTGAGCCTGTATCTCTCTATTCATCATGGCGGATCCTGTGAGCTATCCAATTTCTATTTAGTAAATTACATTTTTGCCTAAGTTAACTGCAGATGGCATCTGTTTCTTGCATGTGAGAATCCAGACTGACAGCTATTTCTCGTACAATTTACTTATGGATTTATAGTAATCCTAAGTAATTTCTAGTAATGAGCACTATAACATTTGTCATACTTTCCTTTTCTCCCCACTGACAGATAGAAATCTCAGAATCAAATTTGGAACTGGATCATAGTACAGAGAATAGCTCTTATAATTAGCATAATTTGCTTATTTATCTTTGCTCTTTTCCCCATTTTGTTTTGTTTTGTTTTTAAATTCCTTTTATTTGTATTGTTATGCCATTGGTTTTAAGCAGCCTATCAGGAAACTCCATGGGTCTTTTCAGGCCCACATGGGTTCCTCAAATTCTTATTCCTTCCTTGTGGCCAGGCCCTAGGTCTTGGTCATCTTCCCTTGTCCTTGTGGCTGTGGTTACCCTTTTATTTTCCTCCACACACCAGGCAAAGAAAGGGAAGTGACATAGTCTCTCCAGGCCCTCACTCGCATCTCTGACTCCTAATAAAAGCTCATTGAAGGATTTTCCAGTTAATAACGATGGAAAAGCTACAGCAAAATAGAAATAGACAAGCCTCGGTAATTTGTCAGTTTTGTGTGCCTGATGTATGATTATCTCTGATAGTCAATCAAAGTGCTGTTAAGACTCTGTCTCCTTTTAAATTGTCAAGTTTCATTAAACTTCCTCCTACTCTATTAAACTTAAAATATTGTGAAATAATACAAAAAAAAAAGTAACGCTCAAAAAATCAGAATTGAATTGGCTAATTTACATCGAAGAAAACTGATGATTTTGTAACATTGGGACTTTCTTTCCATGAAGACTTCTCCATTTATTTAAGCTTTCTTTAGTGCTTTCAGTAAACCTTTCCCCCACCCCATGAATCTATTGTACATTTTTTCTAAGCTTTTTCCCTAGAGATCTTGTTTTGTTGCTATTATAAATAAGATTTAAAAATGGGGACATCTATAATACCATCAACAATAAGAATAAAGTTAAAAATAAAACAAAACTATATATTTAAATGTTTATTGATTGCATATAGGAAGATAATAGATTTTTAAAATATTGATCATGTATCCAGTAAACTTGCTGAACTAACATAGTAGTTCTAATGACTTCTCTTCAAGTCTAATATACATTTCCTCTGTTAATAATTTTGATTCTATTTTTAATTTTTTATTGGAAAAGGAAAGATTATTTTATTATCATTTTAATTGCAGCTATACCCATTTCTCCCCCCCGCCATTTGCCCACATTTACACTGCCCCAACCCCTCCCTGTGGCCATCATCACACTGTTGTCTGTGTCTATGGGTTATGCGTATATGTTCTTTAGTTAATGCCTTCACATTCTTTCATCAATTCACAACCCCTCCCCTCTGACAGCAGTCACTCTGTTCCATGTATCCATGCCTCTGGTTCTATTTTGTTCATCAGTTTATTTTGTTCATTAGATTCCATATATAAGTGTGATCATATGGTACCTGTCTTTCTCTGACTGGCTTATTTCACATAGCAAAATAATCTCCAGGTCCATCCATGCTGTCACAACAGGTAAGATTTCCTTTGTTTTCTTAAAAAAAAATTTTTTATTGATTTCAGAGAGGAATGGAAAGGGAATTGTTGATGAGCTTCCTCCTGCATGTTCCCCTCTGGGGATTGAGCCCACAACCCAGGCATGTGCGCTTGACTGAAATCAAACCTGGGACCCTTCAGTCCTGAGGCTGAGGCTCTATCCACTGAGCAAAAGCAGCTAGGGCAAGATTTCCTTCTTTTTAATGGCCACTTACTATTCCATTCTATAAATGGACCACAGCTTTTTTATCCACTCATTTACTGATGGGTATTTGGGCTGTTTTAAGATCTTGCCTATTGTAAACAACACTGCAATGAACAAAGGGATGCATATATTCTTTTCAAATCCTCTGTTTGGGATTCTTAGGATATTTTCGTAGAAGTAGGTTTGCTGGGTCAAAATGTAATTCTCTTTTTAAATTTTTTTTTTATTAAACTCCATACTGTGTTCCACAGGGGCTGTACCAGTCTGCGTTCCCACTAACAATGCACTAGAGTTCCATTTTCCCCACATCCTCACCAATACTTGTTGTTTTCTTGATTTATTGATGGTAGTTATTCTGACAGATATGAGGTGATATTTCATTGTGATTTTAATTTGCATCTCTCTGATGATTAGTGAAACAGCATTGTTTTATATCTATTGGCCATCTGTATATCCTCTTTAGAGAAGTGTCTATTCAGGTGCTTTGCCCATTTTTAAAAATTGAATTCTTTGGGATTTTTTTTTTCTGTGTTGAGTGCTGTATAAATTCTTTCTATATTTTGGAGATTAACCCCTTATCAGAATTATCATTGACAAATATGTTCTCCCATCCAGTTGGTTGTCTTTTCATTTTGTTAATGTTTTATTTTGCTGTCAGAAACTTTTCAGTTTGATGTAGTCTCATTTGTTTATTTCCCTTGCTCTAGGACAGTGGTCTGCAAACTGCGGCTTGCGAGCCACATGCGGCTCTTTGGCCCCTTGAGTGTGGCTCTTCCACGTGTGGGCACGCACCTACAGTGCGATTGAAACTTCGTGGCCCATGCGCAGAAGTCAGTTTTCGGCTCTCAAAAGAAATTTTAATCATTGTATTGTTGATATTTGGCTCTGTTGACTAATGAGTTTGCCAACCACTGCTCTAGGAGACATATTGGCAAAAATATTGCTCAGAGAGTTATCAGATTTTACTGCCTATGCTTTCTTCTAGGATTTTTATGGGTTCACAAGTTACATTTAAGTATTTTATCCATTTAGAGTTTATTCTTGTGAGTGGTGTAAGTTGGTGGTCTAGTTGCATTTTTTTACATTGCTGAAGCTATTCAGTTTTGGTTCTATATAAATTTTTTGGAATAGTTTTTCTATATATGTGAAATGTGCTGTGGGTATTTTAATAAGAATGCATTGAATCTATAGACTGATTTTAGTAGTATGAGCATTTTAGTGATGTTAATTCTTCCAATTCAATTCACTTATTTGTATCTGCCTCAACTACATTCTTCAATGTTCTGTAGTTTTCTGAGTACAGGTCTTTTACCTCCTTGTTTAAATTTATTCCTGGGTACCTTATTTTTTTTGTTGTAATAGTAAATGGGATTGGTTTCTTATTTTTCTTTCTAATAGTTTATTATTGATGTATGGAAATGCGACCAATTTCTGAATATTAATTTTGTATCCTGCTACTTTGCTGCACTCATTTATTAGATCTAAGTAGCTTTTTGATGGAGTCTTTAGGGTTTTCTCTGTACAATATCATGTCATCTGCAAATGACAGTTTTCATCTTCCTTTCCCATTTGGATTCCTTTTATTTCTTCTTGTATCATTGCTGTGGCTAGAGTTTCCAGTAATCTACACTAATAAAATAGAAAGATGCAAATTGACCATACCTTTGTGATGCCCACCAGCCAATCAGGAGTGAGCATGCAAATTAACCCAATAAAGATGGCGGGTTCATTTGCATACACAGGCGCTGAGCAGCTGGGGGCAGGGCGGGACGCTTGTGTCATTGGCATGGCGATGACGCAGGCATTCCGCACCGCCCCAGCAGCTCCGGGCCTCTGAGCAGCTTGGGAAGGCAGAAAGGCAGCTCTGAGCCGGAGTGAAGGTAGGGCCAGCAGCCAGAGGAAGAAAGGCCTATTCTTGCATTAATCTTTGTGCATCTTGCCTCTAGTATGTTAAATAAGAGTGGTGAAAGCAGACATCTCTGACTTAAGGCAAACACTTTTAGTTTTTGCCCATTAAGTATGATGTTGGCTGTGGGTTTGTCATATATGATCTTTATTACATTGAGGTAGGTTCCCTCTATTCCCACTTAACTGAGAGATATTATCATAAATGTGTGCTGAGTTTTGTCAAATGTTTTTTCTGCATCTATTGATATGAATATATGGTTTTTATCCTTCATTTTCTTTATGTAGTATATCACATTTATTGTGGATATTGCACCAACCTTGCATCTCAGAAATAAATCCTACTTGATCATGGTGAATGACCTATTTAATGCATTGCTAATATTCTGTTAAGGATTTTAGCATTTATGTTCATCAGTGATATTGGCCTATACTTTCCTTTTTTTGTAGTGTCTTCATTTGGTTTTGGAATTAGGATAATACTGGCCTCATAAAATGAATTTGGAAGTCATCCCTCTTCTTGAATTTCTTGGAATAGTTAGAGAAGGATAGGTGTGAGTTCTTTTTTGAATGTTTGGTAAAATTTGCGTATGAAGTCACATGGTCCAAAACTTTTATTTATTTGTTGAGAGTTTTTTTTAATTATTCCTTTAATTTCACTAGTTGTAATATGTCTACTCAGATTCTCTGATTCTTCCTGGTCCAGTTTTGGAACATTGTATGTCCTATCCATTTCATCCAGATTGTCCCAATTTGTTGACATATAGTTATTCATAATACTTTCTTATCATCCTTTGTATTTCTTTGGTGTCAGTTGACTTTTTTCATTGATGATTTTATTTACTTGGCTCCTCTCTGTTTTTCCTTGATATGTTTTGTTAAAAGTTTGTCAATTGTGTTTATATTTTCAAAGAACCAGCTCTTGGTTTTACTGATCTTTTGTATTTTTTTAGACTTATTTTGTTTATTTCTGCTATGATCTTTATCATGTCCTTCCTTCTACTAACTTTGGACTCTGTTGATTTTTTCAGTTCTATTAAGTTACATTGTTTGAGTTTTTTATTGCTTCCTGAAGTAGGCCTGTAATGCTATGAATTTCTCTCTTAAAACAGCTTTTGCTATGGCTCATAGATTTTTGGTTGTTGTATTCTCATTTTCATTTGTTTCAAGATAACTGATTTCTTTCTTGATCTCATTGTTAACTCATTCATTGTTTAGTAACATGTTATTTAGCCTCCATGAATTTGTGTGTTTTCCAGTGATTAATTTCTAGTCCATGCCATTATGGTCAAAGAAGATGCTTGATATGATTTCAATCTTCTTAAATTTATTGAGACTTTTTTGTGTCCTAACTTGTCTATTCTAGAAAATGTTCTATGAGTGCCTGGAAAAATATATATATTCTGCTGTTTTGTGATGAAGTGCTCTGAAGATATTAATTAAACCCATCTGATCAAGTATTTCATTTAAGGTCACTGTTACCTTGTTGATATAAATGGGGTGTTTAAAAAAAACCTTACTGTCAATCTCTCCTTTTATTTGCATTAATTATTTACATATTTAGATGCTCCAATGATGGGTGCATAAATGTTTAGCAGAGTTATATCCTCTTGCTGGTTTGCTCCTTTTATAATTATGTAGCATACTTCTTTGTCTCTTACTCTAGCCTTTGTTTTAAGTCTATTTTGTCCAAAATAAGTATTGTTATGCCAGCTTTTTTTTTCATTTCTATTCACATGAAAGATCTTTTTCCATCCCTTTACCTTTAGTATGTGTGTGTATTTTGTTTGGAGGTGGGTCTCTAGTAGACAGCATATATATATATGGATCTTCCTTTATTATCCAATCAGTTACCCTATGTCTTTTGAGTGGAGCATTTAAGACATTTACATTTAAAGTAATTATTGATAGGCACATATTTATTGCCATTGTATTGTTTTAAGAACATGTTTTTAAAATTGATTTGAGAGAGAAAGGGAGAGGGAGAGAGTAACATCGATTGGTTGCCTCCTATACTCTACCTATTGGGGATGGAGCCCACAACCTGGGTATGTGCTCTGATTGGAAATTGAACTGGTGAGCTCTTGGTGCATGGAATCATGCTCAACCAACTGAACCACACTGGCCAGGGCTGTCATTGTATTCTTTTAACCTTTCCCTCTCCTCCTTTTACTCCTCCTCGTCCTCCTTCTAACAGGCCTTTTAACATTTCTTATAATGCTGGTTTGGTCATAACAAACTCTTATAGCCTTTTCTTGTCTGGAAAGATCTTTATTTCTCCTTCAATTTCAAATGATAGCCTTGCTGGGTAAAATATTCTTGGTTGTAGGTCCTTGTTTTTCATCACTTGGAATAGTTCTTGCCAGCCCCTTCTGGCTGGAAATGTTCCTATTGAGAAATCAGCTGATAGCCTTATGGGAGCTCCCTTGCAGGTAACTGACTATCTTACTTTTGTTGCCCTTATGATTCTCTCTTTGTCTTTAACCTTTGGCATTTTAATTATTGTGTCTTGATGTGGGCCTCTTTGGGTTCATCTTGTTCAGGTCTTTTTGCACTTCCTGGACTTGTGTGTCCTTTTCCTTCAAAGGTTTAAGAAAGTTTTACTCATTATTTTTTCAAATAGGTTCTCGATCCCTTGCTTTCTCTCTTGTCCTTCTAGTACTCTTATGATGTTAATGTTGTTATGCTTCATGTTGTCCCAAGTTCCCTTAAACTATCCTCCTGCTTTTTAATTCTTTTTTTTCCTGCTCTGATTGTGTGTGTGTGTGTGTGTGTGTTTACTAACTTGTCTTCCAAATCGCTGATTTGATCCTCTGCTTCATCCAAACTACTTCCTTTTAAAAATATATTTTATTGATTTTTTTACAGAGAGGAAGGGAGAAGGTTAGAGAGTTAGAAACATCAATGAGAGAGAAACATCAATCAGCTGCCTCCTGCACGTCCCTACTGGGGATGTGCCCACAACCAAGGTACATGCCCTTAACCGGAATCGAACCTGGGACCCTTCAGTCTGCAGGCCGACACTCTGTCCACTGAGCCAAAAATGGTTAGAGCTACAAACTACTTTTTAATTATTCCAGTGTATTCTTGATGTCAGATATGATATTATTTAAAAAAATTTTTTTAATTTCTTTATTGATTAAGGTATCACATATTTGTCTTCATCCCCCCATTCTCATCCCAAACCCCTCCACACCCCCCGCCCCTGTTGTCCGTGACCACTGGTTAGGCTTATATGCATGCATACAAGTCCTTTGGTTGATCTCTCCCCCTTACCCCCACCCTCCCCTACCTTCTCTCTGAGGTTTGACAGTCTGATCAATGTTTCCCTGTCTCTGGGTCTGTTTTTGTTCATCAGTTTATGTTGTTCATTATTTCCCCTAGATGAGTGAGAGACACAAAGGTGCCAACTGCTAGTATGGCAAGGCAATTTCAGCGTCTTCCATCTCTGGACTGTTTCTCTTCTGTCTTCATGGCTGGAGCAGTTCTGTCAATTCCTCTCTGTTGCAGGAATCCACATGGTCTTTGAGTTATTTTCTGAAAATATACAAACATATTCTCAACCAAAAGTTAATAAAGGAATCCTTTCTATAAATTTGACTTGGGATCCTTTTTCGTTTTTTGCCCAAATGATTTTCCTTTGGCTTGTTTTGACACCATGTGTGTTTTTCATGCGTGTCTAGCTGTTAGCATTTCAAATGAAAGTTAATTTTCTAAAGTAAAAATTTTCTAGATGTAATTTACTTACAGGATATTTTTCCTTACATGATATTCTTCTATCCCCCCGTTTTTTATTTCAATGTTAGGAGGCTTTTGGAAATTTTATAATGTAGTTTTGATAGCTTTAAAATTTTATTTTTTTGCACTAAAATATGACTGTTTTAGGTTCATTACATGCTACGCAATTTTACCATGAGATGAACTACCAATAAAAATTTTAGTTAACACTTTAGGAACAGCTTTTTGTCCAGTACCATTAATTTTTCTAGAATATTCACTTATTTCAATTAGCCAATTTAAATTAGTCTGAGAACTTAACTACTATTTTACTGTCAAATTTAATACTCTAACAACAATCTTATTTTACCCTGTAAATATTAGTGGAAAGGATTATTTGCCTTCTTGAGCAGGCCCTGACCATTCCTGGTGCTAGGCTGGATTTAGAAAACTCACTTCCCCACACCATGGGTACAAGACAACTCAAACAAGTCTTGTTGCAGTGAGAGGGCAGCTGCTGTCGGCCAAGTCTCTGTCTGTTGCCTGGGTCCCGATTTGAGCTGGGCAAATGAAGCGAAGCAGCCATGGGGGCAGGAGACCTCCCTCAGAAGGGGTGAGGGTTCAGGCCCCTGCAAGGTTGGGAGGGTGAGGGTCTGTGCCCCACCTCTGTTGACCCCCAAGTTCTCTCCTGATGGCCCCTCTGTGACTGTGCCTGTCTTAGGTTGTTCCTTCCCTGAGGAATCTTACCCGTCTCTGGCTAACCAGCCATCCTCCAGGGCCAAGCAGGGTGATGTGAGGTTCAGTTCTGTCTGCTTGGTAGCCTATGCCCTCGTGGCCTCCATGCCCAGCACCTGCCTTGGGATCCCCTCGCCTGCTGGTGGGGCCCTGGCACTAAGAGACAGGTCCATGGTACCAGCCACCACGAGGCTTCAACCTCAGCATGAATAGAAAGCACAGGCAACAGATGTGGGCAATTGGATCGTGAGAAGAGGGTCGCTCTTGGCCAAAAGGGCAAAAGGGGCCAATGTAGAATGCTCAGTTGCCTTCCCAGAGGGCCCTCTACACAGTGGAAGGGATTAAATCTTTTCATGTCCTTTTTAAATTGCTGCCAGACATTCAAAGAATTAGTTTGTAAGTTTGTTTGGGATAATTGTACATTACGCTGTTGTAATTCTAAAATATCAAGAGATTTGTTACCTTTGTCTCCAAGCACCATAAAGATGATTTTTTATTGATTCCCAAGGGTGCGAGGTACTATTATAGGTAATGGGGGTAATGCAAATCTGGGAGAAATTATAATGACATTGTAGAATAATATCATGTAAGAATATTCTTTGCTCTAGGCCATGGCAATTCCATTTCAAACTGGTTGTCAATTTTTTGTATAGACAAGGTCTTTCTACACCTCTCTCAGGAGCAAGTAGTGATAGTCCCTTCCTGTGGTGTCCACGCAAGCCAGAAACCTCTCTTTAATTTTAAACACAAAGGAGCAGTGGTTTGATTTTGTCATAAAAAAGGGAAGCTGGGTGGCGACCCCTGTGTAATTATACTTCCTTGCCCCACCCATGGTCCTCTTGGATGACCAAGGTGTTTGGTATTATTGGTGACTACATTAGGCGGGGAATCAGCCCACATAAGGGCTCTTACCCATGAAGGGTAGGAACATAAGTCCAAAATACTTCCCCATTTTCCCCAGGTAATATTACCATACAGCTGATGACTTTCTAGCATGGCAAAAAAGACTTTCTCAGGCGTTCCTGGGGTTCTGGTTACCTCACAATTTCTTTTCTATCTTTTATTTTTATTTTATTATTTTTTTTTTCATTTTTTACATACGTGCCCTTATTCCCCCATTACCCTCCACCCCCCACTCATGCTGCACCCGCCTTTGTCTGTGTCCATTGATTAGGCTCATATGCGTGCACACAAGTCCCTTGGTTGACCTCTCCCCCTTACTCCCACCGACCCCCTCCTTCCCTGAGGTTTGAGGTTCTGTTCGACATTTCTCAGTCTCTGGTTCTGTTCTTGTTCATCAGTTTATGTTGTTCATTATATTCCACAAATGAGTGAGATCATGTGATATTTATCTTTCTCTGCCTGGCTTATTTCACTTAGCATAATGCTCTCCATCTCCATCCATGTTGTTGCAAATGGTAGGAACCCCTTTTTTACCGCAGCGTAGTATTCCATTGCATAGATGTACCACAGTTTTTAAATCCACTCATCTGCTGATGGGCACTTAGGCTGTTTCCAAAACTTACCTGTGGTGAATTGTGCTACTATGAACATAGGGGTGCATATATCCTTTCTGATTGGTGTTTCTAGTTTCTTGAGATATATTCTAGAAGTGGGATCACTGGGTCAAATGGGAGTTCCATTTTTAGTTTTTTGAGGAAACTCCATACTGTCCTCCACAGTGACTGCACCAGTCTGCATTCCCACCAGCAGTGCAAAAGTGTTCCTTTTTCTCCGCATCCTCGCCAACACTTGTTGTGTGTTGATTTGTTGATGATAGCCATTCTGACAGGTGTAAGATGGTATCTCATTGTTGTTTTGATTTGCATCTTTCTGATGATCAGTGACTTTGAGCATGTTTTCATATATCTCTTGGCCTTCCTTCTGTCTTCTTTCAAAAAGTATCTATTTAGATCAGTTACCCATTTTTTATTGGGTTGTTTATCTTCTTTTTGTTAAGTTGAATGAGTTCTCTGTAAATGTTGGAGATTAAACCCTTATCGTTGATATCATTGGCAAATATGTTTCCCATGCAGTGGGCTTTCTTGTTGTTTTATTGATGATTTCCTTTGCTGTGCAAAAGCTTTGTATTTTGATGTAGTCCCATTTGTTTATTTTCTCTTTAGTTTCCATTGCACTAGGAGCAGTTATCAGTGAAGAAGTTCCTTCGGCATATGTCTGAGATTTTGCTGCCTGTGGATTCCTCTAGTATTTTTATGGTTTCCCGTCTTATGTTTAAGTCCTTTATCCATTTTCAGTTTATTTTTGTGTATGGTGAAAGTTGGTGATCTAGTTTCATTTTTTCTGTATGCATCTGTACAATTTTCCCAAGACCATTTATTGAAGAGACTGTCTTGACTCCATTATATGTTCATGGGTCCTTTGTCGAATATTAATTAGGCATAGTGGTTTGGGTCGATTTCTGGGTTCTCTATTCTATTCTGTTGATCTATATGTCTGTTCTTGTGCCAGTACCAGGCTGTTTTGAGAACAGTGGCTTTGTAATACAGCTTGATATATGGTATTGAGATCCCTCCTACTTTGTTCTTCTTTCTCAGGATTGCTGTGGCTATTCGGGGTCTTTTTTTTATTCCAGATGAATTTTTTGAAGGTTTGTTCTAGGTCTGTGAAATATGCCACTGGTATTTTAATGGGAAGTGCATTGAATTAATAGATTGCTTTGGGTAGTGTGGACATTTTGATGATGTTGAGTCTACCAATCCATGAACATGGTATGTTCTTCCATCTGTTTACGTCTTCCTCTGTCTCTTTTTTCATTGTCATGTAGTTTTCCGCATATAGGTCTTTTACCTCCTTAGTTAAGTTTATTCCTAGGTATCTTAATTTTTTTGATGCGATGGTAAATGGGATTGCATTTTTAGTCTCTCTTTCTGTAAGTTCACTATTGGTGTATAGAAATGCCATAGATTTCTTGGTGTTAATTTTGTATCCTGCTACAATGCCAAATTCATTTATTAAGTCTAATAATTTTTTTGATGGAGTCTTTAGGGTTTTCTATGTACGGTATCATGTCATCTACAAATAAGGACAGTTTTACTTCTTCTTTTCCAAGTTGGATGCCTTTTATTTCTTCTTCTTGTCTAATTGCAATGGCTAGTACTTCCAGCACTATGTCGAACAGGAGTGGTGAGAATGGGCATCGCTGTATTGTTCCTGTTCTTAGGGGAAATGATTTTCTTGGCTGTGGGTTTGTCATATATGGCTTTTATTATGTTGAGGTATGATCCTTCTATTCCCACCTTGCTTAGGTTTTTATCAAGAAAGGCTGTTGGATTTTGTCAAATCCTTTTTTTGCATCAATTGATATGACTATATGATTTTTATCTCTCAATTTGTTTATGTGATATATCACATTTATTGATTTGCAAATATTGTACCATCCTTGTGTCCCCGGGATAAATCCTACTTGGTCATGGTGTATGATCTTTCTGATGTACTGTTGGATCCGATTTGCTAGAATTTTGTTGAGGATTTTGGCATCTATGTTCATGTGGGATATTGGCCTATAATTTTCTTTCATTGTGTTATCTTTATCTGGTTTTGGTATTAGGGTGATGCTGGCTTCATAGAAGGAGTTTGGAAATGTTCCTTCCTCTTGAATTTTCTGGAATAGTCTGAGGAGGGTAGGTTTTAATTCTTCCTTGAATGTTTGGTAAAACTCCCCTGTGAAGCCATCTGGCCCCAGGCTTTTGTTTGCTGGAAGCTTTTTGATGACTGCTTCAATTTCTTCTATAGTTATTGGCCTATTGAGATTTTTAGAATCTTCCTCAGTAAATTTAGGAAGGTTGTGTTTTTCTAGGAATGTGTCCATTTCCTCCAGGTTGTGTAGTTTGTTAGAATAGAGTTGTTCATAGTATTTTTTAACAATCCTTTGTATTTCTGTGGGGTTTGTTGTTATTTTGCCTGTATCATTTCTGATTTTGTTTATTTGGGTCCTCTCTCTTTGCTTCTTGGTGAGCCTGGCTAGAGGTTCATCAATCTTGTTTATCCTTTCGAAGAACCAGCTCTTTGTTTTGTTGATCTTTTGTATTGTTTTTTTTTTTTTTTTTTGGTATCTATGTCATTCATTTCTGGTCTGATCTTTATTATTTCCTTCCTTCAGCTCACTTATTACTCTCTTTCTAATTCTTTGAGTTATTGAGTTAGATGATTTATTACCATTTTTTCTTGTTTTGTTTTTTTTTGAGATAGGCCTATAGAGCTATAAACCTCCCTCTCAGGACTGCTTTGATTGTGTCCCATGGGATTTGCAATGTTGTATTTTTATTGTCATTAGTCTCCACAGTGTTTTTAATTTCTTCTTTGATCTCATTGATAACCCAATCATTGTTTAGTAGCATGCTATTCAGCTCCCAAGTGTTTGAATTTTTTGGAATGTTTTTATTGTAGTTTATTTCTAATATTATGCCATTGTTATCTGAGAAAATGCTTGATATAATTTTAATCTTTTTGAATTTGCGGAGACTTTGCTTGTGGCCCAATAATTGGTCTATTTTTGAAAATGTCCCATGTGTACTTTGAGAAGAACGCATATTCCGTGGCTTTGGGGTGAAATGCTCTGAAGATTTCAATTAGGTCCATCTGATCTAGTGTGTCATTTAGAATTGCTGTTTCTTTGCTGATTTTTTTTTGTCTATAGGGTTAATCCAGTGATGTCAGTGGTATATTAAAGTCTCCTACTATGATGATATTGTTGTTGATCTCTCCCTTGATATCTTCTAGAAGATTTTTTATGTATTTGGGTGCTCCTGCATTGGGTGCATATATGTTTACCAAAGTTATATCTTCTTGTTGAATTGCTCCCTTTAGTATTATGTAGTGGCCTTCCTTATCTCTTGTTATGGTCTTTACTTTGAGGTTTATTTTATGAGATATAAGTATCGCAACAGCAGCTTTTTTCTCATTTCCATTTGCATGAAAAATGTTTTTCCATCCCTTTGCTATCAGTCCGTGTGTATCCTTTGATCTGAGGTGGGTGTCTTGTAGACAGCAAATATATGGGTCATGTTTTCTTATCCATTCAGCTACCCTATGTCTTTTGATTGGTGCATTTAATCCATTTACGTTTAATGTTGTTATTGACAAGTACATGTTTGTTGTCATATTTTTCCTTAGTGTTTGTGTTTCTTCTTGTCTTTCTCTTTCTTCTTTTTACAGCAGTCCCTTTAGCATTTCTTGCATTGCTGGCTTGGTAGTGATAAACTCTCTTAGTCCTTTTTTGCCTGTGAAGCTCCTGATTCCACCTTCAATTTTGAATGATAGCCTTGCTGGGTATAGTCTTCTTGGATTCAGTCCCTTGCTTTGCATCACTTTGTATATTTCATTCCATTCCCTTCTGGCCTGGTGTGTTTCTGTTGAGAAATCCGTTGATATTCTAATAGGAGATCCCTTCTAAGTAACTTTCTGTCTCTTCTGGCAGCCTTTAAGATTCTTACTTTGTCATTGGTGTTCGCCAGTCTAATTATGATGTGTCTTGGTGTTGGTCTTTTGGGGTTCAACTTGTTTGGGACTCTATGTACTTCTTGGACTTGCATAGTTTTTTTCTTTCCAATATCAGGGAAGTTTTCTGTCATTATTTCTTCAAACAGGTTTTCTATTCCTTGCTTCTCTTCCTCTCCTTCTGGTATCCCTATTAAGTGAATGTTGTTTCGTTTTGTGTTGTCCCAAAGCTCCCTTAGGCTCTCCTCTTGCTTTTTAAGTCTTCTTTCTAGTTGCTGCTGTGTTTGTGTGTCTTTTCCTACCTTGTCTTCTAATTCGCTGATGCAGTCCTCAGCCTCTTCTAGTCTACTGTTTAGGCCTTCCATTTTGTTCTTTATTGCAGCTATGTCATTCTTCATCTCCTCTTGGTTTCTTTTCATGTTGGTGACATTCTCATTCAGCTCCTTATAGTTCTCATTGAGTTGTGTGTATTTGTCATTGAATTGTGTGTATTTGTCACCCATCCGTTTAAATATCCTTATAAACATTACTCTGAATCCTCTCTCTGATAAGCTGCTAGCCTCTAATTCATTTAAGTCCCTTTCTGGTGGTTCCTCTTTTTCTTTCCTTTGGGGATTGCTTTTTTGTCTTCCCATGTTTTCCTGTAATGTTTTCATTGTAGATCCAATTGCTTTGCTACCCAGGTTCTTTTGGGGATGGTGCTACTGGCATAATCTCTCAGTTCTCCTGGGCTTGCTAATCTAGTGTAGCTCCCTACTTGAGCTATTTGGGTTCTCTTGATGTAGGCCTGCAAGCTTGAGAGGCACAACTGCGGTGTCCCAATTTTTGCTGTTTTGCACCCTTAATTGAAATTATGCGTGCCCAGCAGGGACTCACAGTGGCACCCAGGAACCATCTGTTGGGATGATGGGGCTCAGGGGACCTGCTCTCTGGAAAGGCATGACTGTGGTGCCCAAAGTTCTGCAGTCGTGGGGTGGGCAGACCCAGCTTTTGCTGTTGCACCTGTGGTGGATAGGCGCTTACTCCCAGTGGCGGCTCACAGGAGCACCCGTGGTACATTTGCCAGCGAGGCACACTGAAGGACTCTGAAGGATCCTGGTAGTGTAGCCACGCAATTGAGGTGCCTGTGGGTCGGTATCCAGAATGAGTGAATTCAAAACTTCTACTGCTGGGGGGGAATGCGCCCCCGCTTGTTCAAGATTGCACCCAGGGAGAGCTCACAGTGGCTCCCACTAGCGCCCTGTGGGTAGGTGGACTCAGGGTGCCTGCCTGTTGGGACTTCACATCTGTGGAGGTGTGCTTGCGGGGCACAGAGTTCTGATACACTCCGAGGGGTCCTGGCACCGTGCTTGAGCCGCTGGGGTGAATGTGGGCAGTTATCCAGGAAGAGGGAATTCAGAATTTCTACTGCGGGGGTCGCATGCCCTTGTCTGTGCAGAATCACACCCTTGGGGGCTCTCAGCGACTCCCAAGTGCTGCCTAAGGAGTGGAGTGCCCTGGCTGCCTGGGGTTCTGGATATGCGTGAATCTGGAGTGGAATGCCCTGGCTGCCTGCAGGGCTGGATACCTGCAAATCCGGAGTTCTGCTGCTGGGGAGGGGGAGGTTGCACTTATTGCTGCTGAGAGGTGCACCTTTGGAGTTGGAGGTCCCAGGATCTGCGGGTCTGCAGCTGGGGTAGCAGATTTTTGGCTGGAGTGGCTGCTGGGTTGTGGGGAAGTTCCAAAGCCTGTCTGGTTGGTGGTATTGATGAGTTCCTTAAAAAGGCCATTCTCCCCTTCAAGATGACGTGGGCTCCATGCTGGAGTCCCGCCATCCAGGGAGTGCCCGCGGCGGTGGTAGTCTCTCCTTGTCAAGGAGAGCCTGTCTGCCAGCTCCTGCTGCTCCTGAGAGATTTAACTTTCCCTCCCTCCCACTCACACTCACACCATGTACATCCACACACTCTCCTGTCATACCCTCACTCATTCACTTCCTCTCCCTCACCTCTATCCTGCCAGCCGCCATCTTTTTTTCTCACAAAGAAATTCTTGGTCCAGATATGATATTTTTAACTTCTGACTGGTTCTTTTCATGGTTTGTATGTCCTTTTTCATGCTGTTGTAGTTCTCACTGAGTTCCTTGAGCATCCTTATAAACATTACTTTGAACTCTATCTGATTGAGTGCCTCCATTTTATTTAGCTCTTTTTCTGGAGATTCTTCCTGTTCTTTCATTTTGTGCCTGTTTATTTGGCTGTCCCTTTGTTTTCTTCCTATGTATTAGATAGCTCTCAGCCTTATGTAGTAGGTATTCTATGGTACCCAGTTGTATGATATCCTTGTTCATATGAGCTGTTTTCTCTAGGAATGTCCTTTGTGTGGGTTATGTGGGCCCTCCTGTTGTAATTGAGTCTTGATTGCATGAGATTGACCCACAGGCTGGCTGACTGTGAAGCTCAACCCAGACCTTGGCATGCAAGCTGTTGTGCAAAGTGCTGACCAAAAAATTGTTTTTAAAAAAGCTAATTAAAAAAATGAAAAAGAGAATAAGAAAAGATAAAAGGGGAAAAAAAGAATAAGGAAAGAAAAAAGAGAAAAAAGGATAAGAAAAAGGGATAAAAAAGAAAAATAGAAAAGCAAAACTAGAAAAGAAAAAAGAGAAGATAAAAGAAAAATAATTAAAAAGAAAAAAGGTAGCATTCACCTCAGCAGAGTTTAGTGTCTATTGTGATCACCCTTTGGACAGGCTATTTGTGAAGTTTTTGGATCCTGCTCTGATGTTGTCTGAAGCTTGCCACTTGGTGTGTTGTTTTGGGGTCTCTTGGGAGGGACTCTGGTGCAGGCCAATATCAGATGTCTGGGCCTGGTCCTTGGCAACCTGTTTGAATATACAAGTGATCCACAACTTTCAGTTGCCTTTGTGGGGCTTGGCTGCACATGGGAAGAACCAACCTGCTTTCCAAGACAGCTTTTATTAGAACTAGGCCCCAGGGCAGGTCAGCAAATGTCCCAAGGCACCCCAGGATCCACCTCTGCCTCTGCCTGCCTAGATTTGCCAGCTGCCTGTTAAGCTCAGTCACTGAAAGAGCCTCTGGCAGAATCTGAAGGATGGGGCTAGTGGATCTCTCATAAGACGGAGGTGCTGTTCAGACTTAAGGAAATGTGGTGGGTATAACACCCCATTCCAGAGCCACACATCTGAATCTATCCTGGATTTTGGCCTGCCTTCTTTAGGATAGAGCAGCTGGTGGTCAGATGGGTGGGGCCTCCTGAGCCCAGAGATTGGTCTGCCGAAAGCCATGGATGTTTCTATCAGATCTCCTGAGGGGTAAGCGCCAATCAGACTCATGGGAAAGTGGTGTGAGCTGCCCTGCCCCAAAGCCAGTCACTGACACCCCCTGAGTCAGCCCAGACTTCCTTGCCTGGGCCTATGCAGGGCGTGGCATTGCAGAGTGGTGCAAGAGGCATTCCGGACGGTGTGGTAATTGCTCTCCCCCAGGCTGATGCCAGTCAGAGGGTATTGCTCCACCAAGAAAGATGGCTACTGTGGTATCTGAGAATGATTCGGTATAGGGATCCTGGTGGTTGTCCCCCCATACTTCTCCCCAGAGCCACAAACCCTAGATTTTGTTCAGATGACTCCAGTCCACACCACCCTCCCTCTGTCAGAGCCCAGGATGTGTGGCTATGAATGAAATTTTGCATGTTGGCCCTTTAAAATATTGCCTGTGTCTCCATCAGACTTTGCCTCTCCTTGGTGGACAGAAACCTTGCTGCTTTTCTCAGCCAGAAGCTATGTGGGCACCTCTTCCCAGCTCTGATGCTCTGGGCTGGGAAGCCTGGTGTGGGGTTTAGGTCCCACATCTCTTCAGAGTAACCTACCACAGCTGAGGTATCCCTCTAGCATCTCAGCCACCACCTGTGGGACCTCTGTCAACCCCTTTCAAGTCTCCGCCCTTCCTACTAGTCTTGATGTGGCTTCTTCTGCAAATCTTTGGTTATAAGACTCCTCTTCAGCTAGTCCTCAGGGTTATTCAGGATGATTGTTCCCCAATTTATATTATTTCCAATTTGGTCCTGGGAGTAGGTGAGTGCAAGATCCACCTACTCTGCCATCACCTGAACATATTCTCTCTCTCTCTCTTAAAATATATTTCATTGATTTTTTACAGAGAGGAAGGGAGAGGGTCAGAGAGTTAGAAATATTGATGAGAGAGAAACATCAATCAGCCACCTCCTGCACACCCCCCACTGGGTATGCGCCTGCAACCAAGGTACATGTCCTTGACCAGAATCGAACCTGGGACCCTTCAGTCCGTAGGCCAACGCTCTATCCACTGATCCAAACTGGTTAGGGCTCGCTCTCTCTCTTTTAAGATTTTTTATTTTAGAGAGAGAGAGAAAGAGGGAGGCAGAAAAAGAGAAACATTGATGTGAGAGCGCAGCATCAATTAGCTGCACGTCCCCTAACTGCACCCCAGGCATGTGTTGTGACCAGGAATGGAGCAGGCAACCTTTCAGTGCATGGGACAATGCCCAACCGACTGAGCCACTGGCCAGAGCTCTTCTTTTTAAATTCTTATAATAATGATAATTAATCACAGTTGCAGTTATTAGTTTTTCTTCTTTTCTAGCATAAGCATCTAAAGCCTATAAATCTCCTTTAAGTGTAAAATTTAGCTGCATGTCACAGTTTAATATGTAATAAAATTTTCTAAATATTCTATTTTTTTACACATAAATTATTTAGAAGTGTATTTTTAAACTTACAAATGATACTATTCATGATTTTTAATATTTATTGACCTTCACTTTTGTATTATGGTCAGAGAGTAAAACCTCTGATAAAGTTACTTTAAAATTTGTTGAGACATTATTTGTGTACTAAAATGTCATTACCCTATATAATAAAGAGCTAATATGCAAATGACCATCATGCCGTCACACCATCACGCCATGATGGCTCAGACACTCAACACGGGGGAGAGAGGAATGGGGACCAGCCAGGCACAAATGAGCTCACAAGAGAGGAATGGGGACCAGCCAGGCTGCGGCCCAGGAGGGGGACAAGACACCCACCCACGGCCTCCTACAGCTGCGGCCGACCCAGGTAAAGCCAGCCTGAGTCCCAGGTGCCTGTGACCAGCCGGAGTGTGGGGTGAGGCAGAGGTGGTTAGGGGCGATCAGGCAGGTAGGCAGGCAGGCAGAGTGGTTAGGAGCTAGGCTCCTGGATTGTGAAAGGCAGTGGGACATCCCCCAAGGGGTCCCGGATTGGAGAGGGTGCAGGCTGGGCTGAGGGACCGCCCTCCCATGCACGAATTTCATGCACCAGGCCTCTAGTTTCTTATAAATGTAATGGGTTTTTTTAAAGAATATAACTTTTCTAATTATCATATAAAGGATATTATTTATTTAATAACATTTGGTAATTATGTTGTTCAAATCTTCTATATCTAAATTTTTGGTCTATTTGATGCATCATCTACTGAAAGAGAAAAATAAAAATCTCTCACTTTGATTGTGGCTTTGTAAATTTCTCCATGTAATTCTGTGTTGAATCTCTAGACCAATTTGAGGAGTATTGGCATCTTAATAATATTATGTCTTCTAATCCACAAGTATAGGATGTTTTTCCATTTATTTAGATTATTAATTACTTTCAACAATGTTTTGTAGTTTTCAGAGTATAAGTTACTTTTTAATTGTGATAAAACACATTACATAAAATTTACCATCTAAACTATTTTTAAGGGTACAGTTTTGTAGCATTGAGTACATATATATTATCGTGCCAGATTTACTACATGCTTTTCATTTTACAAAGCTGAAACTCAATGCCAATTAAACAACAACTCTCCATTTCCCCTTCTCCCCAGTGTCTGGTAACTACCATTCTATTTTATGTTTCCACTAGAGGTCCAGTGCATGAATTCATGCACAGGTAGGGTGCCTCAGCAATAATTTTTCTGTGGCAATAATTTTTCTTGATTAATAGTTATTTGACATTTAGCGCACATCATAGCGAATGATCGAACTCCTGGTCTCCCGGTCAGACTCCTGAGGAGACAATTTGCATATTAGCCTTTTATTATATAGGATAAGTTTAACTGGTTTAGATACATAATATAATTATACAGTATTTGTATTTTTGTGACTGGCTAATTTTATTTAGCATGATCTCAAGGTTCTTCTATGTTATAGCATGTGACACTATTTCCTTCCTTTTTAAAACTGAGTAATCTTCCATTGTTTGTATATCATTTTTTGTTTATCCATTCATCTCTTGATGGATATTTGGGTTGCATCCACCTGCTGGCTCTTACAAATAAAGCTGCTATAAACATGGGTGTTTGAATATCTCTTCAAGATCCTGTTTTCAGGAGTTTTTTGTTTGTTTTTTTTTGCATATATACTCAGAAGTGGGATTGCTGGATTAATTTTTGTTTTTTGTTTGTTTTTTATAGCAGCCATCTTAATGGTTGTGAGGTGATATATCAGTGTGGTTTTGATTTGCATTTTTATAATGATTAGTTATATTGAGCATCTTTTCATTTCTTGTTGGTCATTTATGTATTATTTTTAGATAAATGTCTATTCAAGTCTTTGCCCGAATTTTAATCGGGCTATTTGTCTATTTGTTGTTGAGTGGTAGTTGTTGTTTATATATTCTGAATACTAACCCCTTATCAATCAGATATATAGTTCAAATATATCCTCTCCCATTTTATAGGTCACCTTTATACTCTGTTGATTGTCCCTTGATGCACAGAAGTATAAAAGTTTAGTGTTGTCTCTTTTTACTTTTGTCACTTGTGCTTTGGTATCATATGCAATAAATCATTGCCAAATCCAATGTTGTGAAGCTTTTCCTATGTTTTATTCTAGTTTTAGACTTTTAAGTCTTCTGTTTAAGTCTTTAAACCATTTTGAGTAATTTTTGTATGTGGTATAAGGTAATGATCCAACTTCATTCTATTGTATTGGGATATCCACTTTCCCCATCACCATTTATTAAAAAGACTATCCTTTTTCCATTATGTATTTTTGGTAGCCTTGTTGAAAACCAAGTGACTGTATACATGTGGGTTTACCTTGGGGCTCCTTTTTCCATTGTGTTGGTTTCTATGTCTGTCTTTATGCCAGCACCACACTGTTTTGTTTATTGTAGCTTTGTAATATATTTGGAAATCAGGAAGTGTGATGCGTCTAGTTTTGTTCTTCTTCTCAAGATTGGTTTGGCTATTCTGTATCCTTTGTGTTTCCATATAAATTTAGTATTTTTTTTCCTATTTATGAAAAAGAGTGAGAATGGAATTTTGATAGGGATTGCTTTGAATCTGTAGATCACTTTGGGTAGTATGGAAATTTTAACAATATTATTTTTCCAATCCCTGAGCATAAGCTGTCTTTCCATTAATTTGTATCTTCTTTAATGTCATTCATCAGTGTTTTGATGTTTGCATTACTTAAGTCTATTCCAAAGCATTTTATTTTTTAAAAAACTGATTTGAGATTTGTTGTTCCACTTATTTATGCATTCATTGGTTGATTCATTTTTTAAATTTAAATTTTTTAATGTTGACACTATAGCAGATGTCACAAATTTTTCCTCCTTTGCCCACCTTCACTCAGCCTCTGACCCCACTTCCACTTGGTCCTCACCTCACTATTGTCTGTGTACATGGCTATGTTCTTTAATAGTTTATTTTAAAAATATATATGTTTTTATTGATTTCAGAGAGGGAGAGATAGAAATATCGATGAGAGAGAATTATTGATCTGCTGCCTCCTGCATGGCCCCTACTGGGGATGAATCCCCAAACCCTGGGCATGTGCCCTGACCAGGATAGATGCTCAACCACTGAACCACACTGGCCAGGCTGTTTTTATTTTTTAAAGATAAATTTGCTGAATACAGAATTCTCAGTTAACACTTTCTTTCTTTGAGCACTTTGAATATATTATTCCTCTGGCTTCTGGCCTCTGCTGAAAAGTCAGATTTGAATATTATTGGGGTTCCCTTGTAAATGATAAGTCATTTTTTTCTTACTCATGTCAAGATTTTCTCCTTGTCTTTGGCTTTCAGTATTCTTCATATATTTCATATGTAGACCTTTTTACCTTTATCCTTCTTTGAGTTTGTTGTGTTTCCTGAATATGTAATTATTGTTTTCAGTACATTAGAGTTGTCAGCCATGACTTTTCCAAATATGCTGCACTTTAAATAGTGTCCCACATTTCTCTGAAGCCCCATTCATTTTTAAAAAATTCTTTTTCTCTCTCTGTTCTTCAGGTTGCATAATCACTACTTATCTTTCTTTTAATTATTATCTTCTGCTAATTCAAATCTACTGTTGAACCCCTTCAGTGAGCTTTTTATTTATTATACTTTTCAATTCTAGAATTTCCATTTGATTCTTTCCTTATCATTCCTATCTATTGACATTCTTTATTTGCTTTGACATTTTCACCATATCTTTTCTACTCTTTAATCATTGGTTTCCTTTTGTTCTTTGAACATATTTGTAATAGCTACTTTGAAGACTTTGTTAAATTTGACATCTGGTTGCTCTCATAGGCAGTCTCTGGTGTCCCCCACCCCCCCACCTCCACCCCCTTCCCAGTGGATGGGTCATACTTTCCTGCTTCCTTGCATGACTAATAATTTTTGTTGAAAACTGGACATTTTAGATAATATATTGTAGCAACTCTGGGGACTGGTGCCTCCCCTCTGGTGCTTGTTGTTATTTGCTAGGTTTTTTTGTTGTTATTTTGGTTTCTTTAGCAACTGGCTGGATTATTTTAGTAGTCTTTTTCTTTCCTGTACTGGTAAGCTTCTGATATTGCTCCCCAGGGAGCATATTCTTGGATTATGCCCACTGTCATCCTGAGTTAATAGTATATTTTGTGCACGTTTTAATTTTTAGAACTTCTATTTTCCTTCAACCTTATTTCTATTTTGCTTAAAAGCTTGTGGAACTTTTAAAACTACTCAGTGTTTATTCCTACCCATTCAGTGGCTTGCACATTGGAGGGCTGCAGACCAGTCTTCAGTGACAGACTGAGCTCTCCAGGCATCAGTAGGGACCTGCTGAATGGACACAGAGGGCACCGGCATGCCTTCACACCATTCTGCCGCCTCAGGTTGAGCAGCAGTGAACCTGGGAGCCAGAACAGCCATTCACCTTGAAGTTCCTCCTTGGAGCACAGCCGTGGTCTGCTCTTCATTTTCAGTCTCTTCAGGAGCTCTATCGAAGTAGACATCAGGTAGGACCTCCCATGGGTGTTCACTGGAGAAGGTGCCACACTGGTGCAGAACTTCCTGGGTCAGAATCCACCACATCAACCCACTGAGTGAGCCCCCTTGTTATTGCAAGGGATGGCAATGTCCGCACAGTGCAGAGCAGAGTCTGTGTTACAGAGCAGTGGTTGGCAGGTTAACATACATGCCCCCGTGAGACGCTGGTGGTCAGCCCTGGAATCAGTAACCACAGAAGTCTCAGCTCCCGAATGGCTGCCTGGATCTGGCTAGTGAAGGTTCCAGGAGTGAAGCATCCAGCAATAGCCATGGCTCCGGTGACAGCAGCAAACTTCAGCACAGCTCGTGGCCATTATTTCTGGACCATCTGACTGACATCAGCTGGGTTTTCAGTGGCCACAACCGCACGAGCTGCCTGAAGCTTCTTCCAGGTTCTCTTTAGATTTAAGATGTAGATGCCATTACTTTTCCTTTTGTGGTTGAATTGTTCCATTTGGAAGTCAAGGTTGGTGCCACCAAGTGGGTTCCTGCTGTGAGGAATTTGAAGACATCCTCCTCTTTCATGTGCAGGACATTAAGGGCTCCGGACATTGTGCAAGTTCCCCTTTCAGTTACCTGGGAGCTGAGAACTAGGCTGTTTGGGCCCCTCTCTGGGTAGCTCGGGGTGGGGGTCAGGTGAAGGACAGTGGTTTTTACAGGTTCTCTTTGGCTGTCTCCATCCCTGACCATACCCAGCCGGTAAACTTTACTAATTGCTAGGTGATTGCTTTATTGCTTTCAATAATGCCCTGAGGCACACACTGCTCACCAATAAAACAATGAAATTCAGACTCCTTTGAAGGGATAGTTTTGAAAATCAGTTGAGATTTGTCTGGCCCCCGTCTACTCCCAGCTATGTCCGTTCCAAGTTCTCTCATGCTATTGAGCCAGCCTACAATTTAGTTTATATGTCTAATGATTCTGGCAATTGTCCTTCCCTACAATTTCCAGTTTTTGAGAGCACCCTTAGTGTTTCAAATGAAACCAGTTCCTTTAGGAAAAGAAAAGGAGCTCTCTGGTGGATGGCCTGCTCTCCCTCCAGGCAACACCTCTGGAGCTGGAGGTGGGGACAATGGCAAGCTTCTGAGTAACACTTTGTTTAGTGGCCACGTGCTCAGTGGTGGTGGGGGGGGACAGTACCTTTAGCTCTTTTTTTTTTTTTTTTTTTTTTTTTGCTTGACTCTCCCAGGATGGAATCACTGCCTAACTAGCCAGCAGAAAGATGACCGGGGCCCCAATATTGCTAGCAGCACCACTCAGTGAACCTCCTTGGTGGCTAGGCAGAAGAGAAACCCCACCTCTTACCTACACTTGACCATAACAGCTTCAGTAACAGGTCGAGCAGGATGAGACACTGACATCCTGGCATGACAGCCC
The DNA here is from genome assembly GCA_026230045.1 of Corynorhinus townsendii. Classification (NCBI taxonomy): domain Eukaryota; kingdom Metazoa; phylum Chordata; class Mammalia; order Chiroptera; family Vespertilionidae; genus Corynorhinus; species Corynorhinus townsendii. Next base: position 113,891,244 of record JAPDVU010000005.1, read on the forward strand.
TCCCGCAGGGAGCTGAGGAGGTGGGGCCCTGTGTCCTTGGCTGCACCAGTCTGGTTCCCATCTTGAGTTGGGAGAAGTGATTTCAGTTCAAATTCCATGGACTCTCACTGTTCTTATAAAATGTTAATAAATTTTCTTGAATATGTGTTTCTTGAGTTGCCATATATCCATATTGAGATTTTAAGTGATTGTTTTAAAATAATATTCTGGAGTTTTGCTGGTGAGTCGAGTTCCTCATGCTATCATGCCAAAGTCGGTCACATCCCCCATTTTATTTACTTCCTCTTTCTGGAACACATATTCCCTTTGATAAGATTCGTTAGAACTTGTGCTGTATTTTACATTTCTAGCTATCATATTTTCATCTCTATTTCTCGATACATCTTGGGTTTTTTCTTGAGTTCCTAATCCAACTGTAATGTTCTGAATAATTCTAGATCTCTAATTTTATTGATTATATTTTAAATTCAAATTTTCATCAGTAGAATTTAACATTAAAAAAATCTGTTTTTTTTTTTTTGAGAAGGGAGAGGGAGAGAAACATCAATGTGAAAATGGAACAAGCATTGGCTACCTCCTACACACCCCCTACCAGGAATCAAGTCGGCAACCTTTTCAACTGGCAACCTTTCAGTGCTCAGGATGACACTCACCCAGCTGAGCCACACTGGCTAGGACCCATTTAATTCTTTCAAAAATCCACCTAGTCCTGGCCAGTAGCTCAGTGGTTAGAGCATCAGCCCAAGCACCTAAGGGTTTGCAGGTTCAATTACTGGCCAAGGGCATATACGTGGGTTGCAGGTTTAATCCTGGGCCCTCGTCAGGGTGCATTCAGGAGGCAACCAATCAATGGGGTCTCTCTCACATTGATGTTTCTCTCTCTCTGCGCTTTTTCTAATAATCAATGGAAAAAATATCCTTGCATGAGGATTAACAACAAAAAATATGCCTAGTATTTTAAGATAGTCTCATTGTTTATTTTTTTCTTCCTGTGGCTTTATTCCGAATCATTTCTCAAATATGTGTTTCAAAGTATATATCTGATCCATTTTTAAATTCTACAGGATTTTGATTGTTTGCTATTAATGACTTAAACTGTATGAAATGCTTTCTGTGTATATTGTTTTTAAGCTCAAACAGGGAGGCTGTCACCTTCCTTTTCAGGGGTTACATGAAGGTAACTTTGAACTGGAATAATTTTTTGCAACTCATTGAATTAATGGATAAAGGCATCCAAAACTGATGGCTGCTAATATCCAAGAGATGAGACACTATGTATCTCCTATGGAAGAACATACCACCTCCTCTAAAGTAGTCTTGAAAAGGTCTAGATTCAATTTATCAAGTTAGAAGAAGTACAGAGTAATGTTAAATTACACTATGGGGATGCAGTTACAAGAATCTGGATTATATTTAACTCTCAAGGACAAACTGGATTTCTTTCACCAAATAAACTGTTAGAAGAGGAGACAGAGAGAACGTAAAAGATAAGGAGGAGGAGGAGAAAGGGAAAGTCAGTAAGAGGGTGAGGGAACAGAGATGAAAAGAAAATACATATCAACCACTTGCAATGTATGATCTGTAAGTGAATCCTGTTTCAAATAAAAGATGTGTAAAAAATTTCATTTATGAAACATCTTAACTTCTTAATATCCACTACATATTTAATGACATTAAGGAATTTTTATTCATTTTTTGATAATGGTTTTGTGATTATCTTAAAAATTTAAAGTTATCAAGACTGCATTATAAAATTTACAAAAACCTCCATTAATAAAAAAAGGGGGGGGGGATAGTAGGGTAATATGTAAGGAAAAATATCCTATAAGTAAATTACATCTAGCAAATTTTTATTTTACAAAATGAATTTTCATTTGTAATGCTAACAGCAAGACGACCATGAAAAACACACATGGTATCTAAATAAGACAAAGGAAAATTTTTTGGGCAAAAATAAAAAGGATCCCAAATCAATTATATAGAAAAGATTCCTTTATTAACTTGTGGTCGAGAATATGTTTGTATATTTTCAGAAAACAACTCCAAGACCATGTGGATTCCTGCAACAGAGAGGAATTGACAGGTCTGCTCCAACCACGAAGACAAGAGGAAACAGTCCAGAGATGGAAGACGCTGACAACGCCTTGCCACGCGAGCAGTCAGCAGCTGTGCACCGCTGCAGGTTGCCTAGGACCAAACCAGAGAGGGTCGGACCTGCATTGCCACCATGTGCCCGCCATCCAGATATCATTGCTGACATGTACACATAAGGAACTGTTAGACATTGAAACGGGGACTCAGAACTGTTGGACATTGAAATTGGGACTCAAACATTTTTTTGTTTTGTTTTGTTTTGTTATTATATGTTTATTTCTAGTCTGCAAAGGCAAAACTTTTTAAAGGAAAGAAATGGTGGGAAAAAGATACAGAGGCAAAGAAGCATTGAACAGACTGTCGAACTACAATGGGAAGACAGGGGAGGTTGGGCAAGGGGGGCTGTAGGAGACCAACCGAAGGACTCGTACGCATGCATATAAGCACAACCAATGGATACAAGACACTGGAGGGGGGGGCAGGCAGGTGAAGGCATGTACTGGGGGGTAGGGGAGGTCGGGGGGGAGGTCAATGGGGGAAAAAAAAGGAGACATATGTACTACTATTTGTAATACTTCAAACAATAAAAAATATATATAATTTAGAAGTAACACTGAAATATTCATGGACTGAATTATATAATAAGAGAAATGCTTCAAAATAACATGGGAGGAGGCTAGGGGGTGGGAGTTAAGAAGACACATTGGCTGAGATAATTCTTGAAGCTGGGTGATTTGTATATATTTGGAAATGGCTTTCCTATTACTACTTTAGCCTTGTAATCTTGATTCTTATTGGGGGGAGGGGGCATTTGTAAACCAGAGTGAGGTCAAAAGGGGCAGTTTATGAATGTGTCATCACATTCCAATGTGTGGACTTTTTAAGCTTGAATCATCTATAAAACTGAGGGCATAGTTTAAAAACACTGACAATTTCCTTTTAATCTTCCCTAACTGAAATCATCACATGCTTTTGTTTTTTTATTTTATAAAAATGTGCTCTCCAACAAATACCTATGAAATCAGGCACATTTTTCAGTTGCCTAGTATAAACAACTCCAGGAAATACTGAGGCTAATTTGCAAAACATTCTTAAGTCTCAAATGTAACCTTGCAATACCAGCCTTCTCCACTCCTTTGGTTAACACCATATATAAACAATTCTGATTGTCCATCCTCAAAATCAGGAAAATAATAAGTAGCTCATAATACCAATACAGATTTGTAAGTAAATGTAAATATACTAATCAGTAACTGGTCACTCTTCCAAGGATCTAAGTCACTAAGCTAGAACTTTTCTATTATGCCCATAATCCACTAGGGAAACTTCCAAATGCTCAAAACTGATCACGATGTTAATTTTGTAAAAAAAAAAAAAAGTGAGGAGCATACCAAGAATAAATGGTCCAAGTTCTCAAGAATGAGGTCTAAGGAAAACTAGATTGGCCCTGTGTAAGCAATGAATGATGGGTAACAGAAAACGAGTATAGTCCATTTGTGAAGTCTGGAAATGAGGTTGCTAGAAAAGGCTATTCGATTAAGAAAAGTATGTAAAAGTGGGGGAGAACAGTACTTTCTGAAGGCAGCAAGAAAAATGCCCACAGGTTTTCACCTTCACATCTTCAGACATCTAAGAATGAAGGAAAGTAAGGGGTAGTGTATATTACAGGGAAGCGAAAACAATTACTGGTTGGAGCCAGAGAATCCTGGGTTCAGATCCACTAGGTCCTTTATGGGTCTCTAATGTGCAAGTAGAGTTGAAACCACTGCATTAGAGAATCTGAGACATAATCATATGTAACCCAGACAGCTCAATATTAATGCTGGAGGGTAACTGCTTTATTTCACTGTTTACAGTCAGTAGCTTATAATCTTGAAGGCAATCTCACAGACACAAACACACTGACTTTACATACTCTTTGAATGGACAAAAGCTACATCATTCAAGGACCCTGTATAATAGACCACAGTGAAAATTAATGATCCTGAGGAAAAAAGATCTGCCTGTGATAAAAAAGAAAAACCATTCCTTTAAAGTTAATAATAAAATGTAAATTTAAAAAATATCTGGCACACTATAATGTGTGTTTGTAGTCTCTCTTCGATAATTTAAGATATCTCAGTGTTAACTGCCCAGCTCTTCTCAAGATGTTTGCAAACCCAAGTATCTGGATGACTGTTCAAGTCATTAATGATCTTTTTTTCCCTTTTTTTTTTTTTTTAACAAAATAAAGATGGAACTCAAAAAGAACTTATTATTACCATCTTAATTTTTGCCTCAGCAGAAACAATGTGTTTAACAGCTGGATCTTTCTCAGTAATTTTTTATTTTTAAAACAACTATACTCTTTGATTATATTCATGTAGAAAAAAAATGTGAAGACAGAAAAGAATAAAGGAAATTAAAATGGTCCAATATACGCCCAAAGTATAATAAAAGATTATATGTCTTCATAGTCTTTTTTGCACATTTATGTAGAATTCTTAAAACAAAATCAGTACTGTAAAATGCTCACATGTCCTTTTTTCCCCATTTCATATTATACAGCAACCAATTCTTTAGGACATTAAATATTATATAAAAACATGATCTTCAGTTGGCTCCTTCATAATCTAATTAGAGCTAAACCATAATTTATCTCTAATTTTTGGATATGCAGATGGTTTTGAGTCTTTGCTATTAAAACTGACACTATATAAAACATCCTTCTTTACACATAATTCTTTGCAGTTATCATTCACTACCATATTTCTAATTTTTTAAAGATAAAAGGAGCAGAGTAACCACCAAAAGGGTGTTAAGTATTTTTAAGCCTTTTGGTACATTTCCAAACCACAACTCCAGAAAGACTACACATTTACAGTGCCACCAATGAATAGTCCGAGTCCCATTCTGTCTTCATATTCGTTGGCAACATAAGAAACTCCACCTCCCACCCATTACTGTTATGAATTTAATGGGGGAAAGGCGAATGGTATCTTCTTGTCTTTTTTTCTAAAGGGTAGGAATTTTCCACATGTTTACTGGTCATTTGCTTCCCTGTTTTTTGGAGTAGTCCATGTCTTTCGGAAGGCATCTCTCACACTGGTATGGTCTTAAAACATGTTCTTCCTTAGCAGGCAAGGGCACGAAAGCTTTTCCACATTTCAAATTAAGCAGGAATTCCCCAAATGACTAGAATTAGAAAGTCTTATCTTCTGGGAAGTTATGCTGTATTTTAATGTCTTGGTAATAAAACAGAGAACTGGGCCATATTCTGAAAGGAAAAAAGTAGGCACAGATTATAATTAACCAAGCACTTCCTGGTTTTTATGCATGATTTTACTGAAATGCTATAAAAAACCGTATTTTGATTTTAGAGTGCAAACTCATGAGACATACACTTTTAATAAACTCTCCAGGAAATTTGCATGTTCACCAAAGGAGCTCCTAACCGATTCCTTACGCTTCCTTCCTGTGAGTGAGGTTCGTGATGTTTTACCTCAGAGGACTGCTCAGATTCTCACTATCTCTATCCCTTACACATGCACTAGGACACATTTACACATCAGCCCCAGCCTGGATTTTTGTTTATGCAACCTCCATTTTTCACCTTATCCCACTGAAAAAAATCATCCAAATTTTAATATTTTACTATCTCCAAAGAGAGTAGGATCTTCTTCATGAGAGCAAGTCTAATTGTATCTTTGCAAACCACGATTTGACATACAGCGGGCACTCAGTATTTCTGAAACAAATTAGTGAATGATACACATTTCAGTGCTGAGAGAGCTCAGAAGAAGGAATTATTGTAAGGTGATCCTTAGAGCTATAGAATGAAGGCCATGATTCTTCACTTTCTCTCTTTTAGGTTACATATTCCTCTGAGAATCTGATGAAAGCTACACACAGCCTCTTTACAAATGAATACACAGAGCACTACACACCAATTTTACACACAATTTCAGAAGCTTCAGAGGGGAGGAAAACATGATTTCTAAGTTTAAGAGATTATAGTCAAATTGGGACAGTTGAGAAAAACCAAAACCCACCACATATCTGTAGGCAAATAACAGCAGCCAATATAAGTATGAGTCACAGTTCCAAGAAGTCGAGGTGTGATTTGTGCACTGGGGGGTTGTACTTTAGCCCAGCCTGCGCCCTCTCACAGCCCGGGACCCCTTGGGGGCTGTCTGACTGCTGACTTGTGGCTAGATGGCCGTCTGCTGCTGCACATACACACGCTGGGCCACCACAGTCTGTCCTGTGAACACCATCGAGTGGGTGAGTCAGGCATGGTGGCAGGCTCACCCTGAGTTCCCTGCGCTTCCCTGAGATGTTCAGACTGCCTGCCTTCTACAGAGAACGTCACCAGGATCAGGCCTAAGCTGGCAGTCAGACATTCCTCTCGCAGTCTGGGACCCCTTGGGAGATGTAGCAGTGCGCCAAGCGGCCAGAGAGGAGCCCGAATTGGGGCTGGGTGCCGCACTGCTCACGCTCATCCTGGCCCGCTGCCGCCGCCTGGTAGTGCTGCCATGGAGTCAGGAGAGGCTCCCGCCGTGGCAGTTGCACTTGCCAGCCATGAGCCTGGCTTCTGGCTGCACCGGGGCGGCTCCTGTGTTGAACATCTGCCCCCTGGTGGTCAGTGTGCATCACAGTGACCGGTGATTCTGCCGTATCGGTCACTTAGGCTTTTATATATATAGATGCGCATTACACTCAGGCAAAGTAACCGCTTCTAAAATGACATTCCCCAATTCTTATTATTTCCAACTAGGAGCCAAGTACGCGATTCGAAATCGCAGGGCACTGCCCACCCTCAAATCGCCAGTCCTGCCCTGCCTCGCTCCTAGGGCTCCGCAGCAGCTGTGGCTGGTCCGGTCCTGTCTCCCTCTCCGACCCTTGAAGCAGCCGTGGCCGCTGCTGTTCAGGCTCTCCCCCAGCGCAGGCACGTGGAGGTCCCTGCTGCCCCGCCCCCGACACTGTGAATGCAACCTCCTCCTGTCTGGTCTAACTGTTATGGCGTCATAGTTAATTAGCATATTTCTCTATTATTATTATATATATATATATATACACACACACACATACACATTTCATATTTTAATATTTCAACTAGAGGCCCAGCGCACAAAATTCATGCACTTGGCGGGGGGGGGGGTGTCTCCCTCAGCCCGGCCTGTACCCTCTCGCAATCTGGGACTGCTGGCTCTTAACCACTTGCCTGACTGCCTGCCTGATCGCCCCTAACCACTCTGCCTCTGCCTCCTGCTGCCGTGGCTATGTCCAGAAGGATGTCCTGAAGGTCGTTTGACTGTCTGGTCTACTTAGCATATTATGCTTTTATTATTATAGATATGATAAAATACTTCATGGAGGAAAGGGATTATTATTTAGTCATTAAAGGACATTTATCTCCTAGGTATATAGTTTGAAACCAACTGATGTTTCTTGTTCCTTATGGACTTAAAAGTATAGCAGGAAAAATAGATTACAAATCCCATATTCCTGACTTTGCCAGTCCTAAAGTCATCATAATTATACTGGTGTGCAGGAGCCTGCTCGTACCAGCTTATGAGACCCATCTACGTGTATCCTGTCCCAGCTTATCAGCGGCTTCATGTTGGTATCTTATTAAAGTCAGCCATGCTGCAGCATTTACACCACGTAAACTGGCAAACACTATAAATCATGACTTCCTCACACCCAGGGGTTATCAATCATTCACTACCATATTATGTCCTCATCACACTTAAATTATGGCTCTTGTTCCAGGGGTCCTTGATGGTAATTGGGATAGGGAAGGCTTATATCAACCTTTCAAATCCTTTCTCAATTACTGAAATAAGACCTAAGAGTATAGGTGTGTCCTAGGAAACCTCAGAACATACTGGCTACCCTCTATGGATATTAGGTGAATGTAAAATCTGATCAGTTTGAGGCAACTCCATGTCTATTATGGTTAATCAAGAGTCACAACATGTCCAAATAAAAATCAAACATCTCTGAGTGTGGCAGTCAGTTTAAATTACAGGGTGGGGCAAAGTAGGCTTACAGAGTTTATTCTTGTATTATTACTAATTATTTCCTTATTTTCTACATGAGCAACTGTAAGACTACTTTTGCCCCACTCTGTATATTCAGGGAGTTAATATTAGAGTTGAAAAGTTACCGCCTGATTGGCATGGCTCAGTGGTTGAGCGTCAACCTATGAACCAGGAGGTCACAGTTTGATTGCCAGTCAGGGCACATGCCCAGGTTGTGGGCTCAATCCCCAGAAGGGGGTGTGTAGGAGACAGCTGATCAATGATTCTCTCTCATCATTGTTATTTCTATCTCTTTCTCCCTCTCTCTTCCTCTCTTGAAATCACTAAAAATAAATAAAAAAAGAAAAAGTTACCAACCTGCAACCCACCCGATGTTTATCACTAATGACTCTTAGTTAGATGCAACATGAAGAGTAAGCAGATATTCCCCGGCACCATCTTGTTACTGCTCTGTCAGTTTTAGCTTTAAAGGCTGCAACCACTTTGCATGGATCTGCCAGAGAAAAAACACCTTCCTTGGCTACATAGGCCACGTGCAGAGCAAGTGCTATCCATCTTCTGAAGTGGGACTTAAGAGATACGCTGCAGGGCAGAACCGTGTCAAGAATCTGGCACGGTAGATGATAAAACTGTCCCCACCTCAATTTCCAATGGTTTCGCATTACCAGCCAGTTCTAGCTACCCAGTATCACAAATGGTTACTATGGAAGGAAATGGAATGCAAACTTGCAGAAAACATCTAGGCTAGTATAAAACACAGGAGGGGGTGCCACAAGGGTGAGATGCACATAAGAGGAAAGGCAGCTGAGGATGTGAAAGCGTCTGCTTGCAGATGGCTCAGGATACTTACCTTCAGGTTATGGAGGGTTTCTGACCATTCCATGGAACCTATCTGAGGTATGGCCGTGAGAAGCAAACTTTTGGCTTTATTGGCATTTTCTTTCAGGGTCTTTAAAACCCGGTCCACCGAAACCTAGAGAAACAACAGCACAGGAAGTTGCCAGCAATTAAAAAATCACACTGCTTTTTGTGGAACATTTCCCTAAGTTCTTTTCTGATCTGTGAAGTCAGTTGATTCTAGTTTCAAGCCCCGAGCCCAAGTTTTGCATTTATCAAGATGGTCTTGGTCCCACGGGGGAGGTCTTGGAGAAAACAAACACCTCTGAAAAGTACCGTTTGCAACATGAATTCTAAGAAACTCTCTCCAGAGGGGCAATGTATTAGCAGCTCTAGAAAGCTGTGGCTATTCTCCCCAGGTCCACAGAATGGATCCCAGTCACAAAACTGTTGCTATACTGGATAACCAACCAGTCCGAAAAGAAACATTTCTCTTGCAAGAAGTCTTCCAGCTAATGAAAAATGATGAAATCAGAGTATCATTATTTTAATAGCTCCCAATGAATTAATGGATGGGCTGCTAACCACCCCCACCCCCCCTCTCTTACACACACAAAACCCAAACCAAATAACCCACTCTTCTAATGGAAAACTAAATGCTACGTAGGATACCTGAATCTGAATAAGTCTAGATCCAGCTACCAATTTACATAAAATACGGAGGACAGAGAATCTGGTTAAACTACCCTGAGGAGATGATTTCAACAATTCAGACTTTGGGAAAGTACAGGTCAAATCACTTCGTTTCTTTTTAGAAAACTTGGAAGAAGAAATCAGCTGAGCTAGCTGGAAATGTGGACTCTGCGTGGAATGGTAGGGCATTCTGGTTGGAATGTGACAAGGACAAGGTGGCTATGTTAGATATCTCCTAACATGCTGATGGACAGGGCTATGGATCAGAGGACAGATGAAATACGAGTGGCTAGAAGTTGATATAATGGTTGACGTCGGATTCACAGAAACCCACAGGATTGTCTGCAACTAAAATTGCTTCATAAGGAAAGGGTGGAAAAAGCTGTGACTATACACTGGCCGTTTAGAGGAAGAGTACTTGTCACACTTCACTCTACTTAGAAGAAATCCAAGATTCAGGGCATAACGATTTCAGCTTTCAATGGCTTCCTGGAGTATGAAGTCCAGACTCCTCCCACAAACACCAGGATGTGGTTAGACAAGACGATCAGTACTGCAGCAGAGGGAGTCCCGTTACTGTGGGAGCACAGAGCGGTGACCAGCTGGGTGCCCGTCAGGCCCACGTACGGGCACAGTTCACGTGGATCCTTGAAATGCAGGGTCATAAAGCGTGCAAGAGGTTTACCTTACGTTTACTCGTGTCCTTACACTTCCTGTGACTGGTATTTCTACATAGACTGATTTCTGTTCTCTTTGTTCCTGCTGTTGGGCTCCACCCAAAATGCCTCCCTATTAACCTCCTCATGTTCAAATCTAAGCCTCTGTTGGAGGACCAGCTCAATTCTCAAGTTTCCTTTACAAATTTTTTGTAGTCTTTCTACCCCCACCCCATCACTGCTACTATCTGGTGACCAACCACCTAGGAGCCAGCATTAAACTAGTTGCTCTACACATTCCATTTGGCTTAATTCTCCCAGTAATCTAGCAAGACCAGAAGTGTAACTGAACAACTCACGCCCCGCACCCCGAAGCCCGGGCTCCATCCCACAGAAGAGTAACTTGTTACATAATGGGCCAGATAGCACAAGGAATTGGAGGAACAGAAACTTGAAGGTGGCTTGGCAACTCTAAAACTGTTTGATCATGCCAGGCTGTACACCTGGTTTGAAGCACAACACACATGGCTGGCTGGCTGAGATGATGCTATCTGTGTCATATCTTCGTGTGGCACTTAACATTATTTGCCTTCATGACTTACCACTTACAAAAACCTAGTTTCTCTGCTTTTAACTGAAGTAGTTCCAACTGACTGCTTTCCAAACCTCAAGGGGTTGACTGAAGGAAAGCACCGTTAGCTCTGCAGACAGATACATTCCTAGATCAAGAGAAAGTCACAGGCAGGCAACAATGCGTCCTCAGGAGTGGCAGACACTGAAGTCTTCTATTCATTGGGAGCAGCTTCCTAACACCTTGAGGCCGAGCAGTTCCCTTTGAAGAGCAAAGCTGCCAAGTCAGGGATTGTGCTGCAGCAGGATTTACAAATCTCTTACATTAAAGAGCATCTTCGTAGTTAATTACACTAAAGAGTCAGGATAAGGCATCATGCAAAACACAGAACCTGTGTTCATCTATGGCTGAAAATCCATGTAAATGAACAGACAGACAGCAAGAATATCTCTGTTTTACATGAAACGGGGTGGTGAAATAAGCAGCTCTGAGATGGTAGAAAGGGTCCCCCTGCAGAAGGTGTCACCTGTCCTAAATGTGCTCAGAGCAGCCACCCCTACACACTTTTTTCTTACTTCAAAATTCCTTGACTGGCTTGGTCAGTGTGGCTCACTGGGTTAGCATCAACCCATGAACCAGGAGGTCATGGTTCAATTCCTGGTCAGGGCACGTGCCCGGTTGCAGGCCTGATCCCCAGTGGGGGGCGTGCAAGGAGGCAGCTGATCGATGATTCTCTCTCATCATTGATGCTTCTGTCCCTCCCTCTCCCTTCCTCTCTGAAATCAATAAACACACATGATTATAGTTCTGTCCCTTTCTCTATTTTAAATTAAACAAATGATCCAGTTTCTTCAAGTGAAATGCAAGGGATGAAAAGAGAGAGGAATATATTAGGTTAAAAGAGACCCTGAATAGTTGAAAATGATGAGACAAGAGGGAAAAAGTGAACAATCTAAATATCTGAGTATATTAAGAAATTAAGATTGTGGAAGATGGCTGCCGAAGGGAAGGCAGAATGCAAGATAGTGTGTGAGTGAGAAAACAAAGGGAGAGTGTGTGGTCGCACGGGGAGTATTTGTTGGTGAGTTGAGGGACAGCTATACACAAGGAGACTGTGGGGGACTGTCGGATGGGGCTCCCCTGACTGGGGAGCCCCCACTGCTGCTGGGTCCCCTCCTGGAGCGACTGGCTCAGACACGGAGACCACGCCATCTTGAAGGGGAAAGTGGATGTTATCAGGAGCCTGAAAAGCCCGGGGAATCTACAACTATGGCACCCACGGAACAGCTGCGAACCCGAGAACTCAGGTTCCCAAGTGGCGCAAAGCACGCAGATTCAGAGCTCTACACTCCACCACAGAAAGGTCAGATTTCGCCTGGGATAAGGTGAGGTCTGTGGTCCTGGCAGGAGAGAGAAACGCACGTGCAGGAGCTTGAGGACTGAGGGAAGTCTGCACCTAGAAAAACCCGTGGCTATTGGGGCTGGCGTGATCCGTGAATGTGGAAGGGGGTCCGCAGAGCTGCTAACAGAAGGGATCTCTGAAAAGTAACCCATTTTGAACTGATGCAAAAGGACAGCCTAAAAATTTTAAAAGTGTGCTGGCTGCTTAGACCCAAGGGGAAAAAAGACTGCACAGACTTGCGTGCAGCCCCGGAGTTTGCACACTTAACTCTGGCTCTTTTTTTTTTTCCCTCTTTAAATCCTTGCTTCTGATTACTAAGCCCAATACATAGGATCACCCAATTGGGGTCACTCTAAGAGACTGCAGGGGAAAGTTGTTTTTCTGGAACCTGGGGATGAGAGCGGGGAATAACCATGAGAGAACCAGCTCTGGAGCATCCCACTCCCCCAAACCAGTATTAAGTGCCACAGGGAAAACAAATCTAAACACTAGCTAGAGAGGACCTATAGACACAGAGGTCAATCCAGAAACAATGCCACCCAGGGGTTGAATCACAAATTGACCCTTGTGTAAACACAAATAAACTGCCTGCTTAAAAATCAGGACTGGCTTACAACACTGAGGATCAGTGGAACGCAGGGAACTGCAATACTGTCCTGACTAGGAAACAGGTGTACCAAACAGTAGAGGAAGTGAATGACCTTCACTACTGCCCATTTTTATTTTTTTCATCTTTTACTTAAGAAACTGAATTTTTTTTCCTCACTTGATTTTACCTTTTTAATTATTACATTTTTATTTTCAATCTGTATTATTACTACTACTATTTTCCTTTTATTTAAAAAAGTGTCATTTTATTTTCTCTTTATTTTACTTTCGGATTAGTGTTCTACATTCTATTTTCATCTTTCCTTTAGCATTACTTTACTCTATCTCAACTTTACCTTTATGCCATCACTCTCCTCCTCACTTTTCCCCTTTTATTCTGTATCTCTTACCCTATACCTGCTTTAGATTTTCCCTATTCCTTCTTTTTACCCACTGTTAAAATTTCAATCTACTTATATCTAATTTCCAATCCCCTGCTCCAAGTCCATACACACCTCTCTCTTATCTTTCTTCACTATCCAAATTTTTTCTCTCTCAGTCCTTTTGTTGTTGTTTGCTTGATTGTTGATTATATCGATTTTTTGTGCTTGTTTGTGAGATTGTTTCGTTTTTGTTTTTGTTTTTTTATTGCTTCTGTTTTCCCTCACCTCACTTGATATTACTTGTTGTTTGTAGTTTGCATTCATCTCCAGGTACTTATTGCTGGCATGTGTTGGGATTAGTGGCTGTTCTATTGGAGTTTTCTCCCCATACATATATAGTTTTTTCCCCTCTTCTTTCTTATTCTCTCTCTTTTCCCTCTTATTTTTTCTCCTTTTCCCAATTTCATTTTTGCACTCCTTTTTTTCCCCTCTTCTTTCTTTTTAATCCTCTAATTCACCTTTCTATGGTGGTCACCTTTACTTGGGGTTATTAATATCGTGAATACATTTGTGTTCAGTGCGCTGTGTGTTGTGCTTTGTTGTGTTGTATTTTGTGCCTTTAAATCAACGCAAGAGAGAGAGAACTACATAACCAGACACGCAGAGAAGAGAGAACATAGGGAGACAAAGAAACAGCCCGCATATGAAAGAAGAGCAGGCATCACCAGAAAAGGAAGTAAATGAAATGGGAGGCAAGCAACCTTTCAGAGAAAGAATTCAGAGAAATGGTCATAAGATGGATGAAAAGAGTGGAAGACAAATTCGACAATAGGTGTAAGAACCAGAGGAAATGAAGAAGAATCAAGAAGAAATGAAAAATGACATCGCTGCTGTAAAGAACTCAATAGAAAGCATCAAGAGTAGACTAGAAGCAGCGGAGGACCACATCAGTGAACTAGATGACAAGATAGGAAAAAATACCCAAGTAGAGCAGCTTCTAGAAAAAAATATTAAAAAGTAGGAGGAGAGCCTAGAGAACTTTGGGACAACACAAAACAAAACAACATCTGCATAATAGGGGTTCCAGAAGGAGAGGAAACTGAGCAAGGAATAGAAAACCTGTTTGAAGAAATAATGACAGAAAATTTCCCTGATATAGGGAAGAAAAAACCCACACAAATCCAAGAAGCTCACAGAATCCCAAGCAAAATGAACCCCAAAAGACCAATGCCAAGGCACATTATAGTTAAATTGGCAAACACCAACGATAAAGTAAAATCTTAAAAGCGGCCAGGAAGAGACAGAAAGTTACCTATAAAGGATCCCCCATCAGTCCAGCGAATGATTTCTCAACAGAAACTCGTCAGGCCAGAAGGGAATGGAATGAAATATACAAAGTCATGCAAAGGAAGAGTCTGAATCCAAGAATAGTGTACCCAGCAAGGCTATCAGTCAAAATTAAAGGTGAAATCAGGAGCTTCATTGACAAAAAAGGATTAAGAGAGTTTATTACCACCAAAGCAGCAATGCAAGAAATGCTAAAGGGTCTGCTGTAAAAAGAAGAAATAGGAAGCAAAGAAGGAACACAGAGGTAAGGAATGAAAATGGCAACAAACAAGTACCTATCAATAATAACTTTAAATGTAAATGGATTAAATGCCCCAATCAAAAGACATAGGGTAACGGATTGGATAAGAAAACATGACCCATATATCTGCTGTCTACAAGAAACCAACCTCAGAAAAAAAGACGCACACACACTAAGGGTGAAGGGATAGAAAAAGGTTTTTCAGGCGAACGGAAATGAAAAAAAGGCAGGGGTAGAAATATTTATATCTGACAAATTAGATCTCAAAATGAAGGACAAAAAAAGATAAGGAAGGCCACTTCATAATACTAAAGGGAGCAATCCAACAAGAAGAAATAACTCTGGTAAACATATACTCACCCAATACAGGAGCACCCAAATACAGAAAAAACCTCCTAGAAGATATCAAGGGACAGACTGACAGCTATACAATCATAGTAGGAGACTTTAATATCCCACTATCACCATTGGACAAATCCTCTAAACAAAAAATCAGCAAAGAAACATCAATCCTGAATGACTCATTAGACCAGATGGAATTAGTCGACATCTTCAGAACATTTCACCCCAAAGCCACAGAATATACATTCTTCTCAAGTACACATGGGTCATTTTCAAAGATAGCCCATATATTGGGTCACAGGCAGTCTCCTCAACTTCAGGAAGATAGAAATCTTATCAAGCATCTTCTCAGATCACAGTGGCATAAAACTGGAAATCAAATACAATAAAAACAAAACAAAAAAATCTAACACATGGAGAATAAATAGCATGCTATTAAACAATGACTGGGTTACCAGAGAGATCAAAGAAGAAATAAAAAACACCATGGCAACTAACGACAATGAAAACACAACAATCCAAAATCTATAGGACACAACGAAAGCAGTCTTGAGAGCAAAGTTCATAGCTCTACAAGCCTACTGCAAAAAAACAAGAAACAATGGTAATAAATTGCCTACCCTACAACTCAAAGAGTTAGAAAGAGAGCAACAAGAAAAGCCCAGTGTAAGTAGAAGGAAGGAAATAATAAAGATCAGAGTGGAGATAAACAGCATTGAGACCAAAAAAACAGTACAAAAGATCAATGAAACCAAGAGCTGATTCTTTGGAAGGATAAACAAGATTGATGAACCCCTAGCCAGGCTCACCAAGAAGCAGAGAGAGAGGACCCAAATAAACAAAATCAGAAATGGAAGAGGAGAAATAACCACAGACCCCACAGAAATACAAAGGATTGTTAAGAAATACTATGAACAACTCTATTCCAACAAACTGGACAACCTAGAGGACATGGACATATTCCTAGAAAAATAAAACCTCCAAAACTCTATCAGGAAGATTCTAAACAGCTCAATATGCCAGTAACTATGGAAGAAATTGAAGCAGTCATCAAAAAGCTTCCAGCAAACAAAAGCCCAGGGCCAAAGGGCTTCACAGGGGTGTTTTACCAAACATTCAAAGAAGAACTAAAACCTATCCTCCTCAGACTACTACAAAAAATTCAAGCGGAAGGAACACTTACAAACTCATTCTGTGAAGCCAGCATCACCCTAAAACCAAAACCAGATAGAGACAACACAATGAAAGAGAGTTACAGGCCAATATCCCTCATGAACATAGATGCCAAAATCCTCAACAAAACTCTAGCAAATCGGATCCAGTAGTACATCAGAAAGATCATACACCATGACCAAGCAGGATTTATCCCAGGGATGCAAGGATGGTACAATATCTGCAAATCAATAAATGTGATACATCACATAAACAAATTGAGAGATAAAAATCACAGTCATATCAATTGATGCAGAAAAAGCATTTGATAAAATCCAACACCCTTTCTTGATAAAAAACTCTTAGCAAGGTGGGAATAGAAGGATCATACCTCAGTATAATAAAAGCCATATATGACAAACCTACAGCCAAGATCATACTCAATGGGCAACAACTAAAACCATTTCCTCAAAGAACAAGAGCAAGACAGGGATGCCCACTCTCACCACTCCTGTTCAACATAGTACTGGAAGTATTAGCCATTGCAATTAGACAAGAAGAAGAAATAAAAGGCATCCTAATTGGAAAAGAATAAATAAAGCTGTCCTTATTTGCATATCACCTGATATTGTACATAACAAATCCGAAAGACTCCATCAAAAAACTATTAGACTTAATAAATGAATTTGGCAATGTAGCAGGGTACAAAATTAATGCCAAGAAATCTATGGCATTTCTATACACCAGTACACTTACAGAGATTTCTATACACTTACAGAAAGAGAGACTAAAAAAGCAACACCATATATCATCACACTAAAAAAATTAAGATACCTAGGAATAAACTTAACTAAGGAGGTAAAAGACCTATACACAGAAAACTACAGGACACTGAAAAAGAGAGGAAGACATAAACAGATGGAAGAACATACGTGTTCATGGATTGGTAGAATCAACATCATCAAAATGTACATACTACCCAAAGCAATCTATAGATTCAATGCACTCCCCATTAAAATACCAACGGCATATTTCACAGACCTAGAAAGAACGCTTTCATAAATGAGTGAGATCAAATACCACATGATCTCACTCATTTATGGAAAATAAAGAACATTATAACCTGATGAAAGAAAATTCGTCTAGAATAAAAAAAGACTCCGAAGAGCCACAGCAATCCTGAGAAAGAAGAACAAAGTAGGTGGGATCACAATACCAGATTTGAAGCTGTGTTACAAAACCACTGTTCTCAAAACAGCCTGGTATTGGCACAAGAACAGACATATAGATCAATGGAATAGAATAGAGAACCCAGAAATTGACCTAAACCTCTATGCTCAATTAATATTTGACAAAGGAGGCATGAACATACAATGGAATCAAGACAGTCTCTTCAATAAATGGTGTTGGGAAAATTGGACAGATACATGCAAAAAATGAAACTAGACCACCAACTTACACCATACACAAAAATAAACTCAAAATGGATAAAAGACTTAAATATAAAATGGGAAACCATAAAAATACCAGAGGAATACACAGGCAGAGAAATCTCAGACATATGCCGAAGCAATTTCTTCACCGATACCGCTCCTAGGGCAATGGGAACTAAAGAGAAAATAAACAGATGGGACTACATCAAAATGAAAAGCTTTCGCACAGCAAAAGAAACCATCAACAAAACAACAAGAAAGACCACTGTATGACAGAACATATCTGCAAATGTTATCACTGATAAAGGTTTAATCTCCAACGTCTACAAGGAACTTATACAACTTAATGGAAGGAAGATAAATGATCCAATAAAAAAAAAAATGGGTAATGGACCTAAATAGAATCTTTTCAAAAGAAGACAGAAGGCCAAGAGACATATGAAAACCTGTTCAAAGTCACTAATTATCCGAGAGATGCAAATCAAAACGACAATGCGGTACCATCTCACATCTGCCAGAATGGCTGTCATCAACAAATCAACAAACGACAAGTGCTGGAGAGGATGTGAAGAAAAAGGAAGCCTCGTGCACTGCTGGTGGGAATGCAGACTGGTACAGCCACTGTGGAGAACGGTATAGACTTTCCTCAAAAAAACTAAAAATGGAACTCCCATTTGACCCAGTAATCCCACTTCTAGGAATATATCCCAAGAAACTAGAAACACCAATCAGAAAGGATATATGCACCCCTATATTCATAGCAGCACAATTCACCATAGCTAAGATTTGTAAACAGCCTAAATGCCCATCAGCAGATGAGTGGATTAGAAAACTGTGGTACATCTACACAATGGAATACTACGTTGCTGTAAAAAATAAGGAATTCCTACCATTTACAGCAGCATGGATGGACCTGGAGAGCATTACGTTAAGTGAAATAAGGTGGGATGAGGGCATGCAACAGGGGGTAGGTGAGGCTGAGGGAAAGTCAATGGGGGGAAAAAGGAGATATATGTACTACTATATGTAATACTTTAAACAATAAAAAAAACTTAAAAAAAAGAAATTAATATCAATATTTTTTTGTACAATGATGGTCCTATGGTTTTTTTTTTTTACTATTTATTTTTTATAAAAGAGGCCTTCAGCCAGGCTGGTATGGCTCAGTGGTTGAGTGTTGACCCATGAACCAAGAGGTCACTGGTTTGATTCCTGGACAGGGCACATGCCTGGGTTGTGGGTTTGATCCCTGAGTTGGGGGCACATGCAACAGGCAACCAATCAATGTTTCTCTCTCATCAATGTTTCCATCTCTCTATCCCTCCCCTTTCCCTCTCTAAAATCAATACACACACATAAAGAAATATCACTCCACCATGCACTACACACACACACACACACACACACACACACACACACACACACACACACACACCAGAGGCCCGGTGCACGAAATTCATGCACCGGGTGGTGGGGGTGGGGTGTGTCCCTCAGCCCAGCCTGCACCCTCTCCAATCTGGGACCCCTTGAGGATTGGGCCTAAATGGGCAGTCAGACATCCCTCTCACAATCCAGGACTGCTGGCTCCCAACCACTTGCCTGCCTGCCTGCCTGATTGCCCCTAACCACTTCTGCCAGCCAGCCTGATCACCCCCCAACCACTCCTCTGCCAGCCTGATGGATACCTAACTGCTCCCCTGCTGGCCCGATTGCCCCAGCTGCCCTCTCCTGCCGGCCTGGTTTCCCCTAACTGCCCTCCCCTGCCAACCTGGTCGCCCCTAACTGCCCTCCCCTACCGACCTGGTCGCCCCTAACTGCTCTCCCCTGCCGGCCTGCTCACCCCCAACTGCCCTCCCCTGCAGGCCTGGTCCCCCCAACTGCCCTCCCCTGCAGGCCTGGTCCCCCCCCACTGCCCCCCCCTGCAAGCCTGATCCCCCACTGCCCTCCCCTGCAGGCCTGGGTCCCCCTCAACTGCCCTCCCCTGCTGGCCTGATCACCCCTAACTGCCCTCCCCTGCTGGCCTGATCACCCACAACTGCCCTCCCCTGCTGGCCATCTTTTGTTCTCAGGGGGTGGCCATCTTGTGTTGGAGTGATGGTCATTTTGCATATTACCTCTTTATTATATAGGATATATTTTAAAAGGGCGTTATAAAAACTATTTACTTATGAAGGCAGGGAAGTGAGAAGTGGGTAGGGGCTTATGGGCCATGGCTGATACCTGGAAGGCTGGGTGATGAGTCAGTGGGGTTCATTATACTAGACTCTCTACTTTCAAAAATGTTCAAAGTTTTCCACAATGAAAGTATTTGTTCTGGAAGCCTGACCTCAACAGTCCGTCTGGACCATGCCATTTTTATTACCTAAAACCCCTCACTGACTTCCCATCTGAAACACAGTCTCCATAGCCCTGCTTCCTTCTTGCTCCCTCCTCTCCTCTCCACTCAAGCATGCCCACCTTTCCCATTACATAAGGAAGCTTCCCCAACTGCAAATATATGGCTGAATCAATCAGATTCACGTCTGTATCTCACCTGAGCTTTCTCACATTCGTTTGCTTAATCTCTAATTGCCCCCTCCACCCCACCCGCCGTGAAAAACACAATGCTGGCTCCTTACCAACCACTTTGTTTGCTGTCCTAACTCCCACACCAAGCATGGTATCCAGTCTTGGTAGGGTAAACAGATAGCTATGACTAGAGCCCACTTACCAGAAAGATATTAAGCAACAGTAAGTTTTTTTCCTTTGAAAAAAAAAAAAAGAGCACCAACAGTGGCACAGCACAAGGAATTTACAACCAAGACCTTTATCCTTAAAACAAGGCCCAAATCTCAGTATGATTCCCAGCATGCCTATCATGTACTGTTCACTGCTAATCCTTGGATAAAAGTGTGTTTTTTCTTTGCTATGAAGATCTTGGTCCTTACTTTCCAAAGACAACTATAGAAAATATCTGGCAATAATACTTATCGACAATGTATTAAATGCTGACTTTAAAACCTGGTAGAAAAGTACTTTCTGGAATGAATGCAATAGAAACACATAGTTAAGATCCTTTCTTACTGGGGCTCATGGCACCTGGCAAGTCAGGCCATACGTGCTCTGGAGAGAATTCCACCTACCACTTCCTCGTGCTCCTTCCAGCAATCATAATCTGTTGCCATGGCGATGCTTGCATAGCAAAGTCCAGCCTCCTTAGCAAGCACTACCTCTGGAACTGTGGTCATGTTGATAACATCTGCCCCCCAGGTGCGAAACATGATGCTTTCTGCCCGTGAACTGAAACGTGGTCCTTCGATCGTGAGCATGGTCCCTTTTGAGTGGTACCGGAGTCCTAGCTTCTTAGCAGTCTCTATCAGGACCTAGAGAAGGAACCACAAACGCAAAACATGCAAACCTAAGTCCAGCTTACTATTTTATTTTCCTCTGAAATGCAAAACTTTGATTTGTTAAAGATCTTTATTATAAAAGCCCAGTAGCTGCCTCAGAGAGAACCTGGGAGGGTCACAGTTTCCCAGACCCTCAACCACGCACACATCCTGTGTCCCATGCTCCTGGACATACAGCTCACAGCTACGAGAGAGAACAGTGAGCTTTTCCTAAGCACCAGGAATGTGTGTACATGTTTTAATCGCTAAGCTGGGCTGTGAGCAAGGACTTGAGACTGAGCTCTTAACCTCCAGGCTCAGCGCAGGTTGCGCTCCTCATCACATCTCCTCAGAGAGATGTGCGGACAACCGTTTCCAAGCTCCTGAGAAATGCATTCTCATTGCTCTTTTGTGAAAAGTCTGAAGACTTCTGTAAAAGGTTTTTTGGGGGATTAGAAAGTACTCCATAATCTCTTCTGCCTGTTGCCTCTCCAGGGACACACAGTAAAAACAGAATGGGCCCATGCTGGTTATTTTCTGTCCAGATAGACTTACCTTAGCCTGTGCTTCAACATTCCTTTTTAATAATAAAAATAAATAAATAAATAAATAAATAAATAAAATTAGTCTTTTAAACTTAACTGTTAATTAAGGACTGCTGAAAATTCACTTAACCTTTGTCATAGTTTTCTCACCTGTTAAATGGGAAATAAAACTGTATATAACTCAAGAGATAGTGTGAGAATTAAATGAGCTAAGGATATAATACAGCATAGAACTGTGTCAGAGACAATGTAAACATATAAATGCTAAACTGGTCTTCTTTCGATTAGAAGCACAGCAGGTCCTTGAACAACTTTGTTTCATTATAACATTGAAGAGGAAAAATGATCGATTCCCATTGGGCCACTGTCTGTGTGGAGTTTGTTTGGTCTCTCCATCTCTGCGTGGGTTTTCTCTAGGGGCTCAGGTTTCCTCCTACATCCCAGGATCTGAGGTAAGGTTGTATCTACATCGTCTCAGTGTGAGTGTCAGTGCCTGTGAATGCACCCTGCAATAAAAGGGCATCCAGTCCAGGGCGGGCCCCCCCTGATGCCTTGAGCTACCCAGATGAGCTCTGGCCACCTATGATCCTGATCGAGAATAAATTTGTTGGAAAATAACTATCTTACTTGTTTTTATTCACCTTCCTTAAATATATGTATAGCTCACATTTATTTCAATGTTTAATATTAGAAGGGCTTTGGGATCTTTATATTTAGACTAGAGGCCTGGTGCATGAAAATTCATGCACTGGAGGGGGGTCCCTCAGCCCAGCCTGCCCCTCTCACGGCAGCGCAAGCCTCGGCCTGCCCTGGTTACCTGAGCCTCGGGTGGCCTTGGGCAGCTGGGGGACTGAGGGGACTAAGGGACTCCGGAGGCAGGTACGTGGAGCAGCTGCGCGCCTACAACCCTGGTGGGGCTGAGAGGACTGAGCGCCACCATCTTGTGCCTGTGGGCACCGCCATCATTGAGGGCGTGACAGTCAATTAGCATATTCACTACTTATTGGCTGTGGGCACCACCATATATGCGATGGCGTGAGGGTCAATTAGCATATTCCCCCTTTATTAGATAGGAAGTTTGGTGATGTTTTTGTCACTAGAAATATGCCACCAGGACTTAACTCTTGTCTATCTCAGCCTAAGGTAAAATTGGTTTTGTTATATCATTTTGCATAAAGTCACAGTTCCCAAGAACCTATGGACAAAGTTAAGTTTAGGATTTATTGTACTGGCAGCTTCTATAGGTTCACCAAATAATTGGCAAAAATTCCTGAGATACCATCCTATATAATAAAGCTAATATGCAAACTGTCCCCTCGATCAGGAGTTCCACTGGGGGGAGGGGGGGGCAGGGCCAGCCCGCTAATCACATGCAGCCTTTCCCCTGGGCTGGCCCGGCCTGATCCCACCTGTGCACTAATTCGTGCACTGGGCCTCTAGTATATATATAAAATGCAGTGACTCACAGTCAATAGAAGGCTCCAATCTAGGGAATATCTTGCCTGCTCATGTCTGAACCACATAAGTAAATTAATCTATTTCCTTAAAAAACAACTTATGCTATGCTATGACAATGGGAGAAAAAATTTTAACAACAGCCTTAGTAATTCCAAATTTAGAACCATGACAAGCCACAGACAATGAATAGTTGTTGATGCTACCTCATGTTTATTTATTCTATACATGCTAAAAATAAGACTATGTGTAACCAAACCTTTTCCCCAAAGAGTAAAGAATCTTTGCCTTATAAATGCAAGGGCCTAAATCATGCCTCCCCTCCTTTTTTTCAAAATTAATACATAACCACCCCTGGCCAGGTGGCTCAGTTGGTCTAGAGGGTCATCCCATACATGAAAAAGGTTGTGGGTTCAATCCCCGGTCCAGGCATGTATGGGAGGCAAGTAATCAATGTTTCTCTCTCACATTGATCTCTCTCTCTGTCTCTCTCTCCTTCCCCCTCTCCCTCTCTAATCAATAAAAACATATCCTTGGGTGAGGATTTAAAAAAGATATATAACAAGCACTGTCCTGTCTTCATTAAATGTCTTTTAAAATCCCAAATAACCGAGCCGTCAGTCTCAGCCAACCTAGAGTGCTTCCAGAGATCAGTGAAGGAAGATCATAGCTACCAACGGCTGAGGCAACAGGTTCTCGCCATCACCCTGGGAGGTGGGGGCCACGATGGGAGGAGGAGGAAGCAGAGGCTCCTGGATGCGGACTGGGGCCTCTCTGCTTGAACCACCACTTTGCACCACCACCTGAAGGTGTCAGAAACACAAAAGACAAGCTGAGAGATTTCTAGGTCTGAGGCTAAGCAGCTCTCATTTCCATGATTCGAGTTATCATAACGGAACTCCTGAATCAATCATCTTTGTCTGTAAATATTAGCAATATCAGACCAGCAGCCAAAATACATATCATGAGTCAATACTCTCACAGTGTATATCATCTTACCTCCTAAAATGACTAGAAGTGACACTAATTTTGGAGGCCCATGCCCCCATGACACAGTTCACCTTTCCAAGGGAAACACTCTATTTGCACATAAATATTCTCATATCCATCTCTTTACATATTTATACACATTTTAACACAAATGGGAGGATATGTCCAACCAGGGAGGCCACGTTCTATTACTGGCAAATTTCACCCGCCACCACATTTACATGTGCTCTGTATGCATCACTAGCACTTCCACCACCCACTTCTACCCCTAATACTGTATGTTACTATTTTCTGCCTGGGAAAAGATCTTCAATCTCCTACACTCTCTCCCTAGTCTACCATATTTCTTCCCAAACTGCCCCCATTTTGAAATTGTCAAGAATTTTAAACACATCTAGTTTATGCTGGAGAGCAAATTTATTGTGTGGGCAGATCCATGTTTCAGAGGCAGCATTCTGATATATTCTGCTGGTAACTACCCAGAAAATATACATCTAAATACATCATACATACACACTGAACCTGCCACTTTTTTAAACAAGTAAAACATGTATTTTCACAGAACTCAGAGAGAATGCAGACCGGTATACCTCAAATGGCTCCCTGGAACCCCTTACCATGAATTTCAGACTCTGTTGTTTGTGGGTTTTTTAGAGTGGGGTGAGGTTAAGATGCTGCTGATGATGACTATACAGAAACTGGTTTTAAAATATAAAAGCTATGACAACCTCTCCCTTTCTCTCTGCTATGACAACTCTGCTTTCCATGTGCAGGTGTTAAAATTAGCTGAATTACTAACGTGTAGGTATTTATATTCTGTATATCAATTTAAAAGTTGATCTCACTACCTAGTACATCACTGACAATGCTTCTAATTTGTTGTGTTGCACCTGACTTCCAAACCTGGATTATATGAAAAATACCATGCATGGAGCAAGAGACGAACTTTTGAATTGTGGTAGCCATTTTTATTCTCTGAGGGCTAAGGCCTGATGCCGACTTCTGTGGGGCTGCCCCCTTTGTTCTGAGATTTTACTCTAATATCAGAGAGAAGGCTGGAGAGTAATGGCCAAACTCAGCCCAACGGGATTCGTGCACTGGTGGGGGGCATATCCTGCGGGGATCAGCCCACTGTGGGAGCGCTACTCATCCTGGTCAGCCGAGCAGTGCTTCCAATGTGGAACGCACTGATCACCAGGGGGAAGCTCCTGCAGTGAGTGTCTTCCCCCTGGTGGTCTGTGCGTGTCATAGTGACTGGTTGAATGGCCATTCTGGTTGTTGTGCTGTTTGGTTGCTGGGCTTTTATTGTATAGGATACATTTCTAGGTATTAACTCTTTTATCCCTCACACAGTCCTACAATGTATATGTAATCATTACCTTCATTTTACAAATGAGAAAACTGAAGCTCAGAGGTGTTAAGTAACTTTTCCAATGACACATAGCTATTACGCTGAAGAGCAGAGACTGAATCCCAAGTAAACTAGTTCTAGACTATTCTCTTAACTAATATGCTAGTCTACACTAAATTATTTAAAAAGTATCCTGACAGCAAAATCAAAACTTATAAAAAAGGTAGATTGCTAGCCCCTGCACCTGGAACCCAGGATTCCCTCCTCCGGCCCGCCACAGACACCCGGGACTCAGGCTTCCCTCCCTCTGGCCAGCTGCAGGGCCAGGCAACTTTTCTCCCTCTCCCGTGCCGCAGCTGCTGGCGCTGGTGCCTGGGACCACGGGGCGGGGGGCTTTTCTCCCTCTCCCGGGCCGCAGCTGCTGGCGCTGGTGCCTGGGACCACGGGGCGGGGGGGCTTTTCTCCCTCTCCCGGGCCGCAGCTGCTGGCGCTGGTGCCTGGGACCACGGGGCGGGGGGGCTTTTCTCCCTCTCCTGGGCCGCAGCTGCTGGTGCTAGTGGGCAGGCGGCTTCACCTGGGCCCGGCTTTGTCAGGAAGGATGTCCGGATGGTTAACTCTAGATGCCAACCCAAGCCCTTACAATTTATTTTGGTGTACTTTCCGGACAGATTACAAACCTCTCTCGTTTTGGGGCAGAACGGCTCAGCCATTGGGATATGGCACACTCCTCTGGCACAGGAGTGACTCCCATCATAGAAGGTCTGAGGCCTCATGGTGGTCCTACAAAACAAAATGAAAAGGTTTTGTTTCAAAGAAGGCCAACTTTCCTTGGCCAGGTGGCTCCGTTGGTTGAGTGTCCTCCCCTGCACCAAAAAGTTTTGGATTCCATTCCCAGTCAGGGTGCATATGGGAGGCAAACAATTGATGTTTCTCTATCATAGCGATGTGTTTCTTTTCTCTCTCAAATCAATAAAATAGTGGATTCTAAAATCGGTGGCAACGTAAGTGGAAGCTACACTGACACACTCCCAGGACCAAACAGGAATTACAACGAAAATACAGAAAATCTGGCAAGAACTCTGATAACCAAGGACAGAAAGTGGAGACTGGCCCTCGCTGGATTGGCTCAGTAGATGGAGCATTGGCCTGCAGCCTGAAGGGTCCCAGATTTGATTCCGGTCCAGGGCACATTCCTGGGTTGTGGGCTCGATTACTAGTGTGGGGCATGCAGGAGGCATCCGATCAACGATTCTATCTCATCATCGATGTTTCTGACTCTCTCTCCCTTCCTCTCTGAAATCAAAAAATATATATTAAAAAAATAAAGAAAGAAAGCAGAGACCACACAGAGACTGATAGGAAGTGTAGAGGCACAAAAGGAGGGCTGGCCGGGCTCCCATAGACAGCAGCTGAAGTTCTAGAGGGTTATCACAGTTGTAGGGGATTCCCACTGAGAACTCTGGGCCTAAAGCCCAAGCTGGGCTCCCTTTCACAGAGCACTAGAACTGAGAAAGGTGTTCACATAACATCTGGCTATGAAAAGCAGCAGGATTGCTGTCTGCCAGCAAGAGATGACTGGAAATTCCAGCACACTCATAAAGGGTCAATGCACAAAATTTTGGGGGCAGCCATTCACCTTGGCAGAGTGGAATGGAGTTGTGTGAGCAGAAGCCAGGGTTGGGGGCTCTAGGGTTAGACCTCAGAAGGCAGACACCTTGGTTTCCTGTGGTGAGTCATTCTCTCACGCTGCAGAGGACATCTTTCTCCAGTGGACCTTTGGGATCCAGGTGGTTTTTGCCTGGGGAAAGGCAGTTGCCCCACCCTATCGAAAAACCCCTTACCCCACCCTTTCCTGTGGAGTTTCCAAGACCCATTAAGAGACTAAGAAGAACAATCAACCTGCAGGCAGAAGTAACTGCCCCACCCTGTTGGAAAACCTCTCACCCCACAGTATGGTCTATAGCCAGAGGCTAATCAAGACTGAATACAATCAGAATGCAGGCAGACGCAGGACTCTGGAGGCTTTGAGTCTTTGCCTGATCTAATTTGGGGCCCAGAGCTAGGAAAAGCAGACCTTGGTGCACATTTTGGTCCTTTCCAAAGGCACCCAGCCCCAGCATAGGGAGCCACAAGCTGTGGATTGCTGATAGCTGCAAACAGGGTACTCAGGGGCAGTTAGAAACAGTCTGACACGGTCTTGCATTACAGATTGGGAGGCACAGCAGATCTATCTAATACACAGACACAAACCCAAATAGGCAGCCAAAATGGGGAGACAAAAACAAACAAACAAAAAACAAAACACAAACAAGCCCCAAATGAAAGAATAAGAGAATTCTCCAGAAGGAAAGCTAAATAAAATAGAAATAAGAAATGTATCAAACATACAGTTCAGAATAATGATGGCAAAGATGCTCAACAGCATGAGAAAAAATATAATAACTATGAAGAATAACATAACACTAATAAAGAACACAGTGGGAGGAACATGCAGCAGATTAGGGGAACTGAGGATCAGATCAGTGAATTAGAAGACAGGGTAGAAAAAAATCAATCAAAGAACCAAAAAGAAAAGAAAAAAAAAACAATTAAAAAACAGGACAGCTGGGATAGAGGGATCATACCTCAACATAATAAATAAAGGCTATATATGACAAACCTATAGCCTACATCATACTCAATGGGCAAAAATTAAAACCATTTCCATTAAGAACAGGAACAAGATAGGGGTATCCCCCTTTCACCACTCTTATTCAACATAACACTAGAAGTGCTAGACAAAGTGATCAGACAAGAAGAAAACATAAATAGCATCCAAATTAGACAGGAGAAATTAAAACTCTCATTATTTGTAGATGACATGATATTGTACATAGAAAACTCTAAAGACTCCACCAAAAAAATACTAGATTTAATAAATGATTTTGGCAATGTAGCAGGATACAAAGTTAACACTCAGAAATCAAAGGCATTTTTATACATCAATAATGAATTCTTAGAAAGAGAAAGAAAACAAACAATCCTATTTACTACAGCAACCAAAAAGACTTGTGCTCCGAAAACTACAGGACATTGATGAAAGAGATAGAGGAAGATATAAAGAAATGGAAGATTATACCATGTTTATGGATTAGAATTAACATCATTAAAATGTCCATACTACCCAAAGCAATCTATAGATTCAATGCAATCCCTATTAAATTACCAATGGCATATTTCACAGATCTAAAATAAATACTCCAAAAACTTTTATGGAACCAAAAAAATCCAGAAATAGCCACAGTAATTTTAAGAAAGAACAAAGTTGGAGGGATCACAATACCAGATATCAAGTTATATTACTAAGCCACTGTAATCAAAACAGCCTGCTACTGGCACAAGAACAGGCATATAGATCAATGGAACAGAACAGAGACCCTAGAAATCAACCCAAGCCATTACACTCATTAATATTTGACAAAGGAATCAAGAGCATACAATGGAGTCAAGACAGTCTCTCCAGTAAATGGCATTGGGAAAATTGGACTGATACATGCAAAAATATGACACTAGACCACCAACTTAAAACATACACTAGAATAAACTTAAAATGGATAACTTAAATGCAAGATGTGAAACAATAAAAGCCCTAGGAGAAATCATAGGCAGCAAAATCTCAGACATCTCTCGTAGCAATGTGTTTATGGATACATCTCCTAGAGCAGTGGTCGGCAAACTGCAGCTCATGAGCTACATGCGGCTCTTTGGCCCCTTGAGTGTGGCTCTTCACAAAATACCATGGCCTGGGCAGGTCTATTTTGAAGAAGTGGCATTAGAAGAAGTTTAAGTTTAAAAAACTTGGCTCTCAAAAGAAATTTCAA
Organism: Corynorhinus townsendii; assembly: GCA_026230045.1. Lineage (NCBI taxonomy): Eukaryota > Metazoa > Chordata > Mammalia > Chiroptera > Vespertilionidae > Corynorhinus > Corynorhinus townsendii. The sequence continues at coordinate 113,920,578 of JAPDVU010000005.1, forward strand.
TCGTTGTACTGTTGATATTTGGCTCTGTTGACTAATGAGTTTACTGACCACTGTCTTAGGGCAAAAGAAACTAAGGAGAAAATAAACAAATGGGACTACATCAAAATAAAAATTTTCTGCACAGCAAAAAGAAACTATCAACAAAATAAATAGGGAGCCCATTCTATGGGAGAACATATTTGCCAGTGATACATCTGATAAAGGTTAATATCTCAAATATAAAAGGAACTCATATAACTTAACCAAAGGAAGACAAACAATCCTATTAAAAAATGGGTAAAGGACCGAAATAGACACTTCTCCAAAGTGGACATACAGATGGCCAAGAGACATATGAAAAAATCCTCAAAGTCATTGATCGTTAGAGAGATGCCAATTAAAATGACAAATTAAAACACCTGTCAGAATGGTTACCATCAACAAATAACAAGTACTGGCAAAGTTGTGGAGAAAAGGAAACCCTCGTGCACTGCTGGTGGGAATGCAGACTGGTGCAGCCACTGTAAAGAACAGTATGGAGTTTCCTAAAAAAATTAAATATGGAACTGCCATTTGACCCAGTGATCCCACTTCTAGGAATATATTCTATGAAACCCAAAACACCAATCAGAAAGAAAGTATGCACCCCATGTTCATAGCAGCGCATTTTATAATAGCTAAGATCTGGAAACAGGCCAAGTGCCTATCAGTAGATGAGTGGATAAAAAGGCTGTAGTACATTTACAACAAGGAGGGACCTGGAGAGTATTATGCTAAGCAAAATAAGCCAGTCAAGAAGGATAAGTGTCACATGATCTCAGTCACATGAGAAATCTAATGAACAAAATAAACTCATTAACAAAATGAATCCAGAGACATAGAAGCATGGAACAGACTGTTGAATCTCAGAGGGAAGGCAGGGGTGTGTGGGTGTGTGGGAAGAGATCAACCAAAGAACTTACATGCATAACCCAGGGACACAAACAATAGGATGAAGGGCTGGGGCGGGGAGCATGGGTGGGCTATCAGGGGTCAATGGGAGAAAAAAGGAAACATACGTAATACTTTCAACAATAAATATTTTTTAAAATAATAAAAGAAAATCAATAAAAACACATTAAAAATAATTTTAAAAGGCCATCTCTCCATTCTCTGGGGCTGCTGAAATCAACTCTATATAGATCAACATCTTGGTCCTCACTCCAGAATCAATAGCTCTGGATAAGCTGAAGGCAAATGGAAAAGCGCAGCTTCAGGATGGTACTTGGCTTCCCTGGCTCTACCTTGGTGGCAGCGTACTTTCCAACAGATGCCTGTGATCTGGTGGCTGTGACAGGATAAGGACACTGTTTTGCAGATACAGCTCAACTCTGGGCTCAGGAGGGCAGATCAAACACTTAAGAAGTCAACATGAATATTCCCAATCACTGTAAATGGAGAGGACTGAATACTGAGCCCCACTGATACCCATCACTTCGATTCAACCATTTCCAAAATTTGGTCCAATCTGCTTTATCTGTTAGCATTTCCCTGGTGGCAAATCCCAGACTTTTGTCATTCACCCCTACTTCAGATGGACCAAAATACGTGGACTATTTCCACTGCAATGTCATTACCACATTAACATTAATTCCTCAGTATCAGCTAATACATAGACCATATGCAAATGTCCCTGTCGTCCTTAAAAATGTCCTTTTTGAAAAAAACAGTTGCTTTGTTAGTTTCGGGTTCATATAAAACCTTCATCTTGCATTTGATTGTCATTTACCGAATCCTGACACTAGTAGTCCAAAGCCACCTTGCTCAAAGATGAGGCCTCAGTGCAGTGGAGGATTGAAGACCTGTCAGTGTTCTATTTTATTTTATTTAAAAAAATATATTTTTATTGATTTCGGAGGGGAGGGGAGAGGGAGAGACAGAACCATCAATGATGAGAGATAAGCACTGTCAGTGGTTTAAGGGAAAGGCTAACTTAACCCAAAAGCAATTCCAGATGGGTTGAACAAACGGTCACGTGATTGCTCCAGCCCGTGCGATCCAGGGTCTTTCTCTTTTTGTAAAACCGACCAATAAAATGATGCCACATAGTCCAGCTCTGACTTGGCTCTAGCCTTCAATGACTCAAGTATTAGTAACATCTCTACTTACAACTGTGATTAAAACCTTCAGTTGCTATACGCCACTAGACACCCATGAGATAACACCCTCATCTCATCTACCTCTCTCCTCTCCTCATCTCCATCGCTTCTTCACCTAACCACGCCTGTCTTTGTTCTGAACTTTTACTTTAAGATATAACACGTATTATTCATGCTTCATGTTATGCTATAAATATGTGATACTTATTGACTACAGTTTTAATTCTCTCAAGTGCAACATTTTACATTTTTCTCTTTCAGCAAAGCTCCCCAACTATTAGCTTCACAGCTTTTAGCAAATTGGAAAATGGAGAATCAAGATATGGCAATCATGAAATACAGTGTGTAGCCACCCACTTATAAGGACTTCATGAGGACCAAGTCAACCATGAAGTCCAGATATCCCACAGCAGCTCAGAAAAGAGGTCTGGGCTAGAGACAGAATCGGAAGCCAGTACCAAGGACAAGCTGTGGCTGATGATGGGGGTATCAGAACACCCTACCTTGAAAGGGGCAAGTGAAGCAGGTAACCCCAGGAAGAAATAGAGACTTTAAAATCAGTATTTATCATGGTTGTGGGAGTGACTATTCTGTCAAGATCCAGGAAAGGCAGGTACAGATGAGAAACACCTCTTACATAGCCTGCCCACTTATTTGTGGTGCTTTGTAAGACTGACTTAAGTGACAACACATTCAGTGAAAGGCTTATGTTAAATCACTATAAACAGCAATACTCCTATACAGTATAAAATGATGAGACATGACCAATGATGAGTAACATTGAGCAATGGGGCTCATAGTCACAGCTGTGGTGAGGGATGACACTACCCAAGGGAAATGCTAGAGTGCAAATGAGTGAAATTTTAGGAGCTCCGACGCTCCCTCTGAGGGTTTCTAATTAGCGAAATGAGTGTTTTAAAAACTGAGCAAAATGCCCGAAGTAAACTTATCAGGTAGGTTCCACACAGTGGGGACAGTCACCTGATGGAACCTGTACTAACAGGGGATCCGCCCATTAGACTGCCCATTTCCAGCCCAAACAGCTCTTTCAGCCGAATGGCTCGCTCTCATCCTGAGTGTACTCAGTGACATGGAGAATACATGAGAAATGTCATTTTATGCCTGATGTGATCTTGTTACTAAATTTGTGCGTGGTTTTAAAAACATTACTTCTGTTCTTTCTTCATAAGGCACATAATAGCAACACCTGCACTGAACCCTCCAGCAGTTACATCCCAATAGACACCGATGTATTAACATCTCCATTTTAGATGGCAGATGTTTGCATTTAGGGGTCAGTAATCATTGGTGCAAAGAGCTATTGCCACTATTGCCTTGAGAAGGACCAAGCACCTGGCACACAGTATTCACTCAAATCACATTAGAGATGGACGCAGGTGTAGCAGAAGCAAGCATTTGGAGTAGGTCAATGGAAGGCAGTTTCCAGAAGGAAGAAACTATGTTGCAACAGTGCCGGGGTGGGCACCTTTTCCTGATAAGGGGGCCCTTGAGGGAATCTATTCTTCCTTCCATCAAGAGACAGAATTGAAATCTATTCCTGAGCCCACGATTCAGTGCACCTCAGCCTCAGACAATGTCAAACTGGCTGGACCTGGCGGGAGGCTGTGTTCCAGCTGCAGCTGACAAGAATGAGAAGGATCACACTCCTCCTGGAAGTAACCCAGACCAAGGACAAGAGAGTTTAGGAGTGGTGGCTGCCCTACTGACTTGTGAAAGGGGCAAAGGGGCATGTGGTGGCAGGTGGAGCACACCCCCCATCCACCAAAGATATCTACATCTTAATGCCCAGAACCTGTGAATATGTTATTTTTCATAGCAAAGGGGAACGAAGGCTACAGATGGAATTAAGGTTGCTAACCAGCTGACAATAAAATGGAAAAACTATCCTGGATTAACTGAATGGGCTCAAAGTCATCACTAGAGTCCACATACGTGGAAGAAGGAGGCAGAAGAGTCAATGTCAGAGTGATGAGATGCAGGAAGGACTCAAACCACCATGACATTGAAGATGGAAGGGGCCACAAGCCAAGGAATGCAGGTGGCAAAGAGCCAGGAAGCATTCCCCCTCGAGCCTCCAGAAAGATATGCAGCTCTGCTGACATCCAGTCAGTGAGACCTGTGTTAGACTCCTACAGAATAAGATCATCAGTTTGTATTCTTTAAGTCACTAAGTCTGAGGTAATTGGTTACAGCAGCAATAGGAAACTAATGCACATGCTTATCTGGCTTAAGATATAGGTAATTCAGTTGTGGGTTATAATAAAAACCCATGATGAAGGTCTGCTCCCCATTCTTGCTTTAATCGTAACCCTCCCTGCTGAGCGAGGTGACTGCTAATTTCACCTCCCTGTTAGCCTGGGACATCCACTGGAAACCAGACTTGAATGACTTGACTGATTTGCGTGGTTTTACTGTCCATTCACCAGCGCTGTGCCTCTAAAACGAGCAATTAACACCACCCACCTTCTACGGTGCATGTGGACACTGAATGAGAATGCACGAAGCAAGTGCTCAGCACTTGTAACTACTGTTTGGGGAAAACCTGCCAGCGGCAGAGCATGACACATTCTGGGCCCAGTCAAGGGTACCCCACAAACTGCTCAAAGTTGTAACACATGAATGTGTGCTCATAAAAGTTAGTGTACAAACGAAAAACTGCCCATGGAAGAGACAGAAGGATGCTGTATCCTGGTGAGTGAAATGAGCTCAAGACTCAGAAGGGAACAGTGGCACTTTCACACAGAGTGGAGAGAAAGACAAGACTCGGGGGGGGGCTGTTTCTGGATCACAGCTCGAATTGACTCTGTTGTCACAAGTAGGTCAATGTGCAGGAGCTCAGCATGCAGGAGCGAGCGTAAGTCAATGAATTCACCAGCAGAGCCGGGCAACGGCCGGCTGCTCAGCAGACTGGCTTTGGGGAACTGATTCTAGCTACGTCACTTAAAGGATACTCCAACAGGGATGCCCATTGACAGAGACAAGTTCAGTTTTTAGAAACCAAGTAAAATAAGACTTTTCAACCCCCCTTGACTTTGAAGCCTGAGCGCTGATGGAAGGAGGGGCTCTCAGTAAAAAATGAGTATTTGATAATCATCGTCATCATCATAAGTAGCAACAAAAGTGAAAATATTCACGCCAGAATTTCCTGTTAGCAGGAGATGGTAACAACGGTAAACTGTTTCATATTCACACGTTCTTTCCTTTGCCACTTGAGAGACTCATCATTGATCAGACAGGTATCAGCGTGAAAGGGTTGGGTTGAGAAGCGAATTGTTCAAGGTGGGAGACATTTGAGAACAGAGATAAGAGATACGTGGCCATTGCCCAAATAGTTCCTCTTGGTTTCCTAAGAAATATGTGCACAAAGGAGCTCAGGCAGAGATACTTGTTGTAACATTTTAAATTACATTTATTGTATAATAACTAAAATACTGGTTTACCCAGTATTTATGGCAGTCTAGGGAAGTCTCCAAAGATACATTGTTAACTAAGTTAAGCACATTGTAGACAGTCCATATTGTATACCTATATGTTTGTTACTATACATTTCCTTTCCTTTTTGTTAAGTTTTCATTTACATTTCATAGTTTTTTTTAAAAGTGTTTATAGATTAAATAATACATTAGACAGGTACTGTATATAAGAAAGGCTAAACAGGGAACCATCTGGGGCTTTGGAACAGATTAATTCAATTTACATGAGTTCTAACGGGGGAAAAATGTTTCAGTTTTCAAACAGCCTTTCAGAATGAATTAAGTTTGAGAACCGAGGTTCCATGTACGTGATCAAGTTTGATAGAAAATTCTCACCAAATTGCCCTTCATGTAGCAAGGCAGCTGCCAGAAACATAGAGAGAGTTTTGCTTTTCATCACTATCTTCCTATACTATTTACATTTTACTTTCTCACAAATATGTATTACTCTTAAGACACTTTAAAAATACAGATAAAGTGTTGGATAGCATGTTAGTCAGAACACCAAAGACAATTAAAAAATTTTTTTAAAGTATATAAATGGGTCAAGATAACAAGAAAAAGTTTAAGCCAAGTCAACAACTGGTTAGAACAAAAGGATTATTTATACCCTAGGCAATTTGCATAACTTCAAGATGGACAGGAGGAAGCAGGAGCCTCCTACGTCTCTAGGTGTGTATGTGTGTGGGTGTGCACACACGCATTTATGGACAGCGCCATCAAAAGCATGTACATAAGTGTAGGTCAAATCCTAGAAGATTCCGGTCAGGGAGTCAGGGAGTCAAGGGAAAGGAGCTGAAAACTACAGTGGGGAAAGGAGTTTTGGCATGAATGGCAATAAATTAAGAAATGGAATGAGTCTGTACTATTAACCAGAAGGAATCGAAAGATTATTAATTTGGACCAACATCGTTAAGATCCTCCCACTCCCTGCTGAAGACTGCCCCTAACTGTTCATGGTGCCACAGGGAAGAAGAAAAACCAATTGATATTTACATCCCAATGAGGCAATAGTGCTTAATAAACAGATAACATAGATTTCCCTTCATATTGCCTATTTTCCCTCAGGTCTTGATAAATAGAGCAGTAGTACAAGAATAAAATCCTGGCTCTGATACAGGTGGTGAGTAACCATGCCCTGGGCCTCAGTTTTCTCACCTGTATAAAGGGATAACAAGGGATGCATGAGGGATGCCCCATAGTGTTGTGATAATCAGCACCAAGAACATACGCACTCTAACAGCACGTACTAGTGTCAGTTCTGTTTTCACTGTGAAGTGCCACGGACACCGCTCCAGGTCACCACATGAAGCTCTAACAAATCCCAGTTACAGCTGCATGGCACCAGATGGCTGCCAACCACTGCCACAGGCTGCTCACTCCGTTAGCAGGACACACACATCCTGGTGCAAGCAAGCGACTAGGAAAATGCACTGTTTTGTGCTTTTCGTAGGACTGCAAAGTGCAAAAGGGAAGGCTGGTTAGAAAGGCATGAGTATTTTAAACGTTAATGAGTCAGATGGTTAGAAAAGTTCTAACCATCACCAACGCAATAAGCTATATGAATGCTAATTATCCAGGGCCTAGCAACACCTGACAGGTGGCAAAAGCTCAATATTCCCCTTCACTTCAGAATGAAAGAATGTCTTCATGTTCAGAAGAGCAGATGTAATCAGAATAATAAACACTAATATTTTACTGGGCAGAGGAAAATGAGCAGGGATCTGAAGTACTAAAGCAATGGAAGAGACCGTCACAAAGGTGACATTTTAAAGTACATGTCAAAGATCATCGCACCAATGACAAAAGGAACTAGAATAAAATTACAGAAATTCACAGGAAGAGCTGAGTGAGGTATTCTATATGAAGAATTAGGGCTCCCCTCCCCCGCAAATACAGTTAATGCCGAAGTCTGGTGTTAGCAGGTGGTTATCACTGCTGTTACACCCCGATGATCAGATTCAAGGGGAAGCCCCCACAGGAGGTAGCAGACGGACGGCCACATGGTTTTCAGAACACTTCTGCCTGCATCTTTATTTCTATCATAGTTTTAGGGACCAGTATGGGAACTAGCTTTGAAGGGAGTCAAGTTAGGGCGAAGGGATTTTCAGTAAAAAACTGACCCAAACGAGGACAGTGGTGACAGAGGAGAGAGAGGGTGGGACTCCAGGCAGGCACAGCAGTACTCAGAGACTGAGTGGATAGAGAGTGACAGCTCCCAGCAGTGACCATGGGGTGCAGGTCAGGGCCAGGCTCACCAACTTAGCAAATTCACCAAGTAAAGAATGGGGGCCTTGGGAGAAGGAGTGTGGGGTGGGAAGACGATCAAGGGGACTAATTTAATCTTTATTACCAAGTCTTTGGTATCTCTGGGACCTTGTCCTGCAGCCAGTGTGGCTCCTGAGGGAAAGGGCGGAGCTGGAAGTCCGTGTGTGAGCGATGGTTGAGGTCATCGGCTTTGGAGAAAAACCGGAATTCAAACCCCACAGGTCCCACTTACTAGCAAATGGCCAGTATTTCTGAGCTGAAGTTTCTTCAACTATAAACCGGGGAAATTACCCTTGTGTGCGGCAAACAGGATGGATCTGTGGCACCTCCTAGGAATTCCAAAACGGGGAGCTCACCAGCATTTCTATTCACAGCGAGGCTATCCCGGGAAGCGGTAACAGAACAGGGAGAGGCTGCCCCCACTGCCTGGACAGCTGTCAGCAGGACAGGGTACAAGGTGGACGGGGAGAGGATGAAGGAAGCTTGTTTTCTTCCTTGTGAAAAGGTACCTTCTCAACCAAGAGTGAAAGAGGCGGGCAGGAAGCTTTGAGACAAGTAAGGGTTTAAGCAACAGCTGACGGGAATGCTCAGCAAAGGCTCCCTGCGAACTTTACCAGGAACTCCCATTTCCACTGCGAAAGCCCACCCTGCCCAAGAGGCTGGGAATGATGATGCCACTGGTCTCAGGGTGTCCCTGAACTTCCCAGTCGGGCTTTATAGGGTGGAAACAATAACTCCAGATGCGTGGAAACAATAACTCCAGATGCGACATCAGAGGGGAAGCCCAAGGCTGTGTCTTTGGGAGGGGGAATAACCTGACATAATCCCTGGGCACTGTGTGTACAGCGGGACTTTCCTGATGAGTAAGTGTGCCCCGGGAGCAAGCTCACTCCAGCCCCTGGCTGCTTTCTGGGGCAAGCCAGTATGTGAAACCTCCACATTTACATGTGAGAAAAAGATCTGAGAACATGACAGTGTACAGTTAGTTACCCACATAAGTAACAAATGAATCCCACATCAGCCTTTTCCTTCTAATGTCATCTATGCTTGAGGAATCCGGATCATTGTGAATATGGCGTTTTAAACTCTGCTATTTTAAACAGCTATAGTACAGCCCTGGCCAGGTGGCTGTTGGTTGGAGCATCATCCTGCACACCAAAGGGTTGTAGGTTCGATTCCCATTCAGGGCACATACCTGGGTTGCGGGTTCAATCCCTGGTTGGGGTGTGTACGGGAGGCAACCAATGGATGTTTCTCTCTCTCTCTTCTCCCCCCTTCCTCTTCCTAAATTAATAAACATATCCTTGGGTGAAGATTAAAAATCAAACCAACACCATAGTACAAGCATTTTCTTAAACCATTATCTCCAAACACTTGTACTTTGACAGCCATGGAGACTTTGATGATGTCCCCTGAACACGAACTCCAGCTCCCTCTCCTTTGGTGTGATCACATTCATTCAATCACTTGAAAAATACAGGCCACAGTGTTGTGGGTGTTAGGGATAAAGCGGCAAACAGGAGGATCTTTATCGCAGATGGTTTATATTCTACTAGAGGCCCAATGCACAAAATTTGTGCAAGAGTAGGCCTTCCTTCCCCCGGCTGCCGGCACTGGCTTCCCTCTGGCCCCCGGGACCCAGGCTTCCCTCACATCCCTGGCTTTATCGGAAGGACGCCCAGTCTTATTAGCATATTATGCTTTTGTTATTATAGAATTATTATAGATAAGGGAAGACAGACAATACATATATAGTGTCAGGTGCTCAAAAATGACAGGAGAAATGACGGGATGGGAGGAACGTGTAATGATTTTAGTCTACCCCGTATGTATTAGGTTGAACCACATGAAACTGCTGATCTCCAACCATTTCTAATCTACAGAATGCTCCGTTTCCTTCGGGTCTAGCTGAGAGCTTCATTTCATAGGGGGACAATTGAGAATCCTTCCAATGGACGGCAAATTATAATGAATCCCCGAAAGGGAGCAGACACACAGAGCTGGCTGACTCAACCTTCCTCCCGTAACAGAAGACGGAGGAGAGGCTCTGGGTATAGCAAGTTCAGAGGTAACGAGGGGAGGAACAGGATGACTGTGGGTTGTCTAGGTGACTGAATGGGGGACTCTGGTAGGAACCACCAAATAGTTCACACCCCTTGGCACTTCTCCCCACCGCTCTGGATCAAGGTGCAGAGCACAGTCACCTGTCTCCATCCAGAGCACCCTGGGAGGTGGTTATTTCCACCAGGAATGGGGCGGCGGGGCGGGGGGGGGGGGGGCGCAGGAATCCCCACGAGACTCCCACTTTCCCTTGTGATTTCTTCAACTATTTCTAAAGGCAGAAGCAGTCCAGGATCTTGGCAGCCTATTGCTGTTTAATTTTGGGGCTAAAGAAACATATCTTACTTGTGTAAATAACGAGCAATCCCTAGCTCCTGAACCAACTGTGGACTGACAACTGGAGAAGACAACCAGACATTATGTGCCTCCTGATAGGATGCGGGGGTTTCTGCCAAGAATTTGAACCTGGTTCTGATCAGGCCTCCAGAGCTAACCACTGGTTTCCGGTAACGACAGGAGACGGGAAGACGCCAAATGACACTTAGGGATACAAACAGTAAAATCCAGCTTGTGGGGGACTCCCCAGGATGAGAGAGGAGGCCAGGGGATGGGGACCTCCTGACAAAGAAGCTTATCAATCAATACACTCGTGTGTAACCAGCGGCCTCCTCTGGCCCCTTATTAACAAGTCCACTAGAAAAAGAAGGTTTGTGAGACAAGAGGAAAAAGGAGAACCATTGCCTGGGCACTTAATATTAAGGAAATATTAAGTAACTTTTTCTTTTTTAAAGAGTCCTTATCTTTTAAAGTTACAAATTGCAGTGAACTGATAAATGTTGAAATGATGATTATTCTATTTGGTATACGCGTAAGAACTCACACAATAAAAAGCTTAAAACAAGTCTGTGGGCCCCGGATGGCACTGCTCAGTGGTTGAGCGTCAACTTATGAACCAAGAGGTCACAGTTCGATTCCTAGTCAGGGCATTTGCCCAGGTTGTGGGCTTGATCCCCAGTGTCAGGCGTCCAGGAAGCAGCCAATCAATGATTCTCTCTCATTATTGATGTTTCTCTCTCTCTCTCCCGCCCTTCCTCTCTGAAGTCAATAAAATATATTTAAAAAACAACAAAAAACGTCTGTGGGTCTGCCCCATCCTCCCCGCAAGTTCCCACACACTGTTCATTTGAGCTGGGAACGGTCTTCCAGGAGCCTACCGTGGCGTAGAGGATGGCATACCTGTCGATGAACTGGTCAATAATGACGATATCACCGGGCTGAATCTCCTCCCTCAAGGAACCGCAAGCTGTGGTCACTATGACATGAGTACAGCCCTCCTCCTTCAGGGCCCAGATGTTCGCCTGATAGTTGACTTTGGAAGGCATGATGGTATGCTGCCTCCCATGCCTGCGGGAAGAAAAGCGAATGTGGTCGGTGAGTGAGCAGCACGTTTTCATTGTGTCAGAAGAGAAAACCAATTTACAGCTCTTTCCACCAAAGTGCATTCATTGGCAGAGGGGGAAGAAGAGAGGCTGGGCATTGACCAGCCAACTCTAAGTCTAAACCATTTGGTTTTAAAGTGCAGTTCAGAGTCTGTATCCTTATTTTCCTAACAAGAGCAGGTACTAACTGACTTAGAATTCCCTCTTCAGGAAGCTCAGTTGTATCTACCCTGTGGGACACCAAGCCCTCCAATCAGAGGCATCTGGTCTGTGATCCCCACACAGAAAACAAGAGGTGGCCATGAAGAAAGACTCTGAATAGAAATAAACGCTCAAGTTTCCAGGTGAAGCTCTCCATTCCTTCTGCCCGGCCACCCAAATAAGTTAATAAAGCCTTTAAAACATTAGAAGGTTTCGTCTGAGAACCGATAACTTCACGCATGACCCATGTTACGGGCTGAACTGTGGCCCCCGCCATTCCTATCCTGAATTCCTAACCCCTAGGACCCACAGAATGCAACCATATTTGGAAGTAGTGTCTTCAACAGAGTAATTAAGTTAAAATGAGGTCATTAGGGTGGGCCCTAATTTAATATAAATGGCACCCTTCCAAGAAGAGAACATCTGGAGAGATACGCAGAGAGCATGTGTGAAGATACAGGGACAAGGTGGTCATCGACAAGTGAAGAGGGTCATCTACAAGCCAGAGAGGCCTCCAACAGACCCTTCCCTCTGGGCCCTCAGAGGAAACCAATCCTGCTGACTTGATGCCAACCAATGGGATACAGCAGAGCTGCTGGGAGTCCCTCCCACAGTCATCCTGACAGCAGAGACCCGTCAGCGGGCCTTGCAGGAGAGGGCTGCTATCCCATGAACTGCCCGTGCAGAGAGTCACGTGGCAGAGAATGTGCACAGACTCTAGGAGCTGACTTCTGCCAACAGCCACGTGAACTGGAATGAGGATCTGGAACTCCAGGGGAGAACAATCCCTGACTACCTTGTGTGACCCAGAACAGCAGGCTGAGCTGAGCTGTGCTCACATGGCTGACACTCCGAAACCATGAGGCTGTTTTAAGAAACTAAGGACTGTTTTAAGCTGCCAAATGTGTGGTTAATAGTTATGTAGCAACAGAAAACGGTGTAATTTCTAACAATGTGATACAAATGATTTTTCTCCATCTATAACCAGGAACTGCAAGACTTATTGAGATAACAAGGGTGCGGAAACCACAGGAAAACCACTTTAGGGACCCAAAACCCACTCCCCGAAAACACAGACTACAGTAATATTCACTGAATGAAACAGTTTTCCTTATCTTGTTAACTAGAAAAAAAAGAAAGCATTTTCATTTGCAGAACTTCAACTTTAGTCAAATTCATCTTTTCACTCATTGAATTGTTCTAACTCTCCCAACCTAAGGAGGGGATGGGTGAGATATGAGTTAGATTAACTTGCCCAAAACACCGTAGGTGGTGAATAAAGGTGACTGAAATGCGTTGGCTCCACCAGCACATAAAACTAATACCGGCATCATTACTCTTTCCGGGTTTTAAGTTAAATTTAAATTCTCCTTCAGTAGTAACATTCCAAAAACTTAAAATATCTTACCTTGCAAGGAGGACACAATCAACATTCTTTATCTTCCCCAAAATCAAGGCATCAGAAGGCTGCACACAATGAATAATGGTTACAACTCAGTGATTTGCAAACATAGATGAACCATTAAAAAGCTGCCAGTCCAACTGTCCCACCATGATAGGCTCCATGGAAACTTGGGAGTTGGACCATACACTTTAAAGAAGAGTCTAGGTTTGATGAGTCATCACTCAGTACATATTTACGGAGGCCTTTACAAGCAGAGACTCACAGGAATTTGAAGGCTGCCTCAGGCGCCTGGCTAGGTTCCCTTTAGTGAGACCTATTTGGAGCAGGTACCCCAGCGGACTCTGAGGGCAGGCTGATCAAATACAGCTGTGCTGGTATCTGTCAGGTGTGAGAGCGCCATGGGTGGGCGGGGGAGGATTAAGAACTGAGCACTGGAACTGTTTGCTCTGTTAATCAACCAGAAGACGGCCAGGGGTGGCCTGAGGGAATGGAGAGAAAGGTTTTGAGAACCTAGGGGCTCAAGAAAACAGAAGGCTAAGAAGTGAGCCAAGCTTTCAACCTAGGGACTCGCTGAAAAAGAGGGTTTGGTTGGGACTGTCAGATGCAGGGACCTTCAGAGTCGGATGGAAAACTGCAAAGTTTGGAAGCAGCACGGTGGAACAGCCTCCTTTAAATAGAAAAGGAGGGTTTTACGGTATTCCCAGTTATGCAATCTTGTTACGAATCCCCAGAAATCCCCTTTTGGGCCAGGGCTTACTTTGAATGCTGCTTCCTCCCATAGTCTTTCTCCTAAATTAGTGTGACATGATCTGTCTTCACCAGATTAGAAGCTGACTTAAATGTTTTAAATGCAGAGAACTGAAGGGTACAGGTGCTATGTCTAAAATGAGTATGTGGCTTCTAGGAATATAAATTGAGAAGTAATTTGCACATGTTCAGCAGCAGTGCTTTTAATATAAGAAAGTCCGGGGCGCCCTTCGAGACACTGTCTCCGCTGGTAGGACCCACTGACCGGACTCCTGGACCCTCTCAGCCTGAGGCAAGCAGCCACGGGCTGACAAGACAACAGCAGTTTAAAAAAATTATTTTAAACTTAAAAAAATCAAGCCAGCTGGTATGTCTCCATTAACTGGGTACTAACCTTGCCAAATGGAGTATCCACATATTTCTCCGTTCTTCCTTCTAAGATTTCTGGATCATCTAGGCCTGTTCCACCAACAATTCCAATCTAAGGGAGGCAACAAAAAGGAGCCATAGTTCACCAGTTTCCATCAGAAACAAGATTAGAAGCAAATCCGTTTCCTCACATGCTCTTCTCCATTCCTGCTAGTTATTTCTTAAAATCTACAAC